>JANAVB010011397.1:23305141-23395141 GCA_029216955.1 Iris pallida | reverse complement strand
TTGTGAGCCATGCTTAACTTAATATTGGGTCCCATCTAGAGTTCAAGCTACCCGGGTCACAATACAAGTCGGAACGAGACGAAACTCAAACACGACGAAACAAATCCAATAAAAACAATATTAAAAATATAAAATTTTACCAAAATATTAAAATATAAAAATGACCAAAATCATAATACATTAATTTAAATATTATTAAAATAATCTAAAATTCACCAATTAATCAAAATCCTAAATAATTCAAAAGTCACAAAATGACCAAAATACCCTTAGTCTAAAAAGTTGTAAATAGTCATTCTAATCACATGGTTAGGTCCCCATGGTTAGTCTCTAAGCTTAGCAAAACTAGGGATTAACTAGTTAACCATCAAAATCATAATTCAACATTTTAAATAGTTTTAAATTGATTAAAAAATTACCAAAAATCACAACATGAGTTAAATCTTATTATCGATTAATCAAAATTATAAAAGTTCAAAATTACCCTCATTTAGAAAAGTGGGTGTTACAATCGGGAATGGGCCTTTCAAATGAGAGGGGTAGAAGGCCTACCGAAGCACCTAATAACAATGAGCGGGAGTCCAAAGCAAATAAGTTATAACCGCGAGTCTCAATCGGGGTATCGCTCATGTTCAGAAACCTGAAAGACCTCCGATCCAAAAAGGGAACTATTCGTTCAAAGACGAAGATGCCCTATAATTACTTAACGTCCTACTTGAGGCCGAGAAATTTACACTTCCACCTTCTAGATGCTCCGACGAAGTAGACATGGTGGATGATCCCAACTACTGCCAATACCACCGGTATGTCCACCACCCGACTAAGGACTGCTATATCCTAAAGAATCACCAACAACGAATAGTTGACACGAATGTGCTATCGCTAGACTTAGAGGAGAAGGTGGTCTTCGCCAATGTGGTGACCCTCCAGTTTGGCAGGTTTTTGCCTACAGAGGCACAGGACTGGGTCATCCCAATTCTAAAGTCAACTATGTAGGTTGTTGACCTTCCGATTGCTCAAGCCTCAGGGTTGATGCCAGTCAAAATGCCTCAGGGAGAAGTCATGTGGGTACACCCTGACCTCATCGACGACCTAATCAGACCTGCCATACGTCAGCCTGTCAAGACCAAAGGAAAAATGTGAAATCCTGCAATGTTGTCTTTGCCTCGTGTGACAAAGAAAGGGTCGAAACAACCAGGACTGGTATAGAATACTCACGTAACTATGACTCCGGTCGTAACACCAATCGTTCCCGGTGCTTCCAAGCTGGGTGCATCCCAAACTTCAACTGCGGGTAAACAAAAGCAAAAAAGGGGCATTCTGACAAACCCCTCAGGAAGGATACTGCTGCAGGTTTGGATCAACCCTACAATTTCAACATTTTGGCACAATTAGCCAACACCCCAGCCAGACTGTCGCTATTTGAGCTTCACCGCCTCTCCAAGAAAGACTCGAGAAGCTCTGACCGAGGCGTTACAAAATGCCGAATCCTATTTGGGACAGATACGACAGCCAGACGAAGACCCTACTGCATGTCCCAAGTGCCACAGTATGATAAAAGCAGTGCCCAATATCATATTTTTACAGCAGGACATGCTGTTAAAGAATAATATAGGTGCCCGATCCTTGTATTATTCGGGGTATGTTGGCACTGTTAAGATCGAACGTATGCATATTGACCCTGGTTCATCCGTAAGCATTATCCCTCATCGTCTACTACATACATTGGGGATCCCAATGCATTGGCTTTCCGTAACCCAAACCATGATCAATTGTTTCAATAACGACAAGAGTTGCCCAGAGGGAAAAATCCGCTTGAAAATTCAGATTGATGACATAAAGACTAAAGCAACTTGCTATGTCATTGACACGGATGTATGCTATAATATCCTACTGGGGCAACCCTGGATTCATGAGCACATGATTGTGCCATCTACCCTACACTAATGCTTCAAATATGTCAACAACAACGGAGTAGTAAAAACAGAGTTCGCGGACAATGACCCCTTCAAAGGGGTTGAGATTTACTACACAGAACCTCGGCTGTTCCGAAAGAACCACAAGAGGGATTCAGGTGAAGACGCTGATGATGAAGCCGAGGCTCAAACCTCCTCCAAAGGGCCTTTCAGAGTGCGGCTAAAAGAACGTCCTACGACATCTACGGCTGGGACTACATCTCCTTCGGTAGTACGGTTGAAAGGAAAGCCGCCAACAAAAGATTTCCCTACGATGTCCACAATCAAGGCTACGATTACTCTTCTAATTTCTCTGCTTATTCGCTAGAACAAAATTTGAGTTTATCGCTACAGACACAAATTGCGTCTGTTTATTCTGTGAAACAAGTGCTTCCTGTATGTGATGCCTGTTTTATAGTACCGATAAGGAAGGAGAAAGAAGAATCCATCATCTTTGGACGAGTAGACAGCTCTTGGACTCATACTCTTTGTGAGCCAGAGCCTGAAGTCGGTACGGTTTAGGCTCACCACTATACTCCACAAGCCAGACAAATCATCCAGAAGATAGGCTATGACCTGGGCAGTAATATGAGTCTTAATTATGGAAAGGTTCGGCACTTTCCGATTAAGATTAATGTACCTAAGGGCAAATCTGACCAGTATTACCAGAGAACCCGCTGCAGCCTCGGATATGTATCGCCTAAAGTGCCTGAAGTTCCGTGGAGCAAGGAAGCAACATACTCATACTCTTCAGACTCCTCCAGTGATTCCGACGTCAGTATTGGGGAGGTCTTCCATAGAACGTTGTCGATAAACATGACATCAGTGGATCAAATCAGTGAAGACGACGAACCATTCTTCGAACCTCTCGAAGTTGAACCCTGGGCTCGGCAACTTGATACCCAATGGAAGAAACGCTTGAATTACGTGAACCGCCTACCGAAGATGAGGTTGTACAAATCGACTTAGAAGATAACTCTTCTCCGAAACTGATCTTCATAAGTAAAAGTTTGAAAGGAGAGGATCGTGAGTCTCTTATTGAACTTATAAGAGAATACATATACGTCTTCGCTTGGAGCTACGAAGATATGCCGGGCTTAGACCCGAATGTTGTCGTATACAAACTGAATATCTTGTCTAAGGCTAAGCCAGTAAAGCAACAACAACGGCATTTTCGCCCAGATATAATGAATGCTATTAAAAAGGAAGTTAACATGCTAATAACGAGTTGTTTCATCCGTAAGGATAAACACCCAGATTGGGTAGCCAATATTGTCCAAGTCACTAATAAGAATGGAAAGATCCGAGTCTGCATAGATTTCTGCGATCTAAATGCCACTTGCCCAAAAGACAAATTCCCGTTACCCTTCATTGATGTGATGGTCGATAACACCTGTTGGTTTGAGCGCACGTCTTTTATGGATAGCTACTCTGGCTATAACCAGATCAAGATGTTCCCAGACGATGAGAAACATACGTCCTTTCGGACTCCGATGGGGGTGTTTTGTTTCACAGTGATGCCCTTCAGTTTAAAGAATACAGGCGCTATGTACCAACGTGCAAGGAGTACTATATTTGGCAAGACAGTCGAATGCTACGTCGACGACATCGTGGTCGAAAGTCGCTTTCGTGGAGATTACCTCTATGATTTAAGAACCATCTTCGATTTGATGAGGACACACCAATTAAAGATGAACCCAGCCAAGTCCTTCCTGGGGGTGTCCAGTGCTAAGTTCTTATGTTTTATTATTACTTCAAAGAGTATCCATGTTGACCCTGAGAAGACAAAGGCCATCATCAAAATGCAATCGCCAAGGAACCTTCATGAACTTCACGGTCTTCAGGGACGCCTAGCGTACATCCGGAGGTTTATCTCTAACCTTTCGGGTCGCTGTAAACCCTTTACTGAACTGATGAAGAAAGGGGTATCTTATGTCTAGACGGAGGAGTGCCAATAAGCCTTCGAGGACATTAAAAATTACCATACAGACCCTCTAGTCTTGCTAGCCCAGTCATGGGAAGACCCTTCCTACTATATGTTCGAGCCTTGGATCACTCTCTCGTAGCCCTGTTAGCTCAGAATAGAGATGCGGGTCATGAACAAGCTATCTACTACCTTAGTCGTTAGCTGATCGGGGCCGAACACAGATACACTACTATCGAGAAGGAGTGTCTTACCCTCGTCTTTGTTATTTAGAAAACCAGACAATATATAGTGGGTCAGATGATTCACGTTATCTCTCGGGTCAATCCCCTTAGGGTTCTCATGACCATACCAGGAGCATTAAATTTATGCCTTGCCAGGTGGGCAATACTTTTGTCACCCTATGACATGGTGTTCGTCTGACAAAAGGCAATCAAAGGCCATGCATTTGATGATTTCCTAGAAGCTCTACCTATAGCAGAGACATCAAAACTCTACGAGGATATCCCAGACAAGGTAATGGATGCGCATACCATGACAAAAGAGCCAGTCTGGCGACTGTTCTTTGACGACACTTCGAGAATAGGACCCAAAGGCGATATTGTGGTAGGATGGGGGTAGTGCTAATCTCCCCTGACGACTTGGTCATCCAACGAGCGTATTCACTCTCAGAACAGTGTTCTAATAATGTAGCTGAGTATAACGCTCTCATCATCAGACTTCGACTAGCCAAGGAACTGGGGGTCGACTTTTTAGAAGCTTATGGTGATTCTTAGTTGATTGTCAACTAAGTTCGGGGTCAATACGAGGTCCGACATGAGAACCTGATCTTATACCATCAAGCAGCAATTTTCATAATCTCTACCTTCACAGGGTTCTTTATAGAACACGTACCCCGGTTACAAAACCTGGAGGCTGATGCTCTAGCAGGACTTGCAATATCATTAGTACCACCTGTTGGAACTCAGCACACTATTATAGTAATAGGTCAAGAGTTGCTATGCCCTAAGAATAATTTATGCATGCAGGCTTACCACTCTATAGAGGCGGGAGAAAACGTTCGAGACTAGCAATCCCCTTTTATAGATTTTGCAGTATACAGAATCTTACCAGATGACACGAAGGAAGCAGCCTCCATTAGAATGCGCTCTCCTGTTTTACTGTAATACTCAAACTAAAATGTTATATCGTCGGTCCTTCGATGGACTCCTACTCCGATGCCTATCAGGTCAGGAAGCTAAAGATGCACTGCGCGAGGCTCATGACGGCACTTGCGGAGCTTATCAACCGGGACCTAAACTCTAAGACTGAATCAGATGTATGGGTTACTATTGGCCCGTAATGTTAGCTGACGCCCTAGAGTATGCTAAGAAATGCAGGATGGTTCAGATCAATGCTGAGTTTATTCACCAACCTTCGAATTTCTTGCACCCATCGATGGAATCTTGGTCGTTCGAAGTATGGGGGATGGTCATCATCAGCACGATTACCCCTCTATCATCAAAAGGTCATCGTTTTATTCTGGCTATAACCAACTATTTTTCTAAGTGGTCGAAAGCTATAACACTCATGGAAGTAAAAACCTCTGATGTGATCAAATTCCTTAAGCATCTATCATTTACCGGTTTAGGTTACCTTGGAGGATCATCCACGATAATGGTCCGCAATACGTTAGTAGCACCTTCCGTCGATATTGTGACTAGAACTGAATCCAAAGCATAGCATCAACAGCCTATAACCTAGCAGCCAATGGGTTGGCCGAGGCTTTCAATAAGACAATTATCAAACTCCTTAAAACAGTCGTATCTTAGCACGAATGGAATGAAAAGCTTGGCGAATGCCTTTGGGCTTACCAAACCATGATCCGTACACCTACTGGTAGTACACCGTTCTCACTAGTATACAGAGGCGAAGCCGTGCTCCCTTTGGAACTCCAAATTTGCTCTCTATGGGTGTCCTTAATAGTCATATGACTACAGTGGATAATCATCGCTTGCGACTACAAGAATTGGAAGCACTTGATAAAAATTGCCTTCAAGCTCCACTGTGCATTGAGCAATACCAGGCACGAATCTCAGAAGCCTTCAACAAAAAGATCAAAGAAAGGTCATTTTGGGTTAGAAGGCCAATGATTATTACTCACAAGACTGCTGGAAAGTTTTAACCTAAATGGAAGGGACCGTTGTTGTTGAAACAGTCTATTCCAATGGCGCATGTCGGCTAGCAAAACCTAATGGAGATTTGCTCATGCCCATTAACGTCCAGTTTCTTAAGAAATATTATGTGTAAATGTCCAGTTTATCTCCCATTCCTACATTTTATTTTTATCACTTCTTTGTTTGAATGTCTACCATGTCCATATTCCTCTGAGTATGCATTCTTACCGGTCAATCTTGCTTTAACACATCCATATTACCTCTGTTGGCAAGGCGGTCACTATGATTCATCATCCAATTCGGGTTCTGCTCAACACGTCCATATTACCTCTGTTGACAAGACCGTCGCTATGATTTATCGTCTATACCTAGTTCTAGGCGTATTCATGATAAGTCCACTAAACGAATAGCATTCTTGAGAAAACAAATATGTCCATATTACCTCTGAGTTGTTCCTATATTTCTTACATCTGGGTAAGTTACTGAAGTAGAATTCGGTGTTTGTCATGTTCATATCACCTCTGAACAAGCACACAAATGCCACAGATATAACAAGACAAGAAAGAAGGCGAGGAAAAGAGATTGCTTCATTATTTTTTTTAAAAAGACAAGAGTCTACAAAAAAGGAAAACCGCAAAAGAAAAGAAAAGAAAGATCATCACTGTTGGGTGATGTTACCACAGAGTTCGTCAAGTCACTTTTTTAACATGTCTATCCGCTCTTGGACCTTAGCCTTCGCCTGGAAATCAGCTTGTTGGTTCAGAGCAGCTTCATCCTCAAAAGCAGCAAGCTTCTCTGCAACCACATCCAGCTCATCTTTATGCTTCCTCAGGTCAGCCAATACTGGAGCATAGTCTCTCATTTGTTGACAAACGAGCTCGTAGTCTCATGCCTTCCGCTGATCTTTGGCTTCGAGGGCCATCATCGTGTCTTAGAGCCGTTTTATCTGTTCCTTGAGCCCGCCTATACGCACGATGAGGCCCTGTTGAGTGCCCAGGATGGACTCTTCAGTAGACGATAAGTCAACGACTTTGGTAGAAGCATCTTACAAATCACGCTCAATGGTCGCCAGATCGGACGAATAAGATGCTTTGGCCACAGAGCTTTTCTCTACTAATCTGCTCCCCTCTTCAGCAGTCAAGGCAGCGGTATCAGCCAATCTCAAAGTCTGGAGCTCAGTCAATCGAGCTTCCATCTCCACTACCGTCGCCTCCATTGCATCGGCCACTTGCTCTTATAAAATTTACCTGGGTTAAGACAGCCATCTTAGCAACGTGAAATCAACGGCCATGGTTCATGGCCTTCTACACACCGTATTGCAGGACGAAATAGAAAGCTTCGATAAAAGCCTTCATATATTTATCCTTCTCTGCAATCGAAAGAGGCATCATCGATACAGTAGAGGAACCCGATGGAACGATAGCAGATACCGCCATGGCGAAAATAGCAAAACTTAGAGACCAAGCCACCGGCGATTGGATATATTCACCCGCACTCGGGGTCGGTTTCGTTATGTCCCTCGCGGTTCCAGAAGAGATCACTGGCCCAGAAGGACCTCCGACCAAAGTCAGGTCTGAAGATAGCTTCCCCGGAGATAAAAATACTGCAAAAATCTTCTGCACCCCGCTAGCTGATGACGTGGCTAGAATGGAAGCCAACGATTGAAGCACACCCAATGCGGAGGAAGACCGTCGAAGGGGTGACTTGAAGAGAATCTTCAGCGAACCCTTCGGCAGAATTGCTGTCCTAGCCGAATAAGGCAGAGTACCCCCTAACTTGGCGACCTTAATTGCTTGTGTTACCATAGGGACAGTAGATAGGGAATTATCACCCTCTCCCATCATTGGAGCAGGAAGCCCCCCGGCTACCCCCAAAGTAGGTGCCTAACCAGTTTGGAGAGCGACCTCCTCTCCTGTAGTCCCGCCGTCGATGGCGGCTATCAAAGTGGAAGAAGTAGCCTCTACTCCCTCTCGCTCATAGCCAGGTCGGGTGTCATCCCCCAAGTGAAGGCCCCTCAGCTATATTCTCGGGAAGTTTGTCAGGTTACGGCACGACTGCCTCTTTCTCGGGCACTGCACCAGTGGAAGACGACGGCCCCCCTGCGGAAAAGGAATAGTGATTTCTCGTCAAAGTGTCGATAAAAAGCAGAGGGTCACACCCCGAGTAAAATACCTTACCTGAAGAATATGCCCGTGCCTGAGCTCTGTGCAGGGCAGCTAGCAAATCACCGATATCCCCTTCGATGAAGTCAAAAAGTAAAAGTGATAACTTCCAGATTCTTCTCATCATCGGTCCAAGAGACCGTATCATCCGCATCCTCCTTGCCCCGTGGTGGGAGAGGGGTCAGATGCTCCTTCAGGAACATTCACATCTTCGTGGGCAATCTGCAAAAGAGGAGGATGAGTCAAGAAAGGACCTTCCCTATAAAAGAAATACTAAGGTTGATCGCTTATCGAGAAGGCCACTTTTGAAGCAATATTCTTTTGCTTGAAACGAGGAGACGAGTGAGTGGGGGCATCTTTCCTTTCTGTTCCACTGGTCGGAGAAGTAGCCCTCTTTGGTTGGGGAGCAAACACCGTCCCCTTTATAAAGCTCTCATCGTAATCGTAATTTGGAGGAGGAGTGTTCACCACACAGTAGAAGTTTACCGCAGAAAGCAAGATATGTACCACTGGAGCCCGCATAAGAGCTACAAAATATACACGGGTACAACCAGCATTGTAGTATTTCCAAGTCCGGTTACCGTCAAGTAGACTACCCTTTTGCCCTAAACAATCGCTGGCATGGATTTGCAAGAGTTGACTGTACTCGAATTGGCGTGCGAAGTGACTTGTTAGGCCACGCCCATGCAGCCTTGACACGTGGCCAGCCTTATACGGTTCAGTTGGAAACCACCCTCATGCGGCTCAGATGTCGGAGGCCATACCTATGCGGCTGCCACCTTCATGCGGTTCAAATCCTGAGAAGCCACCCTCATGCGGCTTTGTCAAGATACCCTGTCCCTATGGCTTGCGGTTAGGACACGTGGCAGAAGATCAGTACCCCCCGCGTCCCTACGGCTCGCAGCATAATGATGGTTGGACACGTGGCACCAAATCAATCAAGATTTATCCACTCAGATGTGTTACTATCAACAAATCCCAACAATCAGATTTATTACAATCATCATAATTACCCGAATCATATCAGATTTATTGCAATCAAGCAGATTGAACATGGAGATCCGAGCTTGTCATAACAAATCACGAAGATTCGCGGCAATCAACATTAATTGCCCATACGGATTTGGCGCAATCAACATTAACTGCCCAGATTTGTTGTGGTCAAGATTAACGGCCCAGATTAATTGCCAACGAAACAGGATCAAGGAAAATGGTAATTAATCCCCAAACTGCTGACTTTTCAAGGGGCAATCATTGCAAACCCTAATGATCACACCCCACTCCTATAAATAGCAAGGTGTCATTCCCTTGCAAACCCCCGGCTGAATACACAGAGGGACAAAGGCACGCACAGAAGAGTCTCCCCACACATTCCGAGAGCATTTCTTCATTAGAGCCAAGGCTACGTCTAATCGTCCAAGGAGTAAGGCAGAGCTGCCGTCGCTTTTCCGAGCCTCTACCCTCACCCCCCCCAGAATCAAAAATAAACAATCGTACTTAGATTGTTGTACCTAGGTTTTTATTCCTAGGCTTTCTTTGTACGAACGAGTTTGTATTGTGAGTCTAAGTTCAGTCCTCCTATAAAATTGTTCTGCACTTTTACAATCAATGGCAAACACGATGGAGACTCTGCTGGGGACTAACTTCTCCACGGCTGAGGAGTTGTTGACGCAATCGGACGCAGCCAAACTTGGCTCCACTCAACAAATACAGGTCGCCTGGTTCGACCAGCAGGCATTTGAAGAAATGCTCTCCGACGGGAGCGCTGGCCCGGTCCAGCGGTGAGCCCGTACGAAGAAGAACCACAGGGAGTGGAGGCCCAAATTATTCGCTCCTCCCCAAGCTCTCGAAGAAGTACTCTTTGTTGCCCAAAATGGCGGGGAAGACTCTCATGCGGCCATACTTCAGGCCATAGAGGACTCTGCTGTCCCCAAGTCCAGCAGAGGAAAACACTACGATGCTGGACTTGCAGGGGCAAAGAGGAACTCTGTGCGGTCCAAGAAGAAGCCGCATAGGGGCGCCAGCCACTTAAAAACTCATGCGGCCACAGAAGCTAGCCGCATACATAAGGCTCATGCGGCCAGAACTTCCAGCCGCATGAAGGAGGCTCACGCGGCCATGACTGCCAGCCGCATGCAAACTGCTTATGCGGCCACCGCTCCTAGCCGCATACAGAAGGATCATGCGGCCACACATACTAGCCTCATGTAGACAACCTGCACCGCCACCAAACCCAGCCGCATACCATTTGCTCCATGCGGCTGACGGTCAGTCTTCGACCGCCTCTCAGGCGATCCTGACCCCAGATGCTCTCATGTGCCAGTATCTGTGGACTCTTCCTACTATGCACTCTCAGGTGCTAGAAGGAAGAAGTCTCGGGCAGCGCAGGCTCGTCGAGCTCAGACAGCTGTCCCAACTTCTGATAATCAGGGCGTCCTGCTGACTATTATGCGGGCCCCTGATGGAAAGTTGTATAAAACTATTCGTGTCCAGCCCCCGGCGGCCAACGAACGGGATAGTGAAGCAGGCAGGATGCCAACACACTCATATGCTCAAGACTCCCGGGCCCATAAAATGAATGACTTGCGCAACGTGATTCTTCACAAACGCAAGGAAAGAGATCAAAACTTGGTGTGCAGAGAGTCCTTTCATGGACATCATTGCACTCAAGTCATTGTCAACAGCTGCTGCAGCAAGGCTGACACACAAGAGGACCGGCGATCGGTCTTCCAACGACTACAACACCTAAGCTCAGAAGACGAGGCGCTTCTCGTCGCCTCCTGCAATTCTGCTCAGAAGATCCCTGACAGCTGGCGAAGAAAGAAAACAAACGTCTCCAGCCCGAAAATCTCAACTAAGAAACTCTCTTCTAAGCAGTTATCCGTGACCGTTACGAGAGGAGTTTTTCATGGTACTCGCTCAAAGACAAAATCTGCCACACTTGGAGATTCGTCGTCCACATCTCTGGGAGGCACTGGAGCCGGGGGTAGCACTCCTCCAAACATTCACGATAATCCGGTGTTCCAAGATGATAATCCAGGGAAAACGGTTACCCCAATAGATGTAGCAGATTCCGACGTCCCCGAGGACGTCCACACCTCTCAAGACGAGGCAATCTCTGAAGCTGGGGGTACCACTCCTTCTGAGTCCGAACCAGAGAAGAATATTCCCACATACCCTGACAACTTCTTTGTACAGGGGTATGACTCAGAGGGCGCATCCTCCACCGTTCCTTCCATCTCTCCTCATATAAGGACGGTGTTCATGACGGACAGCAACCAAGATGGTCCCAGTGATCGCCAACGTATCGACACTCAGGAGGCCCTACTGCATACCTTGGTCAAGTTCATGGACGAGATCAAAGCGGCCCTTCCAACTCTGCAAGAAAGAACACTTGGCCAAACAAACGTAGGACCCACGGTCAATGCAGACTCGAACTCAGTCGCACCAAACCGGGGTGATAATCCTCCTAAAATATCGGCCCCCACCGCTGCAGACGAGGCCAGAGAGGCAAGAAGAGAGGTCCAGGAGCTCCGGGCCATGTTCCACGCCCGAGAAAACTCCAGGACCTCAGGATACGACAACTGTATCCTGCTGCATGAAGAGATGTGCCCTTCCCACCAAGATATAAACCATTCAACATCAATCCGTATGATGGAAAGAAATCTGCAAGCAGGTACATCACCTACTTCGAAGTCATAATCGACCATCTGCCTCATGACGACGCCATCCTTACGCGGTTGTTCATCGAGGCACTGGAGGGGGTCACCTTCGACTGGTACCGTAACTTGTCGGACAACTGCATCCATTCCTTCGCTGGCTTCAAACGTATGTTCCTGGAGAGGTTCTACGAAGTAGGACAAGACGTGACAATGTCCACCCTCATGGACGTTGTTCAGGGAGAAAAGGAGCTGACAAGGAATTATATCGAGCGGTTTTGCCAAACCGCGATGAAGTTGCCTTCCGGTAACCCGGATTCCTCCTTAATTGAAATTTGCCAAAAGAGGCTGCTTCCCACGATCAGCCTCTGGATGGGCAAAAGTCAGTTTAAGGATTGGAAGACTTTCATTATCAGCGCCTCTAGCGCAGAAGATAAGTTGAAGAAAGCTCACCAACTGGGATTGCACGTATCGGAAGGAGAGGACAAGGGCAAACGCCCTAACACCAACAACTACAGTGATGGTAACCCCTTCAACAATCGAGACAACAAGGGCAAACAAGCTATGGTGGCCGACACAGCCCCGACGCCTGAGCCGAA
Organism: Iris pallida; assembly: GCA_029216955.1. NCBI lineage: Eukaryota > Viridiplantae > Streptophyta > Magnoliopsida > Asparagales > Iridaceae > Iris > Iris pallida. The sequence continues at coordinate 23,382,686 of JANAVB010011397.1, read as the reverse complement.
GCCGGCAGAGAAGCAGTGGCCTCAGATGACCTATTCCTTCGAGGACGGCCATGTCAATCCCATCTTGGACATGCTCATACAAGGAGGTCAAATTCAGCTCCCTCCTCCAAGGCATGAACGCCGTCCTGCAAAAATGGAGAGCCCCAAGTACTGCCACTACCATCGCTATGTCCACCATGCTACACAAGACTGCTACCAACTGAAGCGATACATCCATCATCTCATCGATTCTAAGGCCTTGGCCATTTATTTCGAAGAGGTGACCGTAGCAGCCAACATGGTGTCAGTACAATTCGGTAGCTTTCCTCCGACAAAGACTCAAGATGGAGTAGTGGCCGTCCCCAGAGCAAAGCTGGAGGTCGCTAACCTTCTACCTCTCCAAAACCAGGCTGCTGGTCTAGTGCCCCTTACCACATCACAAGGGAAGGTCATGGGGGTCCATCCGGACCTGGTACCTGAAGTGACTCTGTCTGCACCACACTCCACCAGCAAGAAGAAGAGTGGGAAAGTCAAATCATACCGCACAATCTCGGCAGAGGTCGAAGAAGTTACTGCTGTTGTTACCCGCTCCGGCGCACAAACCCAACCTTCACCGGGTAACTCGGCTGAAGATCATCAGCCGACCGCTGCTGATGCTCCAGGACCTTCTCAGCCTTCGACGACCGACAAGCCTAGGCTGAAGGAGACTCGCTTCGACAAACCGCTCCGAAAAGAGATACCTCATGGGCTGGAAAGGCCCTACAACTTTGACATCTTGGCACAATTGGCCAACACACCGGCCAAATTATCGCTATACGAGCTCCTGAGACTCTCCAAAGATGTTTGCGTCGCACTGAGCGAGGCACTCCAGAACGTCGATGCATATCTGGCTCAGTCCAATCTCACTGGGAAAAGCTCGCCTGCAGATCTCCAGGACAGCGCTTGCACAGGCGCAATGCCCAACATCGACTTCACTCCACAGGATATGCTTATCAAGACCAACCTGCACGATCGCCCTCTATGTTATACTGGGTACATTGGCGATATCAAGGTGGATCAGATGCATATTGATCCCGGTTCTTCCATAAACATCATTCCGAAGAGATTACCACACTATCTGCGCATCCCAATGCATCGGCTGACGCCGACAAGCACCATCATCAGCGGTTTTAATTCAGACAGAAGCTATCCGATCGAAAAGATTCGCTTGAAGTGCCAAATCGGCGACCTTCAGTCAGAAGTGACCTATTATGTCATAGAAGCGGATACTTCCTACAATATTCTCCTAGGGCGTCCTTGGATACATGATTACATGATCGTGCCTTCCATACTGTACCAGTGCTTCAAGTACGTCGACAAGCACGACTTTGTGAGGACAGAATTTGCCGACATCGATTCCTTTAAAGGGGTTGAATCCTACTACTCAGATTCATGCTTGTACGAGAAGTCGAAAAAGTACCTTGCTGAAGGAGATACTCAAGCTCAAACTAAGGCGGTAGCTGGATCAGAAGAACCGCTGACAATCCACCTCCAAGCCCGCAAACCTGACAGAACTGCACCCCTTACGGCCACTCTGCGTAAGGACCCAATCAGCCTCTCTGCACAGGAGGAGCAGATGATAATCCGACAGCCAAGGTCTGGCCAAGCGCCAAGACCTACGACAGAGCCATTAACAATCAGGCTGCCTAGAGCTAGCCAGCAACAAATAGAGGAGCTCAATTCCTTGTCAAGCCGATGACGATTCGTCTTCCAAGAATGAATCGGCAGCCGAGCGCTAAGGCGGGGACTGCTAGCCAGCCAACAACTTCCCGCCCAGCACCGAGCACCAAACTGGGGGTGGCTAGTATGCCAATGACTCAATGTTCTGCTCCACCCATGGAGCCCCTTATGATTAAGCTGCCCAAGTTATCCTCTCAGTCTCCATTTACACAGGGGGTGGCTGAAGAAGAGTCAGAACTGGCCAAGTATGTGGCTGCTTACACCGAAGTTCCATCCGCAGATGATGTAATCCCACTGGAAAAGATACCTTATTTCATCAATAAAGGGCTATCTTTGAACTATCTCGAGCTTAATAAGCTTTGTACAATGTATACTATGGAACATGGTATAGGCACCCACCTACACACACAAGTGACAAATGTCTACACCGCAAACCAACTTACCCCAGTGGAAGACGCTTACCGCATAATTGAGGGAAAGGATCATCCAATCATCTTCGACCGAAAGAATGATCCACAACCCTTCAGGAAAGAAGAAGTTGATCTCGAACCCGATACCGGGAGACTGCCCCTTTATCTGTATAGTTCCCGATCCAAGTACCTCATGCAAAAATAGGGGTATGATCTGGAAACTATACCAGGCTTGAACTACGGCACTGGATGGCGATTACCCTTAAAATTGTCGATCCCGGCTGGGAAATCCCGAGACTGTTACAACAAAACCAGATGTGTGCTAGGTTATGTTACACCGACAACGACCCCTGAAAGCTCAGACGTGGAATGCGACTGGCATTCACACTCAACCGGATCACCCACTTCCAATTCGGATGTCAGCATTGGGGACATGCTCAGACAAGTCTGGTCCGTCAATATGGCATGTGCTGACGCCTACGAAGAAGATAAAGACATTCCTGAACTTCTTGAGTTAGAGCCGTGGGCACAACAACTAGATGCGCAATGGAAGAAGCGGTTCGAACAAAGAGAGCCTCCCACCGAGGATGAGGTCGTGCAAGTTGATCTCGGTGATGAGTCCTCTCCAAAGCCCATCTTCATCGGCAAGAATCAGACAGACGAAGAGCGGGAATCGCTACTGCAACTCGTCAGAGAATACATCGACGTGTTCGCCTGGAGCTAGGAAGACATGCCAGGACTGAACCCCGAAGTTGCACTTCATAAGCTCAACATTCGTCCGAACACAAAACCGGTCAAGCAACAGCAACGACGGTTCCGCCCCGACATCATGAATGCCATTGAAGCTGAGGTCAACAAACTGATAACCAACGGCTTCATCCGCGAGGAACAACATCCAGACTGGGTCGCCAACATAGTACCGGTCCTCAAAAAGAATGAAAAGATTTGAATCTGCATCGACTTTCACAATCTAAATGAAGCGTGTCCTAAGGATGAATTCCTCCTCCCTATCACAGACATCATGATTGACAACACCTGCAGCTTCGAGCGTATGTCATTCATGGATGGTTTCTCGGGGTACAACCAAATCAAGATGTTCTCTGATGACGAAAAGCATACATCATTCCGAACACCAATTGCCATATACTGCTACACAGTCATGCCTTTCAGTTTAAAGAATGCTGGTGCCACCTATAAAAGAGCTATGAGCGTCATCTTTAGAGACCACTTGCGCAAGACAGTAGAATGCTACGTCGACGACATCACCGTCAAGAGCCGCTCTAAAGAAGATCATCTGCATGATCTAAGGACGGTGTTCGACCTGATACGAGCGCACAATTTGAAAATGAATTCCACGAAATCCTTCTTGGGCATATCCAGCAGGAAGTTCTTGGGTTTCATCATTACTTCCCAAAGTATCCACATAGACCCCGAAAAGACGAAGGCAATCATGGAGATGGGTCCCCCAAGAAATCTTCGTGAACTCCTAGGCCTTCAAGAGAGGCTGGCCTACATCAGGAGGTTTATCTCCAACCTCTCCGGACGATGTCAGCCATTCACCCACCTCATGAAGATGGGCGTCTCATTCGTATGGAATGAAAAATGCAAGTGCGCCTTCGACAGAATTAAAGAATATCTGTCGAACCCTCCAGTCCTGGTGGCCCTGGTTGCAGGAAAACCATTCCTGCTCTATGTGCGAGCAATGGAGCGTTCTCTCAGTGCTTTACTAGCGCAAAATAATGATGCAGGCCATGAGAAGGCTATATATTACCTCAGCCGAATGATGATGGGGCCGAAACACCGATACACTGCCGTAGAAAAGGAGTGCCTTGCTCTGGTGTTCGCCATTCAGAAGACGCGACACTACGTCACGGGACAAACCATCCATGTCATATCAAGAGTCAACCCCCTAAGGGTCCTCATGACCAAGCCAGGTGCACTCAGCTCTCGCCTTGCTACCTGGGCGATATTACTGTCTTTCTACCACATGATCTTCGTCCCGCAGAAAGCTGTTAAAGGTCAAGCTCTGGCAGACTTTTTAGTATCTCATATAGGTTCAGAGTCAACCAGAATATACGAAGAGATATCAGACAAGGTCGACAATTCAAATGCGATCTTCCATAATGCCATCTAGCGAATGTTCTTCGAAGGTGCTTCGAGAACTGGGCCCAAGGGCAACATCGTCGCTGGAGTCGGAGTGGTATTGATTTCTCCCTCCGGGCGGGTGATCAATCTGGCTTACTCCCTCACAGAGCCCTTTCAAACAATGTGGCCAAGTACAATGCTTTGGTCATTGGCCTCCGACTTGCAAAAAAGCTGGGGGTAGAGTATCTTGAAGCATACGACGATTCGCAGTTAATCGTCAATCAGATCCGGGGTTCGTACGAGGTTTACCATGAGGATATGATCCCTTATCACCAAATAGCGATTGACATCATCTCGTCCTTGGAAAGGTTCTTCATAGAACACGTTCCCATGCTCCAGAATATTGAAGCCGATGCACTAGCAGGCCTTGCAGCTTCCTTAGCAGTTCCGAATCATGCTCATCATCTGATCGACATAATAGGCCATGAATTGGTCTGTCCCAAGGACAATGTTCAATGTGTTGAGAGTTACTCTGCTCTGACAGTCGACGAAACAGCAGACTGGAGACAACCATTCATCGACTTCGTAGTCTATGACATCCTGCCAGAAAGTCCAAAGGAAGCCACTTCTATCATAAGGCATTCCCTCAGATTCTTTTATGATACGGAGACGAAAATGCTATATCGACAATCATACGATAGATTACTGCTTCGATGTCTATCAAATACAGAAGCCAAAGAAGCCGTGCGTGAAGCTCATGATGGCATCTGTGGGGCCCATCAGCCTGGCCAGAAACTACAAGACTGCCTTCGCCGAATGGGCTACCACTGGCCCACGATGGTTGCAGATGCGATAGACTATGCAAGAAAGTGTAAAGCCTGTCAAGTCCACACAGATTTCATCCACCAACCATCCGAGTTTCTACATCCGACGGTGGCATCCTGGACATTCGAAGCATGGGGAATGGACATCATTGGTCCTATCACTCCGCCTTCGTCCCGAGGACATCGCTTCATACTCGCAATAACAGGTTACTTCTTCTAATGGGCGAAGGCTATTCCGCTGGCAGAAGTCAAGACTTCAAATGTGATCAGCTTCCTCAAGCATCACGTTATCTATCGCTATGAACTACCCCGAAGGATCATCTACGACAATGGTCCGCAGTTCGCAAGCCACGCCTTCTATCGATTTTGCGGCAAATACCGAATCCAGAATATTGCCTCAACACCGTACAATCCGGCAGCAAATGGATTGGCAGAGGCATTCAATAAAACTATAATCAAGCTGCTCAAGAAGTTCGTGTCATCAAACAAACGTGACTGGAATGAAAAGTTCGATGAATGCTTATGGACGTACCGTACTACAGTACGGACAGCCACCAGGAACACACCATTCTCTCTGGTATATAGGAGTGAGGCAGTTCTTCCGTTGGAGACTCAAATCCCCTCACTCTGTATTGCTCTCACCTATTGATTGACGACATATGATAATCACCATCGCCGACTACAAGAGTTGGAGGCCCTAGACGAGAAGCGCCTGTTAGCTCAACAACGAATCGAGCTGTACCAAGCGCGTATCTCCGGAGCCTTCAACAAGAAGGTTAAAATCAGAATATTCTAAGTAGGCGATCTCGTTCTGGCAGTTCGGAGGCCGATGGTTATGACTCACAAAACCGCTGACAAGTTCCAGCCAAAGTGGGAAGGCCCATTTGTCATCGAGGTTGTATTCTCCAATGGAGCTTACCGCCTCACAAAACAAAACGGAGACTTGCTCATGTTGCCCATCAACGACAAGTTCCTGAAGAAGTATTACGTCTGAAACAACATCCTCCAAATTTCCCAGGGTGTTGAGTTATGTACCCTCTGGTACCACTGAACCTACATTCTGACTCCAAATATCCCAGATTGTTAAGTTATGTACCCTCTGGTACCGCTGAACCTACATTCTGACTCCAAATATCCCAGATTGTTGAGTTATGTACACTCTGGTACCGTTGAACTTATATTCTGATCCCAAATCTCCCAGATTGTCGAGTTATGTACCCGCGGGTACCATTGAACTTACACTCTGGTCACTACAGATGAATCTATATCGCATCTTTTAGGTAGTAAGTCATGTATAATTATACCTTGAACTTTCTTCCTAAAAGAGCTCCCTCCTTATGATCCAATACCCGTACTTCCAGTGCACAAAAAGGGTAACAGATCCACAAATGCTCCGAAACAACCACGTCGATGTTACCTCTGAGTTATTTTCACTTCAATCAAAAACAAACCGCCCCTCACATAGAACTTCCACGTCCTCATTACCTCTGAGTTGTTCTATGTACCCTTCATGGAGCCCACTCCTGCCATGTCCTCATTACCTCTGAGTGGGAAGGCTCCATCGAAGAAACCCTCATATTTACCATGTCTTCATTACCTCTGAGTAAGTATTTTGGTTTTTCTCTCGACTTATTATCCGTACCCAATACCGGAGTACGCCAAGGATAATAGGCCCACAAATTTCCTATGTTGACCACAAATGTTGTACTAAGTTTCCTAGTACATGCCCCTCATTTCTTGTCATGCCCCGGGGGCCCAGCTACTCCATGGCATTCTTTCTCCCGATACCAGGAACGTCCATAGCCACCTTACTGTGGAATTGTTCCAAGTATCCCCATCAACTTGTTATCCGTACCTAAAACCAAGGTATACCAAGGGTAACAAGTCCACAAACAGTCCCCCAGTGGGGCAAATACCACGACGCCACAAACGCAATAAGCAGTACAAATGAAGGGTAGAATAAAACATACTCTTTTATTTGAAAGTCAAAAGTACTACATGTTCTGGGGACCACGTCCCCCTCAAGAAAGGAAAAAACGAAAACGAAAGAAGGAAAAAAGTCGACTATGGTTCGACGATACACAATTCCATGAAACGGTCCCTCAGCAAGACAGTCGACCACTCGAACCCTTGCTTGGCCCGACGCTCGGCCTCCTGAGTCAGCCGCTCTGCGTCTTCTAGGTGCGCATGAGCCCGCCAACCATCCTTGAGCTTCTTCAAAGCACGCTCCAGGCTAGCAGATGTTCGGGTGACCTTTTCGGCCTCCTGAACGATCAGATCTTTATCCGCACGGGAAGCTTCAAGTTCAGACTCCAAGAAGGCCAGCTTTCTCTGGAGTTCGAGAATCTGCTCCCTTGTATCAATTATTCTGCGAGAGGCAGCCGCTTCCCGAGCTATATAATCCTCGCTCCTGCGTCTCAGCTGATCATACTGAAGAGATAGGTCACCGAGGCCCTTCATTATAACCGGCTTAGACTTATCTCGTGTAGCCCTTACCTTCTCCAGGACAGTGGTAAGGAAGCCCCGCTCCTGATCTATTGCTGCAGACAGATCAGCTTATCACAGCACTTGAAACTGGGCCTTGAGTTGATCAGCCTCTAACAATTTGGGATCCAGAAGCGCAGCTATCCCTGCCCCACCAGGGAGGGTTTTAAGAATGTCAATATGGCCTCGGGCGTATTGTCTAGCCAAAGCAAAGGGGGTCCCCTGCTCTGCAGCAGCTTCGACCCCTCTCTTCAAGTGGCGGTAGAAACTGTCAACTACATCCTGTGACGCCTCATCCAGAACATCCGTAGAGGACGGCGTCAGGGGAAGTGTAGCTGGCAGTATCGAAGGAGATACGCCAGAACTTGCCACCCCTACCACCAGGGAAACAAATTTCGAACGAAAAGTCACATGGATAGCAGCTAACTCCTCCTCCGCGGCCCGGAGAACCTGGATACTCGGCAAGGCGGAGAGGTCAACCCCCTAAGCCACATGAGCCGAGGAGGACGCATGGACCATTGCTCCCTACCCCGGCTATGTCGCCGTCCGATCTCCCAAACTCGATCCAGGGAGAGGCCCCTCAATATAAGTCGGAAGAGGAGGGGGCACACTCTCTCCCAACAGATCCCCGCTGGTAGAGCCTTCCCTGACAATATCCGTCATTGGCAGTGAAGAGACAGGACATATATGTCCAGAGCAACCATCAATCAGCATAACCCGAAGGATGTGATGATAGAGCAAATGGGCCTCCTCACTATTCAAATTTTGGCTTATCTTACCAGGAGAGGGTTGTAGAGGCTGAGGTTCGCTCACAGTCGCCATAGTCCCCTCACCAGCGACCTCCAAGCCAAATTCAGCTGGCTCATCTACCCCAGCCACCCGGGAAGAAGATACGACTGGATCAGCATCACCCTGCTAAAATTCAGCAGTCTCGGGGACGGGTTCAGCCGAGCCCCCGTCGCCCTGGGTCGAGACCTCAGCAACATGAGATCCCTCAGCCGCCGCCGAGAGAACCCCGACAGAAATAATCTCGGCACACATGTCACTAATCAAAGTACTCAGGGCCGGATTGACTTCAGAAATAGTGGCCGATTCTCGAAAATCCGACTCTTTCGACGCCTACAGAGAAGAAAAAATGATTAGGTCATAGTTCAGGAAGAGAAAAGAGCTAAAGAAGGAGATGGTCGTAATTCAATTCACTTCCGAAACGGCGTCGTCACCTTCGCCCCTCTCCTTAATGAGCAGCCCGCGGCGTCTTACCGCAGCCCGCTTCACGGAGAAGGTTATGCCACTAGTAGAATCACGCCTGCCTCGCTTACGTGAAGGGCCAGGCACAACAGGTGGCTGATCTGCCACTATCTCATCTGGCACGACAGACGGCTGGTCCGCCCCAACATCTTCCACAGGAGGGGAAGAGTTATCTGCATGATGCCCGTCATTCTCTTCGTCCATATTGGTGGACTCCGAGTCAGGCACGGGAACTGTGTTCGCCTTCTTCTTCCTCGTCTTAGACCCCTTGGGCTTCTCCGCTGAGCCAGTACCCACAATGAAGCTGGTACTTGGGTCAAAATTAACGGGAGGCTTGCTCGCCGTAACATGGTATAGGGCCGCCATATACAAAATCACACCTGGCGCCTCACCGTCAGGAACCGAAAAGATGGTTCGGGTATAAATCGTGTCATAATAATGTCATGCCCTGATACCGTCCAGGACGCTACCTTCAAATCCAGGCAAGAGCTGGGACTGTCAAAGAACAGCTGGCTATACCCGAACTGGCAGGAGAACCTGCTGGGTAAGTAGGGCTCCAGGTAGACGTTGTTGCGGTTATGATATACTAGGTGCGCTGGACGAATATTACGCAGCCAAAGGAGCATTTTCTCAGGCAAGAGGTGAGGAGGTCCGGTACCATCAACATGTACGCCCCTCACTTCTTCAGCGGTAAAACGAGGAACATACACAAAAAAGTCGTATACGTCCACTCTTGCCAGTGCCCTCCAACAGGCTGGCATGGTGCTGCACTCCCAGGGCTGATGGTGGAATCAGAAAATGGAAGCATCATCAGCCGTAACGTCGCCTTCTGCTCCAGGCCTCATTAAAGACCGGCAGTACATTAACAGCCACCCCATCAGATAATGGTATGGCATCTCTATGCACTCAAAATCCATCGTCGTATCACAGGCGATGACCTTCGACAAAAAGGCGCGAAGGCCGTGGTGTATGCTGCACACCATGGCTGGAAGAAGGGCCAGTCTGGCCCCAAAGACCAGCTTTACGGCAGGGAGGATAAAGTGACGGCTGATCCCCTCAATGGAACCTGCCCCTCCTGAGACTACGCAGTTCCGTAGCCACACCATCAGGAATCCTGCAAGAAGCATCTTCTCCGACAATCGCTGAGTACCATGATAAAAATAACTAAAGGAGTCAGTTTGACTCCCAAATGTGTCGCCCGTGGACCTCGATCTCTTGGTAGTCGACGCCAGGTTTTGTACCTCCTCCGGGGTTTGAGGATCTAGGGAAGAAACTCGGCCTGAGGTGCCTAGTGTGAAAAGGTATGAGACCCAGGACGTGGTGTGAGGAATGCTCCCTTCCGAGCTACCATCCTTCTTGATAGTCGTTTGGTGACAAGTACTGTGGTGACATAACAATTCCCGATATACGACAATAAAGCCCGGGAACTGCCGATCCAAATCCTCGAGCTCTTCGCTCGTAGGGGTATACACTTCAAAGACTTCTTCCCCCAGGGCAGCTTGGAGATAACGTACATCTCGTGGAAAGCGAGTCCCAGCTCCCCTCCAGGCGTGAAGAAGGTTCCCGTCCGCCGGTTGTACATCTCCAGGAGAGCCATGAACAACGACTTATTTATGGATAGACCATGACAGGTGCCCCAAATGGCGTGGTAGAGGCCGATCTCACACAGAAGAGTCTCATACTTCCGCAGAATCCACGTGGTCAAGTTGGCCCACACAGGGATAGGGTTTATCCAGTTCAGTAACGCGAACCGGCCGACAGGATAGGACCCCTTCCGAGCAAGCTGGTTCAAGAAGGTATCAGCTTGAGAGAACGTGAAATTGGGACCCGATACGTTTATGAAGGTACCCGGAACCAGTCCCATCACGTACCGACTGATCGGTTCCTTTCTCGTATACGTTGACCCCAAATTCCTGTTATAATGGATGTTTCCCACAATCATCCCCGACCTGCTTGGAGTCAAGGAGTCCACTATTTTTCTGTCCAGCGGTAACATGTTGAACCATGACAGAGGAAAATGACGCTCTATCGGAGGGATATGGATCTCCACCCCGTCAAGAGTAAAGTCCCAACTCTCGGATATATCCAGCACTCGGGGGTTCTTTACAGACAAAGCATCCCCAAAGAGGAACGCCGGCTTCAGGTATTTCCCCTCCAATTGTCCCGAGTTCATCATGGCACAGAGAAAGTAGAAGGGCTGGTTCTTGATAGCATTCAACCTCTACCAAGGCTCATCTGTGGAAAGTTGGTTCGTCACATATTGGACTAAGTGGTCGAATCGTACACCTATAGCAGACTGGGCACGACCAACCAGAGGCTCTCCCGCCGGATTGACTGGCAGATTCACTGGAGAAAGATAAAGAGAAACAAGATAAACGTTGGCTAAACAAAACCACCTAGTATTTTTAGGCTTATGCGGCACAGTCCACATGAGCTTATGCGGCTCTGTTTAAGCGCGAGCTTATGCGGCTCTGTTTGAACATGAGCTTATGCGGCACTAATTAGCGTAAGCTTATGCGTCCCTATTTATCATGAGCTTATGCAGATCTGCTTAGCGGAGCATTATGCGGCCCAACTCAGAGGAGCTTATGCGGCTTGGTTTATCGCAGCCTCATGTGACCCAGTTCAGATGAGTTTATACGGTTCTGCTTAGCAGTGCATTATGCGGCCTAGTCCAGATGAGCTTAGGCGGTCCTGTTTGAGGGGGCTTCATGCGGTTCGATTCAGAAGGACTTATGCGGCTCTGTTCGACGGGTTATTATGCGGTTCAGTTTGCGAAGTGTTTATGCAGCCACTGGACAACTCCCATGTGGCTCGGACAGGGGGTATACCCCCCATGCGGCTCGGACATGGGACGTACATGCGGCCCATACAATTTGAACAGTTCGATGAAGACGAAGGACTTATTAAAGGCTTGTGCATAAAACATGCAACAGAGCCATCTTTGTTAGGGTTTGTGAAGCATACGATCCTCCCAAATCCTTACTAGCAATAGTGGGGTGAACGTCGGGATGAACTTCAGGCGTCACAGTCGACGTAGAAGCCACTCCCTTAGCCTTTGCCGCAGCCTTGGAAGTCTTGGGGGCCATCGAATGATCGAAGAAGAAGAAGAAGAAGACGACAGTTAGGGCAAGAAGAGCTTAAATTGGAAAAGATAGTAAAGAGTTTCTTTCTCCAAATTACTCTTATTTATCGGAGGACAAAGGGGGGGCACGTGGACCGATGAACGCTTCGGGTCGTGTGCTGCAGGCAAAACCGACTCCTAAGATTTTGTCCCCTCTCATAAAGGAGATTCATCAAAGCAAAAAATCCAAATATTTAATGCACCGACTCTTGGGGTTCCCCCAAAAGACGGCTCTAAATCAAAAAAAATGAATCAAGGACAATTAATGATGCCTATGTGGCAGAAAAGACAGTGTGCGGCCAGAACGGTCCATGCAGTCAGGAAGGCCATGCGGCTAGGAAGTCCATGCGGCCAGGAAGGCCATGCGGCTAGGAAGTCCATACGGCCAGACAGTCCATGCGGCCAGGAAGGCCATGCGGCTAAGAAGTCCATGCGGCCAGAAGAGCTTATGTGGACATAGCCATGCTTCTTATTCAAAGTATTTCAATTTTACAAATTGAAAACTTTTGAGGGGGTATTGTAGAAGCATGGAAAAGAACAGAAAAATCCATGCGGCTCAAAACAGAGGGAGTCTCATACGGTTCAAAGAATCTCTCAGAGCTTCATGCGGCTCAAGAGTTTTATGCGGCTCAAAAGTCGCCAACATAGCCATGCGGTTCGAGTAGAAGCCACGTGGCCTTATACGGCTCACCTCTACAGCTGGCCATTAAGCAGCTGCCTCATTTAATGCTCTGACACAACAAGACAACACTGACATAAAGTTGAACTGACAGCTCTGACGTAAAGCTGTAATGATGACTCTAACCTAAAGGCGTGCTCCTAGGGAAACAAAGAAAATCTTTATAGATGGCACGATCCATCAAATCCCAAAGTCTTCCATACGGCTTTGACATGTGGCCAGCCGCATGCGGTTCAGGTGGAGGCCACCCCCATGCGACTGCTACTCTCATACGGCTTGGATCATGGGGGCCATCTTCATGCGGCTCAAATCCTGAGAAGCCACCCCCCATGCGTCCGCTACTCTCATACGGCTCGGATCATGGGGACCATCTCCATGGGGCTTAAATGCTGAGAGTTCACGCCCATGCAGCCTTGACACGTGGCCAGCCTTATGTAGTTCAGTTGGAAACCACCCTCATGCGGCTCAGATGTCGGAGGCCATACCTATGCGGCTGCCACCTTCATGCAATTCAAATCCTGAGAAGCTACCCTCATGCAGCTCTGTCAAGACACCCTGTCCCTGTGGCTCACGATTAGGACACGTGGCAGAAGATCAGTTCCCCCCACGTCCCTACGGCTCGCAGCATAATGATGGTTGGACACGTGGCACCAAATCAATCAAGATTTATCCACTCAGATGTGTTACTATCAACAAATCTTAATAACCAGATTTAGTGCAATCATCATAATTACCCTGATCAAATCAGATTTATTGCAATCAAGCAGATTAAACACGTGGCAGAAGATCCGAGCTTGTCATAAAAAATCACGAAGATTCGCGGCAATCAACATTAATTGCCCATATGGATTTGGCGCAATCAACATTAACTGCCCAGATTTGTTGCGGTCAAGATTAACGGCCCAGATTAATTACCAACGAAACATGATCAAGGAAAATGGTAATTAATCTCCAAACCGCCGACTTTTCAAGGGGCAATCATTGCAAACCCTAATGATCATACCCCACTACTATAAATAGCAAGGTGCCATTCCCTTGCAAACCCTCGGCTGAATACACAGAGAGACAAAGGCACGCATAGAAGAGTCCCCCACACATTCCGAGAGCATTTCTTCATCAGAGCCAAGACTACGTCCGATCGTCCAAGGAGTAAGACAGAGCTGTCGCCGCTTTTCCGAGCCTCTACCGTCACCCCCCAGAATCAAAAATAAAGAATCGTACTTAGATTGTTGTACCTAGGTTTTCATTCCTAGGCTTTCTTTGTACGAACGAGTTTGTATTGTGAGTCTAAGTTTAGTCCTCCTATAAAATTGTTCTGTACTTTTACAATCAATGGTAAACATTGGCATCTTGGTCGTTCGAAGCATAGGGGATGGACATCATCGACATAATTACCCCACTCTCATCAAAATGTTATCGTTTTATTCTGGTTATAACCAACTATTTTTCCAAGTGGTCGGAAGCTATAACACTCATGTAAGTAAAAACCTCTGATGTGATCAAATTCCTTAAGCATCTGTCATTTACCCATTTAGGTTACCATGGAGGATCATCCACGATAATGGTCCGTAATTCGTTAGTAGCACCTTCCGTCGATTATGTGACCAGAACTGAATCCAAAGCATAGCATCGACAGCCTATAACCTAGCAACCAATGTAGTGCCCCGCTCCTCGTGGTCCACTATGTAATACCTACGGCTTGATGACTCAGTCTTGAACTGAGTATTCGGGGAAACCTTTGCCGGTATCGATTGATCACGGATGAAACGCAATGAACCTTTCCAATTGATGGATTGGCTTCTATTGAAATGAATCCAAGTGTTTTGTTGGATGTTTTCTTTCGCTGATTGATTTTGATGAATACGTTTTCGTATTGGTTTTCGATGATTGGTTTTCATTGTTCGCTTTCATCGCATTTCACATTCATTCCGAATCTTGAGAGAAAGAGACGAAGTATGCTAATCAACTGTTGGTGCCAATGTAGGATGCGTGAACTGTTCGTGAACGGCGTACAGAGTCCCTCATTCTCCCAACTAAGATTCATCTCGGTGAGTTGCTTTAACCGGGCTTGCATTTATTTATACGCCCTAATAAAAATGATCTCTATTCCACTCTGTTGCCTCGTTCCATGATCAGGGATACCTCAATAACAAAAGATAAGAGAAGCTAAATGAATGAATCACATGTAAATTGGAACTGTCACTTGCTTGCTTCAATATGAACTGTATGTTCTTATGAATTTCCTAAAAGAGATAGATCGGTATGGAAATCACGGCTTGACCGTACAGGAAGAAGAGAATAGAAATGTTTACAAGTTACTAGGCTCGTGCATAGTAGAATTATCTGATAGCTGCATTCGCATTGGTCTAGACAACTTGTGCACAAGGTGGTAATCTCTCGATCGATTCTGGGGGCACCTGGAGTCGATCGGCCTAGGAGAGAACAGGACACCTGGGGCTAGAAGTCCCCGCAGTAAGAGGGGGTGTCAGTCTATTAGTAGTTGTGCAAGAAGTTCCGATTGCTAGTAATGAGAATACCCATGGACCATAATAGTTAGGTTCATGCATATAGACATAGATTTATTGCAAGCCTAACATGCAGGGACGAAAATAAGAATGTTTTATATATATGCAAATTGAGCTAACCTATTTTTGTGCAGGGATGACTGTCGGCAATGGTAAGTTGGTTATGAATATTCTGTTGTCTTGTTTCTTATGAATTGTTAAAAAGAACCTAGACAAGTAGAAAGATCACTAGTAAATATGTAGCTTCACATATTGAATTAGTGCATATATTTGTGAGTTTCGGCGAAGAGCCGCTCGCCAGTACCTGATGTGTGCTGACCCACGTTGTGGGCATCCTTTTCAGAAAGCAAAGGAGACAGGGGGATTTCAAGTGAGGCACTAAAGCTCGTCTAGCCCAGTAGAGCTGTGGACTGCCTCGAAGCTACTTTTCATTCCAGTCAAGTTTCAAGTCTCTTTTCCTTTTGAAGGTGTCTTTTCATTTCCAGCATGTAATAAAGGGATATGATGTATGGGCATTGCGACTATTTTCAAAAGAGGGAGTTTTAAAGAGAATCATGTAGCCAATATAAGGCAATCTGATTTTGCAAAGCTTTGTACTTGTATTCCTATCAAGTTTATCAATAAAAGAAGTATTCCATTTCAAATCTTTGTGTCAATATTTGGTTTTTTGCAATGAATGGGTGCGTGCATGTGTTTTGCTTAACTAGTGGGTGCATGCGTGTGTTTTGCTTGACTAGTTGTTTTGTGCAGGTACATGGCCTTGTGCAAGCGCAACTTAGGCTTGTACGGCATCACGCCTTAGCGATGACGATCGATCCCGCAGGGATCCAGTCAAGACGGACGACCCTAGCGGGATCGGGGAGTGACAAAGTGGTATCAGAGCACAGTTTTACGTCGTTGGCCTCTTGCAAATATCGTTTTCAAAAAAGTATATAAAGTATTTTGATGGCTTTCAAAAGAGTCCCGATTTTGAGTTATGAAAACCAATGCCCCATACAATAAGTCCATAATATTTTATGAGGCTGACAGAAGTTATACTCTTTTGTAGAGAAATGGCCCCTACTCGACTAGCTGCCTTGACCGATCCGGTATAACGGATCATGACCTTGTTGGAATTACAGAGGCAGGACAATGAGGAACGTAACCAGATACAACAGGTCGAATGGAGGCCCAACAGAAGCAGTTGGATGCCTTGACCCAACTGGTAACTATGCTTGCGGCAAATCGGGATACCACCGCAGCAACCAAACCAACGGGAATGCTCGAGATTGAGCCCGTGGAGGGTGACGAACCCCTGCCAACGCAAAGGCACTCTTCCTTTAGGCTAAAGGACTTCTTAGATGCGAAACCTCGGAATTTGATGGCAGGACATCACCCGATAAGGTGATGGACTGGATTGATAAAATGGAGAGTCTGCTCACGTTCGTAGGAGTTCCGAGTAGCAAGAAGGTAGTTTGTGTCGTTCTGCTTCTACGGCTGCGGGCAAAGGATTGGTGGAAGCGAAGAAGCCGATGCTGCTTGCAACGGCTAGGAATGGAAAGATCTCATGGGCCTCATTCAAGAAGGCATTTCTGGATCAATACCTGCCTCCAGCCATGAGCAAGAAAATGGAGAATGACTTCATCACACTGAAACAAGAAAATATGTCTGTGGAGGACTATGAGTCTGAATTTGCTAAGCTGACAAATTTTGCTGCTGTTATGCTACCCACAGAGCAGACTTACATAGATCGATTCGTTGGAGGTCTGAATGATGACATTCAGTTAAGTGTATTGAATCGAGAATGTGGGTCGTATTCTCAGGCCTTTGAGACGGCGCTACAGGTGGAACAGTTTTGCCTGAAGAAGGCGTCTAATAAAATGCAGTACGGTCGGAATCAGCCCGCCAAGAGATATCACGACGGAAAGAAAAAGACTGACGGAGAAAGAAAGATGGGCGGGGAACAAAATAATAAGCCCGTGTGCACTTTCTGCGGTAGGCATAGACACACAAAGAAAGTTTGCCGTTCTGCCAACGGATAGTGCTTCAACTGTGGTCAAAAGGGACACCGCGCTGTGAACTGCCAGAATAAGAGAGTTCGGCCGCTGAACAACATCGATACTGAAGAGTGTGAGCCGCTGCCAGGCCCACCGCCACTTCGAGACCATCCTCACAATCAGCAGTTGAGGAATGCCAACGCCGCGACAGCGTGCGTCTACAATCTCTCCACCTTGCTTGACCCTGAATGCAACACTAGTGGAGGTGAGTTTTGTTTCTTAAGTTTTGAGGACAAAATTTTTTCTCAGTGGGTTATTATGTAGTGCCCCGCTCCTCGCGGTCCACTATGTAATACCTACAGCTTGCTGACTCAGTCTTGAACTGAGTATTCGAGGAAACCTTTGTCGGTATCGATTGATCACAGATGAAATGCAATGAACCTTTCCATTTGAAGGATTGGCTTCTATTGAAATGAATCCAAGAGTTTTGTTGGATGTTTTCTTTCGCTGCTTGGTTTTGATAAATGCGTTTTCGTGTTGGTTTTCGATGATTGGTTTTCATTGTTCGCTTTCATCGCATTTCGCATTCATTCCGAATCTTGAGAGAAAGAGACGAAGTATGCTAATCAACTGTTGGTGCCAATGTAGGACGCGTGAACTATTCGTGAACGGTGCGTGGAGTCCCTCCTTCTCTCAACTAAGATTCATCTCGGTGAGTTGCTTTAACCGGACTTGCATTTATTTGTATGCCCTAATAAAAATGATCTCTAGTCCACTCTGTTGTCTCGTTCCATGATCAGCGATACCTCAATAGTAAAAAAGATAAGAGAAGCTAAATGAATGAATCACATGTAAATTGGAACTGTCACTTGCTTGCTTCAATATGAACTGTATGCTCTTATGAATTGCCTAAAAGAGATAGATCGGTATGGAAATTACGACTTGACCGTGCAAGAAAGAGAGAAAAGAAATGTTTACAAGTTGCTAGGCTCGTGCATAGTAGAATTATCTAATAGCTGCATTCGCATTGGTCTAGACAACTTGTGCACAAGGTGTTAATCTCTCGATCGATTCTGGGGGCACCTGGAGTCGATCGGCCTAGGAGAGAATAGGACACCTGGGGCTAGAAGTCCCCGCAGTAAGAGGGGGTGTCAGTCTATTAGTAGTTGGGCAAGAAGTTCCGATTGCTAGTAATGGGAATACCCATGGACCACAATAGTTAGGTTCATGCATATAGACAGAGATTTATTGCAAGCCTAACATGCAGGGACGAAAATGAGAATGTTTTATATATATGCAAATTGTGCTAACCTGTTTTGTGCAGGGATGACTGTCGGCGATGGTAAGTTGGATATGAATATTTTGCTGTCTTGTTTCTTATAAATTGTTAAAAAGAACCTAGACAAGTAGAAAGATCACTAGTAAATATGTAGCTTCACATATTGAATTAGTGCAGATATTTGTGAGTTTCGACGAAGAGCCGCTCGCCAGTATATGATGTGTGCTGACCCACGTTGTGGGCATCCTTTTCAGAAAGCAAAGGACACAGGGAGATTTCAAGTGAGGCACTAAAGCTCGTCTAGCCCAGTAGAGTTGTGGACTGCCTCGAAGCTACTTTTCATTCCAGTCAAGTTTCAAGTCTTTTTTCCTTTTGAAGGTGTCTTTTTATTTCCAACATGTAATAAAGGGATATAATGTATGGGCATTATGACTATTTTCAAAAGAGAGAGTTTTAAAGAGAATCATGTTGCCAATATAAGGCAATCTGAGTTTGCAAAGCTTTGTACTTTTATTCCTATCAAGTTTATCAATAAAAGAAGTATTCCATTTCAAATCTCTGTGTCCAATATTTGGTTTTCTGCAATGAATGGGTGCGTACGTGTGTTTTGCTTAACTAGTGTGTGCGTGCGTGTGTTTTGCTTGACTAGTTGTTTTGTGTAGGTACATGGCCTTGTGCAAGCACAACTTAGGCTTGCACGGCATCACGCCTTAGCGAGGACGCTCGATCCCGCATGGATCCAGGCAAGACTGTAGAAGTATGGGAAAAGGACAAGAAAAGTCCATGCGGCTCCAAACAGAGGGAGCCTCATGAGTCTCAGGAATCCTTCAGAACATTATGCGGCTCGAGACTCCCCAACAGATCCATACGGCTCAGGCAAAGACACGTGGCCATACGCTGTCCGCTTCTACAGCCGACCATAAAGCTGCCTCCCAATTAATTGCTCTGACGACAGCTCTGACGCTATGAATGACAGCTCTGACATAAAAGCTGGAATGATGATGGCGTGCTCATTGGGAAAAGAAAAAAATCTTTCTGGCAGGATCCGTCAAGTCCCAAGCACCCCTATGCGGCTGCCCGCTTCATGCGGCTGCCATCCCTATACGGCTGCCAATCATCATGCAGCTGCCCGTTTCATGCGGCTGCCACTTTCATGCGGCCGTTTCCTTCATGCGGCTGCCCGCTTCAAGCGGCTGCCCGTTTCATGCGGCTGCCACTTTCATGCGACCGTTTCCTTTATGCGGCTGCCCGCTTCATGCGGCTGCCCACTTCATGCGGCTGCGTCCTTCATGCGGCTGCCCACTTCATGCAGCTGCATCCTTCATGCGGCTGCCCACTTCATACGGCTGCCTCCTTTATGCGGCTGCCTCCTTCACAAGGCTGCCATCCTCATGCGGCTGTTACCTTCATGCGGTTAGCCATATGTGGTTCACTTAGAGACCGTACACGATAGAGATACACGTGGCAGTCCTCACGATAGTTGAGACACGTGGCGATCCTCATGACAAGTTGAGACACGTGGTTGTCTTATCCCCTTGGAGTTATGGCTGCTCACAGATCCTGACAACCAGATTTAGTGCAATCACCATTATTATTCAAATCAAATCTGATTTGTTGTGATTAAGCAAATTGGACACGTGATGGAAGATCCGAGCTTGTCATGAAAAATTATGAAGATTCATTGCAATCAGTATTAATTGCCCATATAGATTTGGCGCAATCAAGAATCAATTGCCCAGATGTAATGCAATCAAGATTAATGGCCCAGATGATTGGCCATCAACTTTGTAAGGAGGAAATCATTGCAAACCCTAATGATCACACCCCACTCCTACAAATAGCAAGGTACCATTCCCTTGTAGAAGGATCAGATCCCGAGAAAAAAATATAGCAAGGTGCCATTCCCTTGCAAAAGAGATCCTCTCCATCCGGCTGGACACACAGAGAGACAAAGGCGCGCACAGAAGAGTCTTCCCATCCTGAGAGCATTTCTTCATCAGAGCCAAGGCTACGTCTGATCGTCCAAGGAGTAAGGCAGAGCTGTCGTCGCTTTCCCGAGCCTCAACCGTCATCCCCCAGATAAAACTAAACAATTGTACTTAGATTGTTGTACCTAGGTTTTCGTCCCTAGGCTTTCTTTGTACGAGCGAGTTTGTATTGTGAAGTAAAAGTCCAGTCCTCCTATATAATTGTTCCATTCTTTTATAATCAATGGCAAACACGATGGCGACTCTGCTGGGGACTAAATTCTCTACGGCTGAGGAGTTGGTGACGTAATCGGACGCAGCCAAACTTGGCTCCACTCAACAAATGCTGGTCGCCCGGTTCGACCAACAGGCATTTGAAGAAATGCTCTCTGACGGGAGCGCTGGCCCGGTCCAGCGGCAGCCCGTACGAAGAAGGCCCGCAGGGAGTGGAGGCCCAAATCATTCGCTCCTCCCTAAGCTCTCGAAGAAGTACTCTCTGTTGCCCGAGATAACGGAGAAGTCTCCCTTGCGGCCCCACTTCAAACCATAGAGGAATCTGCTGTCCCCAAGTCCGGCAGAAGAAAACACTATGATGCAGGACTTGCAGGGGCAAAGAGGAATTCTATACAGCCCAAGCCGCATAAGGGCGCCAGCCGCATGGAGGCTCATGCGGCCGCAACTGCCAACCGCATGGAGAAAACTCATACGGCCACAAAAGTCAGCCGCATGCAGAAAGCCCATGCGGCCAGAAACTCCAGCCGTATGCAGGCAGCTTGCACGGCCATGACTTTTAGCCGCATACAGAAGGGTCATGGGCCACAAAGGATAGCCGCATGTAGACAGCCTGCACGGCCACTGATTCCAGCCGCATACCATCTATCCCATGCGGCTCACGGTCAGTCTTTGACCGCCTCTCATACGGTCCTGGCCATGGAGGCTCTCTGGAGCATATGCAAGACTCTGTTGTGACCAGCTTGGACTCTTCCTACTATGCACTCTCAGGTGCTAGAAGGAAGAAGTCACGGGCAGCGCGGGCTCGACGAGCTCAGTCGGCTGTCCCAACCTCTGACTACCAGGGCGTTCTGCTGACTATTATTCGGTCTCCTAATGGAAAGTTGTACAGAACTACCCGTGTCCAGCCCCCGGTGGCCAACGAACGGGATAGTTATCAAGAATCTCCCAATAAGAATCAGGGGCAAGTACTCGCGCTACCCCCACATCAGGGAGCAGGCAGGAGGTCAACACACTTATGTGCTCAGGACTCCCAAGCCCACAAAGCAGGGGACTTGTGCAACATGATTCTTCACAAGCGCAAAGAAAGAGACGAAGATTTGATGTGCAAAGAGTCCTGTCAAGGACATCAATGCACCCAAGTCATTGTCAACTGCTGCTGCAATAAGGCAGCAGTACAAAAAGACCGGCGGTCCATCTTCCAAAGGCTGTAACACCCAAACTCAGAAGACGAGGCGCTTTTCGTCGCATCTTGCAATTATGCTCTGAAGATTTCTGGCAGCGGTAGAGGAAAGAAAACAAATGCCCCCAGCCCGAATATATCAACCGGCGTAACCAAGAAACTCTCTTCTAAGCAGTTGTCTACCACCGTTACAGGAAGAGTTTACCAAGGTACCCACTCAAAGATAAAATCTGCCACACTTGGAGACTCGTCGTCCACATCTCTGGGAGATACTGGAGCCGGGGGAAGCATTCCTCCAAATATCCACAACAACCCGGTATTCCGAGAAGATAATCTGGGGGAAATGGTTCACCCAACAGATGCAGTAGATCCCGACGTCTATGAGGACGTCCACAATTCTCAAGACGGGGCAAGCTCTGAAGCTGGGGGTACCACTCTTTCTAAGTCCGAACTAGAGGAGAACATTCCCACATACCCTGACGACTTCTCTGTACAAGGGTATGACTTAGAGGGCACGTCCTCAACCGTTCCTTCCATCTCTCCTCATGTGAGGACGGTATTCATGACAGACAGCAACCAAGAGGGCCCCAGTGATCGCCAACGCATCGACACTTTGGAGGCCATACTGCATGCCTTGGTCAAGTTCGTGGATGAGATCAAAGCGGCCCTTCCAACTCTGCAAGGAAGGACGCCTGGCCAAACAAGCTCGGGTCCTGCGGTCAATGCGGACTCGAACTCAGCTGCACCAAACCCGGGCGATAATCCTCCTGAAATATCGGCTCCTACCACTGCAGACGAGGCCAGGGAGGCAAGAAGAGAGGTCCAGGAGCTCCGGGCCATGTTCCATGCCCGAGAAAACTGCCAAGACCTCAGGATACGACAACCGTATCCCGCTGCATGGAGAGATATTCCCTTTCCACCAAAATATAAACCATTCCACATCAATCCATATGATGGGAAGACAACTGCAGGCAGGTACATCACCTACTTCGAAGTCACAACCGACCATCTGCCTCATGACGATGCCATCCTAACGCGGCTGTTCATCGTAGAATTGGAAGGGTTCGCCTTCGATTGGTACCGCAACTTGCCGGACAATTGCATCCACTCCTTCACCAGCATCAAACGTATGTTCCTAGAGAGGTTCTACGAAGTAGGACAAGACGTGACGATGTCCACCCTCATGGACGTTGTTCAGGGAGAAAAGTAGCTGACAAGAAACTATATCGAGCAGTTTCGCCAAACCGTAATGAAGCTGCCTTCTGGTAACCCAGATTCCTCCTTGATTGAAATTTGCCAAAAGCGACTGCTTTCCACAATCATCCTCTGGATGTGCGAAAGTCAATTCAAGGATTGGAAGACGTTCATCATCAGAGCCACTAGCGCAGAAGACAAGGTAAAGAAAGCCCGCCAACTGGGATTGCACATCTCGGAAGGGGAAGACAAGGGCAAACGCCCTAACGTCAACACAACAACGGTGGTAATTCCTCCAACAACCGAGACAACAAGGGCAAGCAGGCTATGGTGGCCGACACAGCCCCAAAGCCCGAATCAAAGCCAACAGAAAAGCAGTGGCCTCAGATGACCTACTCCTTCGAGGATGGCCATGTTAAACCCATCTTAGACATGCTCATCCAAGGAGAACGAATTCAGCTCCCTCCTCCCAGGCGTGAGCCTCATCCTACAGATATGGAGAGTCCCAAGTACTGCCATTACCATCGCTATGTTCACCATGCTACACAAGACTGCTACCAGCTGAAGCGATACATCCAACATCTCATCGATTCTAAGGCCCTGGCCATTGATTTCGAAGAGGTGACCGAGGCGGCCAATATGGTGTCAGTACAATTTGGCAGCTTCCCTCCGACAAAGACTCAAGACGGAGTAGTACCCGTTCTCAGAGCAAAGATGGAGGTCGCTAACCTTATACCTCTCCGAGACCAGGCTGCTGGTCTAGTGCCCCTTACCACATTATGGGAGAGGATCATGTGGGTCCATCCGGACTTGGTACCTGAGGTGACTCAGTCCGCACCTCCCTCCACCAGCAAGAAAAAGAATAGGAAAGTCAAATCATGCTGCACGATCTCTACAGAGGTCGAAGAAGCTACTGCTGTTGACCGGGTAACTCAGCTGAAGACCATCAGCCGACAGCCGCTGATGCTCCCTGATCCTCGCAGCCTTCGACGACCGACAAGCCTAGGCCGAAGGAGACTCGCTTCGACAAACTGCTCCGAAGGAAGACGCCTCATAGGCTGGAGAGGCCTTACAACTTTGACATTTTGGCGCAATTGGCTAACACACCGGCCAAATTATCGCTATACGAACTCCTGAGACTCTCCAAAGATGTCCGTGTCGCACTAAGCGAGGCACTCCAGAATGCCGACACGTATCTTGCTCAGACCAATCTCACTGGGGAAAGCTCGCCTGCAGATCTCCAGGACAGCGCTTGGACAGGGTCAATGCCGAATATTTTCTTCACTCCGCAAGATATGCTCATCAAGACCAACCTGCACGATCGCCCTCTGTATTATACTGGGTACATTGGTGATATCAAGGTGGATCGGATGCATATTGATACCGGTTCTTCCATAAGCATTATCCCGAAGAGCTTACTACACCATCTGCGCATCCCAATGCATCGCTTGACGCCGACAAGTACCGCCATTATCGGTTTCAATTCGGGCAGGAGCTACCCGATCGAAAAGATTTGTCTGAAGTGCCAAATCGGCGACCTTCAGTCAGAAGTGACCTGTTATGTCATAGATGCGGACACTTCCTACGATATTCTCCTGGGGCGTCCTTGGATACGCGATTACATGATCGTGCCTTCCACACTGCACCAGTACTTCAAGTACATCGACAAACACGGCCTCATGAGGACAGAATTTGCCGACATCGATCCCTTTAAAGGGGTCGAATCCTACTACTCAGATTTATGCTTGTACGAGAAGTGAAAAAGCATCTTGTCGAAGGCGATACTCAAGCTCAAACTGAGGCAGCATCTGGATCAGAAGAACCTCTGATGATCCACCTTCAAGCCTGCAAGCCTGGCATAACTGCGCCCCTTACAGCCACTCTGCGTAAGGACGCGATCAGCCTCTCTATACAGGAGGAACAGATGATAATCCGACTGCCAAGGTCTGGCCAAGCACCAAGACCCACGACAGAGCCACTGACAATCAGGCTGCCTAAAGCTAATCAGCAACAAACAGGGAAGCTCAATCACTCTGTCAAGCCGATGACAATTCGTCTTTCCAGAATGAATCGGCAACCGAACGCTAAGCCAGGGACTGCTAGCCAGCCAACAACTCCCCGCCCAGCACCGTGCACCAAACTAGGGGTGGCTAGTACGCCAACGATTCCACGTTCTGCTCCACCTATGGAGCCCCTGATAATCAAGCTGCCCAAGTCATCCTCTCAGTCCTCATTTACACAGGGGGTAGCTGAAGAAGAGTCAGAACAGGCCAAGTATGTGGCTGCTTACACTGATGTGCCATCCGCAAATGATGTAATCCTACTGGAAAAGATACCTTACTTCATCAATAAAGGGTTATCTTTGAATTATCTCGAGCTTAATAAGCTTTGTACAATGTATGCTATAGAACACGGCATAGGCACTCACCTGCACACACAGGTAACAAATGTCTACACCGCAAACCAACTAACTCCAGTAGAAGACGCTTATCGCATAATCGAGGGAGAGGATCATCCAATCATCTTCGGCCGGAGGAATGACCCACAACCCTTTAGGGTAGAAGAAGTTGATCTCAAACCCGACACCGGGAGATTGCCTATTTATCTGTAAAGTTCCCAATCCAAGTACCTTATGCAAAAACAAGGGTATGATCTGGAAACTATACCAGGCTTGAACTATGGCACTGGACGGCGATTACCCTTACAATCGTCGGTCCCGGCTGGGAAACCATGAGACTACTACAATAAAACCAGATGTGGGCTAAGTTATGTTACACCGGCAACAACCCCTGAAAGCTCAGACGAGGAATGCGACTGGCATTCACACTCAACCGGATCACCCACTTTCGATTCAGATGTCAGCATCGGGGACATGCTCAGGCAAGTCTAGTCCGTCAATATGGTATTTGCCG
Organism: Iris pallida; assembly: GCA_029216955.1. Classification (NCBI taxonomy): domain Eukaryota; kingdom Viridiplantae; phylum Streptophyta; class Magnoliopsida; order Asparagales; family Iridaceae; genus Iris; species Iris pallida. The sequence goes on along the minus strand of JANAVB010011397.1, from coordinate 23,356,867 downwards.
ACGCCTACGAAGAAGATGAAGACATTCTCGAACTTCTGGAGTTAGAGCCGTGGGCACAACAACTAGATGCGCAGTGGGAAAAGCGGTTCGAATAAAGAGAGCCTCCCACCGAGGATGAGGTTGTACAAGTCGATCTCGGTGATGAGTCCTCTCCAAAGCCCATCTTCGTCAGCAAGAATCTGACGGATGAAGAGCGAGAATCACTACTACAACTCGTCAGAGAATACATCGACGTGTTCGCCTGGAGCTATGAAGATATGCCAGGACTGAACCCCGAGGTTGCACTTCACAAGCTCAACATCCGTCCGAACGCAAAATCGGTTAAGCAACAGCAACGACGGTTCCGCCCCGACGTTATGAACGCCATTGAAGCTGAGGTCAACAAACTGATAACCAGTGGTTTTATCCGTGAGGAACAGCATCCAGACTGGGTCGCCAACATAGTACCAGTCCTCAAGAAGAATGAAAAGATTCGAATCAGCATCAATTTTTGCAATCTGAATGAGGCGTGTCCTAAGGATGAGTTCCCTCTCCCTATCACAGACATCATGATCGACAACACCTGCGGCTTTGAGCGTATGTCATTCATGGACGGTTTCTTGGGGTACAACCAAATAAAGAAGTTCCCTGATGACGAAAAGCATACATCATTCCGAACACCAATTGGCACATATTACTACACAGTCATGCCTTTCGGTTTAAAGAATACTGGCGCCATCTATCAAAGAGCTATGAGCGTCATCTTTAGAGACCACTTGCGCAAGATAGTGGAATGCTACGTCGACGATATCGCCGTCAAGAGCCGCTCTAAGGAAGGTCATCTGCATGATCTGAGAACAGTGTTCGATCTGATGCGAGCGCACAATTTGAAAATGAATCCCACAAAATCCTTCTTGGGCGTATCCAGGAGGAAGTTCTTGGGTTTTATCATTACTTTCCAGGGTATCTATATAGACCCTGAGAAGACGAAGGCAATCATAGAGATGGGTCCCCCGAGAAATCTCCATAAACTTCGAGGTCTTCAAGGGAGGCTGGCCTACATCAGGACGTTTATCTCCAACCTCTCCGGACGATGTCAGCCATTCACCCACCTCATGAAGAAAGGCGTTTCATTCGTATGGGATGAAGAATGCCAGCGTGCCTTCGACAGCATCAAAGAATATCTGACAAACCCTCCAGTCCTGGTGGCCCCGGTTGCTAGAAGGCCATTCCTGCTCTATGTACGAGCAATGGAACATTCTCTCGGGGCTCTGCTAGCACAAAACAACGAGGCAGGTCACGAACAAGCTATATATTATCTCAGTCGAATGATGATGGGGCCGGAGCATCGATACACTGCCGTAGAGAAAGAGTGCCTTGCTCTGGTTTTCGCCATTCAGAAGACGCGACACTACGTCACGGGACAAACTATCTATGTCATATCAAGAGTCAACCCCCTCAGGGTCCTCATGACTAAACCAGGTGCACTCAGCTCTCGCCTCGCTACCTGGGCGATATTACTGTCCCCCTACCATATGATCTTCGTCCCGCAAAAGGCTGTTAAAGGTCAAGCTCTGGCAGACTTTTTAGCAGCCCATCTAGGTTCGGAGTCAACCAAAATAAACGAAGAGATTCCAGACGAGGTCGCTAATTTAAATATGGCCTCCCATGACACCATATGGAGAATGTTCTTCGACGGCGCCTCTAGAACCGGGCCCAAGGGCAACATCGTCGCTGGAGTCGGAGTGGTGCTGATTTCTCCCACAGGGCTAGTGATCAATCGAGCTTATTCCCTCACAGAGCCCTGTTCAAATAATGTGGCCTTCCATGATACCATATGGCCAATGCTTTGGTCATTGGCCTCTGACTTACAGAAGAACTAGGGGTAGAGCACCTTGAAGCATACGACGATTCACAGTTAATCGTCAATCAGATTCGGGGTTCATACGAGGTTCGCCATGAAGACATGATCCCCTATCACCAAATAGCGATTGACATCATCTCGTCCCTGGAGGGGTTCTTCATAGAGCACGTTTCCAGGCTCTAAAACATTGAAGCTGATGCCCTAGCAGGCCTTGTCGCTTCCTTAGCAGTTCCGAATCATGCTCATCATCTGGTTGACATCATAGGCCGTGAGTTGGTTTGTCCCAGGAATAATGTTCAATGTATTGAAAGTTACCCCACGCTGACCGTCGACGAAGCACCAGACTGGAGACAACCATTCATTGACTTCATAGTCTATGATATCCTGCTAGAGAATCCGAAGGAAGCCACTTCTATCAGAAGACATTCCCTCAGATTCTTCTACGATACAGAGACGAAAATGCTATATCGGCGATCATAAGATGGATTACTGCTTCGATGTCTGTCGAATATAGAGGCCAAAGAAGTCGTGCGTGAAGCTCATGATGGCATCTGTGGGGCCCATCAGCCTAGCCCGAAATTACAGGATTGCCTTCGACGAATGGGCTATTACTGGCCCACGATGGTTGTAGATGCAATAGACTATGCACAAAAAAGTAAAGCCTGTCAAGTCCATGCAGATTTCATCCACCAGCCATTCGAGTTTCTACATCCGACGGTGGCATCCTGGTCCTTCGAAACATAGGGAATGGACATCATTGGTCCGATCACTCCACCTTCGTCCAGAGGACATCATTTCATACTCGCAATTACAGATTACTTCTCCAAATGAGCGGAGGCTATTCCGCTGGCAGAAGTGAAGACTTCAAACGTGATCAGCTACCTTAAGCATCATGTCATCTATCACTTTGGACTGCCCCGAGGGATCATCCATGACAATGGTCCGCAGTTCGCAAGCCACACTTTCTATCGGTTCTGCGACAAACACCGAATCTAGAATATTGCTTCAACACCATACAACCCGGCGGCTAATGGTCTAGCTGAAGCGTTCAACAAAACAATCATCAAGCTTCTCAAGAAGTTTGTGCCATCAAACAAACGCGACTGGAATGAAAAGCTCGGCGAATGCTTATGGGCATACCGTAATACAGTGCGACCTGTCACCGGGAACACACCATTCTCTCTGGTATACGGAAGCGAGGCAATTCTTCCACTGGAGACTCAAATCCCCTCACTCCGCGTCGCTCTCACATACAGATTGACGACAGATGATAATCACCATCGCCGACTACAAGAGTTGGAGGCCCTAGATGAGAAGCGCCTATTAGATCAACAACGAATCGAGCTATACCAGGCACGTATCTCCGGAGCCTTCAATAAGAAGGTTAAAATCAGAACATTCAAAGTGGGCGACCTCGTTCTGGCAGTTCGGAGGCCGATGTTTATGACTCACAAAACCGTCGGCAAGTTCCAACCAAAGTGGGAAGGCCCGTTCATCATCGATGCTGTATTCTCAATGGAGCTTACCGCCTCACAAAACAAAATAAAGAGTTGCTCATGTTGCCCATCAATGGTAAGTTCCTAAAGAAGTATTATGTCTGAAACGACATCTGCCAAAATGATGAGTTACGTACCCGCTGGTACCGCTGAACTCACATCCCGCCTTCAAATCTGCCAAAATGATGAGTTATGTACCTGCTGGTACCGCTGAACTCACATCCCGACTACAAATCTTCCAGAATGACGAGTCATGTACCCTCTCGTACCACTAAACTCACATGCCGACTCTAAATCTCCCAGATTGTCGAGTTATGTACCCGTAGGTACCGCTGGACTTACACTCTGGTCACTACAGATGAATCTATACCACATCTTTTAGGTAGTAAGTCATGTATGATTATACCTCTGAACTTTCTTCCCAAAAGGTGCTCCCTCCTTATGATCCAATACCCGCACTTTTCGTGCACAAAAAGGGTAACAGATCCACAGATCTTCCGAAACAACGACGTCGATGTTACCCCTGAGTTGTTTTCCTTCCATCAAAAACAAACTGCCCCTCACATAGAACTTCTATGTCCTCATTACCTCTGAGTTGTTCTATGCATCCTTCATGGAGCCCACTCCTGCCATGTCCTCATTACCTCTGAGTGAGAAGGCTCCATCGAAGAAACCCTCATATTTACCACGTCCTTATTACCTCTGAGTAAGTATGTTGGTTCTCTCTCGACTTATTATCCGTACCAAAAAAAACCCCAGGGTACGCCAAGGATAATAGGCCCACAAATGTCCTCTATTGAATACAAATGTCCACTGTTGACCACAAATGCTGTACTAAGTTTCCTAGTACATGTCCCTCACTACTCATCATGCCCCGAGGGCCCAGCTGCCCCATGGCGTTCTCTCTCCCTATATCAGGAACGTCCATGGCCACCTTACTGTGGAATTGTTCCAAGTATCCCATCAACTTGTTACCTGTACCTAAAACCAAGGTATATCCAGGGTAACAAGTCCACAAACGATTCCCCACAACACCACAAACACAATAAGCAGTACAAATAAAGGGTAGAATAAAGCACACTCTTTTATTTGAAAGGCAAAAGTACTACAGGTTCGGGGACCACGTCCCTCTCAAGAAAGGAAAAGAACGATAAATGAAAGAAGAGAAAAAAAAGCCGACTAGGGTTCGGCAATACATAACTCCATGAGACGGTCTTTCAGTAAGACAGTCGACCGCTCGAACCCCTGCTTGGCCCTACGCTCGGCCTCCTGAGCCAACCGCTCTGCGTCTTCTAGGTGCGCATGAGCCCGCCAACCATCCTCGAGCTTCTCCAAAGCACGCTCCAGGCTAGCAGAAGCTCGGGAGACCTTGTCGGCCTCCTGAACGATCAGCTCTTTGTCCACGCGAGAAGCTTCAAGCTCAGACTCCAAGAAGGCTAGCTTCCTCTGGAGTTTAAGGATCTGCTCCCGTGTATCAATTATTCCGCGAGAGGCAGCCGCTTCCCGAGCTGTGCAATCCTCGCTCCTGTGGCTCAGTCGATCATATTGAAGAGATAGGTCACCGAAGTCCTTCATTATAGCCGGCTTGGACTTATCTCGTGTGGCCCTTACCTTCTCCAGGACAGTGGTAAGGAAGCCCCGCTCCTGATCTATTGCTGCAGACAGATCAGCCTGCCTCAGCGCTTGAAACTGGGCCACAAGCTGGTCAGCCTCTAACAATCTGGGTTCCAGAAGCGCAGCTATCCCTGTCCCACCAGGGAGGGCTTTAAGAATATCAATTTGGCCCCGAGCATATTGTCGGGCCAAAGCGAAGGGGGTCCCCCGCTCTACAGCAGCTTCGACCCCTCTCTTCAAGTGGCGGTAGAAACTGTCAACTACATCCTGTGATGCCTCATCCAGAACTTCCGTAGAGGATGGCGTCAGAGGAAGTGTAACTGGCAGTTCCGAAGGAGATACGCCAGAACCGGCCACCCCTACCACCAGGGAAACAAATTCTGAACGAAAAGATGCATGAATAGCAGCTAACTCCTCCTTCGCAGCTCGGAAAACCTGGATAACTCGGCAAGGCAGAGAGGTCGACCTCTGAAGCCACATGAGCAGAGGAAGAAGCATAGACCATTGCCCCTGCCCCGGTTGCGTCGTCGTCCGATCTCCCGAACTCGAACCAGCGGGAGGCCCTTCGATATAAGGAGGGGGCACACTCCCTACCACCAGATTCCCGTTGGTAGAGACTTCCTCGACAATATCCGTCACTGGTAGTGAAGAGGCAGGACCTGTATGTCCAGAGAAACCATCAATCAGCATAACCCGAAGGATGTGATGATAGAGCGAATGGGCCTTCTCACTAGTCAAAATTTGGCTTATCTTACCAGAGGAGGATTGTGGAGGCTGAGGCTCGCTCACAACCGCCATAGTCCCCTCACCAGTAACCCCCAAGCCGAATTCAGCTGGCTCTTCTGCCCCAGCCACCCCAGAAGGAGGTACGACTGGATCAGCGTCACCTTGATAAAATTTAGCAGTTTCGGGGACAGGTTCATCGGAGCTCCCGTCATCTCGAGTCACGACCTCCGTAACGTGAGATCCCTCAGCCGCAATCGAGAGAGCCCCGACAGAAATAATCCCGGCACACATGTCATTGATCAAAGTATTCAGGACCGGATCGACTTCAGAAATAGTGGCCGGTTCTCGAGATTCCTCTTCTTCTGATGCCTACGAGAGGAAAGGAAAATGATTAAGGTCAAAGTTCAGGAGAATGGAAGAACTGAATAAAGATGGTAGTAACTCTATTTACCTCCGAAGCGGGGTCGACGTCCTCGCTTCTCTCCTTTATAGTTAGCTTGCGACGTCTGGTCGCAACCCGTTTTCGGGAGTAAAGAATACCGCCAACAGGGGAGATTTGCCTCCTACGTTTCCGTACAGGACCAGGTGCAACAGGCGGCTGAGCCACCACCATCTCATCTAACATAATAGGCGGCTGATCCGCCCCAACATCTTCCACCGGAAGGGAAGAGTTATCTGCCTCATGCTCATCATTCTCTTCGTCCGCAGTGGTGGACTCCGAGTCAGGCATGGGAACTGTGTTCGCCTTCCTCTTCCTCTTCAGACCCCCTAGGCTTTTCTGCCAAGCTAGAACCCACGATGAAACTGGTACTCGAGTCGAAATTAACGGGAGGCTTGCTCGCCGTAACATGGTATAGGGCTGCCATATACAAAATCTCTCCTGGCACCTCACCATCAGGAACTGAAAAGGTGGTTCGGGTATGGACCGTGTCATAATAATGCCATGCCCTGATACCATCCAGGACGCTACCTTCAAAGCCCAGGCAAGAGCTGGGACTGTCAAAAAATAGCTGGCTATACCCAAATTGGCGGGAGAACCTGCTGGGTAAGTAGGGCTCCAGGTAGACGTTGTTGCGGTTACGATATACTAGGTGCGTCGGACGGATGTTGCGCAGCCAAAGGAGCAGTTTCTCGGGCAAATGGAGAGGAGGTTCGGTACCATTAACATGAACGCTCCTCACTTCTTCAATGGTAAAATAAGGAACAGACACAAAGAAGTCACATCCATCCACTCTTGCCAGCGCTCTCCGACAAGCTGGCATGGTGCTGTACTCCCAGGGCTGATGGTAGAATCGAAAAATGAAAGCGTCATCAGCCGTAACGCCATCTTCTGCTCCAGGCCTCATCAAAGATCGGCAGTGCATTAACAGCCACCCCATTAGATAATGGTATGGCAGCTCTACATGCTCAAAATCCATCGCCGTGTCACTGGCGATGACCTTGGACGAAAAGGCACGAAGGCCGTGGTGTATGCTGTACACCATGGCCGGAAGAAGGGCCAATTTGACCCTAAAAATTAGCTTTACGGCGGAAAGGATAAAGTGGCGACTGATTCTCTCAATAGAACCCGTCCCTCCGGAGACTACGCAGTTCCGTAGCCACACCATCAGAAATCCTGCAAGGAGCGCCTTCTCCGACAGACGCTGAGTACGATGATAAAAATAACTAAAGGAGTCGGTCTTACTCCCAAAGGTGTCGACCGTGGACCTCGATCTCTTGGCAGTTGACACCAAGTGTTGTACCTCCTCATGAGTCTGAGGATCTCGGGAAGAAACCTGGCCTGAGGCGCCGAGTGTGAAAAGGTATGTGACCCAGGTGGTGGTGTGAGGAGTGCTCCCTTCCGAGCTACCATCTTTCTTGATAGCCGTCTGATGACAAGTACTGTGGTGACATAACAATTCCCGATACACGACAACAAAGCCCGGGAACTGCCGATCCAAATCCTCGAGCTCTCGCTCGTAGGAGTGTACACTTCAAAGACTTTTTTCCTCCAGGGCAGCTTAGAGACAACGTACATCTCGTGGAGAGCAAGTCCCGGCTCCCCTCCGGGCGTGAAGAAGGTGCCCGTCCTCCGGTTGTACATCTCTAGGAGAGCCATGAACAACGGTTTATTTATGGGTAGGCCATTACAGGTGCCCCGAATGGCGTGGTAAAGGCCGATCTCACGCAGGAAAGCCTCATACTTTCGCAGAACCCACGTGGTCAAGTTGGCCCACGTAGAGATAGGGTTTATCCAGTTCACCAACGCCAACAGGCCGACGGGATAAGACCCTTTCCGAGCAAGCTGGTTCAAGAAGGTATCAGCTTGGGTAAACATGAAATTGGGACCTGTTACGTTTATGAAGGTACCCGGAGCAAGTCCCATCACGTACCGACTGACCGGTTCCTTTTCCGGATACGCTGATCCCAAATTCCTATTGTAATGGATGTTTCCCACAAATATCCCTGACTTGCTGGGAGTCAACGAGTCTACCATCTTTCTGTCTAGCGGTAGCATATTGAACCAGGACAGAGAAAAATGATGCTCTATCGGAGGGATATGGATCTCCACCGCGTCAAGAGTGAAGTCCCAGCTCTCGGATATATCCAGCGCCCGGGTGTTCTTCACAGACAAATCATCTCCAAAGAGGAACGCAGGCTACAGGTATTCCTCCTCCAATTGCCTCGAGTTTATCATGGCACAGAGGAAGTGAAAGGACTGCTTCTTGATAGCATTTAGCCTCTCCAAAGGCTCTTTTGGGAGCTGGTTCGTCATATACTCGACTATATGATCATACCTATAGCCCATAGCAGATTGGTCACGCCCCACCAGAAGTTCTGTAGCAGCATTCACTGGCAGATTCACCGAATAAGGAAAGAAAGAAACAAATCCAAAAGATGACTAAAACGAGACTACTCAGCGCTTTAGCTTACATGAGCATATGCGGCTCTATTTAAAGACGAGCTTATGCGGCTCTATTTAAAGACGAGCTTATACGGCTCTGTTTAAAGATGAGCTTATGCGGTTCCGTTTTAAAAGAGCTCATGCGGCTCTGTTCAAACATGAGCTTATGCGGCACTGATTAGCGTAAGCTTATGCGGCTCTGTTTAGCGTGGGCTTATGCAGTTCTACTTGGCAGAGCATTATGCGGCCCAATTCAGACGAACTTATGCGGTCCTGTTTGAGAGGGCTTCATACGGCTCGATTCAGAGGGATTTATGCGGCTCTGTTCGAAGGGTCATTATGCGGTTCAGTTTGTGAAGTGTTTACATGGCCACTAGATAACTCCCATGCGGCTCGGACATGGGGTATACCCCCATGCGGCTCGGACATGGGACGTACATGCGACCCATACAACTTGAACAGATCATTAAAGGCTTATGCATAAAGCATACAACAGAGCCGTCTTTGTTAGGGTTTCGAAGTATACGATCTTCCCAGACCCTTACCAGCAATAGCGGGGTGAACGTCGGGGTGGACTTCAGGCACCGTGACTGACGAAGAAGCCACTCCCTTACCCTTCACCGCAGTCGTAGCCTTGGAAGACTTGGGGGCCATTGTCTATTAATAAAGGAAGACGAAGACAGCAACTTAGGGCAAGAAGAGTTGAAGGCAGAAGAAAGTAAATAAGCCTCTCTACCCAAAAGACGCTCTTATTTATAGGCAGAAAGGGGAGGACGCTTCGATCCGCGTGCTGCAAAACCGACTCTTCAGTCATTGAGGCAAATCCGAACCGACCCTTAGGATCCTGCCCCAAAAGGTGGCTTTAAATCTAAAGCAAATCAAGGGTAATAAATGAGATACATACGTGGCAAGAAGACGTGGCAGAGAGCATATGCGGCCAGACAGTCTATGCGGCCAGAAACGGCCAATGCGGCAAGGAAGGTCATGCGGCTAGGAAGGCCATGCGGCTAAGATGTCCATGCAGCCAGAACATCCTATGCGGCTAAGAAGTCCATGCGGCTAGAATAACCTATGCGGCCAGAAGAGCTTATATATAGCCATGCTTCTTATTCAAAGTATTTTAATTTTTCAAATTGAAAACTTTGAAGGGGGTCTTGTAGAAGCATGGGAAAAGGACAAGAAAAGTCCATGCGGCTCCAAACAAAGGGAGCCTCATGCGGCTCAGGAATCCTTCAGAACATTATGCGGCTCGAGACTCCCCAACAGATCCATGCGGCTCAGGCAAAGACACGTGGCCATACGCTGTCCGCTTCTACAGTCGGCCATAAAGCCGCCTCCCAATTAATTGCTCTGACGACAGCTCTGACGCAATGAATGACAACTCCGACACAATGAATGACAGCTCTGACATAAAAGCTGGAATGATGATGGCGTGCTCCTTGGGAAAAGAAAAAAATCTTTCTGGCAGGATCCGTCATGTCCCAAGCAACCCTATGCGGTTGCCCGCTTCATGCGGCTGCCCGCTTCATGCGGCTGCCATCCCTATACGGCTGCCAATCTTCATGCGGCTGCCCCTTTCATGCGGCTGTCACTTTCATGCGGTTGTTTCCTTCATGCGGCTGCCCGCTTCATGCGGCTGCCCATTTCATGAGGATGCCACTTTTATGCGGTCGTTTCCTTCATGCGGCTGCCCGCTTAATGCGGCTACCGTTTCATGCGGTTGCCACTTTCATATGGCCGTTTCCTTCATGCGGCTGCCCGCTTCATGTGGCTGCCCACTTCATGCGGCTTCGTCCTTCATGCGGCTGCCCACTTCATACGGCTGCGTCCTTCATGCGGTTGTCCACTTCATGCGGCTGCCTCCTTCATGCGGCTGTCTCCTTCACAAGGCTGCCATCCTCATGCGGCTGTTACCTTCATGCAGTTAGCCATATGCGGTTCACTTAGAGACCGCATACGATAGAGAGACATGTGGCAGTCCTCACGACAGTTGAGACACGTGGCGATCCTCATGACAAGTTGAGACACGTGGCTGTCTTATCCCCATGGAGTTATGGCTGCTCGTAGATCCTGATAACTAGATTTAGTGCAATCACCATTATTACTCAAATCAAATCTGATTTGTTGTGATTAAGCAAATTAGACATGTGGCGGGAGATCCTAGCTTGTCATGACAAATTATGAAGATTCATTGCAATCAACATTAATTGTCCATACAGATTTGGCGCAATCAATAATCAATTGCCCAGATGTAATGCAATCAAGATTAATGGCCCAGATGATTGGCCGTCGACTTTTCAAGGGGGGAATTATTGTAAACCCTAATGATCACACCCCACTCCTGTAAATAGCAAGGTGCCATTCCATTGCAGAAGGATCGGATCCCGAGAAAAAAATATAGCAAGGTGCCATTCCCTTGCAAAAGAGATCCTCTCCATCCGGCTGGACACATAGAGAGACAAAGGCACACACAGAAGAGTCTTTCCATCCTGAGAGCATTTCTTCATCAGAGCCAAGGCTATGTCTGATCGTCCAAGGAGTAAGGCAGAGCTGCCGTCGCTTTCCCGAGCCTCTGTCACGACCCGCACCCATTGTGAGGGTACGAGAACGTAACAACGCCCAGCCTACGCCGCAGTGTCGGCGGTAGAACGCTGTCCTAGGTCAATCATCTAACAATATAAAGGTACCTGTATAGTATATACACTCCGAATGGAGGTGACATAACAATATACAGTTCTCAATCACATCTAAGGCAGAATGAAGATAGAAGATAGATAAGCAATACTGAAATAAAAAGATCTACAGAATACAATCTGAGAGTCTAAGATGACATTTCAGCAACATCCAGAGTACAAGTCTCACTAGTGAATATGAAATAATATATACAATCCAGGTCTCAAAATGACTGAAAATAGTAAACCTAGACTAGGGAGCCTCAGTCTCTAAGCTAGTGGATCAGGCTAGAAATCTGGGTCACACGAGTCATCTACAGCTGTCCCATAGAAGGTGTCTACGCAGTCCTCATCCTCATCCTCTGTAATATTTTTAACAGGTCTAGTCAGGACAGGAGCGAGCACAATACATCTCATGTAGTTCATATCATGTCAGGAAATATAAAGCAAGCAATAGAGTAAGATACATGAAACGCTGTAAGAAGATGTACATGAAAACAGGAGAGATATTTGGTAACTGGAAATATATACATGATAAGTAAGAACTGTAAGTGACTAGTGATTTAGAGTATGAGATGGCATGTAATTGGCTTAGGTTGTACATGATAAAACATGGAAGTAACAGAGTGTACATGATGGATAAATCATATGACCATTTATACTCACCCCTACCCACAATCAATACACAAGGATCTATTCAAGTTACGTTACGGACATAATGTTTTGGTTACACAGGAAAACATATGAGGAAACATGAACGTACATGAGAGCACATGAAAGTACATGAGCGTACATGAAAGAACATGAGAGAACATGAGTGTACATGAGTAACACAAGAGCAAGAAATACATGATGTACATGAAACACATGTCATAAAGTATCCGGTGCGCCCGCTAAGGGGGATAACATCCCAAGAAGAGATCCATATAGTACCAATCCATGATGATAACGTGACAGCATCAAGTAAAAGTAATCTAGAGCGAGAATATAAGTCGTGACAAGTATGAAACGATCAGAGAATGTACTCGCCTGATACCCTGGATGTCCAGAAGAAAATACTGCCTGAGGAGTGGTATCTGGCTCCTAATCAGAACAGCACAAGTCACAACATGTCTAAAATGAAGTAATTGATCATTATGATGCATTCTACATGAATCTAGGTCATTCTAGGCCAAAGTCAACTCTTGGTCAACTTTGGTCAACTGTCTAGGTCAAACTAGGTCACACTTGGTCCAATCAAGTCTAATCTAGGTTAAGTCAACTCTTGGTCAACTCTGGGTCAAACCAAGTCAACATCTAGTCAAATTAGGTCAAACTAGTTAGGGCTTGGTCAATCTTGGTCAACTAGTCTAAGTTAGTATAATTTAGTCTTAACCAAGTCAATTCTAGGTCAACTAGACCAAGGTCAACTCTAAAAGTCAACTAAGGCTAACCAAGACTATACAAGTCTACAAACCAACACACATACATATCTATACCATATCTAAACATAGACAACATCATAATAGGCTATAGGGCAACACTATACAATAGGCCTATAAAACAAATATCTAAGTAAACAATTAGCTATCTAACACATAGCTAATACATTAGCTAACAAGGCACACAACTACATAATAGCAATATATATGCATCTACCTTCACTTCAATATACATATATATGTAGGAACCTATGCACACACATTATGTATATATATATACCTATATAAAGAAGGAAGGGTTTAGGAGAGAGTGTGTGTGTGTGGATTTGTGAGAGGGTGAGGAATATGTGGCTATGTGTGTGTTTAAAATGTGACATGATAGCAATGTGTGTGTGTGTTAGAGTGAGTACAACAGTGAGTGACAGATGTAGAGGACTGTTAGGGTGTCCTGTGGTGTGTGTGTTAACATTTGTGTGTGAGAGAGAGAGAGACACATGTGTGGCTGTGTGTTAGGAGTGAGGGTGAGGAATATGTACTGTCAGTACAGTTCAGGAAATAGGAGGGAAGGGAAAACAATTCATACAACTCATATTTCAGTTTTAACAGTAGATTTTAGTCTATTCATTTCCAAGCCATTTCATTCTCAGTTTTTTATACATAGGTAAATCTCAGGAATTTTATTTAAAACTCAGGTTTTCTGAACAACCAACTCAATTGAATGTAAACAAAACTCAGTTTTAGGTCCCCCCCAAATCTCAGGATCACTCAAGCCCAGTTCTCAGGTTGTATGTTAAGGGTTCTCAGGTTATAAATTATTAGTACACAGGTTCATTCCTAACTAAAATCCCAGTTTTTACATTAACATTTGAAAATCAAACCCAATTCAAATTCAGTAATCATATTTGAAACTCAGGTAGGTATATATATGTATAGGATTCAGCAGTGGATACGTGTCAATGTGACAAAATCAGTGTATCCTAAATGAACCTATCATTCATCTCACAAGTTAATACATATTTCAGTTAACTGACAGTTAACACCTTACCAGCCCAAAACTACTTCGAAAACCTAACTTCTAACACCAATCCATACACAACATTGCAATAAACTATTACACCAGTAAATGGGTTAATCCTGACAATTCAAATCATGGAAAATAAGTTTAGAAACTCAACCAAAACCAAACTTTCGAACTCAGTTAAACATTGAGTATCAGAAAAGAACCCAACCTTCAAAACCAAAATTTCAAACTAAAACCCAAAATCAGTTTAAATAGAGGTGAGGTACAAGTCAAATGTGTCAGGGGGATGCATTCGTGTCCACATAAGTAGACACGAACGTGTCCAAAACTAAAATACAATGTCAGGAAACACATTGTTCAGTATGGCCTCGTGCACGTGTTCACCTAGGTCTAGGACACGACACAGGTGTCCACGTGTCTCGTGGTCACGTGTCCAGGTTCGCCCAGGGTCAGGCTACACACCTAGGACCCTGACACGAGCCTACGTGTCCTCAGGAGACAGCACGAACACCGTATCAGTCGAGGAAACTCGACTGATACACACTGTTCTGCGCCGCGTCGTGCAGTGGTTCTCGCGTCTCGTGGACACGACACGAGCCACGTGGGATCTCGTGGTCATGCCCAAGTGTAGCCCACATGTTGGGCTACACACTCGTGCAAACACGAGGTGTCCAAGTGTCGTGTCCGCGCGACACGACGCACGCGAAGTTGGCTCTGTGCGTGTGTGCACTGTCACAGTGCACGTGTCCTCGTGTCCTCGATACGACATAAGGTGTTATAAAACTCGAGGGGGTCTGACAGTGATGGCCCCCACCTCTGTGTCAAATTACACGTGTCCACGTGTCCTGTGTAGCGAGGAATAGAGGTCGGGTAGCAGGGGACAGAACTGGACTCTGTTCCAGCGTGTTCGTGTCCCTCGTGTGGATACGACACAGCACGAAATACCTAAGTGTCAACACAAACATTCAAGAGGGACCCTAGATCTACAATCCTATTCAAAAGGATTACGAAAGTAACACAAAAAGTCTCTTTGTTGTATTTCGACAAACAGTTGGGGACAGGTCTGATACGTGTCCAAACGGACACGAAACTTATGAAACCCGACACGAACCCAATGCAGACACTTAGGGGACTCCTAGGGCTTCCTATATATGAAAACAAATTGAAATTTCATGGAGAAATGGAGGAGTTACCTATACTTGAACTTTCAAGAAAAACCCCCTTTTAATAGCTCTTCTCTTGGTGTCCCAATCCACTCAAATCACAACAAACTGAAATGAAACTTCAAAAATCAGCAAGAATAGGTATATTAGAACCCTATGGAAAAGATTTGAATGAAAAGGAAATGGAATAGGAATCTAGGGATTAAAGGAAGTAGGAACAAACCTTTCCTTCCTTTGAGCTTTCCTAAGAAAGAGGCAACCCTAAAATTAGGAGAGTACTTATAGGGTGGTGTTCCCAAGGAGGATATGGTGGCTGGCCAATAATGTCTAGGGCTAAGGGTTTTGCATATTCTTGGGCTTTGGGCCAATCTACAAGGCTATGGCTTGAATTGATTTATTAAAGGTTCTAAATCATAAGCCATGACTTATGACTTTCTAATTCCTATTGCTAACTAGAGTCTATTGACCAACCAAGGGTTAGCTTAGGTTAGACTAGAGTCATATAACCTAACCAAGTCCATACTAACTAGGGTTAGCTTCTAGGTTGGTCTACAAGGGTCAAAACTAGTCAAAGTCAACCTAGTCCAAACAATTCCAAAATAATTCCTAAAAATTCCCATAAATTCAAATAAATTATAATAAATTCAAATAATCCTAAAATGTCAAAAATACCCTAATCACATGGCTAGGCTCTAGGGTAGGCAGTCTCTACTGTTTCACTAGTAAACCACCAAAAATTACAAGTCATGAATTTAAATAGTTTAAAAATAATTAAAAATTACTAAAAATCATAATATGAAATAAATATCATTAAATAATAATTATAATTACAAAATTTCAAAATTACCTTCTTCTGGAAAACTGGGTATTACAGCCTCTACCGTCACCCCCCAGAAAAAACTAAACAATTGTACTTAGATTGCTGTACCTAGGTTTTCATCCCTAGACTTTCTTTGTACGAGCGAGTTTGTATTATGAAGTAAAACTCCAGTCCTTTCATATAATTGTTCTGTTTTTTATAATCAATGGCAAACAAAGACGGACGACCCTAGTGGGATCGGGGCGTGACAGCCAACGAGTTGGCCGAGGCTTTCAATAAGACAATTATTAAACTCCTTAAAAAAGTCGTATCTTCCAATAAGCGCGACTGGAATAAAAATCTCCACGAAGGCCTTTTGGCTTACCGAACCACGATCCATACACCTACTGGTAGTACATCGTTCTTACTTGTATTCAGAAGCGAAGCCGTGTTCCCTTTGGAACTCCAAATTCCCTCTCTATGGGTGTCCCTTAATAGTCATATGACTACAGAGGATAATCATCGCTTGCGACTACAAGATATGGAAGCACTTGACAAAAATCGCCTTCAAGCTCAATAGTGCATTGAGCTGTACCAGGCACAAATCTCATGAGCCTTCAACAAAAAGGTCAAAGAAAGGTCGTTTCGGGTCGGTGATCTTATCCTATCTGTTAGAAGGTCAATGATTATTACTCACAAGATTGCTGGAAAGTTCTAACCTAAATGGGAGGGACCGTTGTTGTTGAAACAGTCTATCCCAATGGTGCATGACGGCTAGCAAAACCTAATGGAGATTTCCTCATGCCCATTAACGATAAGTTTCTCAAGAAATATTATGTGTAAATGTCTAGTTTATCTCCCATTCCTACATTTTGTTTTTATCACATCTTTGTTTGAATGTCTACCATGTCCATATTCCTCTGAGTATGCATTCTTATCGGTCAATCTTGCTTTAACACATCCATATTACCTCTGTTGGCAAGGCGGGCGGTCACTATGATTCATCATCCAAGTCGGGTTCTACTCAACAAGTCCATATTACCACTATTGACAAGACAGTCACTATGATTTATCGTCTATACCTAATTCTAGGCGTATTCATGATAAGTCCACTAAACGAATAGGATTCTTGAGAAATCAAATATGTCCATATTATCTCCGAGTTGTTCTTACATTTCTTACCTCTGAGTAAGTTACTGAAGTATAATTCGGTGTTTGTCATGTTCATATCACCTCTGAACAAGCACACAAATGTCGCAGATATAATAAGACAAGAAACAAGGCGAGGAAAAAAGATTGCTTTATTATTTTTTTTAAAAAGACAAGGGTCTACAAAAAAGGAAAACCCCAAAAGAAAAGAAAAGAAAGATCATCACTGTTGGGTGATGTTAACACATAGTTCGTCAAGTCGCTATTTTAACATGTCCATCCGCTCTTGGAACTTCGCCTTCGCTTGGAACTCAGCGTGTTGGTTCAGAGCAGCATCATCCTCAAAAGTAGCAAGCTTCTCCGCAACCACATCCAGCTCAGCTTTATGCTTCCTCAGGTCAGCCAAAACCGGAGCGTGGTCTCTCATTTATTGACAAACGAGCTCGTAGTCTCGTGCCTTCCCTTGATCTTCGGCCTCGAGGGCCATCATCGTGTCTTAGAGCCATTTTATCTGTTCCTTGAGCCCGCCTATACGCACGACGAGGCCCTATCGAATGCCCAGGATGGACTCTTCAGTAGAAGCTAAGTCAACCTCTTCGGTAGAAGCATCTTATAAATCACGCTCAACGGTCGCCAGATCGGACGAATAAGATGCCTTGGCCACAGTGCTTTCCTCTACTAATCTGCTACTCTCCTCAGCAATCAAGTCAGCGGTTTCAGCCGATCTCAAAGTTTGGAGCTCAGTCAATCGAGCTTCCACCTCCACTATCGTCGCCTCCAATGCATCGGCCACTGCCGTCTGACCTTCGTAAGCTCTTATGGAATTTACCTGGGTTAAGACAACCTTCTTAGCGACGAGAAATGAACGACCATAGTTCAGGGCATTCTCCACACCTCATTGTAGGATGAAAAAGAAAGCTTCGATAAAAGCCTTCATATATTTATCCTCCTCTGCAAATCGAAAGAGGCGTCATAGGCACAGTAGAGGAACCCGATGGAACGATAGCAGATACTGCCATGGAGAAAGTAGTAAAACTTATTTACCAAGCCACCGGCGGCTGGATAGATTCACCCGCACTCGGGGTCAGTTTCGTTATGTCCCTCGTGGCTCCAGAAGAGATCACCGGCCCAGAAGGACCTCCGACCAAAGACAGGTCTGAAGATAACTTCCCCGGAGATAAAGACATCGACATAATCTCCTGCACCCCGCTAGCTGATGATGTGGCCGGAGTGGAAGCCAATGATTGGAGCACACCCAATACGGAGGAAGACCGCCGAAGGGGTGACTTGAAGAGAAACTTCAGCAAACTCTTCGGCGGAATTGCTATCCTAGCCGAATAAGGCGGAGTACCCCCTAACTTGGTGACCTCAATGGTTTGTGTTACCGTGGGGACAATATGCAGAGAAGTACAACAATCTCCCACCATTGGAGCAGGAAGCCCCCTGGCTACCCTCAAAGTAGGTGCCTCACCAGTTTGGAGATAGATCGCCTCTCCTGTAGTCCCGTCGTCGATGGCGGCTATCAAAGTGGAAGAAGTAGCCTCTACTCCCCCTCGCTCATGGCTAGGTCGGGTATCATCCCCCAAGTGAAGGCCCCTCAGCTATATTCTTGGGATGTTTGTCGGCTTGCGGCGCGGCTGTGTCTTTCTCGGGCACTGCACCAGTAGAAGACGACAGGCCACCTGCGAAAAAGGAACAGTTATTTCTCGTCAAAGTGTCGATAAAAAGCAGAGAGGTCACACCCCGAGTAAAATGCCTTACCTGAAGAATATTCCCGTGCCTGAGCTCTGTGCAGGGCTGCTAGCAAATCACCGATATCCCCTTCGATGAAGTCAAAAGTAGAAGTGATAACTTCCAGATTCTTCTCATCATCGGTCTAAGAGACCGTATCATCCGCATCCTCCTTGCCCAGTGGTGGGGGAGGGGTCAGATGCTCCTTCAGGAACATTCATATCCTCGTGAGCAATCTACAAAAGAGGAGAAAGAATCAAGAAAGGACCTTCCCTATAAAAGAAATAAAAAGGTTGATCGCTTACTGAGAAGGCCACTTTTGAAGCAATATTCTTTCGCTTGAAGCGAGGAGACGAGCGAGTGGAGGCATCTTTCCTTCATGTTCTGCTGGCCGAAGAAGTAGCCTGACCCTCTTTGGTTGGGGAGCAAATACCGTCCCCTTTATAAAGCTCTCATCGCGATCATAATTTGGAGGAAAAGAGTTCGCCACATTGTAGAAGTTCACTGCAGAGAGAAAGATATGAACAACTGGGGCCTGAATAGGAGCCATAAAATGTGCATGGGTACAACCAGCGTTGTAGTATTCCCATGTCCGGGCACTGTTAAGCAGACTACCCTTATGCCTTAAACAATCGCTCACATTGATTTGCAAGAGTTGACTGTACCCTAATTGGCGCGCAAAGCGACTTGGTAAGTAGGGCTCTAGGTGCACCTTATTCTTTCCTTGGCAGACCAAGTGGGAATGCTGGATGGATTGCAACCAGTGAAATGCTTCCTCGGGTAGGTCAGTGGAATACGTTCCCGAATCCACCAATTCACTCTCCTCGCTGAAGTCTTTGTGCATCCAGGACTGCTGCCTGTAACATCGAAGGAAGGCATCCCCTGGCTGGACAACATATGTTATGCCTGGACCCATCAAAGACGGATAATGTAATACCAGCCAGCCCATCAAGTAGTGATAAGGTAATTTTGGTTGAGGGAACTCCCCCTCACCTCCCTCGTACACTAGGATTTTGTCCACGAATTGCCTAAGGCCCCGTTGGAGGCCATAAACTATTGCAGGAAGAAGAGCTAGCTCCACACCGAATACTAGCCGTACTGCAGGGAATACCTGTAGTGCCCCGTCTCGCAAAGTCAATCGGAGGAATCGAAACGCCGACGGTGTTCGGCCTTAGCCTTGCAACGGCTGCTCGAAGGCTCGCTCGGTCAAGACGACCGCTCGCTCATGTGGGGTAGTTTCGGTGAACTTGCCTCATCTTTGCCTTCACATAATAAATCGTGTTTTCAACTTGCACAAGTAGGCTTAATAATAAAAGAGACGAATCAACATAGCTAAGGGAATAATCCCGACGGGTCGAAATAAGTTAGAACATGGAAAACGTCCCATGGTCGGCCTAGAGTTGGTGCACGGCGTGCTTTGAAAATGACACTCGGTCCTTTGTCCCGTGGCTTGGGAGAAGGAAAGTTGGTCTTCGACACAAAACTATAAACTTGCCTAAGTTATAGGCATCGCCCGCATAAATGCTCGATAAAGCATGCACGTTTCCGAAATGCAAGGCATGGCATAGCCTTTGCTCGTCCCTCGGGTTAAGGTGTAGGCTTGAGTAAGTTAGACAAAGTTGTGCCGGTCGACCTAAGTTATTCCAAGTGTTGTCCCGTCCTTTCTGCGGTTGTCAAGTTAAATAGTCCCACGATCCCAAGGTCCGTCAAATGAGGTATAACTGGGGCGATGGCATTACGTAGAACATGTGTTGGTCTAAGGCACGAGCCCCGGTTGGTTTAGTGGGAATTTAGCCACAATCTGTCGATACTTAAGAAAGACGTTATGTTCATATAAAGTGGGGAGGCTATACGATAGCTGTTCCCTGAGTTTAAAAGAATGTTAAGTCTAAGCGATAGTTTGTCGCCGAGAGGAAATATGTCGGGACTGTGGTTCAGTCGCCGAGGCAACCCTGGTTTGGGCTCTGCAAAGGAAGTATGAAAAGAGTAAAGCAAAGTAGCTAAATGATGATGATGAGACCATGCATTACGTTAAGTCTAGAAGTTAGCGTAGGCGCGTGGTCATGGACAACTTGTCGACAAGGGCGATGGTTTCTTCGAGCGGCAGCCCTGGGCCATGGGCACCGAATCGGCCTAGGAAGAAACAGGTTATAGCCGAGCTGGGTAATAGGCAACCGGTAGGTCGGGGACTTGCATCGAGGATCGCAACCGGCGGTGCAAGGGTCCCCAATGCCAAGCTATGTCCACGATGGCAAGTTAATGCCAGTGACCTTTCATATAGATGTGTCGGCACGGGCGGCAATCCGCATGTGTGCCTTTGGATTGAGTTGAGTTGGATATGTATGAAGTTAGAGAACACAAGGTCTGGGCCTAAGATTTGGCTATAACGAAGGCGGCGTGCTTCGGCACGAGATGTGGCATCGAGTGTTAAGTTGTTGGCATAGAGTTGCATGAGTTAGGCTTGAGCTGTTACGAGTTAAGTCGAGAAGGGCCGTAGGGCAAGTTGTGTGAAGCTATGTTGAGTTGCTGGGCACGACCTCGAAATATGAGGCACGGCCGCGTTGTTACAATACAAGTGTAGGCGAGACTAAGCGAGGAGGCGCTGC
The DNA here is from genome assembly GCA_029216955.1 of Iris pallida. Lineage (NCBI taxonomy): Eukaryota > Viridiplantae > Streptophyta > Magnoliopsida > Asparagales > Iridaceae > Iris > Iris pallida. The sequence continues at coordinate 23,335,742 of JANAVB010011397.1, read as the reverse complement.
CTCGAAAATATTGAAGCATGAATCAAGTTATGGCACGACCAAGTCGTTACGTCCCAGAGTTTGGCACAAAGACAAGTATAAGTTGGTGCGTCGACAATGCAAGCACAAGAAAGGTCTAGAGGCAAGGAAATGGAGTTTTTCGTGTAGTTGCGTCTCTGATTTTGGCCGTAAGGCAAATACGACTTGATAGGTTAACGTTATTGGCACGAAAAGGGTCTAAGGCAAAAGTATGAGTTAACCTCGTTGTGCAAGCACGGGATGGTCCTTAGACACAAGTATGCAAAGGCGTCGGTCCTAAAACTGATCCTAAGGCAAGAATAGAAAGACAATCGTAAAAGGGTTTATGGTACACAAAGTCAAATGAAACGTGTTGGTTTTGTATGTATGGGCGAGGAGCTCACTCCACCAGTACAGTTGAGTACTGACACCCATACAGTGTTTCATGTGCAGGCACATATAGAAGCTCGTGGTGTGGAGCTCGCTTGGATGTGTCGAGGCACGGAGTTCCTTGGCGATTCGAAGCGTACGGCCGCGTGGACTGAAGACTTATACATGACATAATGTATGGACATCGCCTTCCGAAGCTTCCGCTTGCTCAAGCATTGTAATCGAGAGATGAGAGAGCAGAGTGACTTGTAATCGAGAGAAATGTGAGCACGAGAGACTTGTAATTTGGCCTTGCGCCTACAAATATAATCTTGTATTCAATATCAATAAAGCGCTTCTTTTGAATGACTTGTGTTCATGTGTACTTGTTCTTAAATTCTGCTGTATGTTTCAATATTTCTGCTTGGGACTTCTGTGCGATGACCCCGTTGCCGCCGATGTAACCGGCCGTTATGAAACTGCCTTGCACGAGCACAATCTAGGCTCGTGCGGCATCACGCCTTAGCGAGGACGATCGCTCCTACGGAAGCGGGGCGTGACAATACCAGAGTCTGGCTTAACCTTTCCAGAGAACCAGAGCAACCCAGAACCACGCAATCTCGGAGCCATAACATGATATACGCCGCTAGCCTTGCTTTTGACGATAGCGAGAATATGTCGTGATAGAAATAGTGGAAGATGGAGTCACTACGATCTTCGATGTCACTCTCATGAGGGTTTTTCTCCCCTATTACTTCCACATCTTTGGCAATCACTTCTACTGTGGAAAATGGACGAAGTCCCAAAGCGGTCTTTCCCTTCAGCGTCTTCCCTTGCATAAAGTCATGACGTTTCCAATCATGTGTATGGGGGGTCGACTTGGAGCGCTCGTTACGCTGGACTATCATGTGATGGCACATCAACTTTTTACAAACCTCCATCATTTCAGAATCTTTAACTTTCAAACCCCGATCTTCTCAGAAGTGGGGGTATATTCTTCAAAGGGTTCGTAACCCAGGGCAGCTTCGAGACCCAAAGCATCTCATGTAAAGCGAACCCCATCTCTCCGCCAGGTGCAAATAAAGTGCCCGTTTTCGGGTTGTACATCTCGACCAGTGCCAGAAACAACAGTTTGTTTACCTCTACCCCGTACTGGGTAGCCCTAATGGCATAAAACAAACCAAACTTCTTTAACAAATCTTTGTATTCTACGAGGATCTACTCGGTAATGGTTTCCCAGTCCTTTGAATGGTGTACCCACCCGACAACGCGATAGACGCCCGAGGGATAGGAGATGCTCTTCTCCAACATCCAGTTGGCGAATGTGGGAAAACGGAAAGGCATCGACTCGTGCTCTGCTTTACCTAACAGTTTACCCGAGGGCAAAGCCCTAGCTGAAGAGGAAGGGCCATCTCTCCCAGCCTCAAAAACATCTCAGGCCTTGGAACCAGACATCAACTTGAAGCAGCCCAACAAAACCCCTGCTTAAGTATGGTTCAGATTCCAATCCATCCTCCTCTTCGAGGCTAAGCATATGAAAGCTAAGAGGGGCAGATGTCGGACCATGGAAGGAGGAAGGAAGATACATGTTTACTCCGTTGGATATGAAGTACCAGTCATCCTTCAACCTTAGAATCTCATCAGTGTGAGAAGCCACACGGTCGCCAAACATGAATGATGGCCTCAAGTACGAACCTTGCATGACTCACCATTTGGGATCTTTCCTAAATTTAGCATGTGCGCCATGAATTCCTGCGACTGCTCTTCAATTAGAGTCATACGTGCTACAGATTGACCTGCCTTAATCGTGGCCTAAGCAGGCTCCGCCATGTCTTCTATAAAGTTCAAGCCAAATAGGCAGAAGGTAGGACTGAGAAGGACTTTACCCAAAGGAGGCACCGCCATAGACACTGCAAAAAGACAGACAGAATGAGCCAAAAAATACTGTGTACAAACATTAAAGAAATATAGTACATGTATTTTAGGCGCACGACACTAAAAGAATTAACATGCGCTTGTTGTAAAAGGGCGCATAAGATCATCTAGCGCATGGCTCAAGTAAAGGGTGCATGAAGTAACCCCTATACGCATGTAAACCGACGGGCGCATGGAGTGACCGTATACGCAAAATGGCACACAGTCTAGTTTTGCTAGACGCATGGTACAACAGACGCGAGGTTCTTACGTGCTGAAAGACAAACACATCATCCTCACGTGCCCGCTACCAATGACAAACGCAAAGATCTTACGCGCTCACTAAAAATATAGGCACAAGGATTGTGAGCACTTATCCGCTCGAAAGTGTGTGCAGATGCGTAGGGGAGTTCGGCTGAACTCAAGACGAATGGCCGACCAAGGAGTCTGGGCGAAGAAGTCGTACCCTCGAGTTCGCCGTGAATGTCGGGGTGGAGTCGATCTTTGGGGAGAGCGGAGGCGGCCACCTTGGTCTTTTCCTTTCCCTTTCCCTTAACGGTGGCGGTCTTTGCCCCCATGTCAAAATAAAGTTGGCAAGGGTCGATCGACGGAGACGAAGAACAGAGAAAGGAGAGAGCATTTTTAGAGGACGTAGAACTCTCTCGCCTATGGCCTAAATCCCTATTTATGGAAGTAGAGCACGCGTTTCGAGATGAACGCAGAACGTTGCATGCTATTTTCAGAGAATGAACCAAATTAAACAAATTAATGTATGTAACACCCAGTTTTCCAAATGAGGATAATTTTGAAATTTTGTGATTTTAATCTTTTAATATTGATATTTTAAATCATGATATAATTTTTGGTAATTTTTAAATCATTTTAAAACTATTTTAAATCTTGACTTATGATTTTGGTGTTTTGATAGTGTAACACTAGAGACAGCTTAACTTAGAGCCTAGCCATGTGATTAGGGTGTTTCATTTATCATTTTCAGTTCGAAGGTATTTTTGTCATTTTGAATTTAATTGAATTTAATATATATTATTTGGAATTTAATGTATTATTAAGAATGGTGTATTTTTAATATTATTTAATTGATTGCCATGTTTTGTGATTAGCCTAACTTGGTTTGGACCTAACCTAGATTAGTCACAGCTAGTCTTAGCTATCCATGGTTAGTGATAGTTAGTATTAATTAGATTTATTAGAATTAATGTGATTTTTAGTGATTTTTAGTATAATTGATTTTGGGCCTATAGTTGACTTTGACTAGTGTTGACTAGGAGACTAACCTAGAGATTAACCTAGGTTATGACCACTTGGTTAGGTTAAGTAACCTTGGCTTGACCTAAGTTAGTGAGGTTTAACTCATTGAAACTTGTTTGGAGAGATTAGAAATTGATTAGGCTAGAATGGGTTATGACTTCATAAGTCATGACTAATGACTTAAGACTTAAAGCCCATAGGCCCACACCATGTAGCCAAACCCTAACCCTAATCATCCCATGGCTGGTCATGATGGTCTCCCACATCCTATTTAATACCCCTCAAAGTTAGGGCTAGCCTCCATTAGGAATTTTGCCAAGTTTTAGAAAGAGGTGAGTCTCCATCTTCCCTAATCCCTAGAAAATCCATTTTAATTCGTTTTTTCTCCAAACCAATTGTATTGCATTCTAATTTTACTCCTCTTACTTTTGGTAACAAGTATTTTCAGCTTGGGAGCACATTGGAGGAGTTTGGCCATCAAGAGGAGCACCTCTCTTTGAAGCTTTTTGAGAATTTTGATACACATAGGTAACTTTCAATCCCCTCCATAGAATCCTGATTTTATTGCATATTTAGGGAGCCCTAGACCTAACCTAACTGTAGGAATAGGAAGCCCTAAAATTCGTGTGTTTTTTAGGAAAGTGTTTGAATAGAAAATTAGGGTTTAATGTCGCTTACACATTTCTGGTGTTTTTAAGTAGTCTTAGTGTCGTGTCGAGTCCACACGGACACGCGAACACGTGGTCGCGCGCGCACGCGTGCACAGGCACTGTGCATGCCCTGCACTTCGGGGGACACAGCGCCCAGGACACGGCTTCTCGACACGTGAGATTTGACGTGTGGCTCGGGGCCGACACTGACACGGGGCTCCCCAAGTTTCAGAGCCCCACATGTCGTATCGGACACGCACGAGTGCATGCACTAATTTGTGCACTGCACAGTCGGCTATCATTTTGACCACTGATACGCGTGTCTTGTGTCTCGTACACGTGTCGTGGACGCATGACAGGGTGTCCTAGCCCTAGTCTAGGTTGACACGTGGACACGACCACGTGGGTTGTGTCGTGTCGTGTCGTGTGCACGGACACCGTGAATACGTGCACGACGATTGGTCTGTGTTGCACTGTTTTTGTACTGTTTTCGTATTTAGGTCGATTGGACACGTTTGTGTCTACTTGGGTGGACACAAACTCGTGTGGGACACGTACACAATATGTTTAGGCATTACCAACCACTGTTTTGGTTTTTAATTTAATTTTCAATGTTGATTCCCATTTCCCTATTTTACTGATATCCCATGTATCAGTCTATTATTCCTATTTTTTTCAGATTTCGAATTGAGTTTTGGCATCAATTTTTACCTATTATGAACTGTTACTTGCATGATTTTAAACCTCTATTATGTACTCCTACATGATTCCTAATGGTGAGTCAAATTTGGGATTGTTTGGGTTTGTTTTGAGACCAAAACTGAGAATGCAAAGAAGGATCTGAACTAAGATTGGTATCTCTTTAAACTGAGATTTGGGATGTATTATCTGAGTTTGTTTTGGTTTCTATGAACTGAATTATGGGGAGTTTGGGACTGAAATCTAGAAATGGAATGTGGGGACTATTTAAATGGTTTTTATGTGTGTTCATGAGTTTGTTTAAACTGTTTTGTTTCAAGATGTAAATCTGGGGTTTCCTATGTAAATCTGAGTCTGTTTTCTCACTATTTGACCTCACTGTTTTCACACATATATTTATCCACACACTCTCTACACACACACACTTATGTAAATTGCCTCACTTCACTCACATTCTCATTCTCTCTCACACCCATTCACTGTTTCATGCTTCACTTCACTCACACACACATAAACACACACATGCCTCACTGTCCTCTACACACACAAGCCCACACTCACATATTCACTGTTTTTCACACACACACACCCTCATCCCCTCACACATACACTTGGACATATGTTCATGTGTCCCTCTCTATACCTATGCATATATATATGTTTTAACATATAATGTTGTATGGTATACACATTAGCCTATAGGTTTATATATTCTAGTTATATTATATAACACCTCAATGTGTGTGTATCAATATATATATATATATATATATATATATATATATATATATATATAAATATATATATATATATATATATATATATATATATAGTCATATAATGTATGTATCTAATATGTGATTAGGAGCCTATATATATATCAATATAGATATCCTATATTAGATTGTGTGGTATGTATATATATGTATTGATTTAGATATAGATATTGAATATGGTATTGCCTATTGGCCCATGGCCTAGTCTCTTAGCCTATGGCCTATGATTGTGTTTGCTTAGCTAGTGAGCTTAGATTAGACTAGTGTAGTCTTGTTAGACATATAATAGCCTTGTTAGCCTAGTATAGACTAGTTTGACTTAGGTTTGACTTGGTTGACCTAGTTTGACTTCTAGGGTTGACCAGAGTTGACCAAGAGTTGACTTTGGTCTAGATTGACCTAGATTCATGTAGTATGCATCGTAGTGCATCTTATTACTATTATGGACTTGTTGTGACTTGTGTTGTTCTAATAGGAGCCAGACACCACTCCTCGGACAGTACTTTCGTCTTGGACATTCAGTTAGCAGGCAAGTACATTCTCTGATCTTTTCATACTTACCTAGATTATATTCTTGCTCTAGATTACTCTACTTGATGCTGACACGTATCTTCACGGATTAGTACTATATGGATCCTTTCCTGAGATGTTATCCCTCTACGGGTGCATCGGGTATTTTATGTTCATGTACTTTATCATGTGCATCAGGTACTCCTTGTACTCGTACTAGTTCATGTTTTTACATGTTCTCATGTGCTTTATCACGTGCCTCATGTACTACTCATTACATGAGTTCACGTATCCTTAGCTGTATTCATGTGCTTATAACGTAACTTGAATGGATCCTTGTGTATTGATTGGGGCGGGGTGAGTAGAATTGGTTATGTGATCATTATCCCAGTAGCTGTATAAATGTGCCTCTTATTTGTATTCATGTGCCCCTAAGCCGTTTACATAACCATATTGTACTCTAAATCACTTAGCCACTTACAGTCTCTACTTATCATGTATTTACTTTCAGTTACAAAATATCTTCTGTTTACTCGTACTTCCTTTTCAGCACTTCCTGTATTTTACTCTATTGCATGATTTATACTCCTAACCTGCTATGAACTGTTTGAGAGATATGTGCTCGCTCCCGTCCTGACTGGACCTATTGAAAATTTTACAGTGAATGATGAGGCTCTGGTGTCTACCCCTCTTGGTGCAGCATTAGATATCACTAGTGGCATGGACCTACTAGCAGTTGATGATATTTCCTTAGACTAGGATGTCTTTACTTTTCTGGATCACTGTATTTAGATTCTGAGATGTTTTGGGATATATATTTATTTAGACACTTAGAATTCTGGATTTGTATCTCTGTGTTTCATTTCTGGATATTTATCTATCTATCTTCATCATGTTCTACCTTAGTTGTGATTGAGATGTATTCTGTTATGTCACCCCCATTCGGGGAGTATAACTGTTTATTACCCTTATCTGTTAGATGTTGTGACCTAGGACAGCGTTCTACCGCCGACACTGCAGCGTAGGCTGGACGTACCCACGTCTCGTGCCCTTACTCTAGGGTGCGGGTCGTGACAATGTACGCCTATCCTGAGGAAGATTTTTATTGACGTCGCTCAAATACACGCACGATGCTTCTGTTTTAAAGTATTTCTAACTTTACTTAGGAAGTTAGAAAACATTGAAGGGGGTCTTGTAGAAGCATGGATCATGCGCCTATGCTTTATCCAGGAGTAGGGCCACCCGCGTCTCAGATTAAAACAAAACCAAGGCGGCCAGGACACGAAAACAAGAAGCCCTAATGAACAAGTGCGTCCTTGTAAGCGTGATGTCACCCCAAATTCGAAACTTAGGCAGACTGCTTCGAGCTTCATGCTACAAAGACGGCCACGACCCATCATGATTGCTTGTGTTGCTCGTATTTCAATGAAGGCGCACCTCTACATGCCTCACTTATATAGGCACACCTCATGCTTTAGCCATACAGGCACGCCCCCCACTCGCGCCTTACCCCTACAAGTGCAGCCATGTCCGTGCCCAACAGTCACTGTATTTAATGAGACGAGTCCTTGTTCTCGAGACGTTAAATAGAATGCTTCGGTTCCCGTGCCAGAGATAAACAAAAAATAATGAAGCTCATTATGCTTCGAGAATAATGCAGATTAGGCACGTGTTGCTTGGATAGATCTGGCGCACGTCCAAGGCGCGTGTAGCTCTCTTATTTAATCGCATGCCACTCTGAATCCTCTGAGCATGTGCATTTCTACCCCATTACAAACTCATGCCACCTAGGACAGTAATTTCTATGCGCCACATTAGACGAATGGAACCAGGCACGTGCTACGTGTCGAAGACTGTCATGCTGAGGAATGGGTCCTGGGCAACTAAAAAATCCTTTCCCTTAACATCTCAACAACATCACACATGGCGATCAGTAGTAGCCTCACATCAGTAAAATGTGCACATTATTGCAACCAAAATGCCATGTGGAAGCCTGAGGCACATGCACTTGTCTCCTACAAGTGCGTGCAATGATGTCTCCCCTCAACTATAAGTAGGAGGGATACTTCTCCATTCAAAGCCCCGGTTCCTGAATTCCTCAAGAAGTTCCCGAGCAAGCCCGAGAGAGTTCCTGCCATTTCTCCTTAGTCAGTAAAACTAAGCCCGACAGTCCTCCCTCACAGTCAAATCATCAACGGAGTAAAAGAAGCTATCCTCCCTCGTCACGACCCATATCAAAAACAAAGTGCGATCAGGAATTCCTCTTCACGAGTTCCTTCTTGCATTCTTGTTCACAATATTTCCAGAAGCCCACTCTCAAAAGCTCTCGAAGCGATGTCGAACAGTAGCCAAGGCGATTCCTCGACAAGCATCGCACGAAAGGTACCACAGTTCGATAAAATGTCTACTCCCGGCATATTTTTGTTGATGAGTGTCACATAGGATTCTTCCTCAACTTGGACGACGAGTAGATCGATGCACTGCACTTGGGTACAGAGCCTTCTTCTCCTGCGACTCTCGACAAATTTACGGGGATGAGGTCAGCGACCTACTGGTGAGTTGATCAAAACTTTTGAAGACTTATCTCTGATTGATCAAATCTCCCCTAACTCTGATTTCTTGTTTCACATCGTAGTGGCTATGCTTGATCGAAGCATTCTTGAACAACATTTCATAGAGGTTTTGCCATGGTGATCAATTGCAGTATCGCTAGCAGCTAGGAGTCATTTCTGTCCACGATTGAGTAGAGACGCTGCCTCCTCCGACGACAACGTGGTGATCAACGGCGAGACATGGCGCAGTAGATCAGTGAGTCAGCTTTGTCTTAGTCCTGTTGGCCGAACTAATTTATTTGAATGCTTAGTTCGATCAAACTGAGTGCTCAAAGAATTGGATCGCTCTCGATCGAGTGAAACCGATTCTTGATATGAAGTTGAGTTTTGAATTCTAGATCACTTTTACCAATTTTTGAGCTATTAATCGATCGGTTGATTTTATATCGAGTGTGATCTTATTTTGAAACCCTCTTAGCAGTAATCAATTCGGATCGGATCGTTGGATCGAGGAGTGCCTAATCGACTGATCGCTGAACCTGGTCACAAGGTCAAGCTACAGGTAACGACATTGGATCTTATTAATTTGATTTGATTTCTAAATTTGACGTCTAGAAGAATTGAATGGGACTCTGATTTCTTCTCTGTGGTTATGAGCACCAGGTGCTCGATTCTTTGTTCCATAGGGGAAACAGTGTTCTAGATCAATTATATCCGACACAAGATAGTCGGAGTCGACTCAATTATAGTTTACTACATTGTTGCTTTATAGTTCTTGAAGAGTTAGGTAGCAGGTTGAAGAACATGGTTCTGTATTCATGTCCGGGTTGGCAAATTATTCGAATTAACACTAGCGTGATGATTGAACTGTAAATCCTTTAAGTTGAACCTAAGTGAGGATTCAAACCTAATGGTCACAGGACCTAGCTCAGGTGATTAGATGGGTTGTCTTACATAACTAAGTGCTGGTCTTAGTTATGTTGACTTGGGCTATACTGACTTGAGCCCTTGGGCCAAGGTTTAAGTAAGCCAGCAAATCATATTTTAGAACCATCATGCGCCGATTAAATGGGCTGCATTCTTTACCTAAGTCTATGGGCTTACACCAGTTGGGTTGGACTTGATAGTCCATAGGCAGTCTGTGGGTTGGTATAGTTAGACAATAGACTCAATAAGTAGAGAGTTTAATAGCAATACCCTTTAGTTGCTAAAGTAAAAATAAATTAGTAATTATTAATTAGAACTTAGAGTATTAAATAGAATTAGAATAATACATATTAGCATTTTCCTTAATATTGTGTCTTTGACATAGATTCTCTTGACATCGGACTAGGCTCATACGACACAATAAGTAGAGAGTTTAATAGCAATACCCTTTAGTTGCTAAAGTAAAAATAAATTAGTAATTATTAATTAGAACTTAGAGTATTAAATAGAATTAGAATAATACATATTAGCATTTTCCTTAATATTGTGTCTTTGACATAGATTCTCTTGACATCGGACTTGGCTCATACGACAATCCAGGCAAGTACACTATGACTGAATTCATACTCTATAACTGTATGTATATTGATATTGGACACATAGCTGACACGGAGATTCGATTGTTCTATTGCTCTCTTATTGTACTCATTGCTATTGTTGCGGATTTGGAAAAATGTATAGTTTACATGTAATCAAAGCCCTAGTGTGATATTGTTGATAGCTTAGTCGCACATCGTGCACGTGCACCTAAGTCATATCGCATTGATTATACTATTGTTCTATTGTACCCTGAGCTGATCACATATAAAGTATAATTTCAAACATTGTTGCACTTAGTCGTTTCCATTGCTATATTGTCCCCCTTCCATTTACATTTTATTTATTGTTAGCATTGCTTTATAGTTTATTCAGTACTATTCATCATAGGGTTGTACTTTGCTCCTTTTCTGACTGGATGTGTTGTAGGTGAGTTAGACACTAATCTATATACTAGCTACTATGGTCTCGCAGATGAGGCGACCAGGGATGATCTAGTACAGGAGGCTGAGCTAGCTGCATTTCTGGAGATCTAGAGCATAGTACTATTTTAGTGTGTAGTAGGGAGTTGTGTTGTACTGTTCATGTGTTGTATTGTGTAGTTGGATGAATGTAACAATAGCTTAGGATGCACTTTATCTTTTACCGGATCTGTTTTCGAACATCTACTGTAAAAGTGTACTCCTAAAGCATAGTGGAAACTCTATGATTGTGATGTGGTTTATATAGTACGCTATAGTGTTGTAATGAGTTGATTCGTGGATATTAAGATTTAGACAGCTTACTATCGCTGCCAACGATAGTGTAGGCTAGACGTGTCTGGCTCGTATCCAATTATCTTGGAGCGAGGCATGACATATGGTCCCTAGCACGCTTCAGCCATACAGGCACGCCCCCCACTCGTGCCTTAGCCCTACAGGCGCAGCCATGTCCGTGCCCTACAGTCACTGCATTTAATAAGACAAGTCCTTGTTCTCGAGACGTCAAATGGAGTGCTTCGATTCCCATGCCAGAGATAAACCAAAAATAATGAAGCTCATTATGCTTCAAAAATAATGCAGATTAGGCGCGTGTTACTTGGATAGATCAGGCGCACGTCCAAGACGCGTGTAGCTCACTTATTTAAGCTCATGCCACTCTAAATCCTCTGAGCACGTGCATTTCTACCCCATTACAAACTCGTGCCACCTAGGACAGTAATTCCTAGGCGCCACTTTAGCCGTAATGGGACCAGGCACGTGCCACGTGTCGAAGACTGTCATGCTGAGGAATGGGTCCTTAGCAACTCAAAAATCATCTTCCTTAACATCTCAAGGGCATCACACATGGCGATCAGTAGTAGCCCCATATCAGTAAAATATGGCACATTATTGCGACCAAAATGCCATGTGGCAGCCTAAGTCACACGCGCCTGTCTCCTACAAGTGCATGTAATGATGTCTCCCCTCAACTATAATTAGTAGGAGGGATACTTCTCCATTCAAAGCCCCGGTTCCTGAATTCCTCAAGAAGTACCCGAGCAAGCCCGAGAGAGTTCCTGCCATTTCCCCTTAGTCAATTAAACTAAGCCCGACAGTCCTCCCTCATAGTCAGATCATCAACGGAGTAAAAGAAGCTATCCTCCACCATCACGACCCATATCAAAAACAAAGTGCGATAAGGAATTCCTCTTCAAGAGTTCCTCCTTGCATTCTTGTTCGTAATCTTTCCAGAAGCCCACTCTCAAGGGCTCCCGAAGCGATGTCGAACAGTGGCCATGGCGATTCCTCGACAAGCATCGCACGAAGGTTACCATAGTTCGATAAAATGTCTACTCCCGGCATGTTTCTGTTGACGAGTGTCACAGAGGCTTCTTCCTCAATTTGGACGACGAGTAAATCGATGCACCACACTTGGGTTCAGAGCCTTCTTCTCCAGCGACTCTCGATAAATTTATGGGGACGAGCTCAGCAACCTACTGGTGAGTTGATCAGAACTTTCGAAGACTTATCTCTGATTGATCAAATCTCCCCTAACTCTGATTTCTTGTTTCCCATCGTAGTGGCTATGCTTGATCGAAGCATTCCTGAACAACCTTTCATAGAGGTTCTGCCATGGTGATCACTAGCAGTATCGCTAGCAGCTAGGAGTCATTTCTGTCCACGATTGAGCAGAGATGCTGCCTCCTCCGACGATAACGTGGCGATCAATGGCGAAACATGGCGCGGTAGATCAGTGAGTCGGCTTCGTCTTAGTCCTGTTGGCCGAACTAATTTATTTGAATGCTTAGTTCGATCAAACTGAGTGCTCAAAGAATTGGATCGCTCTCGATCGAGTGAAACCGATTCTTGATCTGAAGTTGAGTTTTGAATTCTAGATCACTTTTACCAATTTCTGAGCTATTAATCGATCTGTTGATTTTGGATCGAGTATGATCTTATTTTGAAACCCTCTTAGCAGTAATCAATTCGGATCGGATCGTTGGATCGAGGAGTGCCTAATGGACTGATCGCTGAACCAGGTCACAAGGTCAATTTATAGGTAACGACATTGGATATTATTAATTTGATTTGATTTCTAAATTTAACGTCTAGAAGAATTAAATGGGACTCTGATTTCTTCTCTGTGGTTATGAGCACCAGGTGCTCGATTCTTTGTTCCATAGGGAAACAGTGTTCTAGATCGATTATATCCGACACAATATAGTTGAAGTCGACTCAGGTACAGTTTTCTACATTATTGCTTTATAGTTCTTGAAGAGTTAAATAGCAGGTTGAAGAACAGGGTTCTGTATTCATGTCCAGGTTGGTAGAGTATTCGAATTAACACTAGCGGGATGATTGAACTGTAAATCCTTTAAGTTGAACCTAAGTGAGGATTCAAACCTAATGGTCACAGGACCTAGTTCAGGTGATTAGATGGGTTGTCTTACATAAGTAAGTGCTGGTCTTAGTTATGTTGACTTGGGCTATACTGGCTTGAGCCCTTGGACCAAGGTTTAAGTAAGCCAGCAAATCATATTTTAGACCCATCATGCGCCGATTAAATGGGCTGCATTCTTTACCTAAGTCTATGGGATTACACAAGTTGGGTTGGACTTGATAGTCCATAGGCAGTCTGTGGGTTGGTATAGTTAGACAGTAGACTCAATAAGTAGAGAGTTCAATAACAATACCCCTTAGTTGCTAAAGTAAAAATAAATTAGTAATTATTAATTAGAACTTTGAGTATTAAATAGAATTAGAATAATACATATTAGCATTTTCCTTAATATTGTGTCTTTGACATAGATTCTCTTGACATCAGACTAGGCTCATACGACAATCCAGGCAAGTACACTATGACTGAATTCATACTCTATAACTGTATGCATGTTGATATTGGACACATAGCTGACACGGAGATTCGATTGTTCTATTGCTCTCTTATTGTACTCATTGCTATTGTTGGGGATTTGGAAAAATGTGTAGTTTACATGTAATCAAAGCCCTAGTGTGATATTATTGATAGCTTAGTCGCACATCGTGCACGTGCGCCGAAGTCATTCCGTATTGATTATACTATTGTTCTATTGTACCCTGAGCCGATCACATATAAAGTATCATTTCAAACATTATTGCACTTAGTCGTTTCCATTGCTATATTGTCCCTCTTCCATTTATATTTTATTTATTCTTAGCATTGCATTATAGTTTATTCAGTACTATTCATCATAGGGTTATACTTTGCTCCTTTTCTGACTGGATGTGTTGTAGGTGAGTTAGACACTAATCTATATACTAGCTACTATAGTCTCGCAGATGAGGCGACCAGGGACGACCTAATGCAGGAGGCTGAGCTAGCTGCAGTTCTGGAGATCTAGAGCATAGTACTATTGTAGTGTGTAGTAGGGAGTTGTGTTGTACTGTTCATGTGTTGTATTGTGTAGTTGGATGAATGTAATAATAGCTTAGGATGCACTTTATCTTTTTCCAGATCTGTTTTCGAACATCTACTGTAAAAGTGTACTCCTAAAGCATAGTGGAAACCCTTTGATTGTGATGTGGTTTATATAGTACGTGATAGTGTTGTAATAAGTTGATTCGTGGATATTGAGGTTTAGACAGCTTACTACCGCTGCCAACGATAGTGTAGGCTGGACGTGTCCGGCTTGTATCCAGTTATCTGGGAACGGGGCATGACATATGGTCCCTAACACGCTTCAGCCATACAGGCACGCCCCCCACTCGCGCCTTAGCCCTACAGGTGCAACCATGTCTGTGCCCTAAAGTCACTGCATTTAATGAGACGAGTCCTTGTTCTCGAGAAGTCAAATAAAGTGCTTCGGTTCCCGTGGCAGAGATAAACCAAAAATAATGAAGCTCATTATGCTTCAAAAATAATGCAGATTAGGCGCGTGTTACTTGGATCGATCAGGCGCACGTCCAAGACGCGTGTAGCTCGCTTATTTAAGCGCATGCCACTCTGAATCCTCTGAGAACGTGTATTTCTACCCTATTACAAACTCGTGCCACCTAGGGCAGTAATTCCTAGGCTCCATATTAGCCGTAATGGGACCAGGCACGTGCCACGTGTCGAAGACTGTCATGCTGAGGAATGGGTTCTTGGCAACTCAAAAATCATCTTCCTTAACATCTCAAGAGCATCACACATGGCGATCAATAGTAGCCCCACATCAGTAAATTGTGCGCATCATTGCGACCAAAATGCCATGTGGCAGCCTGAGTCACACGCGCCGGTCTCCTACAAGCGCATGTAATGATGTCTCCCCTCAGCTATAAATAGGAGGGATACTTCTCCATTCAAAGCCCCGGTTCCTGAATTCCTCAAGAAGTACTCGAGCAAGCCCGAGAGAGTTCCTGCCATTTCCCCTTAGTCAGTTAAACTAAGCCCGACAGTCCTCCCTCATAGTTAGATCATCAACGGAGTAAAAGAAGGTATCCTCCCCCATCACGACCCATATCAAAAACAAAGTGCGATCAGGAATTCCTCTTCAGGAGTTCCTCCTTGCATTCTTGTTCTCAATATTTCCAGAAGCCCACTCTCAAGAGCTCGCGAAGCGATGTCGAATAGTGGCCATGGCGATTCCTCGACAAGCATCGCACGAAGGGTACCACAGTTCGATAAAATGTCTACTCCCGGCATGTTTCTGTTGACGAGTGTCACAGAGGCTTCTTCCTCAACTTAGACGAAGAGTAGATCGATGCACCACACTTGGGTTCAGAGCCTTCTTCTCCAGTGACTCTCGACAAATTTATGGGGACGAGCTCAGCAACCTACTGGTGAGTTGACCAGAACTTTCGAAGACTTATCTCTGATTGATCAAATCTCCCCTAACTCTGATTTCTTGTTTCACATCGTAGTGGCTATGCTTGATCGAAGCATTCCTGAACAACCTTTCATAGAGGTTTTGCCATCGTGATCACTAGCAGTATCGCTAGTAGCTAAGAGTCATTTCTGTCCACGATTGAGCAGAGATGCTGCCTCCTCCGATGACAACGTGGCGATCAATGGCGAGACATGGCGCGGTAGATCAGTGAGTCGGCTTCGTCTTAGTCCTGTTGGCCGAACTAATTTATTTGAATGCTTAGTTCGATCAAACTGAGTACTCAAAGAATTGGATCGCTCTCGATCGAGTGAAACCGATTCTTGATCTGAAGTTGAGTTTTGAATTCTAGATCACTTTTACCAATTTCTGGGCTATTAATCGATCGGTTGATTTTGGATCGAGTGTGATCTTATTTTGAAACCCTCTTAGCAGTAATCAATTCGGATCGGATCGTTGGATCGAGGAGTGCCTAATCGACTGATCGCTGAACCTGGTCTCGAGGTCAAGTTATAGGTAACGACATTGGATCTTATTAATTTGATTTAATTTCTAAATTTGACGTCTAGAAGAATTAAATGGGACTCTGATTTCTTCTCTGTGGTTATAAGCACCAGGTGCTCGATTCTTTGTTCCATAGGGAAACAGTATTCTAGATCGATTATATCCAACACAAGATAGTCGAAGTCGACTCAGGTACAGTTTTCTACATTGTTGTTTTATAGTTCTTGAAGAGTTAGATAGCCGGTTGAAGAACAAGGTTTTCTATTCATGTCCAGGTTGGTAGAGTATTCGAATTAACACTAGCGGGATGATTGAACTGTAAATCCTTTAAGTTGAACCTAAGTGAGGATTCAAACCTAATGGTCATAGGACCTAGTTCAGGTGATTAGATGGGTTGTCTTACATAAGTAAGTGCTGGTCTTAGTTATGTTGACTTGGGCTATACTGACTTGAGCCCTTAGGCCAAGGTTTAAGTAAGCCAACAATTCATATTTTAGAACCATAATGCGCCGATTAAATGGGCTGCATTCTTTACCTAAGTCTTTAGGCTTAGACCAGTTGGGCTGGACTTGATAGTCCATAGGCAGTCTGTGGGTTGGTATATTAGACAGTAGACTCAATAAGTAGAGAGTTTAATAACAATACCCCTTAGTTGCTAAAGTAAAAATATATTAGTAATTATTAATTAGAACTTCGAGTATTAAATAGAATTAGAATAATACATATTAGCATGTTCCTTAATATTGTGTCTTTGACATAGATTCTCTTGACATCGGACTAGGCTCATACGACAATCCAGGCAAGTACACTATGACTGAATTCATACTCTATAACTGTATGCATGTTCATATTGGACACATAGCTGACACGGAGATTCGATTGTTCTATTGCTCTCTTATTGTACTCATTGCTATTGTTGGGGATTTGGAAAAATGTGTAGTTTACATGTAATCAAAGCCCTAGTGTGATATTGTTGATAGCTTATTCGCACATCGTGCATGTGCGCCTAAGTCATACCGTATTGATTATACTATTGTTCTATTGTACCCTGAGCCGATCACATATAAAGTATCATTTCAAACATTGTTGCACTTAGTCGTTTCCATTGTTATATTTTCCCTCTTCCATTTACATTTTAGTTATTGTTAGCATTGCTTTATAGTTTATTTAGTACTATTCATCATAGGGTTGTACTTTGCTCCTTTTCTGACTGGATGTGTTGTAGGTGAGTTAGACACTGATCTATATACTAGCTACTATGGTCTCGCAGATAAGGCGACCAGGGATGACCTAGTCCAGGAGGCTGAGCCAGCTGCAGTTCTGGATATCTAGAGCATAGTACTATTGTAGTGTGTAGTAGGGAGTTGTGTTGTACTGTTCATGTATTGTATTGTGTAGTTGGATGAATGTAATAATAGCTTAGGATGCACTTTATCTTTTATTGGATCTGTTTTCGAACATCTACTGTAAAAGTGTACTTCAAAAGCAAAGTGGAAACTCTTTGATTGTGACGTGGTTTATATAGTACACGATAGTGTTGTAATGAGTTGATTCTTGGATATTGAGGTTTAAACAGCTTACTACCACTGCCATATGGTCCCTAGCACAAAAGTAGAAAGCATACCAAGTCACCTGCAATGATCCAGTCAGGAAAGAAGCAAAGTATAATCCTACTGCATTTATGCAACTTAATACAAAATGTCCTAGAAGCTATCAAACCATACCATACCATCGTACCACGAACCGTGCACTAATAAGCACAAGTTAGATCTAAAATCCCATTCTAAAATTCATAGAAAGTGGCTAATGGATTAACCTAATTAAATTGATTTAATTCTGGAATAAATTAGCCATAAATCTAATTTAATCTAATAAAAATTTGAAATAAAATATAAACAAAGAATTTTGAATTTAGAAAGTCACGGTTCCAATTTTGAAATCTATGTCACGCAAATCGAGGCGTACCATTGACTAACTAGTCAATATTGTTAACTCAATGATTTGAGGGTGCATCTTTGTAGATTTAAGTGCCACGAGTGCACCGGAATTGACCATGCCACAAAATCATGATCAGGTCAAAAGTTATCGTCGTTATGGCTAACCGTGACCAAATCGACAAATTACCAATCAAATATGAGTTCATTGAAATAAATAAAATTCTAATTGATAAATTTCTGAAAAAATTAAATGTTGTAGACTTCATGTCAGCTTTCCAAAACTTCAAACATATTGCAAAACTGAGTTCTGGATCTCCAGAAAAACTCGAAAACAGTGCGATGCGTCAATTTTTGGACAACCGACACTCAAATAAATCTCCAAAAATTCACGAAAATAATTACAGAAAATAAAATATATTTTTGGAAAGCTAAATGAGATACGCTTCTAACAAAAAAGGCAGTCGAAATAGACGTCGGGGTTGATCACAATCGCTTCGTAAAGTTGGAGGATCTCAAAGATCAAACCACAAAGGAGGCTGAAATAATAAACTAGGGTCTTCGGTTTTAATATATATATATATATATATATATATATATATATATATATATATATATATATATATATATATATATATCGATAACATAAAGCACAGTGGGTTTTTGGTCCGACCCATGTGCTTTGGTTCAACGATGATGAAAGGACTAAATTGCCCCTCTCTCTATAAGAGAGGAGGAGGTTCCATGTTACGTGCGGAGCAACCGGTTGTTCCAACGGCACCCCCGTCTCCCGCTCCTCATGCACCGCCCCTCCCTCTGCCGTCTCCGCTCCATCCTCGCCCACGCCGTAGTCGCCGCCCTCTTCCGCAACCCCTTCGTCGTAAGCAGCCTCCTCCACCGTGCCGCCGACGCCGACCCTTCCTTCGCCGTCTCCCTCTTCTCCGCCATGACCAACCCCAACCCCTTCTCCTTCAACACCGCCATCGCCATCTCCGCAGACCCACTCTCCATCTACTCCCAAATGCTCCGCCGTCGCGTCTCTCCCGACTCCCACAACTTCTCTTCCTTGCTCAACACCACCACTGCCGCCGCCGCCACCAGGTCGCTCCACGCACACATCCTCCTCCTCGAATTCCGGCCCGACCCCTTCGTGTAGATCGTCCTGCTCACCGCCTACTCCCGACGTGGCTCCGCCGACCACGTCCTGCGGATGTCGACGGAAAGCCGCACAGGGACGTCGTCTCCTGGACCGCCGCCGCCTCGGGCCTCGCCGCCCTCGGACGCCCCGCGACGGCCCTGCGCGTCTTCGCCTCCATGAGGCCCCATGCCGCCCCGAACGCCGCCACCGTGGTCTTTGCCGTGTCCGCCTCCGCCGGGCTCGGGTCCCTGGCGTTGGCTCGGTGCCTGCACGCCTACGTCGAGAAGGCCGGGTTCGGAGGTCGCGCCTCCGTCCGGAACTCCCTGGCGTTGGCCTGGTGTCTGCACGCCTACGTCGAGAAGGTCGGGTTCGTGTCCGTGCCATTATGGCACGGGTTATCCACTAGTATATATATATATAGGAGAGAGAGGCGGTTTGGCATTGACATGTGGGCCTGGATGTGGTTGACTGGACTGCTAACTGTGTAAATGCTAATTTAAATTCAAAAAATCATTTTAACCCTAAATAAATGCAAGTAAATTGCAGAAAAATCCATAAAATTCCTAGAAAATTTTAGAAAACATTTCTAAGCGTCTAGAACCTAAATAAAAATATTTTAACTCAAAATATCATTATATGACCCTATAATAAATTCCAAATGCCATGAAATACCCTCGAATGACCTTACAGTAAATCCTGAAAGTCCCTAAAAATAACAAATCCTTAAATATTAAATACCTATAATAATCCAAAAATTATAAAAATAAAATGCAATAGCAAAATAATACATAAATAAGCTATCTAGAGGTCATATAACCTTAATATGGTCATATCTCACCTACAAGTTTCGTCATGACTCCCAATGATAATACAACTAATAATAATAAAAAATAAATATAATTTTAAAATTTTGGGAAGTGGGCTTACAAATCTATCCACTTTAGAAAAAATTTGTCCTCACAATTTTAAATGATGTAAATAGGCACGATTAAGAATATAATCAAGAAAATGATACGATTAATAATCAAAATTGGTCATCGAATATAATCAAAATCTAGGACAAGATACGAATTGGCACAATCGAAATATAATCCAAATAGCCTACTCGCGATAAAAATTGTTATGAATGATCAAATCCAAATCTTTCGGAACGATTTCCTTTTTAACCAAAATCATTTAGACACGACCACGGAATCAAAATCCAAATATAATTATGAATCTAGTGGAATATAATCAAATATAGTAATTGGTTAATCAAATATAGTAATTGGTTCTAAATGATTACTAGAAGAAACTAAATAATGAATTTTGATTTGGAAAGGTAGGAAAGAAAGATCTACTAGTTTATTGAGAATATAAGAAATAAGGCATCAATCAATTTGGAAAATTAATAGTCATATGCCAATAAAAGATATAGCCTTTATAGTATCCGAAAATCGTAAGCATATCTAAAGTCATTTTACAGAGAATATATGACTCACCAGTGTACATCTGGCTGTAGTAGATTCTTGGTTTCATGACTCAAATAAGAATACGGTATCGAGTACTCTATCCATTACTGACATAACAACTCAAAGATTAAAATAGGGCAACTGGACATAGTTTTAACAATATTCGATAACCTACGCTTACTAGAAATTACTTTAACTTAGGGGTCATGCCTTGCCAGTGCGATGCTGGAGGCCGTAAACCCGCAGTCTTAATAATTCAGATAAATGGCGGCAGTGTGCATCTGCCTTGCCATTATAAGTCATCAATATTATTCCAACTATATCCATAAGAATTTCAGAAGAGCTTCTAGAATTTCGAACAAGTCGATCGTGGTAGAAAAAGTATAAGTATCCGTCCTTGAAGTGAAAGTATCAATTTTTGTAAATCAAACTATCGATTAGGTCTTAATATTGAAAATCATACGATCGATTAGAAAAAATGACTGAACATAAGAGAAGTAAAATTTGTATTTATATAATATTCAAGGATCGAAAAAGGCATATATATCTTAAATTTCAACAAAAATTGACCTCAAAATTTATATATTGATAATTGAATCAAGTTAAGCTCAAAACTCAATAGATGGAAAATAGAATATCGACTCTTAGAAAAATAATTACTATGGTCAATGGAAAATAAATAAGCAATACATACCTTAAGATATGATGATGTTTAGAGAAGGCAAGAAATAAAATTGCACAAATGATCAAGATTAGGAATTGAATCCTAGGAATTCCTAATTTACCAGACGAATAGTCTACCCACCTTTGATCATACCATCATATCAAAACACAATGGTATATCCCTTTATGAAATTTTTTCAAGTTACCTAATAGTGTTTAGAATTCAATAAATCTCTACCTAAATCACATGGCCTATGTAGCAATGTTAACTACCCAATAGTAAAACTGAATAAGGACTTCCCTATTGTGTACCTAGTCCTAGGCATTCTTCTAGAATCCAAATCAATCCTAATTGTGAATAAGCTTTTTTTCCTAATTGCAGACTCGCAATAGTACGAATAACTAAGTACTACCACGAGTTTGTACAATTATGTGAAAACAGACCTACATAGGCCACCAAAAAAAACTTGTCACGATCCGCTTACGCTTTTCGGGATACGAGTGCGTAGCAAAGTCCAGCATACGCCACAGCCTCAGCGGTAGTACATTGTCTATGTCTCAATGTTAATATCAATACAACAAAATCATATCTAATTTCTCATTCACAATAATTATTCAAATTACAAATCCAATAATTTATCAAAACGACATTCGAGAACAAACTCGCTAAAAGTAAAAGAACTATCCAATATATAATCTAAGATCGGCCTATAAGGTCTCTATCTCTCCCGTATGGTCCATAGCACAAAAGTAGGAAGCATGCCAAGTCACTTGCAACGATCCAGTCAGGAAAAGAGCAAAATACAACACTATTGCATTTATATAACTTAATACAAAATAAAGCTAGACAATAGAGATGCAATGTAAAAGTAAAGGAACATGTATATGAACTAGAAACGATAACATGTACGAGAAACTAAATAGCATGAACATATGAACAAGACAACTGGAAAATGAACATGAACAAGGAAAACAAATCAAACAGTGCTTTGAAATATCTTTCGACATGTGCACCACTGGGCTAATACGGCACATCATACATGGCTATCACACATTTTTGGTACGGCTAACCCATATATTAGGTGTATGACTTACCTATCATTCATTAAACATTCATTGGTGTTTGTTCACATGTCTACTCAGCATTTTTCCTTCCGACTTACTAACAATCATAAACAATGAATGATACAATTAGTCTATCGCATCACAACCATGTCTCAACAGGACACTCAATAAATAATGAAAGATAGCATTATAATGTAATAATCCCATGAAGCAATAGTGTACTTGTCTGAATTCCTGAACGAACTGGTTTCACAAGTTGATAAAAAAATAAACTCTAGCCTAGAAGCTATCAAATCATACTGTATCATCGTACCACGAACCCGTGCACGAATAACCACAAGTTTGATCTAAAATCATATTCTAAAAGTCGTAAAAAGTGGCTAATGGGTTAACCTAATTGTAGAAGCATGAAAAATCCCAACCGAAGACATCCCTTCGCCAAAGCACAGAAGATGCAAAAGACCGAGGCTCGGTGCTAAAAAGACAAAACAAAAGATATGGAGAGAAGTCCCTTTATTTTTTTGTCTACCAAAGTCTAGTACAGATACATCAGGACTATACATAAGGGACTAATTTTGTTCTTCTACAAAGGATCTTGTACAGATTCGACAGAGCCTAGAGGTATCTACAAGGGATGCAGTCTTCGTCAAAGCGTAGCCTTCCTTCTTCTCGATACGCACACTGGAAGATTGATCTCCATTGAAGCGTGTTCTGACTTTCTTGTGCACAGCCTCTCAGAAGCATATTAGTTACTCAGCATTTTGAAGTAGCCAAAGCCTTCAAGCCAGAGGCGGAGCCACCTACATGTTCCAACCTCAGAAACAAGATGGTGGTATGCCCTTCCCTTCTTTTACTTCAAGTGCTAGAGTCTTCACTCCAGAGGTGCAACTACCTGCCTGCGCCAATCCCAGACGCACAAGGGTGTCATATCCTTCTCTTCACAGCCAAGGCCTTCACTGTTCAGAGGTGCAGCTACTTACCTGCGTCCGCATGAGTCGCAGGATGGTGATATGCTCACACCATCTCCATTCCTATGGTGCAATCATCAGCTCCGGATCAGAAGCTTAAGTCACTTCTCTACAAGAGACTTAGGAACTCCCATCGCAACCAATACAAGTCAGCTTGTCGCTCCAAAAGTACAGTAACCTCGCCAACCTGAAGCACAAGCCTACTTGTCGCCTACATCACAGTGACTCCGGTATACCGAAACACAGCTTCATAAGTTGCTCTATATCCATAGAAGTCTCATCGTCATTCGAAGCCAAGTCCACTCGTCGCCTGAAAGCACAGAGGTTCCGTCGTCTGCAGAAGCACGGTCTACTCGTCGCTCCAAAAGCACAGTAGTACTTAGTCCTCACCAGAGGCGTAGGAAGAATGGGTCCACCCCAATTGGTTTGTTTAAACTGCCTCTTGTAGAGAAGATTGGGATAAATCATGATTGATTTCATATCAGATTGATTTAAATCTTAGACGATGATTAATTAGACTCCAAATCTAGGATGAAATCCTAAGATTTACTCGGCTGTATCCGAGCAAGCAAATCGGCACGCGCCATATGTCACCTCATTCGGTTATGTTTATAACCACCAGATATCTCGTTTGATAAGAATCTCGATGTCCGCCACGTGTCAGCGCCGCAGAAGCCCGCACCGTACAATGACGGCAGATTCTTTCATATTTTAGGAACCCTAATGCACATCGCAAATGTGCTTGGTTCTCTATAAATAAAAGGAGTTCTTCTTCCAACAAGGCTTCGAAAGACAGAGGGAAATTGACAATCGATAATCTTTAAAGGATCAGCATTCTCAATCCACGAAGTTGACCACCCTCATCCACCGATCAACCAAAGAACCAACCAACCAACCATCTTCAAAGGATCTTCTCATCCAGACAGCCTCTTGATCGGTGACCCCAGAGTCCCATCAAAGGTGCCAAAGAGCCATAGTAAGGTTGATTCGTCGTCAGATCGTCAATGGAGTAAAGGAGCCACTGCAGCACTCGATCTCCACCGTCCCACTTCCCCAAAAACCTCTTCTTCCTGTACTTATAATATCCTGTTTAGGACTTCCATCTTTGTACACAGATACCTTATACGTTCAATAAAGCAAAAAGTTCGTTCAACCTTTTGTTATGTCGAACAAATGGTGACTCTACTGGGGACTACCTTCTCCTCCAACGAGAAGGCGGTGACGCAATCTGATGACAACTTATTGGGAGCTTCTTTAGAAATGCTGGTCGTACGCTTCAACCAGCAGGCTTTTGCCGATCTCCTCTCTGGTGAAAAGTCGAAGACTTCAAAGCGGTTTGTACAACCGAAGAAGACTCTGTTGGAGGCCTAAGGCGACTGCAGCTAGCAGCACGATGGTGGAAACTACGTCTTAGGACCCCCTCAACGTCGAAGCCATTGAGAAGATTCCGGCTGCTACAGCCTTATTCCCTCGCCCGATTCCTGTCCTGGGAAAGTATGGCGAGGAAGATGGTGGTTCCGTGGTTCATCTGACGAAAGAATGATGTCAAAGGAAGCGCACACCGGTCCAACCTCTAACGACGAGAGTATTCCCGGTAAGGAGACCTGTCTTCGACATAATCGCTTTTTCCTCAGTAAACCTTCGGCGGACTCTGAATACTGCTCGGCCGTTAGGGGTAGTAGGAAGAGATCCCAGGTGGCTCGCGCTTCATACAACAAGCGTGCGACTGTAGCTCCCCTTTCCGAAAATTTAAAATATTTGATTTAAATGGTAATTTTAGAATTTTGTAAATAATTATTTAGTTAAGTATTACGGTGGATGACTTTAGCCATAGTTGAGTTTTGAAGTACCAGACGACTAGGAACCAAGGCACGGATAGTGCAGTGGCGTGCCTTGACCAGTGTAGTAGCCATGCCAAGGAAGGTCGAGCCATAGAGATGTCCTAACTTGGAAAACCAGGATAATTTGTGACATGACCATTATAAATAGTTTAATTATTCATTATTAATATTATTTGACATCTAGGTGACCCGGTCGCACCAAACCAGTCAAACGGAACCCGATCTGAGCCCAAGCCCATGTAGTCATGCGGTACGTCCAATGACATTCGTGTTGATGCATTTTGGTATGATGGTGTCGTATTCCGTTTAATGATCTAATGAATATTTTTAAGTATTTTAATTAAATATTGTAAATATTATTATTAATTGATATTCAATAATAATTGTATATGAATAGGTCCTTTTACTTTTCGGAATAATTAGACTGAGCATGATGGTATATACACCATTATTCATTTATGCAATTTCGTTATTATTATTACTATTTTATTGAGGTTAATTAGATTCACTAGGATTACTATATATATATATATATATATATATATATATATATATATATATATATATATATATATATATATATTTGTAATTATATACGTATAAATATGTATATAAATAAAAAAAATATACGTGTGATGGTGTATGAATATAAATATATATTAAATATATTTGCGTGTTACATATATAATATATGTATAAATGGGTATATATAATATATATGTATATGTACACATATTACACAGGAATATATCTACTTAAATTGTGTTAATGGGATAGACATATATATGGAAATATAGATAATTATTATATGTGTACATATAAATATATATATATGTGGTAAGTATATATATGATATGTGTATGTGGTTATAATTTCTAAATATAGAGTGTGTGTATTTAAATATATATTTGGAAATCCATATATATGTTTAAATGAAATAAAATAGAAAAAAAGAAAAAGAAAAAGAAAAAAAAGAAATAAGCAAATAGCAGGCCCAGAGCCAAGCCCGAACCCGAGCTCACCCCCCGCCTCTGTACAACCGAACCTATGGATCGAAAGAAACAAAACCGTACACCTTATAAAACCGAGAGTTTCCTTGACGTAAACCCTAACGTCGACCTTTTCCCGCGAGCGCGTGCCGCCCTGGACCACCGCGCGCGGCCGCGCGGGTCGCCGGAGGCGCGGATACGCGTGCGTGCGCGCATGAAACCGAACAGCAGGGCAGTAGCAGCCTTCACGAGGCCGACTTCGCGTCGTGCGTTCTCGACGCACGCTCAATCGTTTGTCGATCCACGACTTTAGGTACGTTGTCGATCCGCGACTTCAGGTACGTTCACAACCCATAGGGCTGTAAACCCCTTCACATAGATTCTTTTAACTCGTACTGTGCACGACGAGAACCGAGTTCCAAAACCGAGAAAAAATCGATGTCCTGGGTATAGAAATTGCCCCAACGCCCAATGTTCGCGGTCGATTTGCGACCAGAACATCACGAATTTTTGAAAATTGCCTAAACAGACTTCTAGACAACATAACCAAGATGAAAACCCTATTTTTAGATTTAATTCTTGTGATTTATTTTCTTTTAAAATTAGGATGAAGTTGACGAAAAATCTATTTTTAAAACTAGAAAAACCATCCACGCGACGTGCGTCTCGCCATTCCGGGCAACGTGGTCGCGAACTGTAAACATCAAAAGCTGCGTAACGGCTTCGTGGTCGTGTGGGCTTTGGCGGAATTCAAATTGGTCGCGTGTGCGCGACGAATTTGATGCGTATCCATCGAAATTCACCGTATCGTGCGCTTTGCAAATTTCTCAATTACTTTGTGCACGCTCGTCAGATCGAGACGAAACTTGCGCCAACAGAACCGTATCATTTTTCTGGTCCTGTATGCCAAGTTTGGTCCGATTCTGAGACCGTTGATAAAATCATCGTTTTGCGGGCCCCATGATCCCACACAACGGGCGATTTTGTGCACGGCCCGCCGGAATCCAAC
Organism: Iris pallida; assembly: GCA_029216955.1. Lineage (NCBI taxonomy): Eukaryota > Viridiplantae > Streptophyta > Magnoliopsida > Asparagales > Iridaceae > Iris > Iris pallida. The sequence continues at coordinate 23,308,615 of JANAVB010011397.1, read as the reverse complement.
TTTGGACATACGGTTGGGTTCGTATCGAAAAACTGGATCCGTATACATGTAGTTTGACGACTTTAGAGACCATTTACTCTGACACGCTTTTCGGTGCAAAGCGGGTCCAACGGCGGACATCATTTTTGCCCAAAATTACCGTTTTGCCCCTGTGTCCAGAATTGGACTTAAGGACAGGCAATCTTAGCTAATTTGACTATTCTGAGAATGTTGGTACTATTTATTTTAGCATCTGGAGACTTCTGCATGTGTTGATTGATTGTGGCTCATTGAGTGGTATAGTATTATTGGTTTCTCCAGCTAAGGACCTCAGGCAAGTGCACTTTTTGATTGCTTTCTGATTCATAGTAGTCTTATCATTTCATGTTTATACATATATCTTGCTGCTTGTTGACACGCTCGTCACACGGAGTAGTCGGAAGGGGAAATATCTTAGTAAACATGTGAACTACCCAGAACTTTCCCATGAGTCTATTCTTGTACGATAGCAGCTGCACACGACACGTGCAGTGAGCCGTATTTACCCCTAGACGTTCACATGTCGAAACAGATATTTCACACCACCTAGATAGATGTCTTTTATTAGTTTTTCCTTATTTTCTTCTCTATCGTGCTATGTCATCAGTTATTTACCAGTTTTGATAACTCACATGTTATTTTCATGTCTTGTTAATTCTATTGTGTTTTCGCATTGTCGTCGGTTTGTGTACTTATTCCATTCCTGACTGGAAACCAACATTTTTCAGGTTTAGCCGCGATCACTGTTAGCATTGGGAAGACTTGGGTATGCTGAGGACAACCTAGAATAGAAAGCAATTGTATCAATTTCATTAATTGTAAAATCTTGTATTTTTTTTAATTATAAATGTTGTAATAAATGTAGAATTATGAATGAGCATCAAATGTTATTTCTTGAGCATTTATTCCTGTGGGCTTGACAGCGTTCTACCGCCGACTCTGCGGCGTAGGCTGGCTTGGACACGTCTCGTATCCGAAAAAAGCGGGTGCGGGTCGTGACAAGTTTTTGTGGTGGCCCATGCAGGTCAGTTTTCACAAAAGATTGCGAACTCGTGATGGTACGTTAGTCGTACTATTGCGAGCCTGCACCCAGGAAATGCTCATTCATAATTAGGGTTAAAATAATTTAGGAGAATAAATAGGACTAGGAGTCCCTTGCTCAAATTGACCATTGGGTAGTTAAGGTTATAGATAGGCCATGCTATTTAAGAATTATTAAATTTAGATAACTTGCTAGAACACTATAGGTACACTCTTACTTTGGTATGACGATATGATTCCATGTGGATACACTATACACTTGATTAGTTAGGCTTTCCATAATTAAGGCTATGATCTTGAATAACCTATTTAGTTTTCTTTTACTCTATTTAGATATAATCTTATAGTATAAATTAGAACTGCCTGTTTAAATTTTATTTTGCTGTAAGGAAGTGGTTTATAACTCTTGATTCTGTTATTCCTGTACGAATCTCGAGGTAGATTGATTTGAGATTTTCCCTCAACTATTGAAATACACATGAAATAGATACTAGAATATTTGTATCCCTTTTATCTTTAGTTATTTCCTCCACATTAACCCTTTTATTTTAAGTGTGTGATTGATAGGACAATTACCTACACTTTATTTTTAGTCAACCTGTTTGAATCTCTAGAAGCTCATGAATTTTCGGATATAGTTAAAAGAATGTTAGTTAACTAATAATGGTTAGACAGCAGCGCACTGTCGTCAATTAATTGAGAGTGGAGACCGTGGGTTCACTGCAGCCAGCAGTGCACTGGCGAGGCACAACCTATAGAATTGAAATCGTTTCGAAGAATCATAGTCTATGGAACATTGCAGAAACTATGTTCTCGTTGACTTCTTTAGATCTTAGATACCATTGTGTCAATATAGGTAGAGTGTCTGATAGCCTATCATATTTGGATCACGAAACCAAGGGTTTGTTGTAGCCAGAGTATACGGGCAAGGCGTAATTCTCGGTGAAATGATTTCAGATGTGATTACAAGTTTAGAATATTATAGAGAATAGAGACTACCCTGTATGACCCTAAGATCCAAAACCAATACTAGTGTAAGTTCTGTAAGTCGAGTAGCATGTCTCCCAACCTAGCGTTATGTGGTTCTTGTGATCTATTAACAAGGAATTAACTGACATTAATAGGTTTACTTAAAATATAGAATTCAGGAGTCCATAACCCATTAGTCGACCAAGGCCTTATGAATAAAAGATAATAAGTTGACTGTATAGGCAAGAACACCAGGTAAGGATTAGATTCTCTCAAAACTCGAACTACTATCTCCTCCTTCCAAAAATCTCGCATACTTGTATTTCGACTATCTTGACCAATACTGCTATTACAGCCTAGTTTTGCAAGCTTATTCTTTTATCGAGCTTGATTCAAGACATGTGTTTATTGGGGACGCCCGCTAACATATTGTCTAACCAGAATCATTGTATTATGGTCTGATCAACCATGATGTATTGGTTCGCTTTTCATCTAATTACTCTACATGGATTGAGCTGTAGATATCTCTAGGATCTCATCCGCGACTGCTTTGACAATTCCACTTGAATTATACATTCGTCTTTGAATCGTGAAATTGTATTCAGTGACGTCTCTCTTGAACTCTTTATTATTTTTGTCTTTCACCGATTAGAAAGACGAAAGCTCGTAAATGATAGATGGATACCGAGTATCCCCATGACTATGGTGGTTGTATACGCAAGTGTAGCTACCATCGGCCAGCCCTGTGACAGAAACCTTGCCTTGAGTTATTCGTTCTCCTCTCGACTTTCAAGCTAATATTGGGACCTTCTAGCCATCTGAATTTGAGGAACGACCCTTGACCTGACTTATATCTACCGTACCCGTTACGCTTGCCTTATTCTTTATTGACTAGAGTCGAGATACAATATCCGGACTTTGGAATTCTTCTAACTCACACCATTCCTAAAATCACATCCTAGCTTCTAAGGTGGGTAGACTGTAAGCCTTCTAAATATTTTAGGATATACAAGGATTACCGAGTGATTAGAATAAACTTTCATTAGGACGATGATTAGTGCCCATGGATTCCCACTTTCCATTTAGATCATTTTGTGTCCCCGGCCATGTCATTAATATTCGGAGCATGAGACCAGCTATTATCTTCCAACAAATTTCATATGCAAGATCTAGACGAGTCCACCTTCATCTATGTATATCATGTCTCACTCAAACCTGTTCCCTTGTACTCTATTTTGGGGTACGACTTTTAGGTTAACAGGACTAACTATAACCCTTACCATAATACCGGTATACTTCCCGACTTCCACTTGAGCCTCAACCTTGACTCAATTCCTTCGACCCAATATGTGGTGGTGATCTACTCGAAATCCATCATGCACATGCCACCAGTGTGCCACCCAATGAAGTCTCATGTGCTACTTAAACACAGGTCTCGGAAGGCAC
>JANAVB010011397.1:22795206-23305128 GCA_029216955.1 Iris pallida | reverse complement strand
CTCCGGTCATAATCTAGTTAAACTAGGTCAAGTGTTGACTTGCAGTTGACTTTGGGTCAACTGGTCAACTCTGGTCAAACAGGGTCAATTCTAGTCTAATATAAATGTACTTCGTTATTCGTACGTCGAAACTTACGACACGCAAATCGAGATAAGGAGATTATCAGTAAGGTTGAAATCTTATTATAGTGATCCACGTGCCCAACTTGTCAATTTCAGCGATGTGAGATCACTGGAATTGGCGGATCTCAGTTTCGTTGTACTAATCCCGAAATACGAACATTATATGAATTAATTATTAATTAATTATAAAAAGGTTAAACTCAGAGAAACTATCCACAAACATGTCGGACGATGAAATAGACATCGCCAACGTGTCCAGAATGGTCAAATTAGCTAGGATAGCCTACCTAACGGTCCAATTTGGACACAAGGCAAAAAGGTAATTTCGGGTCAAAACGGTGTCCGTGTCGGAGCCGTTTGCACCAAAAAACGTGCAAAAAACAGTCAATAAAATAAACAAATTATATTCCATGAACCAGAATGTCGATACGAACCCAAGGTATCTCCAGAATTGGATTCCGTTGACCCGATCTCAATTTGGCCCGTTGACCAGAACTTGGAATTCCGGTTTGCACGAAAATGCGTGCCGGAGCCAAAGTTCTCAAACTTAGCAAACTACCTGTCAACGAGTCCAGAATGATGATACGAACTCAACGGTATCTCCGGAATTGGATTCCGATGAGCCGATCTCAAAATGACCCGTTGATCCGATATTGGTATCCGACTTGCACCGAAATGCGTGCCAGACCCAATGTCCACCAAAACCTAGCAAATTATATGTCAACGAGTCCAGAATGACGATACGAACTCACGGTATATCCGGAATTGGATTCCGATGAGCCGACTTCAAAAGTCCCGTTGACCCAGAATGTGGGACCCGCTTTGCACCGAAAAACGTGCCCGGGCCCACGTTCTCCAAATCTAACAAATTTTATATGAAACATGCCAGAATGACGCCACAAGTCCAATGGTGGTGTCAGAAATGAAATCTGGAGTCCCGTGTTCAAAAATGGAATTTTACAAGTTAGAAATTACGAATTCGGACGACCAACTTTGGCGTCGAATTCAACCAATCAAACAAGCTCATAATAAACGAAACTGGAGGAAGAGTAAGAGGGTTATACCAGCTTCGCACCGGAACTGTAGCACGCCAAACGGAGCTGCGGTGGAGGAGATACAAGCTGACGAAGTTGGCCCCGCGAAACTGTCCAAATTTAATACAATTTAAACGGTCAACTTGGTGGCCGTTTTGATGTATCAAACAATAAAATTAACGATGAAAATTGACAGGGATGAGGTGGATATACCGAGATTGCGACGGAGTGAAGAAATCGCCGATCCAACGGTCGGATTTCCGAAAATCATGCACGAAGTTGCTGCGACGGGGCGACGTTTCAGCTTCGTTCCCGAGCTCGTCCAAGGGACGTCGTGCAAAACGTACGAATCGCCAATACGTCGTGCCGGGGGAGAGCGAGGTGGCGGACCCAGGGGTCGTCGGTGATCGCCCATCGGGGGTGCACCGTGGTGCGTGGTGAGGAGCCGAACGCGAGTACGCGCGCGACGAGGGCGCCGATGTGCTGCCGTTCTTGCTGCTGTGCGCCTGGTGCGCGCGGCTGTGCGCAGGGTGCGCCCAGGTCCGGCCGGTAGGCGCGGGGGTGGCGCGCAACTGCGGGCATGGCGGCGGCGTGAGGCGCGAGGGTGGTGGCGGCGGAGCGCGGATGAGGTGTTGCTCGGTGGAGTGGGGTGGCCGACGGCCAGGGTGAGGAGGAGGAAGTCGAGTGAAGGAGGAGGGGGTCGGGTTCACTGCTGTAGGAGTTGTGGTGAAGTTGTGGTTTGTTATGTTTGGAAAAAGTGAAAGAGGAGAGATAGATAAGGATAATAATAAATGAAAGAGAGAGAGAGAGAGAGAGAGAGAGAGAGAGATTCTCTCTACAAATTGTTAGGGCCGGCCACATGCTGGAGAGGGAAATTTGTGAGTGTGAGGGAAAATTAATGGTTAGGATTTATTTGTAGAAATCAAGTGGCTAAGGTTAAAAGTAGGGAAATTGGCCATTCCAATGGGAATTTGAATAAATGGAAAATTCCGATAAATATTGAAATAGGTAACGGGTATTAAATATTATTTTGGACACAGAAAAATGAGGGTGTCCCGATGGAGGGCAACATGGAGCTGGACTGGACTCGGTGGAGCCGGATTGGATCAAAATCGGACATGATGCAAAAATTGAATAAAAATTAGGCGTCGATGATCATGAGTGAATAAGTAGCACATGGAGATTCCAATAAATGGGACACAAGTGGCGGACGGGTAGTAGGCTCAAGGTGGGCCATGTCCATAGTTGGGGCTGACAGGTTTTGGTCGACAGGGGACCCACAAATCGAGTTGGAAAATGAATGTGACACCGTGGAGTGAAATAAAACTGGGTCACGTGTCGGGAAAGTTGTGCGAATCAAATGGAGCACAAAATGACGTGTCTGAGGGACACGAAGGTCATGGGTGACGAGCGTCTCGAGTAGATCATCAATGAGGAGTTGGTTTCAAGAAACTGACTGGTCTTGTGCTCCCAAATTAAAAGTCACGGTAAACGTGCTGAAAATGATCAAGGAAAAGAGTGGGAAAAATAATAATACTCAAATGGTCTAAATCGACCCGAAGTTCAGCGAAAAAAAAAGAGCACAAGGGAACAAGTTTGGATGGGACACTATATACCGTCATGAAGGTAATCCTGTCCACCCAAAACTCATGAAAAGATTTCCAGAGTTGAACATCCCTGATACTCCAAATATCAATGGCATAAAAAGTACACTTACAGATAAATAAATAGAATAAAATATTTATCAAAACCAAATAATAAAAAAAAAAAAATCAACCCGAAATTCAGGGTGCTCACAAGACAATATAGATGAGTGTCACATGTAATGGATCCAGTAATATCAAATTTGTTTGTAACATAGAATCAAATAGAACAAACTAGAACTGAAGTACAGTAATTGACAAGTAAATAAAAGAACTATCAGAGAATGTACTCACCTGATATCCTGAAGGAATGATGTAATATCATATGTGAACCGGAGTCACAATGTCCTATTAGAGCAATGCAGGTTATAATATATTAATACAAGGTAAATGAAGTATAAAAATGCAAACTACATGATTCTAGGTCAATCTAGGTCAAGGTCAACTCTGGTCAAACTAGTCAACATCTAGGATTTGGTCAACTAGGTCAATCTTAGTCAACTAAGTCAAACTCTAGTCAAGCTAGGTCAATTGGTAACATATTGTCTCAATGTTGACTTTTGGTCAACTCTAGTCAACTTGAACTATTTAGTCAAACTTTGGTCAATTTTAGGGTTTGGAACTTACACTTATCAATTTGGTCAAACTTGGTCAACTTAGTTAAATTAGCCTATTAGGTTCAATACCAAGTCATTCTAGGTCTAGGGCTAGTCAACTAAAGTTCACAACTTCAAATAGCCTATTGGTCAACTATAGGGTCAACTATACTCTAGGCCTATATACAATATAGGTAAATACATACTTGCATACATATCATATATCATGATATCTTACATTTCATTCATGCATACATTGTATATTTCATACTAGCATTCATACATAACCATATATGCATTTATTCCTTTCATACATCATGTATCCAAGCATACATATCTTGCATTTCTATATGCATACATACATGGATTACATTACCTTGCATTACTATTACATGCATACTTTATATATCATTCTCATATAAACATGCTTGCATTCATATTTACTTTATATACAACATACATGGCATACATTAAAGAAGGAAAAGGGAAAAAATTGACTGGGTTCAATCTTAGTAAAATATAAAATCTCAGGAATGTATAGAATCGACCCAAAATTCTCAGGAAATGGAATCCCAATTTAAACTCAAAACTGTGAATAAGAAACATGTGAAAACAGTGTACAGTTATATAGGTTGAAATCAAGTTGAAAACCACATCGAGACATCAAAACCAAATCTCAGTTATATATTAACCCCATTCTCAGTTAACATGTACTAAGCCAAAACTCAGTCACATATACAATCAAAACCCATTCGAAAACCCATGTATCAGTTCATATTGCATTACATTCAATACATATCACATATTTTATATCATTACATATTTACATATATTACATACATAAACATATCATATAGGTATACCTTACATAACCATCTACATTAAATACAACATGAAAATAGAAGAGGGATGGAAAGTGACTGTTGGACTGAGATCAAACAGTTTTCTCAGTTTTTCAATAACTCAAAAACCTAAAATCTCAGGAACACATGAACCAATTCCAACTCTCAAATTCCACAAACCAATAATATATATATATATGAAACATGAAAATGTGATACATTGATTTAAAAACCCAATTCGAACTCAACCTCATACATATACTGGGAATCTATTCACCATCATCAAATCCATTCAAATCTCAGAATATGGAAAACAGTTTACCATTAGAGTTCATTTCGAAAACCCCAAACCACACATTCAATTTGATACCAAAACATTTCCTTTTGAAAACTCAATTTAAAACACAGCATCAACATAAACTGGGAGTGGATAACAACACCAATAATCATTTGAAATCTCTGAACCTTTCAAATCAAACCCAATTCGAACTGTCAAAAAACCTGAGAACTGAAATAACTTGTTCACATGAATATTTCAAATGAAAACCTAAAATAACAATACAAAAATCTTGAAATTAAAGTAGGAACATGTTACAGTGATGAGGGACATATCTGACATGTCCACGTGCCATACGTGTCTAATTTACAGGACAGAAGTGTCCAAAAAATTAAAATCGAAGTATCAGAAACAGTCCAAATAATCCGTGCGTGCATGTCGAGTCGATTTGGACTCGACACAGAGCTTGGAACACCACGTGCTCATGTCTAGGGTTAGGTCTAGTCTAGGTCTTCGTGTCGGCTGTGACTGCTGTCTATTGTGTCTATGAAGTGTCATGTCGTGATACAAAAGCCGTATCAGAAGGTGTCTGCTGCGTGTGTGCTGCGTTGTGTGATCCAGTGAAGTCAAGATTTCTTCTCGAATATTGAACCATTTCATCTCGAATTTCTTGTGTGTCATGTCCGTGACTGCCCTCACCTCCATGTCAAGTCTCGTGTCAAACCGTTCATATCCACAGAGAAAATGGATTACGGGTAGCAGGACAATGCACAAGGTCTCGTGCACGTGTCCCGTGTCCTAAAATAGTGTCTAAAACATCCTAAATTTGACTCAGTTAATTTGATATGCAATATACACCTAATTAGCTACAAACCCATGTAATTAGTTTTGAAAAATATGAATATTTATTTCTAAGAGGTATTTCATCAAACACTTTACACTACACTCCGATACGTGTCCAATACGAGTATCAAATGGACACGAATTCCTACCAACTTGGCCTACAGCTAGGGGTGTCCTAAATGAATGCAGCTATGGAAAGATATCAAGAATTTAAAGGGTTTATAGGCCATTACTGTCACGACCCGCTCCCGAATAATCGGACACGAGTCGGACACGCCCAGCCTTCGTCGTTAGACACGACGAAGTAAGCTGTACCAAGCTAGGGAAATCTAACCAGATAAACATAAATGTGTACAATCACAGCATCTAAAAATGTTCCCAGAAAGATCACCAAAATCTACAAATCATAAGGTATCAGAGTCAACAGGAATGAAATATGCTATAAACTCTAAAGACAATATCTAGAAGTAAAGCTAAGCAGTCTAAACCTGAAGCCTCTAGCTAAGTTGTGTCTCCATCCTATTCAGTTAAGATCCTGGGCTCTGGCCCATAGGGTAGTATGATATCCTGCAACTACACCTGCAATATATCTAGTCAAGAGCGGAGCAAAGTACAGTTCTAGGTAATGAACAAGAACATCATGATATGGAAATGAGTACAGGAGAAAATGAACTATAAAGTACAGAAAATGAACATGAAAGTACAGAAATGAAAGTACAAGAAATAAAGTACAGGAAGTAAAGTACAGGAATGTAACTATGAACCTGAAGTACAGACATGACAAGTGCACCATGTTTGAAATACAACTAGCCTATGTGACCGGCTGGGGTGAGTACAGGAGCATGTACAGGAGTACATGAATAAGGTACGGCTTAGGGCCCGCGTGCACGATGCGAGGCCTAAGCTATCTACATGAATATAGTAAACGGGGTTTGGTCACATAGCTAGTGTATTTCCCCACCTGACACAAGTAAGTACAAGAACAGGAAATACATGAGTACAGGATATTGTGTCATGACGTGTCACAAGGAGAGTACAAGATATGTAAATGCATAAGACCATAAAAAAGTACTTCACTTACTCAGGATAATCGAGAGTATAGGGAAGATGATTTGAGTGTCCACCTGATTAAAATGATTTACAAGTTGATTAATTTCTAATCAAGTTCTATTTTAGTTATCATGTAATCTAACCATATTTAATCATAATATTATAAACATTTGTTATTTTGGGTTCTAGCCATTATCTACATGACAATTCAGTTCTCTAAAACTAACCTATGTGCCTCTACATTTTAATAACTACCATGAATTATCAGATTTATAACTTCCTAATAAAATCTAAAATAAGTTGTCATATGCAGTGTTATACCAAGATTATATAGACAACACTTATATGATGGGTTGCCCCATCTAATTATTGAATCTATTAACTTAGTTAAGTGAAAACCTTGCCTTAAAGAAGATTATGAAACCAGTATAGCATGGGAGCTAACATAGAAGGGTTCAAGGACCTTTTAGATGCAGTCCCAAATTCTCCATACAAAGTCTGAACTCAACAACTTACCAAAATGGTTCACTAAGAGACAGTCCTCCCTTACTCTTTAAGTACCAGTGTCCAATACTTAATACTCGATTCCTAGATAAATCAGTAACTTGAACTAATAAAACATATCTTTACCTCTCTCCTGCAACATGCTCAGCCTAAAAAAGGACTACTACAACCCCCAGTCAAATTTCAGGTAAGTTAAAATATACCACATCATTCAGTTGAGACAACTCCACTTCAGTAATCTTAACTAAAAGTTTTAGAAAAACTTCAACTATTGTTCAGTTAGAACATTCAAATAACCAAGCTCTATAGACACTATCTATTATTCCATATAATACCTGAACCAAAATTTTACAAACAAATCTAAGGATTATACAAACAAATTATACCATAAGTGTAACGCCCCAGTCCCAAAATACGTAGGACTAGGAACGAAGACATGCCAGCTGTATTCATACGAAGTACATAGGCCTTGTATGGATACATAAGCTGTAAAATGCAATAGAACCATAACTAATCTCATCCACACAAAATAAATAAATAAAAGATATAATCTATGAATTGTCATTGGTACAATATTGTGCGGAGACAAATCCATTACCAACAAGTAAAGGAAAAATACATGAGAAAAGAAATAATTTTTGGCGAGCGAAGCGAAGACGATCCAAATGCAATCATCCTCGAAGAAATAGAGCGGATCACGGCTAGAGCTAGAGCACCTGCGAAAGACAAGAGCACACACCTGGGAGATAACCAGGTCCTCAGAGGGACGTAACAAGACACATAATATTACCATATAAACTGAATAAATATTGCTCAAATAAATAAGTCAATTGGATTATAACATGGTCCAATACACACCTATTGAATGAGCTTACCATCCCCCAACCAAACAAGGACATGAGATGGTAAACTAATTCACGGTGACGTATCTTTCCATGCTATGAATCCAATATGGTATCCGGACCCCAACAAGGTTCAATACCTTCTCATCGAAGTAGTAAGTCGCACCTACAACCAAACAAGGACAAGATGTGATGAACTAATCCGCGACAAGTTATTGTTCCAAGCTACGGTCAGATACAAGTACCCAAACCAAAAGTACTCGTACCTAACAGATAAAGGTGCCTATCCATTCTAAGTGAAATGTTGTTAAGAACAATCCTTCCTACGCATGGGCCCTGGCTAAATAGGATCGGCATGGTCCCCCCTTGGGGCACTAGAGGCCCAATCAATAAGAGCATAACGTTCGCAGAACGTCAGTGGCCGTCAGTAATCATGGGTCATCAGCCCCGTATCTCCAGCGGAGAATCCGGGTCACAAGGAAAAGTGCATCGAAGCCCATACGCTAAGGAATTGTCCTTTCCGCCCAATGTCTACTATGTTGTATCCACAACATACAACCTCTATAACCGCTAAGTCAAACTAAGCATGCAACCTCTATTAGCGGTTATTCCTATCGCACGACTTATACGTACCGGTGGCCAGCCAGTCACGCATGTCCGTGTTCTACATGCGACACACAACTTCGTGTTACAACGTGTCAAGGCCAATGAATGCAACACACAAGGTGGTCCCTTAAATCTAGGTTTAATGTGTAAGAAAAATAATACATAGCAGGAAATAATAATGAACAGTAAGTTCTAACAGGTTATGCCATGTATCACAGTTTATTTTGCATAAAGAAATAATGAACAATGCATACAATTTGAGCTAAAATAAATAAACAGCAAATGACAAGGTGTCTTGCCTGGTAGGGCGCCTGGTGTACTGCAATGATCAATGTGGCACGAACTGCGACTTCGGTGCAACAACTATGCAAGGGGACCTCTGTTGATGGCATGGACAGTTCCATTGGGTTCAGAAGGGTCAAATTAGTTAGGGTAGACATATGGGAGTACAGAATTTGTGAGAAATCGGAGTAATAGGGCTGGTCATGGACAGAAGGATAATCAGAGAAATTTAGATATATTATATACGATTTTGGAAAACTATTTATAATATTGAAATATAATCTATTAGTCAAAATAATTTTCAAATAAATATCCGAAAAGTTGTTAAAGGCAAAACTGTAAGTTTTGTCAACATAATATTCTACGCTGAAACTCATATCTTATAAATCAAAAATATTCTAAGCGAAATAAAATACTATTAGAAAATTTATTTAAGGTTAAGAAACATATTTTGTAAAAATAACATCTTGATAAAAATCTATACTTTATTGACTATTCATACTTAAGAATATTTATAACTATTTAAAATTAAAATTTTCTTGTAGAAAATATTACAACCATTATAAATTAAAACTCTAAACACAATTTGAAATTATATGCAGGGCAAAGCCCAATACTATATATTTATCACAATATAGTTTTTGAAAATATTTAATATAGTTCTATATATTATCCTTAAGAACAAATAGCGATAATAAAAATAATAATATTACTAAATAATAAACTCCATAAAATATTACCTAGTGCTAATATTAAGATATTGCACAATTGCTTCTTTTGTAAAAATATAAAATAATATAATATAATAAAATAATAAAATAATAATAATAATAATAATAATAATAATAATTAAGTAAAAGAACCTAAACAGCAACAGGAGAGGAGAGAGAGCATTTGGCGAGGAAGTAAAGAGAAAGCGCGAGAGAGAGAGGGCGGCGGGGGAGTTAGGCTGAGAGAGAGAGAGAGAGGCGGCGGGAAGCGGCTCCCGGCGGCTGGAGGGTTTCGTCGGAGAGAGGAGAGGTCGGCTGAGGGACGCAGTAGCGGAGAGGAAACGGGCGGCGACGGTGGTTGGCGCAAGGGGCTGAGCTAGGTCGGCGAGGCCAGGCGGTGGCGGACGGCGAAGTTCGCAGGGGAGGAGCGGAGGAAGGAAGAGGGAAGGAGGGGTCGTCGGGCTCGCGGACGGGCGCGGGGCGCGGAGAGGGAGGTCAGGCTCAGGGTGGGGCGCGTGCGGCGGGCGCTACTCCGATGGAGCATCGCGATGGCGCGTGCGGCGGGCGCTACTCCGATGGAGCGTCACGACGGCAGCGGCCAGAGGCGGCTGAGATGGGTGGTGCTGGACGCCGGGGACGTGGTGGAGATGCGCCGGAGGAGTTGGAGACAGGTCAGGGAAGAAGGGTGCGGAGCCACTGGGGTTTCGATGGCGACGCTAGGGCGGAGCTCCGGTGGTGCTGGCTCAGCGGGCAGGTGAGGGGCAAACGCCGACAACGCGGAGGGCGCTCGGCGGAAAGATGAGATCGGGCGGCCAGCTGGCACAGAAAGGGCCGAGCACGACGAAAACTCGGAGCGACGGCCAAGGGCGTGTGTGGCGCGCCTGCTCGTGGCGGCGGAGGATGAGCACGGGGGGCACCGACTTCGGTACTGCCGGTGGGCGTTGGATCGACGTCCGTGGCCGAGGCTCGTCGTCGAGGTGAGTGGTGGCGGTGGTTATTATTTCTTTTATTTTGGGGTTTGGCAGGAAGTTTTGATGGCGGTGGTGGGAAGAAAATTGGAAGTGGTGGTTGTCGGTTTTTGGGTCGGTCGAACGACAACAGTAGAATGTCAGGGTGGCGGAAGTGGTGGTGATGACCACGGTGGTGTGGCCGGACAGAATTGGGGACGGGGTATTCTGGCAGAAGTGGCCGACGGAGATGGGGTTAGGAATTGGGTTAGGGTTTTGGGAGTATTATATCGGGGTTGGGAATGAAGTGTCGGTGTGTGTCCGACACGACGTAAAAAAATATATATAAAAATAATGGAATGAAATTTGGGTGGACACGGACACGATGCACAACACAATTGAGATGGTTTGTGGTTGATAGAATTTATGGAAAATGAATTGTGGAGAAAATAATATGGAGGAGTACCTGCCTATTTATAGGATGTGGGAATTCCCAATTAGATAAGGATTAGGAAAAGATTTAAATCCCCTTTTAGATAATTTACCAATTAATTTAAAATCATTCAAATCCAAATCCAAATACAAATCCAATTTAAATTTAATTAAATCCTTTTAGTTTAAAAATCAAATAGGATAATAAATTTTTAAGCATAGATATTATTTTAGCTATTTAAATATATCCCAAGAATTAATTCAAGATTTAAATCGCCACAATAATTTCAAAATATGTTTTCCAAAAAATACAAATAATAATAATTTCAAAAATTACATTATTTATTTATAAATAACTATTAAATAATTACGAAATATGCACAATATTTTTTTACATAATTATGCTTTCTAGTATACAAAAATATTATTTATTACTAATAACTTCTAAAAATGAAGTAAAATAACAAACTTAGAAATGATAGCAGAACTAATTATTATATTTATTATTTTGAAATAGAAAACATTTTTTTAAAATATGTACGCTCGCACATATTCGCACTCGTCGAGCAATTACGAAAAATAAAATTTCGTGCGCGACGTACAATGCTACTACGTGACGTATAATACAAAATTAAAATAAAAAAATCAGTACCAAAATTCTAAAAAAAATAGTAGAAATTTAGGGGTTTTACATCCTACCCAACTTAAAAGAATTTCGTCCTCGAAATTAAGAATTTGTAGGGGGTGAGAAGACACAAGGGGTATCGATGGGGAACAATCAATAACAAAATCATGCCGAAGAAATCGCGATCTAGATCATAGAAAAAAATATACGGTATGGTCATGGTGATAGGACAGTTAGAGAAAGTTCTAGTATAATGCCTTCGTCCTTCTAAAATAGGTGAAGGCGAAAGCAATATAGAGTTCGAAGGAGGCGTTATCGAATACGAATACGTGATTCAAGAACGACCGAAAAATTTCAAAAGGAGTTGCCATGGCAGTCGCGGATGGGACTCTAGAGGACAAGTTTAGCTATGTCCCCATCCACGTAGAACGATAGATAAAAGCGAACCAAAGTGCACTCGGTTGATCAGACCATCATACACCGGTTCTGATTAGACAATATGTTAGTGAGCGCGCTCAATAGCATAAGTCATGAACAAACTCGATAAATGGATGAGTTTGCAAAACTAGATTATAGCAGCAACATTAGTCAAGGTGGTAAAAAAAACATAGGCATGGGAGACTAAGATTGAAATAAAGTAGAAATTGGTTCGAACTTCTAAAGGATATAAGTTATGTCATGTGATGGTCTTCATACAGTCATCCTATAGTCTTCTCGTCCAAGTCCTTGGTTGACTAGATGGGTTAGGGTCCTCTAAATTCTAGAATCTAAGCAAATACTAATATAAGTCACAAGGACAAAGGAATTAAACTAATAGTTTTGGGAAAAAAGTAACATGTCTAACTAGTAAGGTCAATCTCTAGCAAGCACGAAGGGAAGATAAGAATAACGATAGAAGGAATCAAGCAAGATGCAATTGATGAGTTTGTCGAATATGGAATCGAGGAAAAGGTCAAGTATGTGGAAGATCCTAGACTTCTAATCCTATTCGCAGGCTTGCTTGGTACGGTAAAGTAACCAAACAATTTATCTTGACCTGCATGGGCCACCACAAAAACATGTAACGCCCCAGTCCAAAATACGTAGGACTAGGAACGAAGACATGCCAGCTGTATTCATACGAAGTACATAGGTCTGGTATGGATACATAAGCTGTAAAATGCAGTAGAACCATAACTAATCTCATCACACAAAATAAATAAATAAAAGATATCATATAATCTATGAATTGTATTGGTACAATATGTTGGGCGGAGACAAATCCACTACCAACAAGTAAAGGAAAATACATGAGAAAAGAAATAATTTTTGGCGAGCGAAGCGAAGACGATCCAAAATGCAATCATCCTCGAAGAAATAGAGCGGATCACGGCTAGAGCTAGAGCACCTGCGAAAGACAAGAGCACACACCTGGGGAGATAACCAGGTCCTCAGAGGGACGTAACAAGACACATAATATCATGCCATATAAACTGAATAAATATTGCTCAAATAAATAAGTCAGTTGGATTATAACATGTCCAATACACACTATTGAACGAGCTTACCATCCCCCCAACCAAACAAGGACAGGAGATGGTAAACTAATTCACGGTGACGTATCTTTCCATGCTATGAATCCAATACGGTATCCGGACCCCAACAAGGTTCAATACCTTCTCATCGAAGTAGTAAGTCACACCTACAACCAAACAAGGATAAGATGTGACGAACTAATCTGCGACAAGTTATTGTTCCAAGCCACGGTCAGATACAAGTACCCAAACGAAAAGTACTCGTACCTAACGGATAAAGGTGCCTATCCATTCTAAGTGAAATATTGTTAAGAACAATCCTTCCTACGCATGGGCCCTGGCTAAATAGGATCGGCATGGTCCCCCTTGGGGCACTAGAGGCCCAATCAAAAAGAGCATAACGTTCCGCAGAACGTCAGTGGCCGTCAGTAATCATGGGTCATCAGCCCCGTATCTCCAGCGGAGAATCCGGGTCCAAGGGAAGTGTCTCGAAGCCCATACACTAAAGAATTGTCCTCCCGCCCAACGCCTACTATGTTGTATCCACAACATACAACCTCTATAACGCTAAGTCAAATAAGCATGCAACCTCTATTAGGGTTTATCCTATCGCACGACTTATACGTACCGGTAGCCAGCCAGTCATGCATGTCCGTGTTCTACATGCGACACAACTTCGTGTTACAACGTGTCAAGGCCAATGAATGCAACACACAAGGTGGTCCCTTAAATCTAGGTTTAATATGTAAGAAAATAATACATAGCAGGAAATAATAATGAACAGTAAGTTCTAACAGGTTATGCCATGTATCACAGTTATTTTGCATAAAGAAAATAATGAACAATGCATGAAATATGATCTAAAATAAATAAACAGCAAATGGCAAGGTGTCTTGCCTGGTAGGGCGCCTAGGTACTGCAATGATCAATGTGGCACGAACTGCGACTTCGATGCAACAACTATGCAAGGGGACCTCTATTGATGGCACAGACAGTTCCATGGGTTCAGAAGGGTCAAATTAGTTAGGGTAGACATATGGGAGTACAGAATTGGTGAGAAATCGGGAGTAATGGGCTGGTCATGGACAGAAGGATAATCAGAGGAATTTAGATAATAATATATATATATATATATATATATACGATTTTGGAAACTATTTATAATATTGAAATATAATCTATTAGTCAAAATATGCTTTCAAATAAATATCTGAAAAGTTATAATGGCAAAACTGTAAGTTTTGTCAACATAATATTCTACGCTGAAACTCAATCTTATAATCAAAATATTCTAAGCAAAATAAAATACTATTAGAAAATTTATTTAAGGTTAAGAAACATATTTTGTAAAAATAACATCTTGATAAAAATCTATACTTTATTGACTATTCACACTTAAGAATATTTATAATTATTTAAAACTAAAATTTTCTTGTAGAAAATATTACAACCATATTATAAATTAAAACTCTAAACACGATTTGAAATTATGCAGGGCAAAGCCCAATACTATATATTTATCACAATATAGTTTTTGAAAATATTTAATATATAGTTTATTTATTATCCTAAGAGCAAATAGCGATAATAAAAATAATAATATTACTAAATAATAAACTCCATAAAATATTACCTAGTGCTAATATTAAGATATTGCACAATTTCTTCTTTTATAAAAATATTATAATAATAATAATAATAATAATAATAATAATAATAATAAATAAATAAGCTAAGGATCAGGTGCTAGCTGTACTAATAATAAAAAAAAATAATAGCACCTGTACTGTTGTGCTCTCTCTTTTCAAGAGAGAGAGAGTGTTGATTGAAAGAAAAAAGAAAAAAATAATAATAATTAAGTAAAAGAACCTAAACAGCACAAGAGAGGAGAGAGAGAGCATTTGGCGAGGAAGTAAAGAGAAAGCGCGAGAGAGAGAGGGCGGGGGGGGGGGGGGGAGTTAGGCTGAGAGGGAGAGAGAGGCGGCGGAAGCAGCTCCCGGCAGCTGGAGGGTTTCGTCGGAGAGAGGAGAGGTCGGCTGAGGGACGCTGGTGGCGGAGAGGAAAGGGGCGACGACGGTGGTTGGCGCAAGGGGCTGAGCTAGGTCGACGAGGCCAGGCGGTGGCGGACGGCAAAGTTTGCCGGGAAAGAGCGGAGGAAGGAAGAGGGAAGGAGGGGTCGACGGGCTCGGCGGACGGGCCCGGGGCGCGGAGAGGGAGGTCAGGCTCGGGTGGAGCATCGGGCGTGTGCGGCGGGCGCTGCTCCGACGGAGCGCCGCGGCGGCAGCGGCCAGAGGCAGCTAAAATGGGCGGTGCTGGACGCCGGGGACGCGGTGGAGATGCACCGGAGGAGTTGGAGACAGGTCGGTGAAGAAGGGGGCGGAGCACTGGGTTTCGATGGCGGCGCTAGGACGGAGCTCCGGTGGTGCTGGCTCGGCGCCTCGGCAGCCGTGAGGGGCGAACGCCGACAACGTGGAGGGCGCTCGGCTGAAAGACGAGATCGGGCGGCCGGCGCTGGCACAGAAAGGGCAGAGCGCGACGGAAACTCGGAGCGGCGGCCAAGGGCGTGTGTGGCGCGCTGCTCGTGGCGGCGGGGATGAGCACGGGGGCACCGGCTTCGGTACTGCCGGTGGCATTGGATCGGCGTCCGTGGTCGAGGCTCGTCGTCGAGGTGAGTGGTGGCGGGGTTATTATTCTTTTATTTGGGGTTTGGCCGAAAGTTTTGATGGCGGTGGTGCTGGGAAGAAAATTGGAAGTGGTGGTTGTCGGTTTTTGGGTCGGTCGAACGAAACAGTAGAATGTCGGGGTGGCGGAAGTGGTGGTGATGACCACGGTGGTGTGGCCGGACAGAATTGGGGACGGGGTATTCTGGCAGAAGTGGCCGATGGAGATGGGGTTAGGAATTGGGTTAGGGTTTGGAGTATTGTATCGGGGTTGGGAATGAAGTGTCGGTGTGTGTCCGACACGCGTAAAAATGTATATATAAAAATAATGGAAGGAAATTTGGGTGGACACGGACACGATGCACAACACATTGAGATGGTTTGTGGTTGATAGAATTTATGGAAAATGAATTGTGGAGAAAATAATATGGAGGAGTACCTGCCTATTTATAGGATGCGGGAATTCTCAATTAGATAAGGATTAGGAAAAGATTTAAATCCCCTTTTAGATAATTTACCAATTAATTTAAACCATTCAAATCCAAATCCAAATACAAATCCAATTTAAATTTAATTAAATTCTTTTAGTTTAAAAATCAAATAGGATAAATAAATTTTTAAACATAGATATTATTTAGCTATTTAAATATATCCCTAGAATTAATTCAAGATTTAAATCGCCACAATAATTTCAAAATATGTTTTCCAAAAAATACAAATATATAATTTCGAAAATTACATTATTTATTTATAAATAATTGTTAAATAATTACAAAATATGCACAATATTTTTTTACATAATTATGCTTTCTAATATACAAAATATTATTTATTACTAATAACTTTTAAAAATGAAGTAAAAATAACAAACTTAGAAATGATAACAAAACTAATTATATTTATTTTGAAATAGAAAACGTTTTTCTAAAAATATGTACGCTCGCATATTCGCACTCGTCGAGCAATTATGAAGACAAAATTTCGTGCGCGACGTACAATGCTACTACGTGACGTATAATACAAAATTAAAATAAAAAAATCAGTACCAAAATTCTAAAAAAAATAGTAGAAATTTAGGGGTTTTACAATAAGCTTCAGAGAATTATACAACAAAATCTAACAAAATATACCATCAAAAATACCAAAACACATTACAGCCTCCTACAGATCAAAGCAACCTTCTCAAATGAATTCAATTTGACAGAGAAGATACGAGCTCAACAATCTCCAAGACCTGCAAAATCCCACTCTTATCATACTAAACTCAGATTGAAGCTCAAATGGTCTTCAAAACCAATTCGGCAACTATCATCAAATATTTAAACAATGTTGTTTAAACAATGCTCGACTCAATGCTTTGCCCAGCATTCGACTTCAGCGCTCAATGCAAGCACGACATGGCAACTCCCAGTATTGGTTGTCCTCCCAGGCTGCAACACTTCATTACCAGACACAAACACCCATACTCGACACCGAGTCCCAAGAGTTGAACACGACACAGAGCACAAAACTGGACACAAACTAATTGGAACACAGCCACAACTGGACACACACTAAACCAATTTCCTTCAACCGATCCCTGTTCATACTATTATCAATTCAGAAAGCAGAAATACGTTCTCCAACATCAAAAGAAAATAAATTAATACCTGAGAAAGGTCGATACAGGCGCGACACTAAAGAGTCGGACACTATTCTCTAGGTGTCCTGCTTCCATTCGCGGTCCCGATGAATCATTTCAATGAGCAGAACCCAAGCATACACAAAGAACAAAGTCTCAAGGTTGGCAATCCAATTCTCTAAGAATTCAAAGAGTTTGAACCAACTTACCAGAAAATAGGGAATTATGGTGTTCTCCTCTAATTAGATCAGATCCAACAGTAAATTGATACTGGAAAAGAATTTTGATTCAGAAGCATGATCATGGAGTAAATTTGAGGAGAAATCAAATGATCTTACAGGAGACTTGGTCGATTTGTCCGAAAATGCGAATCGAGGAAGGAATGATCACCGAACGAAGTCGTGTGCCGCTTGTCGTCAGAACAGTGCTTAGCCGCTCGTCGGAATGGAGCGTGGCCTCCGCTGATGGGAGGGATGACGCTTGGTCGCCGATCGTCGTCGCTCGAGATGGCCACTAACGAAGGAAGGGTCACGGGAAGGGAATCGTCCGGCCGCCACCGCTGGGGAAGACGAACGCGGCTGGAAGAAGCTCGGATCGTTGTCGCCCGTCGCTCGTGGCTCGTCGTGGAGGGGTCGTGTGCCTCCGCGGACGAATCACTGTCGCCGAGAGAAACCGCCGATGAAGGGTGGTTTAGCCGAAAGAAGAGGGCCACCGTCGCTGCTCATTATCAGAAGAAAGAAATTACGTGTTGCCGAGGTGAGCCACACGGCCGTTGGAGGAAGGATGGTGTGCTGCCGGAGAGAGAGTCACACGTTGGCGTCGTCGTTGCCATTACTGTCGAGGACGCACTCGCAAGCCATCGTCGCTCATGCCCATCACCGGAGAGGAGGAGATTATGGTTAAGTCTAAATGGAAGATTGGAGAAAATGGGAGAGATGCTGGCTCGATGAGAATAAGACTGTTCCTCAGCACCAAATATAAACACAAATGCAAATATACAATAAAATCCTTCCACCAATGGATTATTAACATAAAAACCCTCACCCTTTCACATTTTGCATGGATCTCTCAGAATTAGTTAGAAAGAGGTGGGGACCACCAATAGTTGGTTATAATACCTTTTTAAATTTTTAAAAAAAATTTGGCTCCTAACTTTCTTCCCTCCAAAATATTCATAAATATATATACATAAAATAAATGAATGAAACATTATAAAATTTTGTAATCCACTAAAATGGGAAAGGTGGAGTTACAATCTCTCCCCCTTAAATAATTTTGTCCTCGAAATTCGAAGGAGAAAAAATAATTCTCAAATTCACAAAAGAGGTTCGAACACAAGTCATTTATTGAATTCAACTTTTGAAATACTAAAATACAATCAAGCAAACAAACTAGGATAGCGCTCTCGTATCTCGTCATCGCGCTCCCATGTGGACTCTCCCGAAAAGTGATGTCTCCATATGACACAGACAAGTGGAATAGTCTGGTTCCGCAGGCGTTTCTCCCTTCGATCAAGGATCTCCACTGGCTGCTCCTCGTAGGTCAAGCTCGGATCCACCTCTAGCTCTGAATAGTCCACCACATGGCTCGGGTCCGAAATGTAGCATCGAAGCTGAGACACGTGGAAAACATCATGCACTCCCTCCAAGCTGGCTGGAAGCGCTAGTCGATATGCCACATCGCCAATCCGTGCCGTCACGTCGAAAGCCCCGATGAATCTCGGACTGATTTTCCTGCCTCTGCCGAAACGAAAGACGCCTCGGGTCAGCGAGATCTTCAGGAACACTCTATCCCCAACTACGAGCTCCAGTGGCCGTCTGCTGCTGTCCGTCCAGTGCTTCTACCGATCCTGTACAACTCTAAGACGCTCCCTGAGCCTTGAGACCATGTACGATAATTACACACAAGAAGTTGGAATAACACGATCTAACAATGATCAAGAATCAAATAGGCACAAGATAGAATAAGTTTCAATTACAACTTATAGGAGCAAAATCATGAAGACACAACTATTAAGTACGATCAAAAATCGATAGTTTAACACAAATGGACTAGGACAAGATAGGAAAATCATGGTTAAATAGACATGATTTAAGATTGAAGTTTAGGCAAGACACAAACAAAGTATGGAATCAAAATCTGGCAATGTATAATTTTGAGGAATTCAATGTTTTAAACGATAAAATGCTAGAAGGTAAATTAGCAAGGGTTGATTGAGGAAACGTACGAAATACTCAGGAGGTATAGTATCAAATCAGGATAAACGTGCAAGGATTTGTGATTCTCGAAAACCAATAATCATATAAAAATAGAATATAGTCTCCATGATATCCAAGAACATATAGATATTTGAAGTCACTTTACTTAGAATCCCTGTCCCGCCAGTGTATGTCTGGCTGCAGTGAACTTTTGGTTTCATGACTTAAATAACAATATGTTACCGAATAACATATCAACTTGGTCTATTTTCAAACAATTATTAACGAAGCAACTCAAGAGATATCAAAATGAAGAGTTTAGGGCAAAGTCTCAATAATACTCGAAAACCTATAAATACTTGAAATTACTTCAACTTGGAGTTCATGCCTCGCCAGTGCGCAGCTGGCTGTAGTGAATCCTCGGTCTCCATAATTGTGGTGGCCCATGCAGGTTCTGTTTTCGCAAAAGATTGCGAACTCGTGATGGTACGTTAGTCGTACTATTACGAGCCTGCGACCAAGAATTGCTCATTCACAAACTTGGATTAAAATGATTTAAGAGGATGACTAGGACTAGGAGTCCCTTGTTTAAATTGACCGTTGGGTAGTTAAGGATGTTTGATAGGCCATGCTATTTAGAATTATTAAATTTAGATTGCTTGCCATATCTTTATAGACACACTTTTACTTTGAATATGACAATGTGATCCAATATGGATATACTATTTGCTTGGAATGTTAGGCTTGCCTAGAATTAAGGCATTAATTTTTAATAAATTGTTCAATTTCCTTTTGCTCTATTAGATATAAACATCACATCATGGGTTAGGATTGCCTATTTTAGATTCTGTTTTGCTGTAAAGAATTAGTTTATGATTTCTGATCCTGATATTCATATACAAGTCAGATTTGATTCAAAGTTTTCCTCAACCCTTTGAAATACATATGAAATAAAGATTTGGATTATTCTTATTTTTCCTCGTCTTCAGTTATTTCCTGCCCGATCGATCCTTTATTTTTGAGGGTGGAGACTTATAGGTAGATGTTTACGCTCTCTATCATAAACAACTAGCTTGAACACTAGCAGCCCCTTGAAGTCTTTAGGAATATAGTTAGAGTAATTAAATGACTACAATGACTAGACAGCAGCGCACTGTCGCCAATTATTTGAGAATGGATAGTGTGGGTTCACTGCAGCCAGCAGCGCACTGGCGAGACACAACCCATAGAATTGAAATCCTTTCAAAGAATTATAGGTTATAGAACATTGCAGAAAAACTATGTCCTAGTTGACATCTTTAGATCTTAAGATACCCTTGTATCAATGTAAGGTAAAGTACCTGATAGCCTATCACAATTGAATCATGGAACCAAGGGTTTGCCACAACCAGAGTATACAGGCGAGGTATAATTCTCGGTAAAATGATTTCAGGCGTGATTACAAGTTTAGGATATTATAGAGGATAGGAAAGTGCCATGTATGCCCCTAAGATCCAAGGCCAATACTAGTAGAAGTTGAATAGCATGTCTCCCAACCTGGTCTTCCGTGGTCCTTGTGAACCATTGACGACGTAATTGACTGACATTAATAGGTTACCTAGAATATAGAATTTAGAGGTCCATAACCCCTTAGTCGACCAAAGCCTTATGGGTATGAAGATAATAGGTTGACTGTATAAGCAATGACACCGGGTAAGGTTTTGATTGTTCCCAAAACTCGAACTACTAGTGCCTCCTTTCAAAAATCTCGCGTACTTGTATTCTGACTATCTTGACCAACGCTGCTATTACAGTCTAGTTTTTGTAAGCTTACTCTTTTATCGAGCTTGATTCAAGACATATGTTTATTGGGGACGCCCGCTAACATATTGTCTAATCAGAATCATTGTATTACGGTTTGATCAACCATGATGCATTTGGTTCGCTCTTCATTTAATTACCCTACGTAGATTGAGGTGTAGATATCTCTAGGATCTCATCCGCGACTGCTTGATAATTCCCTTTGAATTATACATTCGCCTTCGAATCATGTAATCGTATTCAGTGACATCCCTCTTGAGCTCTTTATTGTTTTTGTCTTCCACTAATTGGAAGGACGAATGTTTGTATCTGATAGGTTAAGACAACATATTCCCGTAGCTATGATAGTAGTATACGCAAGTGTAGCTACCATCAGCCAGCCAGTGACTAGAACCTTACCTTGAGTTACTCGTCCTCCCTTCGACAATAAACCTACTATTTTGATCTTCTAGTCATTGGAATCCGAGAATGATTAGGATCATTCCCTTGACCAAATGTCAACCTAGGAGATTACCGATTCTCCGGAGACCAAATGTTGTGAGCCTCTAATCATTTGTTTGAAGCTTGCTTCAACTAAACTCTTGCGACAATAGTCTGGCAGGTTTGACCCAAATAGAAATTCACGACTCAGTTTTTAGAAATCTTTTCATAGGATGTGCCTTAGAGTTGGTTACCCCCGCTGACAACTCATGTATACTGTGGACGAGTAGGTCATTCTATTTTATCGACCATAAGTCATTGTACACACTTATTTTCTATTTATTTAGGAACTATCATTGGCTTGACTTATAATTACCGTATCCCATTACGCAGTGCCTTGTTCTTCATTGACCAGTGTCGGGGTACAATATCCAGACTTTGGAATCCTTCCAACCTCATCATCCCTAAAACCATATCCCATTTTCTAAGGTGGGTAGACTGTAAGCCTTCTAAAATTTTAAGGATATACCAAGATTACTGAATGATCGAAATAACTTCCATTAGGATGACGATTAGTGCCCTTGGACTCCCACTTTTTATTTAGATCATTTTGTGTCCCCGACCGTGCCATTAATATTCGAAGCACGAGACCAACTGTTACCTTCCAACAAATTTCATATGCAAAATTTAGACGAGTCTACCTTCATCTAGGTATATCATGTCCCACTCAAACCCGTCCCCTTGTACTCTATTTTGTGCTACGACTTTCAGGTTAAAAGGACCAACTATAACCCCTACCAAGATACCAGTATACTTCCCAACTAGCAACTCAACCACTTGGGTTGAAACCTATTCTAGGATATCCTAGTCTAGTAGACGTAGTTTTTGGGATCTTGTTCAGTCAATATAGATTGAAATCCAATGTTCATCCAACCAACGACTGATGCCCAAATGGAGAACCCATTAAGGTCACAACCTGAATTTCTCAAATTCCGTCCTATTTTAGAAACCTTGTTTAGATTGACTCCGAGAACGAGACATCTGTATTGCATGGATTGTAAGCCCTCTAAGAGCGAAGGGTTCTTCGATGTAACAAGTGACTGGACTAGAGTAGCCCAATCTAGCGAATAAGACTATAGGTTCATAAATACTCTTTCTACCTGTATTATTGCATATTCTCTACCACTCTTTAAACTTCATAATTTCTCTCGATTGTTCTTCCTTATCTTCCTGTCCCCTCTATTGTAGATAGACGAAGGTCATACTTATTAGAATTCACCAATATTTTTAGTTACTCGTACAAATTACAGCTTGCTAAGTTCGGGTTGCTTGATAGATACGAGAGGATTATAGATACCATATGCCTAGATATTTGTTGGTAGGATTGTTAGCACCAGTTAGAAAATTTTAAGATTTTAGTGTGAGGAGTAGTGTGACCAAAGGTGGGTAGAAGTCCTGGAGGTTATTTGGCTAGGAGAAGAATACAAACTATTTTTGAGGAATTAAAATTTGAGAAGATTGTGGTGATAGTGGATTTATTCCTTGACTTTTATTTTTAAATTTTAGGCATGGTTATGAAATAGAATTTCGAGGACGAAATTATTTTTAAGGTGGGTAGATTTTCCTTCCCGAAAATATTGAATTATTTTTTTATTATTACTTATTTGATTTAAATTGTGATTTTTAGAATTTTAGAATTTATTTATTTAGTTATTTTTACGGTAGATGATTTTAATTATGATTAAATTTGGAGTACAAGGTGACTAGAAATCGTGGCACTGATAGTGCATTGGCGTGCCTAGACTAGTGTATTAGCCATGCCAGGGAAGACCGTGCCTAGACTAGTGTACCAAACTAGTCAAACTGGACCCGAACTGAGCCCAAGCCCATGTAGTCATGTGGTACGTTCAATGACATTCGTGTTGACGTATATTGGTATGAGTGTGTGGGTTTCCGTTTTAATTATTTAATGAATATTTTCTAGTATTCATATTTATAATATTATAAATATCATTATTATTTGATATTCAATGATAGTTGTATATAAATAGGTCCTTGTACATTTTGGGATTATTGGACTGTGCATGATTATTATTATTATTATTATTATTATTATTAATATTATTATTATTGGTTATATTGTTTCTGTCAAATAGATGTTATAATAAATGTTCATATTATGTAAATAGACCCTACACTAGAAAAAGGGTAATTGGGAACTTAGAATTTATGGGAATATTTATGTATGCATAGTTATGAATATATATATATATATATATATATATATATATATATATATATATATATATATATATTTTATATATATATGTGCGTGTGTACGTATAAATAAATATGTATATCAAAATGGGTGTAAATATATATATGGGTATACGTATATAGGAATATATAGAGACATGTATATTTTGTGTAAATATATATACATAATGGGAAGAGGAAATAAAATATTTTTCTTATTGACATATATACAGATAGGAAAATATTTTTGGTGTAAATATTTGTATATATATATATATATATATATATGTGTGCATGTATATACGTATAAATAAATATATATTATATGTGTTTAAGAGTACATATATATTTATGTGTGTACAAGATACATACATATATATATATATATATATATATATATATATATATATATATATATATATATATATATATAAATATATATATGTGTGTATATATGAATATATGTAGTAGTACATGTATACCTATATGTGTATAAATGTATAAGAATATATATACATGTATATACTTTAAGGGAATAAAAAGAAAAAGGATTTAAGCCCGGCCTGACCCCAAACACCCCAGGCCGAACAACTAAATCCCGACCCGGCCCACAGGCCCGGGCCTATCCAGCACAGCTGAGAGAACTCAGCAGGAACACACGAATACTCGACCCGAGCGGGTCATATACGCAGCGCGTATATGTACCTAGAAATCGAGAGATCCAATTAAAATGAAACCCTACGCTAAATACCACGCCGCCACCCCAGCCACTGGGCGACCCCGACCTTAGCCCTGGGCGCCATCGCGTAGGGTCGCCGGCCGACCGGGTCAGCCGCGGTTTGCGCGCACAGCAGAACGAGGGAACGGAGAGGTGGCAGTGGACGTGCCTACTTTGGGACGCGATAACTCCCACCTCGTTCGATCTCTTATCGAACCAATTGCTCAGGTACGTTCCTAACCTGACCATCTATCGGTCCCTTTAATTAGATTCGAAAATACCCGATTAGATTTCTCGGAAAGTCGATCCAGAAATCAACGAAAAATCGTTGATAAAACCATTTAGAAAACAGTTTTTGATGCCCTGTTCGAGGATCGTTTCCGATCAACTTGTGCACAATATTTAGAAGCTATTTAATGACAGTCCTAGACAACCTATAGGGCTTCGAATCCTTTTTTACGAAATTTGATTTCGTCGACTACGTGTCGAGAAATCGGATCCCGAACTTGGACAAAAACCTGGTTTTAAAAACTTGAAAAATCATCCACACGACGTGCGTCCCGCCAAACCGGACGACGTGGTTGCGCACCGTAAGCATCGAAAGCTGCGTAACGGCTTCGTGGTCGTGTGGGCTTTGACGAAAATTTAACTTGGTCGCGTGTGCGCGACGAATTTGATGCGTATCCGTCAAAATTCACCGTATCGTGCACTTTGTAAATTCTCCAATTACTTTGTGCACGCTCGTCAGATCAAGACAAAACTTGCGCCATCAGGACCGTATCGTTTTTCTGGTCTTGTATGCCAAGTTTGGTCCGATTCTGAGACAGTTGATAAAATCACCGTTTTGCAGGCCCTACGGTTCCACTCAACGGGCGATTTTGTGCACGGCCCGCCGGAATCCAACTCTGGACATACGGTTGGGTTCGTATCGAAAAACTGGATCCGTAGACATGTAGTTTTACGACTTTAGAGACCATTGACTCTTGCACGCTTTTCGGTGCAAAGCGGGTCCAACGGTGACACCGTTTTTGCCCAAAATTACCGTTTTGCCCGTGTGTCCAGAATTGGACTTAAGAACAGACAATCCTAGCTAATTTGACTATTCTGAGAACGTTGGTACTGTTTATTTCAGCATCCGGAGACTTCTACATGTGTTGACTGATTGTGGCTCGTTGAGTGGTATAGTATTATTGGTTTCTCCAGCTAAGGACCTCAGGCAAGTGCACTTTCTGATTGCTTTTCGATTCATAGTAGTCTTTTCATTTCATGTCTATACATACATCTTGCTGCTTGTTGACACGCTCGTCACACGGAGTAGTCGGGAGGGGAAATATCTTAGTAGACATGTGGACTACCCAGAACTATTCTCCGTGTCTTTCGTGAATGATGGCAGCTGCACACGACACGTGCAGTGAGCCGTATTTACCCCCTAGCCGTTCACATGTCGAAGAGGATATTTTACACCACCTAGATAGATGTCTTTTATTAGTTTTTCCGTGTTTACTTCTCTATCGTGCTATGTCATCAGTTTTTCTTACTAGCTTTCATATTCCATATGCTATTTTCATGTCTTGTTAATTCTATTGTGTTTTGAATTGCCGTCGGTTTGTGTACTTGTTCCATTCTTGACTGGAAACCATCATTTTTCAGGTTTTAGCCGCGATCACTCTTAGCACTGGGAAGACTTGGGTATGCTGAGGTCGACCTAGAAATAGATAGCAATGTATCATTTTCATTAATTATAAAATCTTGTATTTCCTTTAATTTTAAATGATGTAAATGTTGTAATAAATGTAGAAATGTGAATGAGCAGCAAAGGTTGTATTTTGAGCATTTATTTCTTGCGGGCTTGACAGCGTTCTACCGCCGACTCTGCGGCGTAGGTTGGCTTGGACACGTCTCGTATCCAAAAAGCGGGTGCTGGTAGTGACACTAAGACATCCCGCGCTTCAAAATGATCGAAGATATGATGCAGACCATGAACGCCTTCTTGGCATTTCTGACAGAGACTGTCACAAAGCTGAAAAAGCAGCTCAAACCTCATCCCAACCACCAGTACAAGCTGCAGAGCCAGGGAATAATGGGGTATCCAATACCCCAAATCTTCCAACTATGAGTCATCACATAGTATTACCACCTGCGGCCAGCGACCATACACTGCCACAAGCATTAGGGCCAACAGTATTAGGAGAGGTCCTCGAAGCCATCCGAGATCTTCGAGCCAGAGCTGATGCCAGATATAGACAAGAGTCTCGACAAAATCTGGGACTTAACCAACCCTTCCCAGTTGAATGGAACAGGGTGGTCTATCCCCCTAAGTTTAAGTAGGTGACCATCACTCCTTTTAATAGGACGGATTCCCCCGTCAACATTTCAATCATTTTAGTGCTATGACAGGGCACTTGCCAAGGGATGATGCTCTCCTCGCTAAACTGTTCGTTGGCGCCTTGAGAGGAGTTGCCTACGAATGGTTTTTTAGTCTCCAAGACAACTGTGTGTCGACCTTTGACGACATTCAGCATATGTTCCTGTCTTGATTCTATGAGCCAGGGATGGACATGTCAATGTCCACTTTGATGGACACCACTCAGAAGGACAAGGAACGACCCAAGTTTACATAGAACAGTTTCGACTAGCCGCACTGAGACTACAGCCCAGGGTTTTCGAAGTAATCTTAATTTACACTTGTCGGAAAGGCTTGTCCCCTATGACAAGACTGTGGACCGGCTCCTCCGGCCACACAGATTGGAAGACTTTTAATATCAATGCTGAAGATGCTGAGAGGAAGGCCAAGGAGGCCCACTTACTGGTGTCATGACCCGCACCCACTGTGAGGGTACGAGTACGTAACAACGCCCAGCCTACGCCGTAGTGTCGGCGGTAGAACGTTGTCCTAGGTCACAATATCTAACATTATAAAGCTAAGCAGTTTATACTCCCTGAATGGGGGTGACATAGCAGAATGTAAACTCAATCACATCTAAGGTAGAGCATAATGGAAGATAGATAAAACATGAAATCCAGAAGAGATACCGCAGATAGAAGTCAAAGTGTCTAAGATACACAAACCCAGAAATACATCTCAAAGCTCAAATACAGTAATCCATAAATACAACTCAAGGCAACTGAATACAAGCTATAAGCAAAATCCTAGCTATCTATACAACCTCTACTGTGTCTCCTCTAGGCTAGCAGGCAACCTCCAGGCTATCTGTAAAATTTATCAACAGGTCCAGTCAGGACAGGAGCGAGCACAATACATCTCAACAGTTCATAGCAGGTTAGAAAATATAATCATGCAGTAAAGTAAGATATAGATACTGAAGAAATGCAGTATGTAAACAGAGAGAGAGAACTGTAATAGAAGTATCTACTATAAGTAAAGAGCTACCAGTGACTAGTGATTTAGAGTACAAAGTCGACATGTGAACGGCTTAATTTGCACATGGCTATACTAAAGAGGCGTACATGGCTATTCTACTTTAGAATTGTTCACATGGCTATTTATACTCCCCCGTACCCCCAATCAGTACACAAGGATCCAGCCAGGTTATGTTATGATTCCATGTAACAGCCTCCGAAGGGTGGTACATAGTAGTCCCATAAATGGGGATTCTGGAAAACCCAATAAATGGGATAAGGATTCAAAGAAGACTCTGTGATCATAAGGGTATATGTCACAAGTGATCAAAGAACCAAAGAAGCATAGTGATACGCCATGTAAGTGAAACGTACAGAACATGTAGTACCCGATGCTCCCTGAAGGGATAACATCTCAAGAAGGGAACCATATAGTACTAATCTGTGTGACCAACGTGACAGTATCAAGTAAAGTAATTTAATGCAGGAAAATAATTCTAAGCAGGATATGAAATGATCAGAGAATGTACTCGCCTGGTATCCTGAATGTCTGAAGAGAATATACTGTCCGAGGAGTGGTGTATGTCTCCTATAGAACAGTACAAGTCACAGCAAGTCTAAAATAAGGAAATAGACTGCTACAATGTATCTACATAAAGTTTGGGGTCAATCTAGGCTAAAGTCAACCTTTGGTCAACTGTAGTCAACTAGACTAGTCAAACTAGGTCAACTAGGTCAAACCTAAACCAAACAAGTCTATACTAGTCTAACTAGTCTATTCTAGGCCTAATCAAGACTAAACAAGTTTAACTAAACTCTCACTAGGCAAACAGACACACCACAGGCTAAGAACCCTAGGCTATAGGCTATATCATGCCTAAGCCAAACCACAAACACATATACACATAACAATATATATATATATATATATATATATATATATATATTGTAGTACACTCATAACAAATAGGCTACCTATATGTACATCCCACATATATATATATATATATATATATATATATATATATATATATATATATATATATATATTTTATATATATATATATATATATATATATATATATATATATATATATATATATATATATAATATATATTTTTATATATATATATATATATATATATATATATATATATATATATATAAATATATATATATATATATTATATATATATATATATATATATATATATATATATATATATATATATATATGTATGTGCCTATATATATATATATATATATATATATATATATATATATATATATATATATATATATATATATATAAATATATATAGATATATATATAGAGAGAGAGAGAGAGAAAGAGAGGTAAAAGAGTAAGTGAGTATGTGTGTGTTTGGCATGTGTGTGAAAGGATATGTGTTAATGTTTTAAAATTTAGTGATAGGTAGGTGTATGTGACATGGGATACATGATGTCAAAGGGTGTATGAATGCATGTGTGTAAAAGGTTATAGGTTAACTCAGTTTATAGAAATACATACATACATACTTACTTACCTTGTATACATGCATACATACATATCATGTATATTACATTTACATGATACATACATGTATACTTGTATTATATTATACTTACATTCATGCACATTAGATACTTGTATTTATATTAACATATTGCAAACATTCATTTCATTCATGCATCTATGTATTACCTACATGTTTTATACATATGCATACATTGTATATTCATATCATTTCATACATTAACATAGAGACATACAAACATGCACACATCATATATTTCATACCTTGCATTACCTTACATATCATGTTATATATTATCATTCATTCCTTTCATATATTACATTATCTTGCATGCTTGCATTCATATATTACATTCTATATTACCTATATACATGTATTTCCTCCATTCATTTATGCTTGCATCATATACTCTACATTACCATACATGTTATCATTATATATTGCATTACAATATTTATACATTATGTATTCATATCTATCATTACATATATATCTTGCATTCATATCTAGCATTCATTATATACTTTCATGCATACATTGTATATCATTCTTTCATTCATGCATTGCTTATATGCATTATATTAATTGCATTCCTACATGCTTGCATTCAACCATATATACATTAATGTAAAGAGAATATATATCATATATATATATATATATATATATATATATATATATATATATATATATATATATATATATAATTTCATTCATCTAACATATCATGCATTACATACTCTATATTCATTTAATATCCATACTACATAGGCTCATAGGTTACACAAAATGCATATATCGTATAGTCACTCTTCTACTTAAAATCAATACTGTACCAATTGGGCATTCACTAAATTCTAGGATTAAAGTATGTCGTAGCCCTTTGTCTTAGCTTTCCGAAACTTTAAACGGATCGCATTTCCGTGACCGGAAGCTCCCGGAATCGCGAAAATACCGAAACACGTTCGTCTTTCGTACAGCTGACACTCAAATAATTCTACAGAAAGTTACAGAAAGAATTTGGCTTATTAAAATATATATTTGAAAATCTAACTTCGATATGGTTCTTTTAAAAAAAACGGAAGATAAATCGGAGTTCTAAGCTAAAAGTTATGACATTTCTAAGTTGCTTTGGTTAATAAAAACGTGGATGGAAATTATGACGGATTTGACAAAAGAACACATATAGGCCAAGATACTTGCATACAAACATAGGTATCCAAATGAAACTTATTCTAACCATCCTAACAAAGATCAATCCACTCTCTAACCATTATAAAACTGAATTTAAATATCTATTTAAACTATTATCATACATACATACACATGGGGTGTCCTAATTTGGGATCTATCAAGTAGGACACAAGACATATCTAAAATCCTCAAGAGAGCTCCAAATGGCCTCAAATTTGAATCTAAATAGGACACATGCATGAGGATGGATCATACGGATTCAAAACTAATTTATATGCAAAGGAAATCGATTTAGAGGATGGGTTTTTACCTATTGGGAGTGGAATCCCAATGAAATCCTTTAGGACACGGCTCCGATACGAAGATCCCTCAAAGTGGACACTCCTCCTTGCACTCCTCTTCCAATCCTTGGTAGCACCCTTCCCTTGGAGAATGGGAATGATTGAGGGAAGGTTTGGTGAAGGAATGATTTGATTTGGAGATCAAATCAATGGGAAGGCTCTCTAAAATTGGGGAAGAACAAAAGAAAAATAAAGAGGCAAGATTGTAATGAATGAAATGAATCATTCTCTCCTAAAGGTGGCTGCCATAAAGAGTCCATTAGGGCTAACGGGAAATGTCCTAATTGCCCCTTTCTAGTCTCATATGGTTAAGTCTAGACTAGGTTCAAGTTTGGGGTCAAAATGATCTAGTTTTGAGTCTCTAACTTAACCATTCTAACATGATAAAATTAGTTTAATTAACTAACTTAATGTTGGGCTTTGTGAGCCATGCTTAACTTAATATTGGGTCCCATCTAGAGTTCAAGCTACCCGGGTCACAATACAAGTCGGAACGAGACGAAACTTAAACACGACGAAACAAATCCAATAAAAACAATATTAAAAATATAAAATTTTACCAAAATATTAAAATATAAAAAATGACCAAAATCATAATACATTAATTTAAATATTATTAAAATAATCTAAAATTCACCAATTAATCAAAATCCTAAATAATTCAAAGTCACAAAATGACCAAAATACCCTTAGTCTAAAAAGTTGTAAATAGTCATTCTAATCACATGGTTAGGTCCCCATGGTTAGTCTCTAAGCTTAGCAAAACTAGGGATTAACTAGTTAACCATCAAAATCACAATTCAACATTTTAAATAGTTTTAAATTGATTAAAAAAATTACCAAAAATCACAACATGAGTTAAATCTTATTATCGATTAATCAAAATTATAAAAGTTCAAAATTACCCTCATTTAGAAAAGTGGGTGTTACAATCGGGAATGGGCCTTTCAAATGAGAGGGGTAGAAGGCCTACCGAAGCACCTAATAACAATGAGCGGGAGTCCAAAGCAAAATAAGTTATAACCGCGAGTCTCAATCGGGGTATCGCTCATGTTCAGAAACCTGAAAGACCTCCGATCCAAAAAGGGAACTATTCATTCAAAGACGAAGATGCCCTATAATTACTTAACGTCCTACTTGAGGCCGAGAAATTTACACTCCCACCTTCTAGATGCCCCGACGAAGTAGACATGGTGGATGATCCCAACTACTGCCATTACCACCGGTATGTCCACCACCCGACTAAGGACTGCTATATCCTAAAGAATCACCAACAACGAATAGTTGACACGAATGTGCTATCGCTAGACTTAGAGGAGAAGGTGGTCTTCGCCAATGTGGTGACCCTCCAGTTTGGCAGGTTTTTGCCTACAGAGGCGTAGGACTGGGTCATCCCAATTCCAAAGTCAACTATGTAGGTTGTTGACCTTCCGATTGCTCAAGCCTCAGGGTTGATGCCAGTCAAAATGCCTCAGGGAGAAGTCATGTGGGTACACCCTGACCTCATCGACGACCTAATCAGACCTGCCATACGTCAGCCTGTCAAGACCAAAGAAAAAATGTGAAATCCTGCAATGTTGTCTTTGCCTCGTGTGACAAAGAAAGGGTCGAAGCAACCAGGACTGGTATAGAATACTCACGTAACTATGACTCCGGTCGTAACACCAATCGTTCCCGGTGCTTCCAAGCTGGGCGCATCCCAAACTTCAACTGCGGGTAAACAAAAGCAAAAAAAGGGGCATTTTGACAAACCCCTCAGGAAGGATACTGCTGCAGGTTTGGATCAACCCTACAATTTCAACATTTTGGCACAATTAGCCAACACCCCAGCCAGACTGTCGCTATTTGAGCTTCACCGCCTCTCCAAGAAAGACTCAAGAAGCTCTGACCGAGGCGTTACAAAATGCCGAATCCTATTTGGGACAGATACGACAGCCAGACGAAGACCCTACTGCATGTCCCAAGTGCCATAGTATGATAAAAGCAGTGCCCAATATCATATTCTCACAGCAGGACATGCTGTTAAAGAATAATATAGGTGCCCGATCCTTGTATTATTCGGGGTATGTTGGCACTGTTAAGATCGAACGTATGCATATTGACCCTGGTTCATCCGTAAGCATTATCCCTCATCGTCTACTACATACATTGGGGATCCCAATGCATTGGCTTTCCGTAACCCAAACCATGATCAATTGTTTCAATAACGACAAGAGATGCCCAGAGGGAAAAATCCGCTTGAAAATTCAGATTGATGACATAAAGACTAAAGCAACTTGCTATGTCATTGACACGGATGTCTGCTATAATATCCTACTGGGGCAACCCTGGATTCATGAGCACATGATTGTGCCATCTACCCTACACTAATGCTTCAAATATGTCAACAGCAACGGAGTGGTAAAAACTGAGTTCGCGGACAATGACCCTTTCAAAGGGGTTGAGATTTACTACACCGAACCTCGGCTGTTCCGAAAGAACCATAAGAGGGATTCAGGTGAAGACGCTGATGATGAAGCCGAGGCTCAAACCTCCTCCAAAGGGCCTATCAGAGTGCGGCTAAAAGAACGTCCTACGACATCTACGGCTGGGACTACATCTCCTTCGGTAGTACGGTTGAAAGGAAAGCCGCCAACAAAAGATTTCCCTACGATGTCCACAATCAAGGCTACGATTACTCTTCTAATTTCTCTGCTTATTCGCTACAACAAATTTGAGTTTATCGCTACAGACACAAATTGCGTCTGTTTATTCTGTGAAACAAGTGCTTCCTGTATGTGATGCCTGTTTTATAGTACCGATAAGGAAGGAGAAAGAAGAATCCATCATCTTTGGCCGAGTAGACAGCTCTTGGACTCATACTCTTTGTGAGCCAGAGCCTGAAGTCGGTACGGTTTAGGCTCACCACTATACTCCACAAGCCAGACAAATCATCCAGAAGATAGGCTATGACCTGGGCAGTAATATGAGTCTTAATTATGGAAAGGTTCGGCACTTTTCGATCAAGATTAATGTACCTAAGGGCAAATCTGACCAGTATTACCAAAGAACCCGCTGCAGCCTCGGATATGTATCGCCTAAAGTGCCTGAAGTTCCGTAGAGCAAGGAAGCAACATACTCATACTCTTCAGACTCCTCCAGTGATTCCGACGTCAGTATTGGGGAGGTCTTCCATAGAACGTTGTCGATAAACATGACATCAGTGGATCAAATCAGTGAAGACGACGAACCATTCTTCGAACCTCTCGAAGTTGAACCCTGGGCTCGGCAACTTGATACCCAATGGAAGAAACGCTTGAATTATGTGAAACCGCCTACCGAAGATGAGGTTGTACAAATCGACTTAGAAGATAACTCTTCTCCGAAACTGATCTTCATAAGTAAAAGTTTGAAAGGAGAGGATCGTGAGTCTCTTATTGAACTTATAAGAGAATACATATACGTCTTCGCTTGGAGCTACGAAGATATGCCGGGCTTAGACCCGAATGTTGTCGTATACAAACTGAATATCTTGTCTAAGGCTAAGCCAGTAAAGCAACAACAACGGCATTTTCGCCCAGATATAATGAATGCTATTAAAAAGGAAGTTAACATGCTAATAACGAGCTGTTTCATCTGTAAGGAAAAACACCCAGATTGGGTAGCCAATATTGTCCAAGTCACTAATAAGAATGGAAAGATCCGAGTCTGCATAGATTTCTGCAATCTAAATACCACTTGCCCAAAAGACAAATTCCCGTTACCCTTCATTGATGTGATGGTCGATAACACCTGTTGGTTTGAGCGCACGTCTTTTATGGATAGCTACTCTGGCTATAACCAGATCAAGATGTTCCCAGACGATGAGAAACATACGTCCTTTCGGACTCCGATGGGGTGTTTTGTTTCACAGTGATGCCCTTCAGTTTAAAGAATACAGGCGCTATGTACCAACGTGCAAGGAGTACTATATTTGGCAAGACAGTCGAATGCTACGTCGACGACATCGTGGTCGAAAGTCGCTTTCGTGGAGATTACCTCTATGATTTAAGAACCATCTTCGATTTGATGAGGACACACCAATTAAAGATGAACCCAGCCAAGTCCTTCCTGGGGGTGTCCAGTGCTAAGTTCTTATGTTTTATTATTACTTCAAAGAGTATCCATGTTGACCCTGAGAAGACAAGGCCATCATCAAAATGCAATGCCAAGGAACCTTCGTGAACTTCACGGTCTTCAGGGACGCCTAGCGTACATCCGGAGGTTTATCTCTAACCTTTCGGGTCGCTGTAAACCCTTTACTGAACTGATGAAGAAAGGGGTATCTTATGTCTAGACGGAGGAGTGCCAATAAGCCTTCGAGGACATTAAAAATTACCATACAGACCCTCTAGTCTTGCTAGCCCAGTATGGGAAGACCCTTCCTACTATATGTTCGAGCCTTGGATCACTCTCTCGTAGCCCTGTTAGCTCAGAATAGAGATGCGGGTCATGAACAAGCTATCTACTACCTTAGTCGTTAGCTGATCGGGGCCGAACACAGATACACTCCTATCGAGAAGGAGTGTCTTACCCTCGTCTTTGTTTTAGAAAACCAGACAATATATAGTGGGTCAGATGATTCACGTTATCTCTCGGGTCAATCCCCTTGGGGTTCTCATGACCATACCAGGAGCATTAAATTTATGCCTTGCCAGGTGGGCAATACTTTTGTCACCCTATGACATGGTGTTCGTCTGACAAAAGGCAATCAAAGGCCATGCATTGATGATTTCCTAGAAGCTCTACCTATAGCAGAGACATCAAAACTCTACGAGGATATCCCAGACAAGGTAATGGATGCGCATACCATGACAAAAGAGCCAGTCTGGCGACTGTTCTTTGACGACACTTCGAGAATAGGACCCAAAGGCGATATTGTGGTAGGATGGGGGTAGTGCTAATCTCCCCTGACGACTTGGTCATCCAACGAGCGTATTCACTCTCAG
The DNA here is from genome assembly GCA_029216955.1 of Iris pallida. Classification (NCBI taxonomy): domain Eukaryota; kingdom Viridiplantae; phylum Streptophyta; class Magnoliopsida; order Asparagales; family Iridaceae; genus Iris; species Iris pallida. The sequence continues at coordinate 23,269,184 of JANAVB010011397.1, read as the reverse complement.
AACAGTGTTCTAATAATGTAGCTGAGTATAACGCTCTCATCATCAGACTTCGACTAGCCAAGGAACGGGGGTCGACTTTTTAGAAGCTTATGGTGATTCTTAGTTGATTGTCAACTAAGTTCGGGGTCAATACGAGGTCCGACATGAGAACCTGATCTTATACCATCAAGCAGCAATTTTCATAATCTCTACCTTCACAGGGTTCTTTATAGAACACGTACCCCGGTTACAAAACCTGGAGGCTGATGCTCTAGCAGGACTTGCAATATCATTAGTACCACCTGTTGGAACTCAGCACACTATTATAGTAATAGGTCAAGAGTTGCTATGCCCTAAGAATAATTTATGCATGCAGGCTTACCACTCTATAGAGGCGGGAGAAAACGTTCGAGACTAGCAATCCCCTTTTATAGATTTTGCAGTATACAGAATCTTACCAGATGACACGAAGGAAGCAGCCTCCATTAGAATGCGCTCTCCTGTTTTACTGTAATACTCAAACTAAAATGTTATATCGTCGGTCCTTCGATGGACTCCTACTCCGATGCCTATCAGGTCAGGAAGCTAAAGATACACTGCGCGAGGCTCATGACGGCACTTGCGGAGCTTATCAACCGGGACCTAAACTCTAAGACTGAATCAGATGTATGGGTTACTATTGGCCCGTAATGTTAGCTGACGCCCTAGAGTATGCTAAGAAATGCAGGATGGTTCAGATCAATGCTGAGTTTATTCACCAACCTTCGAATTTCTTGCACCCATCGATGGAATCTTGGTCGTTCGAAGTATGGGGGATGGTCATCATCAGCACGATTACCCCTCTATCATCAAAAGGTCATCGTTTTATTCTGGCTATAACCAACTATTTTTCTAAGTGGTCGAAAGCTATAACACTCATGGAAGTAAAAACCTCTGATGTGATCAAATTCCTTAAGCATATCATTTACCGGTTTAGGTTACCTTGGAGGATCATCCACGATAATGGTCCGCAATACGTTAGTAGCACCTTCCGTCGATATTGTGACTAGAACTGAATCCAAAGCATAGCATCAACAGCCTATAACCTAGCAGCCAATGGGTTGGCCGAGGCTTTCAATAAGACAATTATCAAACTCCTTAAAACAGTCGTCTTAGCACGATGGAATGAAAAGCTTGGCGAATGCCTTTGGGCTTACCAAACCATGATCCGTACACCTACTGGTAGTACACCGTTCTCACTAGTATACAGAGGCGAAGCCGTGCTCCCTTTGGAACTCCAAATTGCTCTCTATGGGTGTCCTTAATAGTCATATGACTACAGTGGATAATCATCGCTTGTGACTACAAGAATTGGAAGCACTTGATAAAAATTGCCTTCAAGCTCCACTGTGCATTGAGCAATACCAGGCACGAATCTCAGAAGCCTTCAACAAAAAGATCAAAGAAAGGTCATTTTGGGTTAGAAGGCCAATGATTATTACTCACAAGACTGCTGGAAAGTTTTAACCTAAATGGAAGGGACCGTTGTTGTTGAAACAGTCTATTCCAATGGCGCATGTCGGCTAGCAAAACCTAATGGAGATTTGCTCATGCCCATTAACGACCAGTTTCTTAAGAAATATTATGTGTAAATGTCCAGTTTATCTCCCATTCCTACATTTTATTTTTATCACTTCTTTGTTTGAATGTCTACCATGTCCATATTCCTCTGAGTATGCATTCTTACCGGTCAATCTTGCTTTAACACATCCATATTACCTCTGTTGGCAAGGCGGTCACTATGATTCATCATCCAATTCGGGTTCTGCTCAACACGTCCATATTACCTCTGTTGACAAGACCATCGCTATGATTTATCGTCTATACCTAGTTCTAGGCGTATTCATGATAAGTCCACTAAACGAATAGCATTCTTGAGAAAACAAATATGTCCATATTACCTCTGAGTTTTCCTATATTTCTTACATCTGGGTAAGTTACTGAAGTAGAATTCGGTGTTTGTCATGTTCATATCACCTCTGAACAAGCACACAAATGCCACAGATATAACAAGACAAGAAAGAAGGCGAGGAAAAGAGATTGCTTCATTATTTTTTTAAAAAGACAAGAGTCTACAAAAAAGAAAACCGCAAAAGAAAAGAAAAGAAAGATCATCACTGTTGGGTGATGTTACCACAGAGTTCGTCAAGTCACTTTTTTAACATGTCATCCGCTCTTGGACCTTAGCCTTCGCCTGGAAATCAGCTTGTTGGTTCAGAGCAGCTTCATCCTCAAAAGCAGCAAGCTTCTCTGCAACCACATCCAGCTCATCTTTATGCTTCCTCAGGTCAGCCAATACTGGAGCATAGTCTCTCATTTGTTGACAAACGAGCTCGTAGTCTCATGCCTTCCGCTGATCTTTGGCTTCGAGGGCCATCATCGTGTCTTAGAGCCATTTTATCTGTTCCTTGAGCCCGCCTACGCACGATGAGGCCCTGTTGAGTGCCCAGGATGGACTCTTCAGTAGACGATAAGTCAACGACTTTGGTAGAAGCATCTTACAAATCACGCTCAATGGTCGCCAGATCGGACGAATAAGATGCTTTGGCCACAGAGCTTTTCTCTACTAATCTGCTCCCCTCTTCAGCAGTCAAGGCAGGTATCAGCCAATCTCAAAGTCTGGAGCTCAGTCAATCGAGCTTCCATCTCCACTACCGTCGCCTCCATTGCATCGGCCACTTGCTCTTATAAAATTTACCTGGGTTAAGACAGCCATCTTAGCAACGTGAAATCAACGGCCATGGTTCATGGCCTTCTACACACCGTATTGCAGGACGAAATAGAAAGCTTCGATAAAAGCCTTCATATATTATCCTTCTCTGCAATCGAAAGAGGCATCATCGATACAGTAGAGGAACCGATGGAACGATAGCAGATACCGCCATGGCGAAAATAGCAAAACTTAGAGACCAAGCCACCGCGATTGGATAGATTCACCCGCACTCGGGGTCGGTTTCGTTATGTCCCTCGCGGTTCCAGAAGAGATCACTGGCCCAGAAGGACCTCCGACCAAAGTCAGGTCTGAAGATAGCTTCCCCGGAGATAAAAATACTGCAAAAATCTCTGCACCCCGCTAGCTGATGACGTGGCTAGAATGGAAGCCAACGATTGAAGCACACCCAATGCGGAGGAAGACCGTCGAAGGGGTGACTTGAAGAGAATCTTCAGCGAACCCTTCGGCAGAATTGCTGTCCTAGCCGAATAAGGCAGAGTACCCCCTAACTTGGCGACCTTAATTGTTGTGTTACCATAGGGACAGTAGATAGGGAATTATCACCCTCTCCCACCATTGGAGCAGGAAGCCCCCCGGCTACCCCCAAAGTAGGTGCCTAACCAGTTTGGAGAGCGACCTCCTCTCCTGTAGTCCCGCCGTCGATGGCGGCTATCAAAGTGGAAGAAGTAGCCTCTACTCCCTCTCGCTCATAGCCAGGTCGGGTGTCATCCCCCAAGTGAAGGCCCCTCAGCTATATTCTTCGGGAAGTTTGTCAGGTTACGGCACGATCTCTTTCTCGGGCACTGCACCAGTGGAAGACGACGGCCCCCCTGCGGAAAAGGAATAGTGATTTCTCGTCAAAGTGTCGATAAAAAGCAGAGGGTCACACCCCGAGTAAAATACCTTACCTGAAGAATATGCCCGTGCCTGAGCTCTGTGCAGGGCAGCTAGCAAATCACCGATATCCCCTTCGATGAAGTCAAAAAGTAAAAGTGATAACTTCCAGATTCTTCTCATCATCGGTCCAAGAGACCGTATCATCCGCATCCTCCTTGCCCCGTGGTGGGAGAGGGGTCAGATGCTCCTTCAGGAACATTCACATCTTCGTGGGCAATCTGCAAAAGAGGAGGATGAGTCAAGAAAGGACCTTCCCTATAAAAGAAATACTAAGGTTGATCGCTTATCGAGAAGGCCACTTTTGAAGCAATATTCTTTTGCTTGAAACGAGGAGACGAGTGAGTGGGGGCATCTTTCCTTTCTGTTCCACTGGTCGGAGAAGTAGCCCTCTTTGGTTGGGGAGCAAACACCGTCCCCTTTATAAAGCTCTCATCGTAATCGTAATTTGGAGGAGGAGTGTTCACCACACAGTAGAAGTTTACCGCAGAAAGCAAGATATGTACCACTGGAGCCCGCTAAGAGCTACAAAATATACACGGGTACAACCAGCATTGTAGTATTTCCAAGTCCGGTTACCGTCAAGTAGACTACCTTTTGCCCTAAACAATCGCTGGCATGATTTGCAAGAGTTGACTGTACTCGAATTGGCGTGCGAAGTGACTTGTTAGGCCACGCCCATGCAGCCTTGACACGTGGCCAGCCTTATACGTTCAGTTGGAAACCACCCTCATGCGGCTCAGATGTCGGAGGCCATACCTATGCGGCTGCCACCTTCATGCGGTTCAAATCCTGAGAAGCCACCCTCATGCGGCTTTGTCAAGATACCCTGTCCCTATGGCTTGCGGTTAGGACACGTGGCAGAAGATCAGTACCCCCGCGTCCCTACGGCTCGCAGCATAATGATGGTTGGACACGTGGCACCAAATCAATCAAGATTTATCCACTCAGATGTGTTACTATCAACAAATCCCAACAATCAGATTTATACAATCATCATAATTACCGAATCATATCAGATTTATTGCAATCAAGCAGATTGAACATGGAGATCGAGCTTGTCATAACAAATCACGAAGATTCGCGGCAATCAACATTAATTGCCCATACGATTTGGCGCAATCAACATTAACTGCCCAGATTTGTTGGTCAAGATTAACGGCCCAGATTAATTGCCAACGAAACAGGATCAAGGAAAATGGTAATTAATCCCCAAACGCTGACTTTTCAAGGCAATCATTGCAAACCCTAATGATCACACCCCACTCCTATAAATAGCAAGGTGTCATTCCCTTGCAACCCCCGCTGAATACACAGAGACAAAGGCACGCACAGAAGAGTCTCCCCACACATTCCGAGAGCATTTCTTCATTAGAGCCAAGGCTACGTCTAATCGTCCAAGGAGTAAGGCAGAGCTGCCGTCACTTTCCCGAGCCTCTACCGTCACCCCCCCATAATCAAAAATAAACAATCGTACTTGATTGCTGTACCTAGGTTTTTATTCCTAGGCTTTCTTTGTACGAGCGAGTTTGTATTGTGAGTCTAAGTTCAGTCCTCCTATAAAATTGTTCTGCACTTTTACAATCAATGGCAAACACGATGGAGACTCTGCTGGGGACTAACTTCTCCACGGCTGAGGAGTTGTTGACGCAATCGAACGCAGCCAAACTTGGCTCCACTCAACAAATACAGTCGCCTGGTTCGACCAGCAGCATTTGAAGAAATGCTCTCCGACGGGAGCGCTGGCCCGGTCCAGCGAGTCCGTACGAAAAAACCACAGGGAGTGGAGGCCCAAATTATTCGCTCCTCTCCAAGCTCTCGAAGTACTCTTTGTTGCCCAAAATGGCGGGGAAGACTCTCATGCGGCCATACTTCAGGCCATAGAGGACTCTGCTGTCCCCAAGTCCAGCAGAGGAAAATACTACGATGCTGGACTTGCAGGGCAAAGAGGAACTCTGTGCGGTCCAAGAAGAAGCCGCATCTGGGCGCCAGCCACTTAAAAACTCATACGGCCACAGAAGCTAGCCGCATACATAAGGCTCATGCGGCCAGAACTTCCAGCCGCATGAAGGAGGCTCACGCGCCATGACTGCCAGCCGCATGCAAACTGCTTATGCGGCCACCGCTCCTAGCCGCATACAGAAGGATCATGCGGCCACACATACTAGCCTCATGCAGACAACCTGCACCGCCACCAAACCCAGCCGCATACCATTTGCTCCATGCGGCTGACGTCAGTCTTCGACCGCCTCTCAGGCGATCCTGACCCCAGATGCTCTCATGTGCCAGTCTCTGTGGACTCTTCCTACTATGCACTCTCAGGTGCTAGAAGGAAGAAGTCTCGGGCAGCGCGGGCTCGTCGAGCTCAGACAGCTGTCCCAACTTCTGATAATCAGGGCGTCCTGCTGACTATTATGCGGGCCCCTGATGGAAAGTTGTATAAAACTATTCGTGTCCAGCCCCCCGGCCAACGAACGGGATAGTGAAGCAGGATGCCAACACACTCATGTGCTCAAGACTCCCGGGCCTACAAAATGAATGACTTGCGCAACGTGATTCTTCACAAACGCAAGGAAAGAGATCAAAACTTGGTGTGCAGAGAGTCCTTTCATGGACATCATTGCACTCAGTCATTGTCAACAGCTGCTGCAACAAGGCTGACACACAGAGGACCGGCGATCCGTCTTCCAACGACTACAACACCTAAGCTCAGAAGACGAGCGCTTCTCGTCGCCTCCTGCAATTCTGCTCAGAAGATCCCTGACAGCTGGCGAAGAAAGAAAACAAACGTCTCCAGCCCAAAAATCTCAACTAAGAAACTCTCTTCTAAGCGGTTATCCGTGACCGTTACGGGAGGAGTTTTTCATGGTACTCGCTCAAAGATGAAATCTGCCACACTTGGAGATTCGTCGTCCACATCTCTGGGAGGCACTGGAGCCGGGGTAGCACTCCTCCAAACATTCACGATAATCCGGTGTTCCAAGAGATAATCCAGGGGAAACGGTTACCCCAACAGATGTAGCAGATTCCGACGTCCCCGAGGACGTCCACAACTCTCAAGACGAGGCAATCTCTGAAGCTGGGGTACCACTCCTTCTGAGTCCGAACCAGAGGAAATATTCCTACATACCCTGACAACTTCTTTGTACAGGGTATGACTCAGAGGGCGCATCCTCCACCGTTCCTTCCATCTCTCCTCATATAAGACGGTGTTCATGACGGACAGCAACCAAGATGGTCCCAGTGATCGCCAACGTATCGACACTCAGGAGGCCCTACTGCATACCTTGGTCAAGTTCATGGACGAGATCAAAGCGGCCCTTCCAACTCTGCAAGGAAGAACACTTGGCCAAACAAACGTAGGACCCGCGGTCAATGCAGACTCGAACTCAGTCGCACCAAACCGGGGTGATAATCCTCCTAAAATATCGGCCCCCACCGCTGCAGACGAGGCCAGGGAGGCAAGAAGAGGTCCAGGAGCTCCGGGCCATGTTCCACGCCCGAGAAAACTCCAGGACCTCAGGATACGACAACTGTATCCTGCTGCATGGAGAGATGTGCCCTTCCCACCAAGATATAAACCATTCAACATCAATCCGTATGATGGAAAGAAATCTGCAACAGGTACATCACCTACTTCGAAGTCATAATCGACCATCTGCCTCATGACGATGCCATCCTTACACGTTGTTCATCTCGGGCACTGGAGGGGGTCACCTTCGACTGGTACCCAACTTGCCGGACAACTGCATCCATTCCTTCGCTGGCTTCAAATGTATGTTCCTGGAGAGGTTCTATGAAGTAGGACAAGACGTGACAATGTCCACCCTCATGGACGTTGTTCAGGGAGAAAAGCTGACAAGGAATTATATCGAGCGGTTTTGCCAAACCGCGATGAAGTTGCCTTCCGGTAACCCGGATTCCTCCTTAATTGAAATTTGCCAAAAGAGGCTGCTTCCCACGATCAGCCTCTGGATGGGCAAAAGTCAGTTTAAGGATTGGAAGACTTTCATTATCAGCGCCTCTAGCGCAGAAGCAATTAAGAAAGCTCACCAACTGGGATTGCACGTATCGGAAGGAGAGGACAAGGGCAAATGCCCTAACACCAACAACTACAATGATGGTAACCCCTTCAACAATCGAGACAACAAGGGCAAACAAGCTATGGTGGCCGACACAGCCCCGACGCCTGAGCCGAAGCCGGCAGAGAAGCAGTGGCCTCAGATGACCTATTCCTTCGAGGACGGCCATGTCAATCCCATCTTGGACATGCTCATACAAGGAGGTCAAATTCAGCTCCTCCTCCAAGGCTGAACGCCGTCCTGCAGAAATGGAGAGCCCCAAGTACTGCCACTACCATCGCTATGTCCACCATGCTACACAAGACTGCTACCAACTGAAGCGATACATCCATCATCTCATCGATTCTAAGGCCTTGGCCATTTATTTCGAAGAGGTGACCGTAGCAGCCAACATGGTGTCAGTACAATTCGGTAGCTTTCCTCCGACAAAGACTCAAGATGGAGTAGTGGCCGTCCCCAGAGCAAAGCTGGAGGTCGCTAACCTTCCACCTCCCAAAACCAGGCTGCTGGTCTAGTGCCCCTTACCACATCACAAGGAAAGGTCATGGGGGTCCATCCGGACCTGGTACCTGAAGTGACTCTGTTCGCACCACCCTCCACCAGCAAGAAGAAGAGTGGGAAAGTCAAATCATACCGCACAATCTCGGCAGAGTCGAAGAAGTTACTGCTGTTGTTACCCACTCCGGCGCACAAACCCAACCTCCACCGGGTAACTCGGCTGAAGATCATCAGCCGACCGCTGCTGATGCTCCAGGACCTTCTCAGCCTTCGACGACCGACAAGCCTAGGCTGAAGGAGACTCACTTCGACAAACCGCTCCGAAAAGATACCTCATGGGCTGGAAAGGCCCTACAACTTTGACATCTTGGCACAATTGGCCAACACACCGGCCAAATTATCGCTATACGAGCTGCTGAGACTCTCCAAAGATGTTTGCGTCGCACTGAGCGAGGCACTCCAGAACGTCGATGCATATCTGGCTCAGTCCAATCTCACTGGGGAAAGCTCGCCTGCAGTTCTCCAGGACAGCGCTTGCACAGGCGCAATGCCCAACATCGACTTCACTCTACAGGATATGCTTATCAAGACCAACCTGCACGATCGCCCTCTGTATTATACTGGGTACATTGGCGATATCAAGGTGGATCAGATGCATATTGATCCCGGTTCTTCCATAAACATCATCCCGAAGAGATTACCACACTATCTGCACATCCCAATGCATCGGCTGACGCCGACAAGCACCATCATCAGCGGTTTCAATTCAGACAGAAGCTATCCGATCGGAAAGATTCGCTTGAAGTGCCAAATCGGCGACCTTCAGTCAGAAGTGACCTGTTATGTCATAGAAGCGGATACTTCCTACAATATTCTCCTAGGGCGTCCTTGGATACATGATCGTGCCTTCCATACTGCACCAGTGCTTCAAGTACGTCAACAAGCACGACTTTGTGAGGACAGAATTTGCCGACATCGATCCCTTTAAAGGGATCGAATCCTACTACTCAGATTCATGCTTGTACGAGAAGTCGAAAAAGTACCTTACCGAAGGAGATACTCAAGCTCAAACTAAGGCGGTAGCTGGATCAGAAGAACCGCTGACAATCCACCTCCAAGCCCGCAAACCTGGCAGAACTGCACCCCTTACGGCCACTCTGCGTAAGGACCCAATCAGCCTCTCTGCACAGGAGGAGCAGATGATAATCCGACAGCCAAGGTCTGGCCAAGCGCCAAGACCTACGACAGAGCCACTAACAATCAGGCTGCCTAGAGCTAGCCAGCAACAAATAGAGGAGCCCAATTCCTTGTCAAGCCGATGACGATTCGTCTTCCAAGAATGAATCGGCAGTCGAGCGCTAAGGCGGGGACTGCTAGCCAGCCAACTGCCCGCCCAGTACCGAGCACCAAACTGGGGGTGGCTAGTACGCCAACGACTCAATGTTCTGCTCCACCCATGGAGCCCCTTATGATTAAGCTGCCCAAGTCATCCTCTCAGTCTCTATTTACACAGGGGGTGGCTGAAGAAGAGTCAGAACTGGCCAAGTATGTGGCTGCTCACACCGAAGTTCCATCCGCAGATGATGTAATCCCATTGGAAAAGATACCTTATTTCATCAATAAAGGGCTATCTTTGAACTATCTCGAGCTTAATAAGCTTTGTACAATGTATACTATGGAACATGGTATAGGCACCCACCTACACACACAAGTGACAAATGTCTACACCGCAAACCAACTTACCCCAGTGGAAGACGCTTACCGCATAATTGAGGGAAAGGATCATCCAATCATCTTCGGCCGAAAGAATGATCCACAACCCTTCAGGATAGAAGAAGTTGATCTCGAACCCGACACCGGAAGACTGCCCCTTTATCTGTATAGTTCCCGATCCAAGTACCTCATGCAAAAATAGGGGTATGATCTGGAAACTACACCAGGCTTGAACTACGGCACTGGATGGCGATTACCCTTAAAATTGTCGGTCCCGGCTGGGAAACCCCGAGACTGTTACAACAAAACCAGATGTGGGCTAGGTTATGTTACACCGGCAACGACCCCTGAAAGCTCAGACGTGGAATGCGACTGGCATTCACACTCAACCGGATCACCCACTTCCAATTCGGATGTCAGCATTGGGGACATGCTCAGGCAAGTCTGGTCCGTCAATATGGCATGTACTGACACCTACGAAGAAGATAAAGACATTCCTGAACTTCTTGAGTTAGAGCCGTGGGCACAACAACTAGATGCGCAATGGGAGAAGCGGTTCGAACAAAGAGAGCCTCCCACCGAGGATGAGGTCGTGCAAGTTGATCTCGGTGATGAGTCCTCTCCAAAGCCCATCTTCATTGGCAAGAATCTGACAGACGAAGAGCGGGAATCGCTACTGCAACTCGTCAGAGAATACATCGACGTGTTCGCCTGGAGCTAGGAAGACATGCCAGGACTGAACCCCGAAGTTGTACTTCACAAGCTCAACATTCGTCCGGACACAAAACCGGTCAAGCAACAGCAACGACGGTTCCGCCCCGACATCATGAATGCCATTGAAGCTGAGGTCAACAAACTGATAACCAGCGGCTTCATCCGCGAGGAACAACATCCAGACTGGGTCGCCAACATAGTACCGGTCCTCAAAAAGAATAAAAAGATTTGAATCTGCATCGACTTTCGCAATCTAAATGAAGCGTGTCCTAAGGATGAATTCCTCCTCCCTATCACAGACATCATGATTGACAACACCTGCAGCTTCGAGCGTATGTCATTCATGGATGGTTTCTCGGGGTACAACCAAATCAAGATGTTCCCTAATGACGAAAAGCATACATCATTCCGAACACCAATTGCCACATACTGCTACACAGTCATGCCTTTCAGTTTAAAGAATGCTGGTGCCACCTATAAAAGAGCTATGAGCGTCATCTTTAGAGACCACTTGCGCAAGACAGTAGAATGCTACGTCGACGACATCGCCGTCAAGAGCCGCTCTAAAGAAGATCATCTGCATGATCTAAGGACGGTGTTCGACCTGATGCGAGCGCACAATTTGAAAATGAATCCCACGAAATCCTTCTTGGGCATATCCAGCAGGAAGTTCTTGGGTTTCATCATTACTTCCCAAGGTATCCACATAGACCCCGAAAAGACGAAGGCAATCATGGAGATGGGTCCCCCAAGAAATCTTCGTGAACTCCTAGGCCTTCAAGGGAGGCTGGCCTACATCAGGAGGTTTATCTCCAACCTCTCCGGACGATGTCAGCCATTCACCCACCTCATGAAGAAGGGCGTCTCATTCGTATGGAATGAAAAATGCAAGTGCGCCTTCGACAGAATTAAAGAATATCTGTCGAACCCTCCAGTCCTGGTGGCCCTGGTTGCAGAAAAACCATTCCTGCTCTATGTGTGAGCAATGGAGCGTTCTCTCAGTGCTTTACTAGCACAAAATAATGATGCAGGCCATGAGAAGGCTATATATTACCTCAGCCGAATGATGATGGGGCCGGAACACCGATACACTGCCGTAGAAAAGGAGTGCCTTGCTCTGGTGTTCGCCATTCAGAAGACGCGACACTACGTCACAGGACAAACCATCCATGTCATATCAAGAGTCAACCCCTTCAGGGTCCTCATGACCAAGCCAGGTGCACTCAGCTCTCGCCTTGCTACCTGGGCGATATTACTGTCTTCCTACCATATGATCTTCGTCCCGCAGAAAGCTGTTAAAGGTCAAGCTCTGGCAGACTTTTTAGTAGCTCATATAGGTTCAGAGTCAACCAGAATATACGAAGAGATATCAGACAAGGTCGACAATTCAAATGCGATCTCCCATAATGCCATCTGGCGAATGTTCTTCGAAGGTACTTCGAGAACTGGGCCCAAGGGCAACATCGTCGCTGGAGTCGGAGTGGTATTGATTTCTCCCTCCGGGCGGGTGATCAATCTGGCTTACTCCCTCACAGAGCCCTTTCAAACAATGTGGCCAAGTACAACGCTTTGGTCATTGGCCTCCGACTTGCAAAAAAGCTGGAGGTAGAGTATCTTGAAGCATACGACGATTTGCAGTTAATCGTCAATCAGATCCGGGGTTCGTACGAGGTTTACCATGAGGATATGATCCCTTATCACCAAATAGCGATTGACATCATCTCGTCCTTGGAAAGGTTCTTCATAGAACACGTTCCCATGCTCCAGAACATTGAAGCCGATGCACTAGCAGGCCTTGCGGCTTCCTTAGCAGTTCTGAATCATGCTCATCATCTGGTCGACATAATAGGCCATGAATTGGTCTGTCCCAAGGACAATGTTCAATGTATTGAGAGTTACTCCGCTCTGACAGTCGACGAAACACCAGACTGGAGACAACCATTCATCGACTTCGTAGTCTACGACATCCTGCCAGAAAGTCCAAAGGAAGCCACTTCTATCATAAGGCATTCCCTCAGATTCTTTTATGATACGGAGACGAAAATGCTATATCGACAATCATACGATAGATTACTGCTTCGATGTCTATCAAATACAGAAGCCAAAGAAGCCGTACGTGAAGCTCATGATGGCATCTGTGGGGCCCATCAGCCTGGCCAGAAACTACAAGACTGCCTTCGCCGAATGGGCTACCACTGGCCCACGATGGTTGCAGATGCGATAGACTATGCAAGAAAGTGCAAAGCCTGTCAAGTCCACACAGATTTCATCCACCAACCATCCGAGTTTCTACATCCGACGGTGGCATCCTGGACATTCGAAGCATGGGGAATGGACATCATTGGTCCAATCACTCCGCCTTCGTCCCGAGGACATCGCTTCATACTCGCAATAACAGGTTACTTCTCCTAATGGGCGAAGGCTATTCCGCTGGCAGAAGTCAAGACTTCAAATGTGATCAGCTTCCTCAAGCATCACGTTATCTATCGCTATGAACTACCCCAAAGGATCATCTACGACAATGGTCCGCAGTTCGCAAGCCACGCCTTCTATCGATTTTGCGGCAAATACCGAATCCAGAATATTGCCTCAACACCGTACAATCCGGCAGCGAATGGGTTGGCAGAGGCATTCAATAAAACTATAATCAAGCTGCTCAAGAAGTTCATGTCATTAAACAAACGCGATTGGAATAAAAAGTTCGATGAATGCTTATGGGCGTACCGTACTACAGTACGGACAGCCACCAGGAACACACCATTCTCTCTGGTATATAGGAGTGAGGCAGTTCTTCCGTTGGAGACTCAAATCCCCTCACTCTGTATTGCTCTCACCTATTGATTGACGACATATGATAATCACCATCGCCGACTATAAGAGTTGGAGGCCCTAGACGAGAAGCGCCTGTTAGCTCAACAATGAATCGAGCTGTACCAAGCGCGTATCTCCGGAGCCTTCAACAAGAAGGTTAAAATCAGAATATTCCAAGTAGGCGATCTCGTTCTGGCAGTTCGGAGGCCGATGGTTATGACTCACAAAACCGCTGACAAGTTCCAGCCAAAGTGGGAAGGCCCATTTGTCATCGAGGTTGTATTCTCCAATGGAGCTTACCGCCTCACAAAACAAAACGGAGACTTGCTCATGTTGCCCATCAACGACAAGTTCCTGAAGAAGTATTACGTCTGAAACAACATCCTCCAAATCTCCCAGGGTGTTGAGTTATGTACCCTCTGGTACCACTGAACCTATATTCTGACTCCAAATATCCCAGATTGTTAAGTTATGTACCCTCTGGTACCGCTGAACCTACATTCTGACTCCAAATATCCCAGATTGTTGAGTTATGTACACTCTGGTACCGTTGAACTTACATTCTGATCCCAAATCTCCCAGATTGTCGAGTTATGTACCCGCGGGTACCGTTGAACTTACACTTTGGTCACTACAGATGAATCTATATCGCGTCTTTTAGGTAGTAAGTCATGTATGATTATACCTCTGAACTTTCTTCCTAAAAGAGCTCCCTCCTTATGATCCAATACCCGTACTTCCAGTGCACAAAAAGGGTAACAGATCCACAAATGCACCGAAACAACCACGTCGTTGTTACCTCTGAGTTATTTTCACTTCAATCAAAAACAAACCGCCCCTCACATAGAACTTCCACGTCCTCATTACCTCTGAGTTGTACTATGTACCCTTTATGGAGCCCACTCCTGTCATGTCCTCATTACCTCTGAGTGGGAAGGCTCCATCGAAGAAACCCTCATATTTACCATGTCTTCATTACCTCTGAGTAAGTATTTTGGTTTTTCTCTCGACTTATTATCCGTACCCAATACCGAAGTACGCCAAAGATAATAGGCCCACAAATTTCCTATGTTGACCATAAATGTTGTACTAAGTTTCCTAGTACATGCCCCTCATTTCTTATCATGCCCCGGGGGCCCAGCTACTCCATGGCATTCTTTCTCCCGATACCAGGAACGTCCATAGCCACCTTACTGTGGAATTGTTCCAAGTATCCCCATCAACTTGTTATCCGTACCTAAAACCAAGGTATACCCAGGGTAACAAGTCCACAAACAGTCCCCCAGTGGGGCAAATACCACGACGCCACAAACGCAATAAGCAGTACAAATGAAGGGTAGAATAAAACATACTCTTTTATTTGAAAGTCAAAAGTACTACATGTTCTGGGGACCACGTCCCCCTCAAGAAAGGAAAAAATAAAAACGAAAGAAGGAAAAAAGTCGACTATGGTTCGACGATACACAATTCCATGAAACGGTCCCTCAGCAAGACAGTCGACCACTCGAACCCTTGCTTGGCCCGACGCTTGGCCTCCTGAGTCAGCCGCTCCGCGTCTTCTAGGTGCGCATGAGCCCGCCAACCATCCTTGAGCTTCTTCAAAGCACGCTCCAGGCTAGCAGATGTTCGGGTGACCTTTTCGGCCTCCTGAACGATCAGATGTTTATCCGCACGGGAAGCTTCAAGCTCAGACTCCAAGAAGGCCAGCTTCCTCTGGAGTTCGAGAATCTGCTCCCTTGTATCAATTATTCTGTGAGAGGCAGCCGCTTCCCGAGCTATGCAATCCTCGCTCCTGCGTCTCAGCTGATCATACTGAAGAGATAGGTCACCGAGGCCCTTCATTATAACCGGCTTAGACTTATCTCGTGTAGCCCTTACCTTCTCCAGGACAGTGGTAAGGAAGCCCCGCTCCTGATCTATTGCTGCAGACAGATCAGCTTATTACAGCACTTGAAACTGGGCCTTGAGCTGATCAGCCTCTAACAATTTGGGATCCAGAAGCGCAGCTATCCCTGCCCCACCAGGGAGGGTTTTAAGAATGTCAATATGGCCTCGGGGGCATTGTCTAGCCAAAGCAAAGGGGGTCCCCTGCTCCGTAGCAGCTTCGACCCCTCTCTTCAAGTGGCGGTAGAAACTGTCAACTACATCCTGTGACGCCTCATCCAGAACATCCGTAGAGGACGACGTCAGGGGAAGTGTAGCTGGCAGTGTCGAAGGAGATACGCCAGAACTTGCCACCCCTACCACCAGGGAAACAAATTCTGAACGAAAAGTCACATGGATAGCAGCTAACTCCTCCTCCGCGGCCCGGAGAACCTGGATACTCGGCAAGGCGGAGAGGTCAACCCCCTAAGCCACATGAGCAGAGGAGGACGCATGGACCATTGCTCCTTACCCCGGCTATGTCGCCGTCCGATCTCCCAAACTCGATCCAGGGAGAGGCCCCTCAATATAAGTCGGAAGAGGAGGGGGCACACTCTCTCCCAACAGATCCCCGCTGGTAGAGCCTTTCCTGACAATATCCGTCATTGGCAGTGAAGAGACAGGACATGTATGTCCAGAGCAACCATCAATCAGCATAACCCGAAGGATGTGATGATAGAGCAAATGGGCCTCCTCACTATTCAAAATTTGGCTTATCTTACCAGGAGAGGGTTGTAGAGGCTGAGGTTCGCTCACAGTCGCCATAGTCCCCTCACCAGCGACCTCCAAGCCAAATTCAGCTGGCTCATCTACCCCAGCCACCCGGGAAGGAGATACGACTGGATCAGCATCACCCTGCTAAAATTCAGTAGTCTCGGGGACGGGTTCAGCGGAGCCCCCGTCGCCCTGGGTCGAGACCTCAGCAACATGAGATCCCTCAGCCGCCGCCGAGAGAACCCCGACAGAAATAATCTCGGCACACATGTCACTAATCAAAGTACTCAGGGCCGGATTGACTTCAGAAATAGTGGCCGATTCTCGAGAATCCGACTCTTTCGACACCTACAGAGAAGAAAAAAATGATTAGGTCATAGTTCAGGAAGAGAAAAGAGCTAAAGAAGTAGATGGTCGTAATTCAATTCACTTCCGAAACGGCGTCGTCACCTTCGCCCCTCTCCTTAATGAGCAGCCCGCGACGTCTTACCGCAGCCCGCTTCACGGAGAAGGTTATGCCACTAGTAGAATCACGCCTGCCTCGCTTGTGTGAAGGGCCAGGCGCAACAGGTGGCTGATCTGCCACTATCTCATCTGGCACGACAGACGGCTGGTCCGCCCCAACATCTTCCACAGGAGGGGAAGAGTTATCTGCATGATGCCCGTCATTCTCTTCGTCGATATTGGTGGACTCCGAGTCAGGCACGGGAACTGTGTTCGCCTTCCTCTTCCTCATCTTAGATCCCTTGGGCTTCTCCGCTGAGCCAGTACCTACAATGAAGCTGGTACTTGGGTCAAAATTAACGGGAGGCTTGCTCGCCGTAACATGGTATAGGGCCGCCATATACAAAATCACACCTGGCGCCTCACCGTCAGGAACCGAAAAGATGGTTCGGGTATGAACCGTGTCATAATAATGTCATGCCCTGATACCGTCCAGGACGCTACTTTCAAATCCAGGCAAGAGCTGGGACTGTCAAAGAACAGCTGGCTATACCCGAACTGGCAGGAGAACCTGCTGGGTAAGTAGGGCTCCAGGTAGACGTTGTTGCGGTTATGATATACTAGGTGCGCTGGACGAATATTACGTAGCCAAAGGAGCATTTTCTCAGACAAGAGGTGAGGAGGTCCGGTACCATCAACATGTACGCCCCTCACTTCTTCAGCGGTAAAACGAAGAACATACACAAAAAAGTCGTATACGTCCACTCTTGCCAGTGCCCTCCAACAGGCTGGCATGGTGCTGCACTCCCAGGGCTGATGGTGGAATCAGAAAATGGAAGAATCATCAGCCGTAACATCGTCTTCTGCTCCAGGCCTCATTAAAGACCGGCAGTGCATTAACAGCCACCCAATCAGATAATGGTATGGCATCTCTATGCACTCAAAATCCATCGTCGTGTCACAGGCGATGACCTTTGACAAAAAGGCGCGAAGGCCGTGGTGTATGCTGTACACCATGGCCGGAAGAAGGGCCAGTCTGGCCCCAAAGACCAGCTTTACGGCAGGGAGGATAAAGTGACGGCTGATCCCCTCAATGGAACCTGCCCCTCCTAAGACTACGCAGTTCCGTAGCCACACCATCAGGAATCCTGCAAGAAGCGTCTTCTCCGACAATCGCTGAGTACCATGATAAAAATAACTAAAGGAGTCAGTTTGACTCCCAAATGTGTCGCCCGTGGACCTCGATCTCTTGGTAGTCGACGCCAGGTTTTGTACCTCCTCCGGGGTTTGAGGATCTAGGGAAGAAACTCGGCCTGAGGTGCCTAGTGTGAAAAGGTATGAGATCCAGGACGTGGTGCGAGGAATGCTCCCTTCCGAGCTACCATCCTTCTTGATAGTCGTTTGGTGACAAGTACTGTGGTGACATAACAATTCTCGATATACGACAATAAAGCCCGGGAACTGCCGATCCAAATCCTCGAGCTCTTCGCTCGTAGGGGTATACACTTCAAAGACTTCTTCCCCCAGGGCAGCTTGGAGATAACGTACATCTCGTGGAAAGTGAGTCCCAGCTCCCCTCCAGGCGTGAAGAAGGTTCCCGTCCGCCGGTTGTACATCTCCAGGAGAGCCATGAACAACGACTTATTTATGGATAGACCATGACAGGTGCCCCAAATGGCGTGGTAGAGGCCGATCTCACGCAGAAGAGTCTCATACTTCCGCAGAATCCACGTGGTCAAGTTGGCCGACACAGGGATAGGGTTTATCCAGTTCAGCAACGCGAACCGACCGACAGGACAGGACCCCTTCCGAGCAAGCTGGTTCAAGAAGGTATCTGCTTGAGAGAACGTGAAATTGGGACCCGATACGTTTATGAAGGTACCCAGAGCCAGTCCCATCACGTACCGACTGACCGGTTCCTTTCTCGTATACGTTGACCCCAAATTCCTGTTGTAATGGATGTTTCCCACAATCATCCCCGACCTGCTTGGAGTCAAGGAGTCCACTATTTTTCTGTCCAGCGGTAACATGTTGAACCATGACAGAGGAAAATGACGCTCTATCGGAGGGATATGGATCTCCACCCCGTCAAGAGTAAAGTCCCAACTCTCGGATATATCCAGCACTCGGGGGTTCTTTACAGACAAAGCATCCCCAAAGAGGAACGCCGGCTTCAGGTATTTCCCCTTCAATTGCCCCGAGTTCATCATGGCGCAGAGAAAGTAGAAGGGCTGGTTCTTGATAGCATTCAGCCTCTACAAAGGCTCATCTGTGGAAAGCTGGTTCGTCACATATTGGACTAAGTGGTCAAATCGTACACCTATAGCAGACTGGGCACGACCAACCAGAGGCTCTTCCGCCGGATTGACTGGCAGATTCACTGGAGAAAGATAAAGAGAAACAAGATTAAAAGATGGCTAAACAAAACCACCTAGTATTTTTAGGCTTATGCGGCACAGTCCACATGAGCTTATGCGGCTCTGTTTAAGCGCGAGCTTATGCGGCTCTGTTTGAACATGAGCTTATGCGACACTAATTAGCGTAAGCTTATGCGTCCCTATTTATCATGAGCTTATGCGGATCTGCTTAGCGGAGCATTATGCGGCCCAACTCAGAGGAGCTTATGCGGCTTGGTTTATCGCAGCCTTATGCGACCCAGTTCAGATGAGTTTATGCGGTTCTGCTTAGCAGTGCATTATGCGGCCTAGTCCAGATGAGCTTAGGCGGTCCTGTTTGAGGGGGCTTCATGCGGTTCGATTCAGAAGGACTTACGCGGCTCTGTTCGACGGGTCATTATGCGGTTCAGTTTGCGAAGTGTTTATGCAGCCACTGGACAACTCCCATGTGGTTCGGACAGGGGGTATACCCCCCATGCGGCTCGGACATGGGACGTACATGCGGCCCATACAATTTGAACAGTTCGATGAAGACGAAGGACTTATTAAAGTCTTGTGCATAAAACATACAACAGAGCCATCTTTGTTAGGATTTGTGAAGCATACGATCCTCCCAAATCCTTACTAGCAATAGTGGGGTGAACGTCGGGATGAACTTCAGGCGCCACAGTCGACGTAGAAGCCACTCCCTTAGCCTTTGCCGCAGCCTTGGAAGTCTTGGGGGCCATCGAATGATCGAAGAAGAAGAAGAAGAAGACGACAGTTAGGGCAAGAAGAGCTTAAATTGGGAAAGATAGTAAAGAGTTTCTTTCTCCAAATTACTCTTATTTATAGGAGGACAAAGGGGGGGCACGTGGACCGATGAACGCTTCGGGTCGTGTGCTGCAGGCAAAACCGACTCCTAAGATTTTGTCCCCTCTCATAAAGGAGATTCATCAAAGCAAAAAATCCAAATATTTAATGCACCGACTCTTGGGGTTCCCCCAAAAGACGGCTCTAAATCAAAAGAAATGAATCAAGGACAATTAATGACGCCTATGTGGCAGAAAAGACAGTGTACGGCCAGAACGGTCCATGCAGTCAGGAAGGCCATACGGCTAGGAAGTCCATGCGGCCAGGAAGGCCATGCGGCTAGGAAGTCCATACGGCCAGACAGTCCATGCGGCCAGGAAGGCCATGCGGCTAAAAAGTCCATGCGGCCAGAAGAGCTTATGTGGACATAGCCATGCTTCTTATTCAAAGTATTTCAATTTTACAAATTGAAAACTTTTGAGGGGGTATTGTAGAAGCATGGAAAAGAACAAAAAAATCTATGCGGCTCAAAACAGAGGGAGTCTCATACGGTTCAAAGAATCTCTCAGAGCTTCATGCGGCTCAAGAGTTTTATGCGGCTCAAAAGTCGCCAACATAGCCATGCGGTTCGAGTAGAAGCCACGTGGCCTTATACGGCTCACCTCTACAGCTGGCCATTAAGCAGCTGCCTCATTTAATACTCTGACACAACAAGGCAGCACTGACATAAAGTTGAACTGACAGCTCTGACGTAAAGCTGTAATGATGACTCTGACCTAAAGGCGTGCTCCTAGGGAAACAAAGAAAATCTTTATAGATGGCACGATCCATCAAATCCCAAAGTCTTCCATACGGCTTTGACATGTGGCCAGCCGCATGCGGTTCAGGTGGAGGCCACCCCCATGCGACTGCTACTCTCATACGGCTTGGATCATGGGGGCCATCTTCATGCGGCTCAAATCCTGAGAAGCCACCCCCCATGCGTCCGCTACTCTCATGCGGCTCGGATCATGGGGACCATCTCCATGGGGCTTAAATACTGAGAGTTCACGCCCATGCAGCCTTAACACGTGGCCAGCCTTATGCAGTTCAGTTTGAAACCACCCTCATGCGGCTCAGATGTCGGAGGCCATACCTATGCGGCTGCCACCTTCATGCAATTCAAATCCTGAGAAGCCACCCTCATGCAGCGCTGTCAAGGCACCCTGTCCCTGTGGCTCGCGATTAGGACACATGGCAGAAGATCAGTTCCCCCCGCGTCCCTACGGCTCGTAGCATAATGATGGTTGGACACGTGGCACCAAATCAATCAAGATTTATCCGCTCAGATGTGTTACTATCAACAAATCCTAATAACCAGATTTAGTGCAATCATCATAATTACCCTGATCAAATCATATTTATTGCAATCAAGAAGATTAAACACGTGGCAGAAGATCCGAGCTTGTCATAAAAAATTACGAAGATTCGCGGCAATCAACATTAATTGCCCATATGGATTTGGCGCAATCAACATTAACTGCCCAGATTTGTTGCGGTCAAGATTGACGGCCCAGATTAATTACCAATGAAACATGATCAAGGAAAATGGTAATTAATCTCCAAACCGCCGACTTTTCAAGGGACAATCATTGCAAACCCTAATGATCATACCCCACTCCTATAAATAGCAAGGTGCCATTCCCTTGCAAACCCTCGGCTGAATACACAGAGAGACAAAGGCACGCATAGAAGAGTCCCCCACACATTCCGAGAGCATTTCTTCATCAGAGCCAAGGCTACGTCCGATCGTCCAAGGAGTAAGGCAGAGCTGTCGTCGCTTTCCCGAGCCTCTACCGTCACCCCCCAGAATCAAAAATAAAGAATCGTACTTAGATTGTTGTACCTAGGTTTTCATTCCTAGGCTTTCTTTGTACGAACGAGTTTGTATTGTGAGTCTAAGTTCAGTCCTCCTATAAAATTGTTCTGCACTTTTACAATCAATGGTAAACATTGGCATCTTGGTCGTTCGAAGCATAGGGGATGGACATCATCGACATAATTACCTCACTCTCATCAAAATGTTATCGTTTTATTCTGGTTATAACCAACTATTTTTCCAAGTGGTCGGAAGCTATAACACTCATGTAAGTAAAAACCTCTGATGTGATCAAATTCCTTAAGCATCTGTCATTTACCCATTTAGGTTACCATGGAGGATCATCCACGATAATGGTCCATAATTCGTTAGTAGCACCTTCCGTCGATTCTGTGACCAGAACTGAATCCAAAGCATAGCATCGACAGCCTATAACCTAGCAACCAATGTAGTGCCCCGCTCCTCGTGGTCTACTATGTAATACCTACGGCTTGATGACTCAGTCTTGAACTGAGTATTCGGGGAAACCTTTGCCGGTATCGATTGATCACGGATGAAACGCAATGAACCTTTCCAATTGATGGATTGGCTTCTATTGAAATGAATCCAAGAGTTTTGTTGGATGTTTTCTTTCGCTGATTGGTTTTGATGAATACGTTTTCGTATTGGTTTTCGATGATTGGTTTTCATTGTTCGCTTTCATCGCATTTCACATTCATTCCGAATCTTGAGAGAAAGAGACGAAGTATGCTAATCAACTGTTGGTGCCAATGTAGGATGCGTGAACTGTTCGTGAACGGCGTACAGAGTCCCTCCTTCTCCCAACTAAGATTCATCTCGGTGAGTTGCTTTAACCGGGATTGCATTTATTTATACGCCCTAATAAAAATGATCTCTATTCCACTCTGTTGCCTCGTTCCATGATCAGGGATACCTCAATAACAAAAGATAAGAGAAGCTAAATGAATGAATCACATGTAAATTGGAACTGTCACTTGCTTGCTTCAATATGAACTGTATGCTCTTATGAATTTCCTAAAAGAGATAGATCGGTATGTAAATCACGGCTTGACCGTGCAGGAAGAAGAGAATAGAAATGTTTACAACTTACTAGGCTCGTGCATAGTAGAATTATCTGATAGCTGCATTCGCATTGGTCTAGACAACTTGTGCACAAGGTGGTAATCTCTCGATCGATTCTGGGGGCACCTGGAGTCGATCGGCCTAGGAGAGAACATGACACCTGGGGCTAGAAGTCCCCGCAGTAAGTGGGGGTGTCAGTCTATTAGTAGTTGTGCAAGAAGTTTCGATTGCTAGTAATGAGAATACCCATGGACCACAATAGTTAGGTTCATGCATATAGACATAGATTTATTGCAAGCCTAACATGCAAGGACGAAAATAAGAATGTTTTATATATATGCAAATTGAGCTAACCTATTTTTGTGCAGGGATGACTGTCGGCAATGGTAAGTTGGTTATGAATATTCTGTTGTCTTGTTTCTTATGAATTGTTAAAAAGAACCTAGACAAGTAGAAAGATCACTAGTAAATATGTAGCTTCACATATTGAATTAGTGCATATATTTGTGAGTTTCGGCGAAGAGCCGCTCGCCAGTACCTGATGTGTGCTGACCCACGTTGTGGGCATCCTTTTCAGAAAGCAAAGGAGACAGGGGGATTTCAAGTGAGGCACTAAAGCTCGTCTATCCCAGTAGAGCTGTGGACTGCCTCGAAGCTACTTTTCATTCCAGTCAAGTTTCAAGTCTCTTTCCCTTTTGAAGGTGTCTTTTCATTTCCAGCATGTAATAAAGGGATATGAGGTATGGACATTGCGACTATTTTCAAAAGAGGGAGTTTTAAAGAGAATCATGTAGCCAATATAAGGCAATCTGATTTTGCAAAGCTTTGTACTTGTATTCCTATCAAGTTTATCAATAAAAGAAGTATTCCATTTCAAATCTTTGTGTCAATATTTGGTTTTTTGTAATGAATGGGTACGTGCGTGTGTTTTGCTTAACTAGTGGGTGCGTGCGTGTGTTTTGCTTGACTAGTTGTTTTGTGCAGGTACATGGCCTTGTGCAAGCGCAACTTAGGCTTGTACGGCATCACGCCTTAGCGATGACGATCGATCCCGCAGGGATCCAGTCAAGACGGACGACCCTAGCGGGATCGGGGAGTGACAAAGTGGTATCAGAGCACAGTTTTACGTCGTTGGCCTCTTGCAAATATCATTTTCAAAAAAGTATATAAAGTATTTTGATGGCTTTCAAAAGAGTCCCGATTTTGAGTTATGAAAACCAATGCCCCATACAATAAGTCCATAATATTTTATGAGGTTGACAGAAGTTATACTCTTTTATAGAGAAATGGCCCCTACTCGACTAGCTGCCTTGACCGATCCGGTATAACGGATCATGACCTTGTTGGAATTACAGAGGCAGGACAATGAGGAACGTAACCAGATACAACAGGTCGAATGGAGGCCCAACAGAAGCAGTTGGATGCCTTGACCCAACTGGTAACTATGCTTGCGGCAAATCGGGATACCACCGCAGCAACCAAACCAACGGGAATGCTCGAGATTGAGCCCGTGAAGGGTGACGAACCCCTGCCAACACAAAGGCACTCTTCCTTTAGGCTAAAGGACTTCTTAGACGCGAAACCTCCGGAATTTGATGGCAGGACATCACCCGATAAGATGATGGACTGGATTGATAAAATGGAGAGTCTGCTCACGTTCGTAGGAGTTCCGAGTAGCAAGAAGGTAGTTTGTGTCGTTCTGCTTCTACGGCTGCGGGCAAAGGATTGGTGGAAGCGAAGAAGCCGATGCTGCTTGCAACGGCTAGGAATGGAAAGATCTCATGGGCCTCATTCAAGAAGGCATTTCTGGATCAATACCTGCCTCCAGCCATGAGCAAGAAAATGGAGAATGACTTCATCACACTGAAACAAGAAGATATGTCTGTGGTGGACTATGAGTCTGAATTTGCTAAGCTGACAAATTTTGCTGCTGTTATGCTACCCACAGAGCAGAATTACATAGATCGATTCGTTGGAGGTCTGAATGATGACATTCAGTTGAGTGTATTGAATCGAGAATGTGGGTCGTATTCTCAGGCCTTTGAGGCGGCGCTACAGGTGGAACAGTTTTGCCTGAAGAAGGCGTCTAATAAAATGCAGTACGGTCGGAATCAGCCCGCCAAGAGATATCACGACGGAAAGAAAAAGACTGACGGAGAAAGGAAGATGGGCGGGGAACAAAATAATAAGCTCGTGTGCACTTTCTGCGGTAGGCATGGACACACAAAGAAAGTTTGCCGTTCTGCCAACGGATAGTGCTTCAACTGTGGTCAAAAGGGACACCGCACTGTGAACTGCCAGAATAAGAGAGTTCGGCCGCTGAACAACATCGATACTGAAGAGTGTGAGCCGCTGCCAGGCCCACCGCCACTTCGAGACCATCCTCACAATCAGCAGTTGAGGAATGCCAACGCCGCGACAGCGTGCGTCTACAATCTCTCCACCTTGCTTGACCCTGAATGCAACACTAGTGGAGGTGAGTTTTGTTTCTTAAGTTTTGAGGACAAAAATTTTTCTCAGTGGGTTATTATGTAGTGCCCCGCTCCTCGCGGTCCACTATGTAATACCTACAGCTTGCTGACTCAGTCTTGAACTGAGTATTCGAGGAAACCTTTGTCGGTATCGATTGATCACAGATGAAATGCAATGAACCTTTCCATTTGAAGGATTGGCTTCTATTGAAATGAATCCAAGAGTTTTGTTGGATGTTTTCTTTCGCTGCTTGGTTTTGATAAATGCGTTTTCGTGTTGGTTTTCGATGATTGGTTTTCATTGTTCGCTTTCATCGCATTTCGCATTCATTCCGAATCTTGAGAGAAAGAGACGAAGTATGCTAATCAACTGTTGGTGCCAATGTAGGACGCGTGAACTATTCGTGAACGGTGCGTGGAGTCCCTCCTTCTCTCAACTAAGATTCATCTCGGTGAGTTGCTTTAACCGGACTTGCATTTATTTGTACGCCCTAATAAAAATGATCTCTAGTCCACTCTGTTGCCTCGTTCCATGATCAGCGATACCTCAATAGTAAAAAAGATAAGAGAAGCTAAATGAATGAATCACATGTAAATTGGAATTGTCACTTGCTTGCTTCAATATGAACTGTATGCTCTTATGAATTGCCTAAAAGAGATAGATCGGTATAGAAATCACGACTTGACCGTGCAAGAAAGAGAGAAAAGAAATGTTTACAAGTTGCTAGGCTCGTGCATAGTAGAATTATCTGATAGCTGCATTCGCATTGGTCTAGACAACTTGTGCACAAGGTGGTAATCTCTCGATCGATTCTGGGGGCACCTGGAGTCGATCGGCCTAGGAAAGAATAGGACACCTGGGGCTAGAAGTCCCCGCAGTAAGAGGGGTTGTCAGTCTATTAGTAGTTGGGCAAGAAGTTCCGATTGCTAGTAATGGGAATACCCATGGACCACAATAGTTAGGTTCATGCATATAGACAGAGATTTATTGCAAGCCTAACATGCAGGGACGAAAATGAGAATGTTTTATATATATGCAAATTGTGCTAACCTGTTTTTGTGCAGGGATGACTGTCGGCGATGGTAAGTTGGATATGAATATTTTGCTGTCTTGTTTCTTATAAATTGTTAAAAAGAACCTAGACAAGTAGAAAGATCACTAGTAAATATGTAGCTTCACATATTGAATTAGTGCAGATATTTGTGAGTTTCGACGAAGAGCCGCTCGCCAGTATATGATGTGTGCTGACCCACGTTGTGGGCATCCTTTTCAGAAAGCAAAGGACACAGGGGGATTTCAAGTGAGGCACTAAAGCTCGTCTAGCCCAGTAGAGTTGTGGACTGCCTCGAAGCTACTTTTCATTCCAGTCAAGTTTCAAGTCTCTTTTCCTTTTGAAGGTGTCTTTTTCATTTCCAACATGTAATAAAGGGATATAATGTATGGGCATTATGACTATTTTCAAAAGAGAGAGTTTTAAAGAGAATCATGTAGCCAATATAAGGCAATCTGAGTTTGCAAAGCTTTGTACTTTTATTCCTATCAAGTTTATCAATAAAAGAAGTATTCCATTTCAAATCTCTGTGTCCAATATTTGGTTTTCTGCAATGAATGGGTGCGTACGTGTGTTTTGCTTAACTAGTGTGTGCGTGCGTGTGTTTTGCTTGACTAGTTGTTTTGTGTAGGTACATGGCCTTGTGCAAGCACAACTTAGGCTTGCACGGCATCACGCCTTAGCGAGGACGCTCGATCCCGCATGGATCCAGGCAAGACTGTAGAAGTATGGGAAAAGGACAAGAAAAGTCCATGCGGCTCCAAACAGAGGGAGCCTCATGAGTCTCAGGAATCCTTCAGAACATTATGCGGCTCGAGACTCTCCAACAGATCCATGCGGCTCAGGCAAAGACACGTGGCCATACGCTGTCCGCTTCTACAGCTGACCATAAAGCCGCCTCCCAATTAATTGCTCTGACGACAGCTCTGACGCTATGAATGACAGCTCTGACATAAAAGCTGGAATGATGATGGCGTGCTCATTGGGAAAAGAAGAAAATCTTTCTGGCAGGATCCGTCAAGTCCCAAGCACCCCTATGCGGCTGCCCGCTTCATGCGGCTGCCATCCCTATACGGCTGCCAATCATCATGCAGCTGCCCGTTTCATGCGGCTGCCACTTTCATGCGGCCGTTTCCTTCATGCGGCTGCCCGCTTTAAGCGGCTGCCCGTTTCATGCGGCTGCCACTTTCATGCGACCGTTTCCTTTATGCGGCTGCCCGCTTCATGCGGCTGCCCACTTCATGCGGCTGCATCCTTCATACGGCTGCCCACTTCATACGGCTGCCTCCTTCATGCGGCTGCCTCCTTCACAAGGCTGCCATCCTCATGCGGCTGTTACCTTCATGCGGTTAGCCATATGTGGTTCACTTAGAGACCGCACACGATAGAGAGACACGTGGCAGTCCTCACGACAGTTGAGACACGTGGCGATCCTCATGACAAGTTGAGACACGTGGTTGTCTTATCCGCTTGGAGTTATGGCTGCTCACAGATCCTGACAACCAGATTTAGTGCAATCACCATTATTATTCAAATCAAATCTGATTTGTTGTGATTAAGCAAATTGGACACGTGATGGAAGATCCGAGCTTGTCATGACAAATTATGAAGATTCATTGCAATCAGCATTAATTGCCCATATAGATTTGGCGCAATCAAGAATCAATTGCCCAGATGTAATGCAATCAAGATTAATGGCCCAGATGATTGGCCGCCGACTTTTCAAGGGGGAAATCATTGCAAACCCTAATGATCACACCCCACTCCTACAAATAGCAAGGTACCATTCCCTTGTAGAAGGATCAGATCCCGAGAAAAAAAATATAGCAAGGTGCCATTCCCTTGCAAAAGAGATCCTCTCCATCCGGCTGGACACACAGAGAGACAAAGGCGCGCACAGAAGAGTCTTTCCATCCTGAGAGCATTTCTTCATCAGAGCCAAGGCTACGTCTGATCGTCCAAGGAGTAAGGCAGAGCTGCCGTCGCTTTCCCGAGCCTCAACCATCATCCCCCAGATAAAACTAAACAATTGTACTTAGATTGTTGTACCTAGGTTTTCGTTCCTAGGCTTTCTTTGTACGAGCGAGTTTGTATTGTGAAGTAAAAGTCCAGTCCTCCTATATAATTGTTCCGTTCTTTTATAATCAATGGCAAACACGATGGCGACTCTGCTGGGGACTAAATTCTCCACGGCTGAGGAGTTGGTGACGTAATCGGACGCAGCCAAACTTGGCTCCACTCAACAAATGCTGGTCGCCCGGTTCGACCAACAGGCGTTTGAAGAAATGCTCTCTGACGGGAGCGCTGGCCCGGTCCAGCGGCGAGCCCGCACGAAGAAGGCCCGCAGGGAGTGGAGGCCCAAATCATTCGCTCCTCCCTAAGCTCTCGAAGGAGTACTCTCTGTTGCCCGAGATAACGGAGAAGTCTCCCTTGCGGCCCCACTTCAAACCATAGAGGAATCTGCTGTCCCCAAGTCCGACAGAAGAAAATACTATGATGCTGGACTTGCAGGGGCAAAGAGGAATTCTATACAGCCCAAGCCGCATAAGGGCGCCAGCCGCATGGAGGCTCATGCGGCCGCAACTGCCAACCGCATGGAGAAAACTCATACGGCCACAAAAGTCAGCCGCATGCAGAAAGCCCATGCGGCCAGAAACTCCAGCCGTATGCAGGCAGCTTGTACGGCCATGACTTTTAGCCGCATACAGAAGGGTCATGGGCCACAAAGGATAGCCGCATGTAGACAGCCTGCACGGCCACTGATTCCAGCCGCATACCATCTATCCCATGCGGCTCACGGTCAGTCTTTGACCGCCTCTCATATGGTCCTGGCCATGGAGGCTCTCTGGAGCATATGCAAGACTCTGTTGTGACCAGCTTGGACTCTTCCTACTATGCACTCTCAGGTGCTAGAAGGAAGAAGTCACGGGCAGCGCGGGCTCGATGAGCTCAGTCGGCTGTCCCAACCTCTGACTACCAGGGCGTCCCGCTGACTATTACTCGGTCCCCTAATGGAAAGTTGTACAGAACTACCCGTGTCTAGCCCCCGGTGGCCAACGAACGGGATAGTTATCAAGAATCTCCCAATAAGAATCAGGGGCAAGTACTCGCGCTACCCCCACATCAGGGAGCAGGCAGGAGGCCAACACACTTATGTGCTCAGGACTCCCAAGCCCACAAAGCAGGGGACTTGTGCAACATGATTCTTCACAAGCGCAAGGAAAGAGACGAAGATTTGATGTGCAAAGAGTCCTGTCAAGGACATCAATACACCCAAGTCATTGTCAACTGCTGCTGCAATAAGGCAGCAGTACAAAAAGACCGGCGGTCCGTCTTCCAAAGGCTGCAACACCCAAACTCAGAAGACGAGGCGCTTCTCGTCGCATCTTACAATTTTGCTCTGAAGATTCCTGGCAGCGGTAGAGGAAAGAAAACAAATTCCCCCAGCCCGAATATATCAACCGGCGTAACCAAGAAACTCTCTTCTAAGCAGTTGTCTACCACCGTTACAGGAAGAGTTTACCAAGGTACCCACTCAAAGATAAAATCTGCCACACTTGGAGACTCGTCGTCCACATCTCTGGGAGATACTGGAGCCGGGGGAAGCATTCCTCCAAATATCCACAACAACCCGGTATTCCGAGAAGATAATCTGGGGGAAATGGTTCACCCAACAGATGCAGTAGATCCCGACGTCTCTGAGGACGTCCACAATTCTCAAGACGGGGCAAGCTCTGAAGCTGGGGGTACCACTCTTTCTAAGTCCGAACTAGAGGAGAACATTCCCACATACCCTGACGACTTCTCTGTACAGGGGTATAACTTAGAGGGCACGTTCTCAACCGTTCCTTCCATCTCTCCTCATGTGAGGACGGTATTTATGACAGACAGCAACCAAGAGGGCCCCAGTGATCGCCAACGCATCGACACTTTGGAGGCCATACTGCATGCCTTGGTCAAGTTCGTGGATGAGATCAAAGCGGCCCTTCCAACTCTGCAAGGAAGGACGCCTGGCCAAACAAGCTCGGGTCCTGCGGTCAATACGGACTCGAACTCAGCTGTACCAAACCCGGGCGATAATCCTCCTGAAATATCAGCTCCTACCACTGCAGACGAGGCCAGGGAGGCAAGAAGAGAGGTCCAGGAGCTCCGGGCCATGTTCCATGCCCGAGAAAACTGCCAAGACCTCAGGATACGACAACCGTATCCCGCTGCGTGGAGAGATGTTCCCTTTCCACCAAAATATAAACCATTCCACATCAATCCATATGATGGGAAGACATCTGCAAGCAGGTATATCACCTACTTCGAAGTCACAACCGACCATCTGCCTCATGACGATGCCATCCTAACGCGGCTGTTCATCGTAGCATTGGAAGGGTTCGCCTTCGATTGGTACCGCAACTTGCCAGACAATTGCATCCACTCCTTCACCAGTATCAAACGTATGTTCCTAGAGAGGTTCTACGAAGTAGGACAAGACGTGACGATGTCCACCCTCATGGACGTTGTTCAGGGAGAAAAGGAGCTGACAAGAAACTATATCGAGCAGTTTCGCCAAACCGCAATGAAGCTGCCTTCTGGTAACCCAGATTCCTCCTTGATTGAAATTTGCCAAAAGCGACTGCTTCCCACAATCATCCTCTGGATGTGCGAAAGTCAATTCAAGGATTGGAAGACGTTCATCATCAGTGCCACTAGCACAGAAGACAAGGTGAAGAAAGCCCGCCAACTGGGATTGCACATCTCGGAAGGGGAAGACAAGGGCAAACGCCCTAACGTCAACACAACAACGGTGGTAATTCCTCCAACAACCGAGACAACAAGGGCAAGCAGGCTATGGTGGCCGACACAGCCCCAAAGCCCGAATCAAAGCCAACAGAAAAGCAGTGGCCTCAGATGACCTACTCCTTCGAGGATGGCCATGTTAAATCCGTCTTAGACATGCTCATCCAAGGAGAACGAATTCAGCTCCCTCCTCCCAGGCGTGAGCCTCATCCTACAGATATGGAGAGTCCCAAGTACTGCCATTACCATCGCTATGTTCACCATGCTACACAAGACTGCTACCAGCTGAAGCGATACATCCAACATCTTATCGATTCTAAGGCCCTGGCCATTGATTTCGAAGAGGTGACCGAGGCGGCCAATATGGTGTCAGTACAATTTGGCAGCTTCCCTCCGACAAAGACTCAAGACGGAGTAGTACCCGTTCTCAGAGCAAAGATGGAGGTCGCTAACCTTATACCTCTTCGAGACCAGGCTGCTGGTCTAGTGCCCCTTACCACATCATGGGAGAGGATCATGTGGGTCCATCCGGACTTGGTACCTGAGGTGACTCAGTCCGCACCTTCCTCTACCAGCAAGAAAAAGAATGGGAAAGTCAAATCATGCTGCACGATCTCGACAGAGGTCGAAGAAGCTACTGCTGTTGACCGGGTAACTCAGCTGAAGACCATCAGCCGACAGCCGCTGATGCTCCCTGATCCTCGCAGCCTTCGACGACCGACAAGCCTAGGCCGAAGGAGACTCGCTTCGACAAACTGCTCCGAAGGAAGACGCCTCATAGGCTGGAGAGGCCTTACAACTTTGACATCTTGGCGCAATTGGCCAACACACCGGCCAAATTATCGCTATACGAACTCCTGAGACTCTCCAAAGATGTCTGTGTCGTACTAAGCGAGGCACTCCAGAATGCCGACACGTATCTTGCTCAGACCAATCTCACTAGGGAAAGCTCGCTTGCAGATCTCCAGGACAGCGCTTGGACAGGGTCAATACTGAATATTTTCTTCACTCCGCAAGATATGCTCATCAAGACCAACCTGCACGATCGCCCTCTGTATTATACTGGGTACATTGGCGATATCAAGGTGGATCGGATGCATATTGATACCGGTTCTCCCATAAGCATTATCCCGAAGAGCTTACTACACCATCTGCGCATCCCAATGCATCGCCTGACGCCGACAAGCACCGCCATTAGCGGTTTCAATTCGGGCAGGAGCTACCCATCGAGAAGATTTGCCTGAAGTGCCAAATTGGCGACCTTCAGTCAGAAGTAACCTGTTATGTCATAGATGCGGACACTTCCTACAATATTCTCCTGGGGCGTCCTTGGATATGCGATTACATGATCGTGCCTTCCACACTGCACCAGTACTTCAAGTACGTCGACAAACACGGCCTCGTGAGGACAGAATTTGCCGACATTGATCCCTTTAAAGGGGTCGAATCCTACTACTCAGATTCATGCTTGTACGAGAAGTAAAAAAGCATCTTGTCGAAGGCGATACTCAAGCTCAAACTGAGGTAGCATCTGGATAAGAAGAACCTCTGATGATCCACCTTCAAGCCTGCAAGCCTGGCATAACTGCGCCCCTTACAGCCACTCTGCGTAAGGACGCGATCAGCCTCTCTGCACAGGAGGAACAGATGATAATCCGACTGCCAAGGTCTGGCCAAGCACCAAGACCCACGACAGAGCCACTGACAATCAGGCTGCCTAAAGCTAATCAGCAACAAACAGGGAAGCTCAATCACTCTGTCAAGCCGATGACAATTCGTCTTTCCAGAATGAATCGGCAACCGAACGCTAAGCCAGGGACTGCTAGCCAGCCAACAACTCCCCGCCCAGCACCGAGCACCAAACTAGGGGTGGCTAGTACGCCAACGATTCCACGTTCTGCTCCACCCATGGAGCCCCTGATAATCAAGCTGCCCAAGTCATCCTCTCAGTCCTCATTTACACAGGGGGTAGCTGAAGAAGAGTCAGAACAGGCCAAGTATGTGGCTGCTTACACTGATGTGCCATCCGCAAATGATGTAATCCTACTGGAAAAGATACCTTACTTCATCAATAAAGGGTTATCTTTGAATTATCTCGAGCTTAATAAGCTTTGTACAATGTATGCTATGGAACACGGCATAGGCACTCACCTGCACACACAGGTAACAAATGTCTATACCGCAAACCAACTAACTCCAGTGGAAGACGCTTATCGCATAATCGAGGGAGAGGATCATCCAATCATCTTCGGCCGAAGGAATGACCCACAACCCTTTAGGGTAGAAGAAGTTGATCTCAAACTCGACACCGGGAGATTGCCTATTTATCTGTAAAGTTCCCAATCCAAGTACCTTATGCAAAAACAAGGGTATGATCTGGAAACTATACCAGGCTTGAACTACGGCACTGGACGACGATTACCCTTACAATCGTCGGTCCCGGCTGGGAAACCATGAGACTACTACAATAAAACCAGATGTGGGCTAGGTTATGTTACACCGGCAACAACCCCTGAAAGCTCAGACGAGGAATGCGACTGGCATTCACACTCAACCGGATCACCCACTTCCGATTCAGATGTCAGCATCGGGGACATGCTCAGGCAAGTCTAGTCCGTCAATATGGTATTTGTCGACGCCTACGAAGAAGATGAAGACATTCTCGAACTTCTGGAGTTAGAGCCGTGGGCACAATAACTAGATAGCAGTGGGAAAAGCGGTTCGAATAAAGAGAGCCTCCCACCAAGGATGAGGTTGTACAAGTCGATCTTGGTGTTGACTCCTCTCCAAAGCCCATCTTCGTCAGCAAGAATCTGACGGATGAAGAGCGAGAATCACTACTACAACTCGTCAGAGAATACATCGACGTGTTCGCCTGGAGCTACGAAGATATGCCAGGACTGAACCCCGAGGTTGCACTTCACAAGCTCAACATCCGTCCGAACGCAAAATCGGTTAAGCAACAGCAACGACGGTTCCGCCCCGACGTTATGAACGCCATTGAAGCTGAGGTCAACAAACTGATAACCAGTGGTTTTATCCGTGAGGAACAGCATCCAGACTGGGTCGCCAACATAGTACCAGTCCTCAAGAAGAATGAAAAGATTCGAATCAGCATCAATTTTTGCAATCTGAATGAGGCGTGTCCTAAGGATGAGTTCTCTCTCCCTATCACAGACATCATGATCGACAACACCTGCGGCTTTGAGCGTATGTCATTCATGGACGGTTTCTTGGGGTACAACCAAATAAAGATGTTCCCTGATGACGAAAAGCATACATCATTCCGAACACCAATTGGCACATATTACTACACAGTCATGCCTTTCGGTTTAAAGAATACTGGCGCCATCTATCAAAGAGCTATGAGCGTCATCTTTAGAGACCACTTGCGCAAGATAGTGGAATGCTACGTTGACGATATCGTCGTCAAGAGCCGTTCTAAGGAAGGTCATCTGCATGATCTGAGAACAGTGTTCAATCTGATGCGAGCGCACAATTTGAAAATGAATCCCACAAAATCCTTCTTGGGCGTATCCAGGAGGAAGTTCTTGGGTTTCATCATTACTTTCCAGGGTATCTATATAGACCCTGAGAAGACGAAGGCAATCATGGAGATGGGTCCCCCGAGAAATCTCCATGAACTTCGAGGTCTTCAAGGGAGGCTGGCCTACATCAGGACGTTTATCTCCAACCTCTCCGGACGATGTCAGCCATTCACCCACCTCATGAAGAAAGGCATTTCATTCGTATGGGATGAAGAATGCCAGCGCGCCTTCGACAGCATCAAAGAATATCTGACAAACCCTCCAGTCCTGGTGGCCCCGGTTGCTAGAAGGCCATTCCTGCTCTATGTACGAGCAATGGAACATTCTCTCGGGGCTCTGCTAGCACAAAACAACGAGGCAGGTCACGAACAAGCTATATATTATCTCAGCCGAATGATGATGGGGCCGGAGCATCGATACACTGCCGTAGAGAAAGAGTGCCTTGCTCTGGTTTTCGCCATTCAGAAGATGCGATACTACGTCACGGGACAAACTATCTATGTCATATCAAGAGTCAACCCCCTCAGGGTCCTCATGACTAAACCAGGTGTACTCAGCTCTCGCCTCGCTACCTGGGCGATATTACTGTCCCCCTACCATATGATCTTCGTCCCGCAAAAGGCTGTTAAAGGTCAAGCTCTGGCAGACTTTTTAGCAGCCCATCTAGGTTCGGAGTCAACCAAAATAAACGAAGAGATTCCAGACGAGGTCGCTAATTTAAATATGGCCTTCCATGATACCATATGGAGAATGTTCTTCGACGGTGCCTCTAGAACCGGGCCCAAGGGCAACATCGTCGCTGGAGTCGGAGTGGTGCTGATTTCTCCCACAGGGCTAGTGATCAATCGAGCTTATTCCCTCACAGAGCCCTATTCAAATAATATGGCCTCCCATGATACCATATGGCCAATGCTTTGGTCATTGGCCTCTGACTTGCAGAAGAACTAGGGGTAGAGCACCTTGAAGCATACGACGATTCACAGTTAATCGTCAATCAGATTCGGGGTTCATACGAGGTTCACCATGAAGACATGATCCCCTATCACCAAATAGCGATTGACATCATCTCGTCCCTGGAGGGGTTCTTCATAGAGCACGTTTCTAGGCTCTAAAACATTGAAGCTGATGCCCTAGCAGGCCTTGCCGCTTCCTTAGTAGTTCCGAATCATGCTCATCATCTGGTTGACATCATAGGCCGTGAGTTGGTTTGTCCCAGGAATAATGTTCAATGTGTTGAAAGTTACCCCACGCTGACCGTCGACGAAGCACCAGACTGGAGACAACCATTCATTGACTTTATAGTCTACGATATCCTGCTAGAGAATCCGAAGGAAGCCACTTCTATCAGAAGACATTCCCTCAGATTCTTCTACGATACAGAGACGAAAATGCTATATCGGCGATCATAAGATGGATTACTGCTTCGATGTCCGTCGAATATAGAGGCCAAAGAAGTCGTGCGTGAAGCTCATGATGGCATCTGTGGGGCCCATCAGCCTGGCCCGAAATTACAGGATTGCCTTCGACGAATGGGCTATTACTGGCCCACGATGGTTGTAGATGCAATAGACTATGCATAAAAAAGTAAAGCCTGTCAAGTCCATGCAGATTTCATCCACCAGCCATTCGAGTTTCTACATCCGACGGTGGCATCCTGGCCCTTCGAAACATAGGGAATGGACATCATTGGTCCGATCACTCCACCTTCGTCCAGAGGACATCATTTCATACTCGCAATTACAGATTACTTCTCCAAATGGGCGGAGGCTATTCCGCTGGCAGAAGTGAAGACTTCAAACGTGATCAGCTACCTTAAGCATCATGTCATCTATCACTTTGGACTGCCCCGAGGGATCATCCAAGACAATGGTCCGCAGTTCGCAAGCCACGCTTTCTATCGGTTCTGCGACAAACACCGAATCTAGAATATTGCTTCAACACCATACAACCCGGCGGCTAATGGTCTAGCTGAAGCGTTCAACAAAACAATTATCAAGCTTCTCAAGAAGTTCGTGCCATCAAACAAATGCGACTGGAATGAAAAGCTCGGCGAATGCTTATGGGCATACCGTAATACAGTGCGACCTGTCACCGGGAACACACCATTCTCTCTGGTATACAGAAGCGAGGCAATTCTTCCACTGGAGACTCAAATCCCCTCACTCTGCGTCGCTCTCACATACAGATTGACGACAGATGATAATCACCATCGCCGACTACAAGAGTTGGAGGCCCTAGATGAGAAGCGCCTATTAGATCAACAACGAATCGAGCTATACCAGGCACGTATCTCCGGAGCCTTCAACAAGAAGGTTAAAATCAGAACATTCAAAGTGGGCGACCTCGTTCTGGCAGTTCGGAGGCTGATGTTTATGACTCACAAAACCGTCGGCAAGTTCCAACCAAAGTGGGAAGGCCCGTTCATCATCGATGCTGTATTCTCAATGGAGCTTACCGCCTCACAAAACAAAATGAAGAGTTGCTCATGTTGCCCATCAATGGTAAGTTCCTAAAGAAGTATTATGTCTGAAATGACATCTGCCAAAATAATGAGTTACGTACCCGCTGGTACCGTTGAACTCATATCCCGACTACAAATCTTCCAGAATGACGAGTCATGTACCCTCTCGTACCACTAATCTCATATGTCGACTCTAAATCTCCCAGATTGTCGAGTTATGTACCCGCAGGTACCGCTGGACTTACACTCTGGTCACTACAGATGAATATATACCACATCTTTTAGGTAGTAAGTCATGTATGATTATACCTCTGAACTTTCTTCCCAAAAGGTGCTCCCTCCTTATGATCCAATACCCGCACTTTTAGTGCACAAAAAGGGTAACAGATCCACAGATCTTCCGAAACAACGACGTCGATGTTACCCCTGAGTTGTTTCCCTTCCATCAAAAACAAACCGCCCCTCACATAGAACTTTCATGTCCTCATTACCTCTGAGTTGTTCTATGCACCCTTCATGGAGCCCACTCCTGCCATGTCCTCATTACCTCTGAGTGAGAAGGCTCCATCGAAGAAACCCTCATATTTACCACGTCCTCATTACCTCTGAGTAAGTATGTTGGTTCTCTTTCGACTTATTATCCGTACCAAAAAAAACCCCAGGGTACGCCAAGGATAATAGGCCCACAAATGTCCTCTGTTGAATACAAATGTCCACTGTTGACCACAAATGCTGTACTAAGTTTCCTAGTACATGTCCCTCACTTCTCATCATGCCCCGAGGGCCCAGCTGCCCCATGGCGTTCTCTCTTCCTATATCAGGAACGTCCATGGCCACCTTACTGTGGAATTGTTCCAAGTATCCCATCAACTTGTTACCTGTACCTAAAACCAAGGTATATCCAGGGTAACAAGTCCACAAACGATTCCCCAGTGGAGGAAATACCACAACACCACAAACACAATAAGCAGTACAAATAAAGGGTAGAATAAAGCACACTCTTTTATTTGAAAGGCAAAAGTACTACAGGTTCGGGGACCACGTCCCTCTCAAGAAAGGAAAAGAACGATAAATGAAAGAAGAGAAAAAAAAAGACGACTATGGTTCGGCAATACATAACTCCATGAGACGATCTTTCAGTAAGACAGTCGACCGCTCGAACCCCTGCTTGGCCCTACGCTCGGCCTCCTGAGCCAACCGCTCTGCGTCTTCTAGGTGCGCATGAGCCCGCCAACCATCCTCGAGCTTCTCCAAAGCACGCTCCAGGCTAGCAGAAGCTCGGGAGACCTTGTCGGCCTCCTGAACGATCAGCTCTTTGTCCGCGCGAGAAGCTTCAAGCTCAGACTCCAAGAAGGCTAGCTTCCTCTGGAGTTTAAGGATCTGCTCCCGTGTATCAATTATTCCGCGAGAGGCAGCCGCTTCCCGAGCTGTGCAATCCTCGCTCCTGTGGCTCAGTCGATCATATTGAAAAGATAGGTCACCGAAGTCCTTCATTATAGCTGGCTTGGACTTATCTCGTGTGGCCCTTACCTTCTCCAGGACAGTGGTAAGGAAGCCCCGCTCCTGATCTATTGCTGCAGACAGATCAGCCTGCCTCAGCGCTTGAAACTGGGCCACAAGCTGGTCAGCCTCTAACAATCTGGGTTCCAGAAGCGCAGCTATCCCTGTCCCACCAGGGAGGGCTTTAAGAATATCAATTTGGCCCCGAGCACATTGTCGGGCCAAAGCGAAGGGGGTCCCCCGCTCTACAGCAGCTTCGACCCCTCTCTTCAAGTGGCGGTAGAAACTGTCAACTACATCCTGTGATGCCTCATCCAGAACTTCCGTAGAGGATGGCGTCAGCGGAAGTGTAACTGGCAGTCCCGAAGGAGATACGCCAGAACCGGCCACCCCTACCACCAGGAAAACAAATTCTGAACGAAAAGATGCATGAATAGCAGCTAACTCCTCCTTCGCAGCTCGGAGAACCTGGATAACTCGGCAAGGCAGAGAGGTCGACCTCTGAAGCCACATGAGTAGAGGAGGAAGCATAGACCATTGCCCCTGCCCCGGTTGCGTCGTCGCCCGATCTCCCGAACTCGAACCAGCGGGAGGCCCTTCGATATAAGGAGGGGGCACACTCCCTACCACCAGATTCCCGTTGGTAGAGACTTCCTCGACAATATTCGTCACTGGTAGTGAAGAGGCAGGACCTGTATGTCCAGAGAAACCATCAATCAGCATAACCCGAAGGATGTGATGATAGAGCGAATGGGCCTCCTCACTAGTCAAAATTTGGCTTATCTTACCAGGGGAGGATTGTGGAGGCTGAGGCTCGCTCACAACCGCCATAGTCCTCTCACCAGTAACTCCCAATCCGAATTCAGCTGGCTCTTCTGCCCCAGCCACCCCAGAAGGAGGTACGACTGGATCAGCGTCACCTTGATAAAATTCAGCAGTTTTGGGGACAGGTTCATCGGAGCTCCCGTCATCTCGAGTCATGACCTCCGCAACGTGAGATCCCTCAGCCACAATCGAGAGAGCCCCGACAGAAATAATCCTGGCACACATGTCATTGATCAAAGTATTCAGGGCCAGATCGACTTCAGAAATAGTGGCCGATTCTCGAGATTCCTCTTCTTCTGACGCCTACGAGAGGAAAGGAAAATGATTAAGGTCAAAGTTCAGGAGAATAGAAGAACTGAATAAAGATAGTAGTAACTCTATTTACCTCCGAAGCAGGGTCGACGTCCTCGCTTCTCTCCTTTATAGTTAGCTTGCGACGTCTGGTCGCAACCCATTTTCGGGAGTAAGGAATACCGCCAACAGGGGAGATTTGCCTCCTACGTTTCCGTACAGGACCAGGTGCAACAGGCGGCTGAGCCACCACCATCTCATCTAACATAACAGGCGGCTGATCCGCCCCAACATCTTCCACCGGAAGGGAAGAGTTATCTGCCTCATGCTCATCATTCTCTTCGTCCGCAGTGGTGGACTCCGAGTCAGGCACGGGAACTGTGTTCGCCTTTCTCTTCCTCTTCAGACCCCCTAGGCTTTTCTGCCAAGCTAGAACCCACGATGAAACTGGTACTCGAGTCGAAATTAACGGGAGGCTTGCTCGCCGTAACATGGTATAGGGCTGCCATATACAAAATCTCTCCTGGCACCTCACCATCAGGAACTGAAAAGGTGGTTCGGGTATGGACCGTGTCATAATAATGCCATGCCCTGATACCATCCAGGACGCTACCTTCAAAGCCCAGGCAAGAGCTGGGACTGTCAAAAAAAGCTGGCTATACCCAAATTGGCGGGAGAACCTGCTGGGTAAGTAGGGCTCCAGGTAGACGTTGTTGCGGTTACGATATACTAGGTGCGTCGGACGGATGTTGCGCAGCCAAAGGAGCAGTTTCTCGGGCAAATGGAGAGGAGGTTCGGTACCATCAACATGAACGCTCCTCACTTCTTCAGTGGTAAAACAAGGAACAGACACAAAGAAGTCACATCCATCCACTCTTGCCAGCGCTCTCCGACAAGCTGGCATGGTGCTGTACTCCCAGGGCTGATGGTGGAATCGAAAAATGAAAGCGTCATCAGCCGTAACGCCATCTTCTGCTCCAGGCCTCATCAAAGATCGGCAGTGCATTAACAGCCACCCCATTAGATAATGGTATGGCAGCTCTACATGCTCAAAATCCATCGCCGTGTCACTGGCGATGACCTTGGACGAAAAGGCGCGAAGGCCGTGGTGTATGCTGCACACCATGGCCGGAAGAAGGGCCAATTTGACCCTAAAAATCAGCTTTACGGCGGAAAGGATAAAGTGGCGACTGATCCTCTCAATAGAACCCGCCCCTCCGGAGACTACGCAGTTCCGTAGCCACACCATCAGAAATCCTGCAAGGAGCGCCTTCTCCGACAGACGCTGAGTACGATGATAAAAATAACTAAAGGAGTCGGTCTTACTCCCAAAGGTGTCGACCGTGGACCTCGATCTCTTGGCAGTTGACACCAAGTGTTGTACCTCCTCATGAGTCTGAGGATCTCGGGAAGAAACCCGGCCTGAGGCGCCGAGTGTGAAAAGGTATGTGACCCAGGTGGTGGTGTGAGGAGTGCTCCCTTCCGAGCTACCATCTTTCTTGATAGCCGTCTGATGACAAGTACTGTGGTGACATAACAATTCCCGATACACGGCAACAAAGCCCGGGAACTGTCGATCCAAATCCTCGAGCTCTCGCTCGTAGGAGTGTACACTTCAAAGACTTTTTCCCCCCAGGGCAGCTTAGAGACAACGTACATCTCGTGGAGAGCAAGTCCCGGCTCCCCTCCGGGCGTGAAGAAGGTGCCCGTCCTCCGGTTGTACATCTCCAGAAGAGCCATAAACAACGGTTTATTTATGGGTAGGCCATTACAGGTGCCCCGAATGGCATGGTAAAGGCCGATCTCACGCAGGAAAGCCTCATACTTCCGCAGAACCCACGTGGTCAAGTTGGCCCACGTAGAGATAGGGTTTATCCAGTTCACCAACGCTAACAGGCCGACGGGATAAGACCCTTTCCGAGCAAGCTGGTTCAAGAAGGTATCAGCTTAGGTAAACGTGAAATTGGAACCTGTTACGTTTATGAAGGTACCCGGAGCAAGTCCCATCACGTACCGACTGACCGGTTCCTTTTTCGGATATGCTGACCCCAAATTCCTATTGTAATGGATGTTTCCCATAAATATCCCCGACTTGCTGGGAGTCAACGAGTCTACCATCTTTCTGTCTAGCGGTAGCATATTGAACCAGGACAGAGGAAAATGATGCTCTATCGGAGGGATATGGATCTCCACCGCGTCAAGAGTGAAGTCCTAGCTCTCGGATATATCCAGCGCCCGGGTGTTCTTCACAGACAAATCATCTCCAAAGAGGAACACAGGCTACAGGTATTCCCCCTCCAATTGCCCCGAGTTTATCATGGCGCAGAGGAAGTGAAAGGACTGCTTCTTGATAGCATTTAGCCTCTCCAAAGGCTCTTTTGGGAGCTGGTTCGTCATATACTCGACTATATGATCATACCTATAGCCCATAGCAGATTGGTCATGCCCCACCAGAAGTTCTGTAGCAGCATTCACTGGCAGATTCACCGAATAAGGAAAGAAAGAAACAAATGCAAAAGATGGCTAAAACGAGACTACTCAGCGCTTTAGCTTACATGAGCATATGCGACTCTATTTAAAGACGAGCTTATGCGGCTCTATTTAAAGACGAGCTTATACGGCTCTGTTTAAAGATGAGCTTATGCGGTTCCGTTTTAAAAGAGCTCATGCGGCTCTGTTCAAACATGAGCTTATGCGGCACTGATTAGCGTAAGCTTATGCGGCTCTGTTTAGCGTGGGCTTATGCAGTTCTACTTGGCAGAGCATTATGCGGCCCAATTCAGACGAACTTATGCGGTCCTGTTTGAGAGGGCTTCATGCGGCTCGATTCAGAGGGATTTATGCGGCTCTGTTCGAAGGGTCATTATGCGGTTCAGTTTGTGAAGTGTTTACATGGCCACTAGACAACTCCCATGCGGCTCGGACATGGGGTATACCCCCATGCGGCTCGGACATGGGACGTACATGCGACCCATACAACTTGAACATATCATTAAAGGCTTATGCATAAAGCATACAACAGAGCCGTCTTTGTTAGGGTTTCGAAGTATACGATCTTCCCAGACCCTTACCAGTAATAGCG
Organism: Iris pallida; assembly: GCA_029216955.1. Taxonomy (NCBI): domain Eukaryota; kingdom Viridiplantae; phylum Streptophyta; class Magnoliopsida; order Asparagales; family Iridaceae; genus Iris; species Iris pallida. Next base: position 23,226,513 of record JANAVB010011397.1, on the reverse strand, counting down.
GGGTGAACGTCGGGATGGACTTCAGGCACCGTGGCTGACGAAGAAGCCACTCCCTTACCCTTCACCGCAGTCGTAGCCTTGGAAGACTTGGGGCCATTGTCTATTAATAAAGGAAGACGAAGACAGCAACTTAGGGCAAGAAGAGTTGAAGGCAGAAGAAAGTAAATAAGCCTCTCTACCCAAAAGATGCTCTTATTTATAGGCAGAAAGGGGAGGACGCTTCGATCCGCGTGCTGCAAAACCGACTCTTCAGTCATTGAGGCAAATCCGAACCGACCCTTAGGATCCTGCCCCAAAAGGCGGCTTTAAATCTAAAGCAAATCAAGGGCAATAAATGAGATACATACGTGGCAAGAAGACGTGGCAGAGAGCATATACGGCCAGACAGTCTATGCGGCCAGAAACGGCCAATGCGGCAAGGAAGGTCATACGGCTAGGAAGGCCATGCGGCTAAGATGTCCATGCAGCCAGAACATCCTATGCGGCTAAGAAGTCCATGCGGCTAGAATAACCTATGTGGCCAGAAGAGCTTATATATAGCCATGCTTCTTATTCAAAGTATTTTAATTTTTTAAATTGAAAACTTTGAAGGGGGTCTTGTAGAAGCATGGGAAAAGGACAAGAAAAGTCCATGCGGCTCCAAACAGAGGGAGCCTCATGCGGCTCAGGAATCCTTCAGAACATTATGCGGCTCGAGACTCCCCAACAGATCCATGCGGCTCAGGCAAAGACACGTGGCCATATGCTGTCCGCTTCTACAGCCGGCCATAAAGCTGCCTCCCAATTAATTGCTCTGACGACAGCTCTGACGCAATGAATGACAACTCCGACACAATGAATGACAGCTCTGACATAAAAGCTGGAATGATGATGGCGTGCTCCTTGGGAAAAGAAAAAAATCTTTCTGGCAGGATCCGTCATGTCCCAAGCAACCCTATGCGGTTGCCCGCTTCATGCGGCTGCCCGCTTCATGCGGCTGCCATCCCTATACGGCTGCCAATCTTCATGCGGCTGCCCCTTTCATGCGGCTGCCACTTTCATGCGGTTGTTTCCTTCATGCGGCTGCCCGCTTCATGCGGCTGCCCATTTCATGAGGATGCCACTTTCATGCGACCGTTTCCTTCATGCGGCTGCCCGCTTAATGCGGCTACCGTTTCATGCGGTTGCCACTTTCATGTGGCCGTTTCCTTCATGCGGCTGCCCGCTTCATGTGGCTGCCCACTTCATGCGGCTTCGTCCTTCATGCGGCTGCCCACTTCATACGGCTGCGTCCTTCATGCGGTTGTCCACTTCATGCGGCTGCCTCCTTTATGCGGCTGTCTCCTTCACAAGGCTGCCATCCTCATGCGGCTGTTACCTTCATGCAGTTAGCCATATGCGGTTCACTTAGAGACCGCATACGATAGAGAGACACGTAGCGGTCCTCACGACAGTTGAGACACGTGGCGATCCTCATGACAAGTTGAGACACGTGGCTGGCTTATCCCCATGGAGTTATGGCTGCTCGCAGATCCTGATAACCAGATTTAGTGCAATCACCATTATTACTCAAATCAAATCTGATTTGTTGTGATTAAGCAAATTAGACATGTGGCGGGAGATCCTAGCTTGTCATGACAAATTATGAAGATTCATTACAATCAACATTAATTGTCCATACAGATTTGGCGCAATCAAGAATTAATTGCCCAGATGTAATGCAATCAAGATTAGTGGCCCAGATGATTGGCCGTCGACTTTTCAAGGGGGGAATCATTGTAAACCCTAATGATCATATCCCACTCCTATAAATAGCAAGGTGCCATTCCATTGCAGAAGGATCGGATCCCGAGAAAAAAATATAGCAAGGTGCCATTCCCTTGCAAAAGAGATCCTCTCCATCCGGCTGGACACACAGAGAGACAAAGGCACACACAGAAGAGTCTTCCCATCCTGAGAGCATTTCTTCATCAGAGCCAAGGCTACGTCTGATCGTCCAAGGAGTAAGGCAGAGCTGCCGTCGCTTTCCCGAGCCTCTGTCACGACCCACACCCATTGTGAGGGTACGAGAACGTAACAACGCCCAGCCTACGCCGCAGTGTCGGCGGTAGAACGCTGTCCTAGGTCAATCATCTAACAATATAAAGGTACCTGTATAGTATATACACTCCGAATGGAGGTGATATAACAATATACAGTTCTCAATCACATCTAAGGCAGAATGAATATAGAAGATAGATAAGTAATACTGAAATAAAAAGATCTACAGAATACAATCTGAGAGTCTAAGATGACATTTCAGCAACATCCAGAGTACAAGTCTCACTAGTGAATATGAAATAATATATACAATCCAGGTCTCAAAATGACTAAAAATAGTAAACCTAGACTAGGGAGCCTCAGTCTCTAAGCTAGTGGATCAGGCTGGAAATCTGGGTCACATGAGTCATCTACAGCTGTCCCATAGAAGGTGTCTACGCAGTCCTCATCCTCATCCTCTGTAATATTTTCAACAGGTCTAGTCAGGACAGGAGCGAGCACAATACATCTCATGCAGTTCATATCATGTCAGGAAATATAAAGCAAGCAATAGAGTAAGATACATGAAACGCTGTAAGAAGATGTACATGAAAACAGGAGAGATATTTGATAACTGGAAATATATACATGATAAGTAAGAACTGTAAGTGACTAGTAATTTAGAGTATGAGATGGCATGTAATTGGCTTAGGTTGTACATGATAAAACATGGAAGTAACAGAGTGTACATGATGGGTAAATCACATGACCATTTATACTCACCCCTACCCACAATCAATACACAAGGATCTATTCAAGTTACGTTACGGACATGATGTTTTGGTTACACAGGAAAACACATGAGAAAACATGAACGTACATGAGAGCACATGAAAGTACATGAGCGTACATGAAAGAACATGAGAGAACATGAGTGTACATGAGTAACACAAGAGCAAGAAATACATGATGTACATGAAACACATGTCATAAAGTATCCGGTGCGCCCGCTAAGGGGGATAACATCCCAAGAAGAGATCCATATAGTACCAATCCATGATGATAACGTGACAGCATCAAGTAAAAGTAATCTAGAGCGAGAATATAAGTCGTGACAAGTATGAAACGATCAGAGAATGTACTCGCCTGATACCCTGGATGTCCAGAAGAAAATACTGCCTGAGGAGTGGTATCTGGCTCCTAATCAGAACAGCACAAGTCACAACATGTCTAAAATGAAGTAATTGATCATTATAATGCATTCTACATGAATCTAGGTCATTCTAGGCCAAAGTCAACTCTTGGTCAACTTTGGTCAACTGTCTAGGTCAAACTAGGTCACACTTGGTCCAATCAAGTCTAATCTAGGTTAAGTCAACTCTTGGTCAACTCTGGGTCAAACCAAGTCAACATCTAGTCAAATTAGGTCAAACTAGTTAGGGCTTGGTCAATCTTGGTCAACTAGTCTAAGTTAGTATAATTTAGTCTTAACCAAGTCAATTCTAGGTCAACTAGACCAAGGTCAACTCTAAAAGTCAACTAAGGCTAACCAAGACTATACAAGTCTACAAACCAACACACATACATATCTATACCATATCTAAACATAGACAACATCATAATAGGCTATAGGGCAACACTATACAATAGGCCTATAAAACAAATATCTAAGTAAATAATTAGCTATCTAACACATAGCTAATACATTAGCTAACAAGGCACACAACTACATAATAGCAATATATATGCATCTACCTTCACTTCAATATACATATATATGTAGGAACCTATGCACACACATTATGTATATATATATACCTATATAAAGAAGGAAGGGTTTAGGAGAGAGTGTGTGTGTGTGGATTAGTGAGAGGGTGAGGAATATGTGGCTATGTGTGTGTTTAAAATGTGACATGATAGCAATGTGTGTGTGTGTTAGAGTGAGTGCAACAGTGAGTGACAGATGTAGAGGACTGTTAGGGTGTCCTGTGGTATGTGTGTTAACATTTGTGTGTGAGAGAGAGAGAGACACATGTGTGGCTGTGTGTTAGGAGTGAGGGTGAGGAATATGTACTGTCAGTACAGTTCAGGAAATAGGAGGGAAGGGAAAACAATTCATACAACTCATATTTCAGTTTTAACAGTAGATTTCAGTCTATTCATTTCCAAGCCATTTCATTCTCAGTTTTTTATACATAGGTAAATCTCAGGAATTTCATTTAAAACTCAGGTTTTCTGAACAACCAACTCAATTGAATGTAAACAAAACTCAGTTTTAGGTCCCCCCCAAATCCCAGGATCACTCAAGCCCAGTTCTCAGGTTATATGTTAAGGGTTCTCAGGTTATAAATTATTAGTACACAGGTTCATTCCTAACTAAAATCCCAGTTTTACATTAACATTTAAAAATCAAACCCAATTCAAATTCAGTAATCATATTTGAAACTCAGGTAGGTATATATATGTATAGGATTCAGCAGTGGATACGTATCAATGTGACAAAATCAGTGTATCCTAAATGAACCTATCATTCATCTCACAAGTTAATACATATTTCAGTTAACTGATAGTTAACACCTTACCAGCCCAAAACTACTTCGAAAACCTAACTTCTAACACCAATCCATACACAACATTGCAATAAACTATTACACCAGTAAATGGGTTAATCCTGACAATTCAAATCATGGAAAATAAGTTTAGAAACTCAACCAAAACCAAACTTTCGAACTCAGTTAAACATTGAGTATCAGAAAAGAACCCAACCTTCAAAACCAAAATTTCAAACTAAAACCCAAAATCAGTTTAAATAGTGGTGAGGTACAAGTCAAATGTGTCAGGGGGATGCATTCGTGTCCACATAAGTAGACACGAACGTGTCCAAAACTAAAATACAATGTCAGGAAACACATTGTTCAGTATGGCCTCGTGCACGTGTTCACCTAGGTCTAGGACACGACACAGGTGTCCACGTGTCTCGTGGTCACGTGTCCAGGTTCGCCCAGGGTCAGGCTACACACCTAGGACCCTGACACGAGCCCACGTGTCCTCAGGACACAGCACGAATACCGTATCAGTCGAGGAAACTCGACTGATACACACTGTTCTGCGCCGCATCGTGCAGTGGTTCTCGCGTCTCGTGGACACGACACGAGCCACGTGGGATCTCGTGGTCATGCCCAAGTGTAGCCCATATATTGGGCTACACACTCGTGCAAACACGAGGTGTCCAAGTGTCGTGTCCGCGCGACACGACGCGCGCGAAGTTGGCTCTGTGCGTGTGTGCACTGTCACAGTGCACGTGTCCTCGTGTCCTCGATACGACACGAGGTATTGTAAAACTCGAGGGGGGTCTGACAGTGATGGCCCCCACCTCTGTGTCAAATTACACGTATCCACGTGTCCTGTGTAGCGAGGAATAGAGGTCGGGTAGCAGGGGACAGAACTGGACTCAGTTCCAGCGTGTTCGTGTCCCTCGTGTGGACACGACACAGCACGAAATACCTAAGTGTCAACACAAACATTCAAGAGGGACCCTAGATCTACAATCCTATTCAAAAGGATTACGAAAATAACACAAAAAGTCTCTTTGTTGTATTTCGACAAACAGTTGGGAACAGGTCTGATACGTGTCCAAACGGACACCAAACTTATGAAACCCGACACGAACCCAATGCAGACACTTAGGGGACTCCTAGGGCTTCCTATATATGAAAACAAATTGAAATTTCATGGAGAAATGGAGGAGTTACCTATACTTGAACTTTCAAGAAAAACCCCCTTTTAATAGCTCTTCTTTTGGTGTCCCAATCCACTCAAATCACAACAAACTGAAATGAAACTTCAAAAATCAGCAAGAATAGGTATATTAGAACCCTATGGAAGAGATTTGAATGAAAAGGAAATGGAATGGGAATCTAGGGATTAAAGGAAGTAGGAACAAACCTTTCCTTCCTTTGAGCTTTCCTAAGAAAGAGGCAACCCTAAAATTAGGAGAGTACTTATAGGGTGGTGTTCCCAAGGAGGATATGGTGGCTGGCCAATAATGTCTAGGGCTTAGGGTTTTGCATATTCTTGGGCTTTGGGCCAATCTACAAGGCTATGGCTTGAATTGATTTATTAAAGGTTCTAAATCATAAGCCATGACTTATGACTTTCTAATTCCTATTGCTAACTAGAGTCTATTGACCAACCAAGGGTTAGCTTAGGTTAGACTAGAGTCATATAACCTAACCAAGTCCATACTAACTAGGGTTAGCTTCTAGGTTGGTCTACAAGGGTCAAAACTAGTCAAAGTCAACCTAGTCCAAACAATTCCAAAATAATTCCTAAAAATTCCCATAAATTCAAATAAATTATAATAAATTCAAATAATCCTAAAATGTTAAAAATACCCTAATCACATGGCTAGGCTCTAGGGTAGGCAGTCTCTACTGTTTCACTAGTAAACCACCAAAAATCACAAGTCATGAATTTAAATAGTTTAAAAATAATTAAAAATTACTAAAAATCATAATATGAAATAAATATCATTAAATAATAATTATAATTACAAAATTTCAAAATTACCTTCTTCTGGAAAACTGGGTGTTACAGCCTCTACCGTCACCCCCCAGAAAAAACTAAACAATTGTACTTAGATTGCTGTACCTAGGTTTTCATCCCTAGACTTTCTTTGTACGAGCGAGTTTGTATTGTGAAGTAAAAGTCCAGTCCTCTCATATAATTGTTCTATTTTTTATAATCAATGGCAAACAAAGACGGACGACCCTAGCGGGATCGGGGCGTGACAGCCATCGAGTTGGCCGAGGCTTTCAATAAGACAATTATTAAACTCCTTAAAAAAGTCGTATCTTCCAATAAGCGCGACTGGAATAAAAATCTCCACGAATGCCTTTTGGCTTACCGAACCACGATCCATACACCTACTGGTAGTACATCGTTCTCACTTGTATTCAGAAGCGAAGCCGTGTTCCCTTTGGAACTCCAAATTCCCTCTCTACGGGTGTCCTTTAATAGTCATATGACTACAGAGGGTAATCATCGCTTGCGACTACAAGATATGGAAGCACTTGATAAAAATTACCTTCAAGCTCAATAGTGCATTGAGCTGTACCAGGCACAAATCTCATGAGCCTTCAACAAAAAGGTCAAAGAAAGGTCGTTTCGGGTCGGTGATCTTATCCTATCTGTTAGAAGGTCAATAATTATTACTCACAAGACTGCTAGAAAGTTCTAACCTAAATGGGAGGGACCGTTGTTGTTGAAACAGTCTATCCCAATGGTGCATGACGGCTAGCAAAACCTAATGGAGATTTGCTCATGCCCATTAACGATAAGTTTCTCAAGAAATATTATGTGTAAATGTCTAGTTTATCTCCCATTCCTATATTTTGTTTTTATCACATCTTTGTTTGAATGTCTACCATGTCCATATTCTTCTGAGTATGCATTCTTATCGGTCAATCTTGCTTTAACACATCCATATTACCTCTGTTGGCAAGGCGGGCGGTCACTATGATTCATCATCCAAGTCGGGTTCTACTCAACAAGTCCATATTACCACTATTGACAAGACAGTCGCTATGATTTATCGTCTATACCTAATTCTAGGCGTATTCATGATAAGTCCACTAAACGAATAGGATTCTTGAGAAATCAAATATGTCCATATTATCTCCGAGTTGTTCTTACATTTCTTACCTCTGAGTAAGTTACTGAAGTATAATTCGGTGTTTGTCATGTTCATATCACCTCTGAACAAGCACACAAATGTCGCAGATATAACAAGACAAGAAACAAGGCGAGGAAAAGAGATTGCTTTATTATTTTTTAAAAAGACAAGGGTCTACAAAAATGGAAAACCCTAAAAGAAAAGAAAAGAAAGATCATCACTGTTGGGTGATGTTAACACATAGTTCGTCAAGTCGCTATTTTAACATGTCCATCCGCTCTTGGAACTTTGCCTTCGCTTGGAACTCAGCGTGTTGGTTCAGAGCAGCATCATCCTCAAAAGCAGCAAGCTTCTCCGCAACCACATCCAGCTCAGCTTTATGCTTCCTCAGGTCAGCCAAAACCGGAGCGTGGTCTCTCATTTATTGACAAACGAGCTCGTAGTCTCGTGCCTTCCCTTGATCTTCGGCCTCGAGGGCCATCATCGTGTCTTAGAGCCATTTTATCTGTTCCTTGAGCCCGCCTATACGCACGACGAGGCCCTATCGAATGCCCAGGATGGACTCTTCAGTAGAAGCTAAGTCAACCTCTTCGGTAGAAGCATCTTATAAATCACGCTCAACGGTCGCCAGATCGGACGAATAAGATGCCTTGGCCATAGTGCTTTCCTCTACTAATCTGCTACTCTCCTCAGCAATCAAGTCAGCGGTTTCAGCCGATCTTAAAGTTTGGAGCTCAGTCAATCGAGCTTCCACCTCCACTATCGTCGCCTCCAATGCATCGGCCACTGCCGTCTGACCTTCGTAAGCTCTTATGGAATTTACCTGGGTTAAGACAACCTTCTTAGCGACGAGAAATGAATGACCATAGTTCAGGGCATTCTCCACACCTCATTGCAGGATGAAAAAGAAAGCTTCGATAAAAGCCTTCATATATTTATCCTCCTCTGCAAATCGCAAGAGGCGTCATAGGCACAGTAGAGGAACCCGATGGAACGATAGCAGATACTGCCATGGAGAAAGTAGTAAAACTTATTTACCAAGCCACCGGCGGCTGGATAGATTCACCCGCACTCGGGGTCAGTTTCGTTATGTCCCTCGCGGCTCCAGAAGAGATCACCGGCCCAGAAGGACCTCCGACCAAAGACAGGTCTGAAGATAACTTCCCCGGAGATAAAGACACCGACATAATCTCCTGCACCCCGCTAGCTGATGATGTGGCCGGAGTGGAAGCCAATGATTGGAGCACACCCAATGCGGAGGAAGACCGCCGAAGGGGTGACTTGAAGAGAAACTTCAGCAAACTCTTCGGCGGAATTGCTATCCTAGCCGAATAAGGCGGAGTACCCCCTAACTTGGTGACCTCAATGGTTTGTGTTACCGTGGGGACAATATGCAGAGAAGTACAACAATCTCACACCATTGGAGCAGGAAGCCCCCTGGCTACCCTCAAAGTAGGTGCCTCACCAGTTTGGAGATCGATCGCCTCTCCTGTAGTCCCGTCGTCGATGGCGGCTATCAAAGTGGAAGAAGTAGCCTCTACTCCCTCTCGCTCATGGCTAGGTCGGGTATCATCCCCCAAGTGAAGGCCCCTCAGCTATATTCTTGGGATGTTTGTCGGGTTGTGGTGCGGCTGTGTCTTTCTCGGGCACTGCACCAGTGGAAGACGACAGGCCCCCTGCAAAAAAGGAACAGTTATTTCTCGTCAAAGTGTCGATAAAAAGCAGAGAGGTCACACCCCGAGTAAAATGCCTTACCTGAAGAATATTCCCGTGCCTGAGCTCTGTGCAGGGCTGCTAGCAAATCACCGATATCCCCTTCGATGAAGTCAAAAGTAGAAGTGATAACTTCCAGATTCTTCTCATCATCGGTCTAAGAGACCGTATCATCCGCATCCTCCTTGCCTAGTGGTGGGGGAGGGGTCAGATGCTCCTTCAGGAACATTCATATCCTCGTGAGCAATCTGCAAAAGAGGAGGAAGAATCAAGAAAGGACCTTCCCTATAAAAGAAATAAAAAGGTTGATCGCTTACTGAGAAGGCCACTTTTGAAGCAATATTCTTTCGCTTGAAGCGAGGAGACGAGCGAGTGGAGGCATCTTTCCTTCATGTTCTGCTGGCCGAAGAAGTAGCCTGACCCTCTTTGGTTGGGGAGCAAATACCATCCCCTTTATAAAGCTCTCATCGCGATCATAATTTGGAGGAAAAGTGTTCGCCACATTGTAGAAGTTCACTGCAGAGAGAAAGATATGAACAACTGGGGCCTGAATAGGAGCCATAAAATGTGCATGGGTACAACCAGCGTTGTAGTATTCCCATGTCCGGGTACTGTTAAGCAGACTACCCTTATGCCTTAAACAATCGCTCACATTGATTTGCAAGAGTTGACTGTACCCTAATTGGCGCGCAAAGCGACTTGGTAAGTAGGGCTCTAGGTGCACCTCATTCTTTCCTCGGCAGACCAAGTGGAAATGCTGGATGGATTGCAACCAGTGAAATGCTTCCTCGGGTAGGTCAGTGGAATACGTTCCCGAATCCACCAATTCACTCTCCTCGCTGAAGTCTTTGTGCATCCACGACTGCTGCCTGTAACATCGAAGAAAGGCATCCCCTGGCTGGACAACATATGTTATGCATGGACCCATCAAAGACGGATAATGTAATACCAGCCAGCCCATCAAGTAGTGATAAGGTAATTTCGTTTGAGGAAACTCCCCCTCACCTCCCTCGTACACTAGGATTTTGTCTACGAATTACCTAAGGCCCCGTTGGAGGCCATAAACTATTGCAGGGAGAAGAGCTAGCTCCACACCGAATACTAGCCGTACTGCAGGGAATACCTGTAGTGCCCCGTCTCGCAAAGTCAATCGGAGGAATCGAAATGCCGACGGTGTTCGGCCTTAGCCTTGCAACGGCTGCTCGAAGGCTCGCTCGGTCAAGACGACCGCTTGCTCATGTGGGGTAGTTTCGGTAAACTTGCCTCATCTTTGCCTTCACATAATAAATCGTGTTTTCAACTTGCACAAGTAGGCTTAATAATAAAAGAGACGAATCAACATAGCTAAGGGAATAATCCCGACGGGTCGAAATGAGTTAGAACATGGAAAACGTCCCACGGTCGGCCTAGAGTTGGTGCACGGCGTGCTTTGAAAATGACACTCGGTCCTTTGTCCCGTGGCTTGGGAGAAGGAAAGTTGGTCTTCGACACAAAACTATAAACTTGCCTAAGTTATAGGCATCGCCCACATAAATGCTCGATAAAGCATGCACGTTTCCGAAATACAAGGCTTGGCATAGCCTTTGCTCGTCCCTCGGGTTAAGGTGTAGGCTTGAGTAAGTTAGGCAAAGTTGTGCCGGTCGACCTAAGTTATTCCAAGTGCTGTCCTGTCCTTTCTGCGGTTGTCAAGTTAAATAGTCCCACGATCCCAAGGTCCGTCAAATGAGGTATAACTGGGGCGATGGCATTACGTAGAACATGTGTTGGTCCAAGGCACGAGCCCCGGTTGGTTTAGTGGGAATTTAGCCACAATCTGTCGATACTTAAGAAAGACGTTATGTTCATATAAAGTGGGGAGGCTATACGATAGCTGTTCCCTGAGTTTAAAAGAATGTTAAGTCTAAGCGATGGTTTGTCGCCGAGAGGAAATATGTCGGGACTGTGGTTCAGTCGCCGAGGCAACCCTGGTTTGGGCTCTGCAAAGGAAGTATGAAAAGAGTAAAGCAAAGTAGCTAAATGATGATGATGAGACCATGCATTACGTTAAGTCTAGAAGTTAGCGTAGGCACGTGGTCATGGATAACTTGTCGACAAGGGCGATGGTTTCTTCGAGCGGCAGCCCTGGGCCATGGGCACCGACTCGGCCTAGGAAGAAACAGGTTATAGCCGAGCTGGGTAATAGGCAACCGGTAGGTCGGGGACTTGCATCGAGGATCGTAACCGGCGGTGCAAGGGTCCCCAATGCCAGGCTATGTCCACGATGGCTAGTTAATGCCAGTGACCTTTCATATAGATGTGTCGACACGGGCGGCAATCCGCATGTGTGCCTTTGGATTGAGTTGAATTGGATATGTATGAAGTTAGAGAACACAAGGTCTGGGCCTAAGATTTGGCTATAACGAAGGCGGCGTGCTTCGGCACGAGATGTGGCGTCGAGTGTTAAGTTGTTGGCATAGAGTTGCATGAGTTAGGCTTGAGCTGTTGCGAGTTAAGTCGAGAAGGGCCGTAGGGCAAGTTATGTGAAGCTATGTTGAGTTGCTGGGCACAACCTCGAAATATGAGGCACGGCCGCGTTATTACAATACAAGTGTAGGCAAAACTAAGCGAGGAGGCGCTGCCTCGAAAATATTGAAGCATGAATCGAGTTATGGCACGACCAAGTCGTTACGTCCCAAAGTTTGGCACAAAAGACAAGTATAAGTCGGTGCGTCGACAATGCAAGCACGAGAAAGGTCTAAAGGCAAGGAAATGGAGTCTTTCGTGTAGTTGTGTCTCTGATTTTGGCCGTAAGGCAAACACGACTTGATAGGTTAACGTTATTGGCACGAAAAGGGTCTAAGGCAAAAGTATGAGTTAACCTCGTTGTGCAAGCACGGGATGGTCCTTAGACACAAGTATGCAAAGGCGTCGGTCCTAAAACTGATCCTAAGGCAAGAATAGAAAGACAATCGTAAAAGGGTTTATGTTGCATAAAGTCAAATGAAACGTGTTGGTTTTGTATGTGTGGGCGAGGAGCTCACTCCACCAGTACAGTTGAGTACTGACACCCATACAGTGTTTTATATGCAGGCACATGTAGAAGCTCGTGGTGTGGAGCTCGCTTGGATGTGTCGAGGCATGGAGTTCCTTGGTGATTTGAAGCGTACGGCCGCATGGACTGAAGACTTATACAGGACATAATGTATGGACATCACCTTCCGAAGCTTCCGCTGGCTCAAGCATTGTAATCGAGAGATGAGAGAGCAGAGTGACTTATAATCGAGAGAAATGTGAGCACGAGAGACTTGTAATTTGGCCTTGCGCCCACAAATGTAATCTTGTATTCAATATCAATAAAGCGCTTCTTTTGAATGACTTGTGTTCATGTGTACTTGTTCTTAAATTCCGCTGCATGTTTCAATATTTCTGCTTGGGACTTCTGTGTGATGACCCCGTTGCCGCCGATGTAACCGGCCGTTATGAAACTGCCTTGCATGAGCACAATCTAGGCTCGTGCGGCATCACGCCTTAGCGAGGACGATCGCTCCTACGGAAGCGGGGCGTGACAATACCAGAGTCTGGCTTAACCTTTCCAGAGAACCAGAGCAACCCAGAACCACGCAATCTCGGAGCCATAACATGATATACGCCGCTAGCCTTGCTTTTGACGATAGCGAGAATATGTCGTGATAGAAATAGTGGAAGATGGAGTCACTCCGATCTCCGACGTCACTCTCATGAGGGTTTTTCTCCCCTATTACTTCCACATCTTTGGCAATCACTTCTGCTGTGGAAAATGGACGAAGTCCCAAAGCGGTCTTTCCCTTCAGCGTCTTCCCTTGCATAAAGTCATGACGTTTCCAATCATGTGTATGGGGGGTCGACTTGGAGCGCTCGTTACGCTGGACTATCATGTGATGGCACATCAACTTTTTACAAACCTCCATCATTTCAGAATCTTTAACTTTCAAACCCCGATCTTCTCAGAAGTGGGGGTATATTCTTCAAAGGGTTCGTAACCCAGGGCAGCTTCGAGACCCAAAGCATCTCATGTAAAGCGAACCCCATCTCTCCGCCAGGTGCAAATAAAGTGTCCGTTTTCGGGTTGTACATCTCGACCAGTGCCAGGAACAACAGTTTGTTTACCTCTACCCTGTACTGGGTAGCCCTAATGGCATAAAACAAACCTAACTTCTTTAACAAATCTTTGTATTCTACGAGGATCTACTCGGTAATGGTTTTCCAGTCCTTTGAATGGTGTACCCACCCGACAACGCGATAGACGCCCGAGGGATAGGAGATGCTCTTCTCCAACATCCAGTTGGCGAATGTGGGAAAACGGAAAGGCATCAACTCGTGCTCTGCTTTACCTAACAGTTTACCCGAGGGCAAAGCCCTAGCTGAAGAGGAAGGGCCATCTCTCCCAGCCTCAAAAACATCTCAGGCCTTGGAACCAGACATCAACTTGAAGTAGCCCAACAAAACCCCTGCTTAAGTATGGTTTAGATTCCAATCCATCCTCCTCTTCGAGGCTAAGCATATGAAAGCTAAGAGGGGCAGATGTCGGACCATGGAAGGAGGAAGGAAGATACATGTTTACTCCGTTGGATATGAAGTACCAGTCATCCTTCAACCTTAGAATCTCATCATTGTGAGAAGCCACACGGTCGCCAAACATGAATGATGGCCTCAAGTACGAACCTTGCATGACTCACCCTTTGGGATCTTTCCTAAATTTAGCATGTGCGCCATGAATTCCTGCGACTGCTCTTCAATTAGAGTCATACGTGCTACAGATTGACCTGCCTTAATCGTGGCCTAAGCAGGCTCCGCCATGTCTTCTATAAAGTTCAACCAAACGGGCAGAAGGTAGGACTGAGAAGGACTTTACCCAAAGGAGGCACCGCCATAGACACTGTAAAAAGACAGACAGAATGAGCCAAAAAATACTACGTACAAACATTAAAGAAATATAGTACATGTATTTTAGGCGCACGACACTAAAAGAATTAACATGCGCTTGTTGTAAAAGGGCGCATAAGATCATCTAGCGCATGGCTCAAGTAAAGGGTGCATGAAGTAACCCCTATACGCATGTAAACCGACGGGCGCATGGAGTGACCGCATACGCAAAATGGCACACAGTCTAGTTTTGCTAGACGCATGGTACAACAGACGCGAGGTTCTTACGTGCTGAAAGACAAACACATCATCCTCACGTGCCCGCTACCAACTACAAACGCAAAGATCTTACGCGCTCACTAAAAATATAGGCACAAGGATTGTGAGCACTTATCCGCTCGAAAGTGCGTGCAGATGCGTAGGGGAGTTCGGCTGAACTCAAGACGAATGGCCGACCAAGGAGTCTGGGCGAACAAGTCGTACCCTCGAGTTCGCCGTGAATGTCGGGGTGGAGTCGATCTTTGGGGAGAGCGGAGGCGGCCACCTTGGTCTTTCCCTTTCCCTTTCCCTTAACGGTGGCGGTCTTTGCCCCCATGTCAAAATAAAGTTGGCAAGGGTCGATCGACGGAGACGAAGAACAGAGAAAGGAGAGAGCATTTTTAGAGGACGTAGAACTCTCTCGCCTATGGCCTAAATCCCTATTTATGGAAGTAGAGCACGTGTTTCGAGATGAACGCAGAACGTTGCATGCTATTTTCAGAGAATGAACCAAATTAAACAAATTAATGTATGTAACACCCAGTTTTCCAAATGAGGATAATTTTGAAATTTTGTGATTTTAATCTTTTAATATTGATATTTTAAATCATGATATAATTTTTGGTAATTTTTAAATCATTTTAAAACTATTTTAAATCTTGACTTATGATTTTAGTGTTTTGATAGTGTAACACTAGAGACAGCTTAACTTAGAGCCTAGCCATGTGATTAGGGTGTTTCATTTATCATTTTCAGTTCGAAGGTATTTTTGTCATTTTGAATTTAATTGAATTTAATATATATTATTTGGAATTTAATGTATTATTAAGAATGGTGTATTTTTAATATTATTTAATTGATTGCCATGTTTTGTGATTAGCCTAACTTGGTTTGGACCTAACCTAGATTAGTCACAGCTAGTCTTAGCTATCCATGGTTAGTGATAGTTAGTATTAATTAGATTTATTAGAATTAATGTGATTTTTAGTGATTTTTAGTATAATTGATTTTGGGCCTATAGTTGACTTTGACTAGTGTTGACTAGGAGACTAACCTAGAGATTAACCTAGGTTATGACCACTTGGTTAGGTTAAGTAACCTTGGCTTGACCTAAGTTAGTGAGGTTTAACTCATTGAAACTTGTTTGGAGAGATTAGGAATTGATTAGGCTAGAATGGGTTATGACTTCATAAGTCATGACTAATAACTTAAGACTTAAAGCCCATAGGCCCACACCATGTAGCCAAACCCTAACCCTAATCATCCCATGGCTGGTCATGATGGTCTTCCACATCCTATTTAATACCCCTCAAAGTTAGGGCTAGCCTCCATTAGGAATTTTGCCAAGTTTTAGAAAGAGGTGAGTCTCCATCTTCCCTAATCCCTAGAAAATCCATTTTAATTCGTTTTTTCTCCAAACCAATTGCATTGCATTCTAATTTTACTCCTCTTACTTTTGGTAACAAGTATTTTCAGCTTGGGAGCACATTGGAGGAGTTTGGCCATCAAGAGGAGCACCTCTCTTTGAAGCTTTTTGAGGATTTTGATACACATAGGTAACTTTCAATCCCCTCCATAGAATCCTGATTTTATTGCATATTTAGGGAGCCATAGACCTAACCTAACTGTAGGAATAGGAAGCCCTAAAATTTGTGTGTTTTTTAGGAAAGTGTTTGAATAGAAAATTAGGGTTTAATGTCGCTTACACATTTCTGGTGTTTTTAAGTAGTCTTAGTGTCGTGTCGAGTCCACACGGACACGCAAACACGTGGTCGCGCGCGCGCACGCGTGCACAGGTACTGTGCATGCCCTGCACTTCGGGGGACACAGCGCCCAGGACACGGCTTCTCGACACGTAAGATTTGACGTGTGGCTCGGGGCCGACACTGACACGGGGCTCCCCAAGTTTCAGAGCCCCACATGTCGTGTCGGACACGCACGAGTGCATGCACTGATTTGTGCACTGCACAGTCGGCTATCATTTCGACCACTGATACGCGTGTCTTGTGTCTCGTACACGTGTCGTGGACGCATGACAGGGTGTCCTAGCCCTAGTCTAGGTTGACACGTGGACACGACCACGTGGGTTATGTCGTGTCGTGTCGTGTGCACGGACACCGTGAACACGTGCACGACGATTGGTCTGTGTTGCACTGTTTTTGTACTGTTTTCGTATTTAGGTCGATTGGACACGTTTGTGTCCACTTGGGTGGACACAAACTCGTGTGGGACACGTACACAATATGTTTAAGCATTACCAACCACTGTTTTGGTTTTTAATTTAATTTTCAATATTGATTCCCATTTCCCTATTTTACTGATATCCCATGTATCAGTCTATTATTCCTATTTTTTTCAGATTTCGAATTAAGTTTTGGCATTAATTTTTACCTATTATGAACTGTTACTTGCATGATTTTAAACCTCTATTATGTACTCCTACATGATTTCTAATGGTGAGTCAAATTTGGGATTGTTTGGGTTTGTTTTGAGACCAAAACTGAGAATGCAAAGAAGGATCTGAACTGAGATTGGTATCTCTTTAAACTGAGATTTGGGATGTATTATCTGAGTTTGTTTTGGTTTCTATGAACTGAATTAAGGGGAGTTTGGGACTGAAATCTTGAAATGGAATGTGGGGACTATTTAAATGGTTTTTATGTGTGTTCATGAGTTTGTTTAAACTGTTTTGTTTCAACATGTAAATCTGGGGTTTCCTATGTAAATCTGAGTCTGTTTTCTCACTATTTGACCTCACTGTTTTCACACATATATTTATCCACACACTCTCTACACACACACACTTATGTAAATTGCCTCACTTCACTCACATTCTCATTCTCTCTCACACCCATTCACTGTTTCATGCTTCACTTCACTCACACACACATAAACACACACATGCCTCACTGTCCTCTACACACACAAGCCCACACTCACATATTCACTGTTTTTCACACACACACACCCTCATCCCCTCACACATACACTTGGACATATGTTCATGTGTCCCTCTCTATACCTATGCATATATATATGTTTTAACATATAATGTTGTATGGTATACACATTAGCCTATAGGTTTATATATTCTAGTTATATTATATAACACCTCAATGTGTGTGTATCAATATATATATATATATATATATATATATATATATATATATATATATATATTTTATATATATATATATATATATATATATATAAAATATATATATATATATATATATATATATATATATATATATATATATATATATATATATATATATATATATATATATATATTGATAGTCATATAATGTATGTATCTAATATGTGATTAGGAGCCTATATATATATCAATATAGATATCCTATATTAGATTGTGTGGTATGTATATATATGTATTGATTTAGATATAGATATTGAATATGGTATTGCCTATTGGCCCATGGCCTAGTCTCTTAGCCTATGGCCTATGATTGTGTTTGCTTAGCTAGTGAGCTTAGATTAGACTAGTGTAGTCTTGTTAGACATATAATAGCCTTGTTAGCCTAGTATAGACTAGTTTGACTTAGGTTTGACTTGGTTGACCTAGTTTGACTTCTAGGGTTGACCAGAGTTGACCAAGAGTTGACTTTGGTCTAGATTGACCTAGATTCATGTAGTATGCATCGTAGTGCATCTTATTACTATTATGGACTTGTTGTGACTTGTGTTGTTCTAATAGGAGCCAGACACCACTCCTCGGACAGTACTTTCGTCTTGGACATTCAGTTAGCAGGCGAGTACATTCTCTGATCTTTTCATACTTACCTGGATTATATTCTTGCTCTAGATTACTCTATTTGATGCTGACACGTATCTTCACGGATTAGTACTATATGGATCCTTTCCTGAGATGTTATCCCTCTACGGGTGCATCGGATATTTTATGTTCATGTACTTTATCATGTGCATCAGGTACTCCTTGTACTCGTACTAGTTTATGTTTTTACATGTTCTCATGTGCTTTATCACGTGCCTCATGTACTACTCATTACATGAGTTCACGTATCCTTAGCTGTATTCATGTGCTTATAACGTAACTTGAATGGATCCTTGTGTATTGATTGGGGCGGGGTGAGTAGAATTGGTTATGTGATCATTATCCCAGTAGCTGTATAAATGTGCCTCTTATTTGTATTCATGTGCCCCTAAGCCGTTTACATAACCATATTATACTCTAAATCACTTAGCCACTTACAGTCTCTACTTATCATGTATTTACTTTCAGTTACAAAATATCTCCTGTTTACTCGTACTTCCTTTTCAGCACTTCCTGTATTTTACTCTATTGCATGATTTATACTCCTAACCTGCTATGAACTGTTTGAGAGATATGTGCTCGCTCCCGTCCTGACTGGACCTGTTGAAAATTTTACAGTGAATGATGAGGCTCTGGTGTCTACCCCTCTTGGTGCAGCATTAGATATCACTAGTGGCATGGACCTACTAGCAGTTGATGATATTTCCTTAGACTAGGATGTCTTTACTTTTCTGGATCACTGTATTTAGATTCTGAGATGTTTTGGGATATATATTTATTTAGACACTTAGAATTCTGGATTTGTATCTCTGTGTTTTATTTCTGGATATTTATCTATCTATCTTCATCATGTTCTACCTTAGTTGTGATTGAGATGTATTCTGTTATGTCACCCCCATTCGGGGAGTATAACAGTTTATTACCCTTATCTGTTAGATGTTGTGACCTAGGACAGCGTTCTACCGCCGACACTGCAGCGTAGGCTGGACGTACCCACGTCTCGTGCCCTTACTCTAGGGTGCGGGTCGTGACAATGTACGCCTATCCCGAGGAAGATTTTTATTGACGTCGCTCAAATACACGCACGATGCTTCTGTTTTAAAGTATTTCTAACTTTACTTAGGAAGTTAGAAAACATTGAAGGGGGTCTTGTAGAAGCATGGATCATGCGCCTATGCTTTATCCAGGCGTAGGGCCACCCGCGCCTCAGATTAAAACAAAACCAAGGCGGCCACGACACGAAAACAAGAAGCCCTAATGAACAAGTGCGTCCTTGTAAGCGTGATGTCACCCCAAATTCGAAACTTAGGCAGACTGCTTCGAGCTTCATGCTACAAAGACGACCACGACCCGAGTATCGAAGGATCATGATTGCTTGTGTTGCTCGTATTTCAATGAAGGCGCACCTCTACATGCCTCACTTATATAGGCACACCTCAAGCTTTAGCCATACAGGCACGCCCCCCACTCGCGCCTTACCCCTACAAGTGCAGCCATGTCCGTGCCCAACAGTTACTGTATTTAATGAGACGAGTCCTTGTTCTCGAGACGTTAAATAGAATGCTTCGGTTCCCGTGCCAGAGATAAACAAAAAATAATGAAGCTCATTATGCTTCGAGAATAATGCAGATTAGGCACGTGTTGCTTGGATAGATCAGGCGCACGTCCAAGGCGAGTGTAGCTCTCTTATTTAATCGCATGCCACTCTGAATCCTCTGAGCATGTGCATTTCTACCCTATTACAAACTCATGCCACCTAGGACAGTAATTTCTATGCGCCACATTAGACGAATGGAACCAGGCACGTGCTACGTGTCGAAGACTGTCATGCTGAGGAATGGGTCTTGGGCAACTAAAAAATCCTTTCCCTTAACATCTCAACAACATCACACATGGCGATCAGTAGTAGCCTTACATCAGTAAAATGTGCACATTATTGCAACCAAAATGCCATGTGGAAGCCTGAGGCACATGCACTTGTCTTCTACAAGTGCGTGCAATGATGTCTCCCCTCAACTATAAGTAGGAGGGATACTTCTCCATTCAAAGCCCCGGTTCCTGAATTCCTCAAGAAGTTCCCGAGCAAGCCCGAGAGAGTTCCTGCCATTTCCCCTTAGTCAGTAAAACTAAGCCCGACAGTCCTCCCTCACAGTCAAATCATCAACGGAGTAAAAGAAGCTATCCTCCCTCGTCACGACCCATATCAAAAACAAAGTGCGATCAGGAATTCCTCTTCACGAGTTCCTTCTTGCATTCTTGTACGCAATATTTCCAGAAGCCCACTCTCAAAAGCTCTCGAAGCGATGTCGAACAGTAGCCAAGGCGATTCCTCGACAAGCATCGCACGAAGGGTACCACAGTTCGGTAAAATGTCTACTCCCGGCATATTTCTGTTGATGAGTGTCACATAGGATTCTTCCTCAACTTGGACGACGAGTAGATCGATGCACCGCACTTGGGTACAGAGCCTTCTTCTCCTGCGACTCTCGACAAATTTACAGGGATGAGGTCAGCGACCTACTGGTGAGTTGATCAAAACTTTTGAAGACTTATCTTTGATTGATCAAATCTCCCCTAACTCTGATTTATTGTTTCACATCGTAGTGGCTATGCTTGATCGAAGCATTCTTGAACAACATTTCATAGAGGTTTTGCCATGGTGATCAATTGCAGTATCACAAGCAGCTAGGAGTCATTTCTGTCCACGATTGAGTAGAGATGCTGCCTCCTCCGACGACAACGTGGCGATCAACGGCGAGACATGGCGCAGTAGATCAGTGAGTCAGCTTTGTCTTAGTCCTGTTGGCCGAACTAATTTATTTGAATGCTTAGTTCGATCAAACTGAGTGCTCAAAGAATTGGATCGCTCTCGATCGAGTGAAACCGATTCTTGATATGAAGTTGAGTTTTGAATTCTAGATCACTTTTACCAATTTTTGAGCTATTAATCGATCGGTTGATTTTGTATCGAGTGTGATCTTATTTTGAAACCCTCTTAGCAGTAATCAATTCGGATCGGATCGTTGGATCGAGGAGTGCCTAATCGACTGATCGCTGAACCTGGTCACAAGGTCAAGCTACAGGTAACGACATTGGATCTTATTAATTTGATTTGATTTCTAAATTTGACGTCTAGAAGAATTGAATGGGACTCTGATTTCTTCTCTGTGGTTATGAGCACCAGGTGCTCGATTCTTTGTTCCATAGGGGAAACAGTGTTCAAGATCAATTATATCCGACACAAGATAGTCGGAGTCGACTCAGGTATAGTTTACTACATTGTTGCTTTATAGTTCTTGAAGAGTTAGGTAGCAGGTTGAAGAACATGGTTCTGTATTCATGTCCGGGTTGGCAAATTATTCGAATTAACACTAGCGGGATGATTGATCTGTAAATCCTTTAAGTTGAACCTAAGTGAGGATTCAAACCTAATGGTCACAGGACCTAGCTCAGGTTATTAGATGGGTTGTCTTACATAACTAAGTGCTGGTCTTAGTTATGTTGACTTGGGCTATACTGACTTGAACCCTTGGGCCAAGGTTTAAGTAAGCCAGCAAATCATATTTTAGAACCATCATGCGCCGATTAAATGGGCTGCATTCTTTACCTAAGTCTATGGGCTTACACCAGTTGGGTTGGACTTGATAGTCCATAGGCAGTCTGTGGGTTGGTATAGTTAGACAATAGACTCAATAAGTAGAGAGTTTAATAGCAATACCCTTTAGTTGCTAAAGTAAAAATAAATTAGTAATTATTAATTAGAACTTAGAGTATTAAATAGAATTAGAATAATACATATTAGCATTTTCCTTAATATTGTGTCTTTGACATAGATTCTCTTGACATCGGACTAGGCTCATACGACACAATAAGTAGAGAGTTTAATAGCAATACCCTTTAGTTGCTAAAGTAAAAATAAATTAGTAATTATTAATTAGAACTTAGAGTATTAAATAGAATTAGAATAATACATATTAGCATTTTCCTTAATATTGTGTCTTTGACATAGATTCTCTTGACATCGGACTTGGCTCATACGACAATCCAGGCAAGTACACTATGACTGAATTCATACTCTATAACTGTATGTATATTGATATTGGACACATAGCTGACACGGAGATTCGATTGTTCTATTGCCCTCTTATTGTACTCATTGCTATTGTTGCGGATTTGGAAAAATGTATAGTTTACATGTAAGCAAAGCCCTAGTGTGATATTGTTGATAGCTTAGTCGCACATCGTGCACGTGCACCTAAGTCATATCGCATTGATTATACTATTGTTCTATTGTACCCTGAGCTGATCACATATAAAGTATAATTTCAAACATTGTTGCACTTAGTCGTTTCCATTGCTTTATTGTCCCCCTTCCATTTACATTTTATTTATTGTTAGCATTGCTTTATAGTTTATTCAGTACTATTCATCATAGGGTTGTACTTTGCTCCTTTTCTGACTGGATGTGTTGTAGGTGAGTTAGACACTAATCTATATACTAGCTACTATGGTCTCGCAGATGAGGCGACCAGGGATGATCTAGTACAGGAGGCTGAGCTAGCTGCAGTTCTGGAGATCTAGAGCATAGTACTATTTTAGTGTGTAGTAGGGAGTTATGTTGTACTGTTCATGTGTTGTATTGTGTAGTTGGATGAATGTAATAATAGCTTAGGATGCACTTTATCTTTTACCGGATCTGTTTTCGAACATCTACTGTAAAAGTGTACTCCTAAAGCATAGTAGAAACTCTATGATTGTGATGTGGTTTATATAGTACGCTATAGTGTTGTAATGAGTTGATTCGTGGATATTAAGATTTAGACAGCTTACTATCGATGCCAACGATAGTGTAGGCTGGACGTGTCTGGCTCGTATCCAATTATCTTGGAGCGAGGCATGACATATGGTCCCTAGCACGCTTCAGCCATACAGGCACGCCCCCCACTCGCGCCTTAGCCCTACAGGCGCAGCCATGTCCGTGCCCTACAGTCACTGCATTTAATGACAAGTCCTTGTTCTCGAGACGTCAAATGGAGTGCTTCGATTCCCATGCCAGAGATAAACCAAAAATAATGAAGCTCATTATGCTTCAAAAATAATGCAGATTAGGCGCGTGTTACTTGGATAGATCAGGCGCACGTCCAAGACGCGTGTAGCTCACTTATTTAAGCTCATGCCACTCTGAATCCTCTGAGCACGTGCATTTCTACCCCATTACAAACTCGTGCCACCTAGGACAGTAATTCCTAGGCGCCACTTTAGCCGTAATGGGACCAGGCACGTGCCACGTGTCGAAGACTGTCATGCTGAGGAATGGGTCCTTAGCAACTCAAAAATCATCTTCCTTAACATCTCAAGAGCATCACACATGGCGATCAGTAGTAGCCCCACATCAGTAAAATATGGCACATCATTGCGACCAAAATGCCATGTGGCAGCCTGAGTCACACGCGCCTGTCTCCTACAAGTGCATGTAATGATGTCTCCCCTCAACTATAATTGGTAGGAGGGATACTTCTCCATTCAAAGCCCCGGTTCCTGAATTCCTCAAGAAGTACCCGAGCAAGCCCGAGAGAGTTCCTGCCATTTCCCCTTAGTCAATTAAACTAAGCCCGACAGTCCTCCCTCATAGTCAGATCATCAACGGAGTAAAAGAAGCTATCCTCCCCCATCACGACCCATATCAAAAACAAAGTGCGATAAGGAATTCCTCTTCAGGAGTTCCTCCTTGCATTCTTGTTCGTAATCTTTCCAGAAGCCCACTCTCAAGGGCTCGCGAAACGATGTCGAACAGTGGCCATGGCGATTCCTCGACAAGCATCGCACGAAGGTTACCACAGTTCGATAAAATGTCTACTCCCGGCATGTTTCTGTTGACGAGTGTCACAGAGGCTTCTTCCTCAATTTGGACGACGAGTAAATCGATGCACCACACTTGGGTTCAGAGCCTTCTTCTCCAGCGACTCTCGATAAATTTATGGGGACGAGCTCAGCAACCTACTGGTGAGTTGATCAGAACTTTCGAAGACTTATCTCTGATTGATCAAATCTCCCCTAACTCTGATTTC
The DNA here is from genome assembly GCA_029216955.1 of Iris pallida. Classification (NCBI taxonomy): domain Eukaryota; kingdom Viridiplantae; phylum Streptophyta; class Magnoliopsida; order Asparagales; family Iridaceae; genus Iris; species Iris pallida. The sequence goes on along the minus strand of JANAVB010011397.1, from coordinate 23,202,125 downwards.
TTATTTCCCATCGTAGTGGCTATGCTTGATCGAAGCATTCCTGAACAACCTTTCATAGAGGTTCTGCCATGGTGATCACTAGCAGTATCGCTAGCAGCTAGGAGTCATTTCTGTCCACGATTGAGCAGAGATGCTGCCTCCTCCGACGATAACATGGCGATCAATGGCGAAACATGGCGCGGTAGATCAGTGAGTCGGCTTCGTCTTAGTCCTGTTGGCCGAACTAATTTATTTGAATGCTTAGTTCGATCAAACTGAGTGCTCAAAGAATTGGATCGCTCTCGATCGAGTGAAACCGATTCTTGATCTTAAGTTGAGTTTTGAATTCTAGATCACTTTTACCAATTTTTGAGCTATTAATCGATCTGTTGATTTTGGATCGAGTATGATCTTATTTTGAAACCCTCTTAGCAGTAATCAATTCGGATCGGATCGTTGGATCGAGGAGTGCCTAATGGACTGATCGCTGAACCAGGTCACAAGGTCAAGTTATAGGTAACGACATTGGATATTATTAATTTGATTTGATTTCTAAATTTGACGTCTAGAAGAATTAAATGGGATTCTGATTTCTTCTCTGTGGTTATGAGCACCAGGTGCTCGATTCTTTGTTCCATAGGGAAACAGTGTTCTAGATCGATTATATCCGACACAATATAGTCGAAGTCGACTCAGGTACAGTTTTCTACATTATTGCTTTATAGTTCTTGAAGAGTTAAATAGCAGGTTGAAGAACAGGGTTCTGTATTCATGTCCAGGTTGGTAGAGTATTCGAATTAACACTAGCGGGATGATTGAACTGTAAATCCTTTAAGTTGAACCTAAGTGAGGATTCAATCCTAATGGTCACAGGACCTAGTTCAGGTGATTAGATGGGTTGTCTTACATAAGTAAGTGCTGGTCTTAGTTATGTTGACTTGGCTATACTGACTTGAGCCCTTGGACCAAGGTTTAAGTAAGCCAGCAATTCATATTTTAGACCCATCATGCGCCGATTAAATGGGCTGCATTCTTTACCTAAGTCTATGGGATTACACAAGTTGGGTTGGACTTGATAGTCCATAGGCAGTCTGTGGGTTGGTATAGTTAGACAGTAGACTCAATAAGTAGAGAGTTTAATAACAATACCCTTTAGTTGCTAAAGTAAAAATAAATTAGTAATTATTAATTAGAACTTTGAGTATTAAATAGAATTAGAATAATACATATTAGCATTTTCCTTAATATTGTGTCTTTGACATAGATTCTCTTGACATCAGACTAGGCTCATACGACAATCCAGGCAAGTACACTATGACTGAATTCATACTCTATAACTGTATGCATGTTGATATTGGACACATAGCTGACACGGAGATTCGATTGTTCTATTGCTCTCTTATTGTACTCATTGCTATTGTTGGGGATTTGGAAAAATGTGTAGTTTACATGTAATCAAAGCCCTAGTGTGATATTGTTGATAGCTTAGTCGCACATCGTACACGTGCGCCGAAGTCATTCCGTATTGATTATACTATTGTTCTATTGTACCCTGAGCCGATCACATATAAAGTATCATTTCAAACATTATTGCACTTAGTCGTTTCCATTGCTATATTGTCCCTCTTCCATTTACATTTTATTTATTCTTAGCATTGCATTATAGTTTATTCAGTACTATTCATCATAGGGTTATACTTTGCTCCTTTTCTGACTGGATGTGTTGTAGGTGAGTTAGACACTAATCTATATACTAGCTACTATAGTCTCGCAGATAAGGCGACCAGGGACGACCTAATGTAGGAGGCTGAGCTAGCTGCAGTTCTGGAGATCTAGAGCATAGTACTATTGTAGTGTGTAGTAGGGAGTTGTGTTGTACTGTTCATGTGTTGTATTGTGTAGTTGGATGAATGTAATAATAGCTTAGGATGCACTTTATCTTTTTCCAGATCTGTTTTCGAACATCTACTGTAAAAGTGTACTCCTAAAGCATAGTGGAAACCCTTTGATTGTGATGTGGTTTATATAGTACGTGATAGTGTTGTAATGAGTTGATTCGTGGATATTGAGGTTTAGACAGCTTACTACCGCTGCCAACGATAGTGTAGGCTGGACGTGTCCGGCTTGTATCCAGTTATCTGGGAGCGGGGCATGACATATGGTCCCTAACACGCTTCAGCCATACAGGCACGCCCCCCACTCGCGCCTTAGCCCTACAGGCGCAACCATGTCTGTGCCCTAAAGTCACTGCATTTAATGAGACGAGTCCTTGTTCTCGAGAAGTCAAATGGAGTGCTTCGGTTCCCGTGCCAGAGATAAACCAAAAATAATGAAGCTCATTATGCTTCAAAAATAATACAGATTAGGCGCGTGTTACTTGGATCGATCAGGCGCACGTCCAAGACGCGTGTAGCTCGCTTATTTAAGCGCATGCCACTCTGAATCCTCTGAGAACGTGCATTTCTACCCTATTACAAACTCGTGCCACCTAGGACAGTAATTCCTAGGCTCCATATTAGCCGTAATGGGACCAGGCACGTGCCACGTGTCGAAGACTGTCATGCTGAGGAATGGGTTCTTGGCAACTCAAAAATCATCTTCCTTAACATCTCAAGAGCATCACACATGGCGATCAATAGTAGCCCCACATCAGTAAATTGTGCACATCATTGCGACCAAAATGCCATGTGGCAGCCTGAGTCACACGCGCCGGTCTCCTACAAGCGCATGTAATGATGTCTTCCCTCAGCTATAAATAGGAGGGATACTTCTCCATTCAAAGCCCCGGTTCCTGAATTCCTCAAGAAGTACTCGAGCAAGCCCGAGAGAGTTCCTGCCATTTCCCCTTAGTCATTTAAACTAAGCTCGACAGTCCTCCCTCATAGTCAGATCATCAACGGAGTAAAAGAAGGTATCCTCCCCCATCACGACCCATATCAAAAACAAAGTGCGATCAGGAATTCCTCTTCAGGAGTTCCTCCTTGCATTCTTGTTCTCAATATTTCCAGAAGCCCACTCTCAAGAGCTCGCGAAGCGATATCGAACAGTGGCCATGGCGATTCCTCGACAAGCATCGCACGAAGGGTACCACAGTTCGGTAAAATGTCTACTCCCGGCATGTTTCTGTTGACGAGTGTCACAGAGGCTTCTTCCTCAACTTGGACGAAGAGTAGATCGATGCACCACACTTGGGTTCAGAGCCTTCTTCTCCAGCGACTCTCGACAAATTTATGGGGACAAGCTCAGCAACCTACTGGTGAGTTGACCAGAACTTTCGAAGACTTATCTCTGATTGATCAAATCTCCCCTAACTCTGATTTCTTGTTTCACATCGTAGTGGCTATGCTTGATCGAAGCATTCCTGAACAACCTTTCATAGAGGTTTTGCCATCGTGATCACTAGCAGTATCGCTAGTAGCTAAGAGTCATTTCTGTCCACGATTGAGCAGAGATGCTGCCTCCTCTGATGACAACATGGCGATCAATGGCGAGACATGGCGCGGTTGATCAGTGAGTCGACTTCGTCTTAGTCCTGTTGGCCGAACTAATTTATTTGAATGCTTAGTTCGATCAAACTGAGTACTCAAAGAATTGGATCGCTCTCGATCGAGTGAAACCGATTCTTGATCTGAAGTTGAGTTTTGAATTCTAGATCACTTTTACCAATTTCTGGGCTATTAATCGATCGGTTGATTTTGGATCGAGTGTGATCTTATTTGAAACCCTCTTAGCAGTAATCAATTCGGATCGGATCGTTGGATCGAGGAGTGCCTAATCGACTGATCGCTGAACCTGGTCTCGAGGTCAAGTTATAGGTAACGACATTGGATCTTATTAATTTGATTTAATTTCTAAATTTGACGTCTAGAAGAATTAAATGGGACTCTGATTTCTTCTCTGTGGTTATAAGCACCAGGTGCTCGATTCTTTGTTCCATAGGGAAACAGTATTCTAGATCGATTATATCCGACACAAGATAGTCGAAGTCGACTCAGGTACAATTTTCTACATTGTTGTTTTATAGTTCTTGAAGAGTTAGATAGCCGGTTGAAGAACAAGGTTTTCTATTCATGTCCAGGTTGGTAGAGTATTCGAATTAACACTAGCGGGATGATTGAACTGTAAATCCTTTAAGTTGAACCTAAGTGAGGATTCAAACCTAATGGTCATAGGACCTAGTTCAGGTGATTAGATGGGTTGTCTTACATAAGTAAGTGCTGGTCTTAGTTATGTTGACTTGGGCTATACTGACTTGAGCCCTTGGGCCAAGGTTTAAGTAAGCCAACAATTCATATTTTAGAACCATAATGCGCCGATTAAATGGGCTGCATTCTTTACCTAAGTCTTTAGGCTTAGACCAGTTGGGCTGGACTTGATAGTCCATAGGCAGTCTGTGGGTTGGTATATATATATATATATATATATATATATATATATATATATATATATATATATATATATATATATATAATATAAAGCACAGTGGGTTTTTGGTCCGACCCATGTGCTTTGGTTCAACGATGATGAAAGGACTAAATTGCCCCTCTCTCTATAAGAGAGGAGGAGGTTCCACGTTAGGTGCGGAGCAACCGGTTGTTCCAACGGCACCCCCGTCTCCCGCTCCTCATGCACCGCCCCTCCCTCTGCCGTCTCCGCTCCATCCTCGCCCACGCCGTAGTCGCCGGCCTCTTCCGCAACCCCTTCGTCGTAAGCAGCCTCCTCTATCGCGCCGCCGACGCCGACCCTTCCTTCGCCGTCTCCCTCTTCTCCGCCATGACCAACCCCTTCTCCTTCAACACCGCCATCGCCATCTCCGCAGACCCACTCTCCATCTACTCCCAAATGCTCCGCCGTCGCGTCTCTCCCGACTCCCACAACTTCTCTTCCTTGCTCAACACCACCACTGCCGCCGCCGCCACCAGGTCGCTCCACGCACACGTCCTCCTCCTCGAATTCCGGCCCGACCCCTTCGTGTAGACCGTCCTGCTCACCGCCTACTCCCGACGCGGCTCCGCCGACCACGTCCTGCGGATGTTCGACGGAATGCCGCACAGGGACGTCGTCTCCTGGACCGCCGCCGCCTCGGGCCTCGCCGCCCTCGGACGCCCCGCGACGGCCCTGCGCGTCTTCGCCTCCATGAGGCCCCATGCCGCCCCGAACGCCGCCACCGTGGTCTTTGCCGTGTCCGCCTCCGCCGGGCTCGGGTCCCTGGCGTTGGCCCGGTGCCTGCACGCCTACGTCGAGAAGGCCGGGTTCGGAGGTCGCGCCTCCGTCCGGAACTCCCTGGCGTTGGCCTGGTGTCTGCACGCCTACGTCGAGAAGGTCGGGTTCGTGTCCATGCCATTAGGGCACGGGTTATCCACTAGTATATATATATATAGGAGAGAGAGGCGGTTTGGCATTGACATGTGGGCCTGGATGTGGTTGACTGGATTGCTAACTGTGTAAATGCTAATTTAAATTCAAAAAATCATTTTAACCCTAAATAAATGCAAGTAAATTGCAGAAAAATCCATAAAATTCCTAGAAAATTTTAGAAAACATTTCTAAGCGTCTAGAACCTAAATAAAAATATTTTAACTCAAAATATCATTATATGACCCCACAATAAATTCCAAATGCCTTGAAAGACCCTCGAATGACCTTATAGTAAATCCTGAAAGTCCCTAAAAATAACAAATCCTTAAATATTAAATACCTATAATAATCCAAAAATTATAAAAATAAAATGCAATAGCAAAATAATACATAAATAAGCTATCTAGAGGTCATATAACCTTAATATGGTCATATCTCACCTACAAGTTTCGTCATGACTCCCAATGATAATACAACTAATAATAATAAAAAATAAATATAATTTTAAAATTTTGGGAAGTGGGCTTACAAATCTATCCACTTTAGAAAAAATTTGTCCTCACAATTTTAAATGATGTAAATAGGCACGATTAAGAATATAATCAAGAAAATGATACGATTAATAATCAAAATTGGTCATCGAATATAATCAAAATCTAGGACAAGATACGAATTGGCACAATCGAAATATAATCCAAATAGCCTACTCGCGATAAAAATTGTTATGAATGATCAAATCCAAATCTTTCGGAACGATTTCCTTTTTAACCAAAATCATTTAGACACGACCACGGAATCAAAATCCAAATATAATTATGAATCTAGTGGAATATAATCAAATATAGTAATTGGTTAATCAAATATAGTAATTGGTTCTAAATGATTACTAGGAGAAACTAAATAATGATTCTCGATTTGGAAAGGTAGGAAAGAAAGATCTACTAGTTTATTGAGAATATAAGAAATAAGGCATCAATCAATTTGGAAAATTAATAGTCATATGCCAATAAAAGATATAGCCTTTATAGTATCCGAAAATCGTAAGCATATCTAAAGTCATTTTACAGAGAATATATGACTCACCAGTGTACATCTGGCTGTAGTAGATTCTTGGTTTCATGACTCAAATAAGAATACGGTATCGAGTACTCTATCCATTACTGACATAACAACTCAAAGATTAAAATAGGGCAACTGGACATAGTTTTAACAATATTCGATAACCTACGCTTACTGGAAATTACTTTAACTTAGGGGTCATGCCTTGCCAGTGCGATGCTGGAGGCCGTAAACCCGCAGCCTTAATAATTCAGATAAATGGCGGCAGTGTGCATCTGCCTTGCCATTATAAGTCATCAAATATTATTCCAACTATATCCATAAGAATTTCAGAAGAGCTTCTAGAATTTCGAACAAGTCGATCGTGGTAGAAAAAGTATAAGTATCCGTCCTTGAAGTGAAAGTATCAATTTTTGTAAATCAAACTATCGATTAGGTCTTAATATTGAAAATCATACGATCGATTAGAAAAAATGACTGAACATAAGAGAAGTAAAATTTGTATTTATATAATATTCAAGGATCGAAAAAGGCATATATATCTTAAATTTCAACAAAAATTGACTCAAAATTTATATATTGATAATTGAATCAAGTTAAGCTCAAAACTCAATAGATGGAAAATAGAATATCGACTCTTAGAAAAATAATTACTATGGTCAATGGAAAATAAATAAGCAATACATACCTTAAGATATGATGATGTTTAGAGAAGGCAAGAAATAAAATTGCACAAATGATCAAGATTAGGAATTGAATCCTAGGAATTCCTAATTTACCAGACGAATAGTCTACCCACCTTTGATCATACCATCATATCAAAACACAATGGTATATCCCTTTATGAAATTTTTTCAAGTTACCTAATAGTGTTTAGAATTCAATAAATCTCTACCTAAATCACATGGCCTATGTAGCAATGTTAACTACCCAATAGTAAAACTGAATAAGGAATTCCCTATTGTGTACCTAGTCCTAGGCATTCTTCTAGAATCCAAATCAATCCTAATTGTGAATAAGCTTTTTTTCCTAATTGTAGACTCGCAATAGTACGAATAACTAAGTACTACCACGAGTTTGTACAATTATGTGAAAACAGACCTACATAGGCCACCAAAAAAACTTGTCACGATCCGCTTACGCTTTTCGGGATACGAGTGCGTAGCAAAGTCCAGCATACGCCACAGCCTCAGCGGTAGTACATTGTCTATGTCTCAATGTCAATATCAAATACAACAAAATCATATCTAATTGCTCATTCACAATAATTATTCAAATTACAAATCCAATAATTTATCAAAACGACATTCGAGAACAAACTCGCTAAAAGTAAAAGAACTATCCAATATATAATCTAAGATCGGCCTATAAGGTCTCTATCTCTCCCGTATGGTCCATAGCACAAAAGTAGGAAGCATGCCAAGTCACTTGCAACGATCCAGTCAGGAAAAGAGCAAAATACAACACTATTGCATTTATATAACTTAATACAAAATAAAGCTAGACAATAGAGATGCAATGTAAAAGTAAAGGAACATGTATATGAACTAGAAACGATAACATGTACGAGAAACTAAATAGCATGAACATATGAACAAGACAACTGGAAAATGAACATGAACAAGGAAAATAAATCAAACAGTGCTTTGAAATATCTTTCGACATGTGCACCACTGGGCTAATACGGCACATCATACATGGCTATCACACATTTTTGGTACGGCTAACCCATATATTAGGTGTATGACTTACCTATCATTCATTAAACATTCATTGGTGTTTGTTCACATGTCTACTCAGCATTTTTCCTTCCGACTTACTAAACAATCATAAACAATGAATGATACAATTAGTCTATCGCATCACAACCATGTCTCAACAGGACACTCAATAAATAATGAAAGATAGCATTATAATGTAATAATCCCATGAAGCAATAGTATACTTGTCTGAATTCCTGAACGAACTGGTTTCATAAGTTGATAAAAAAATAAACTCTAGCCTAGAAGCTATCAAATCATACTGTATCATCGTACCACGAACCCGTGCACGAATAACCACAAGTTTGATCTAAAATCATATTCTAAAAGTCGTAAAAAGTGGCTAATGGGTTAACCTAATTGTAGAAGCATGAAAAATCCCAACCGAAGACATCCCTTCGCCAAAGTACAGAAGATGCAAAAGACCGAGGCTCGGTGCTAAAAAGACAAAACAAAAGATATGGAGAGAAGTCCCTTTATTTTTTTGTCTACCAAAGTCTAGTACAGATACATCAGGACTATACATAAGGGACTAATTTTGTTCTTCTACAAAGGATCTTGTACAGATTCGACAGAGCCTAGAGGTATCTACAAGGGATGCAGTCTTCGTCAAAGCATAGCCTTCCTTCTTCTCGATACGCACACTGGAAGATTGATCTCCATTGAAGCGTGTTCTGACTTTCTTGTGCACAGCCTCTCAGAAGCATATCAGTTACTCAGCATTTTGAAGTAGCCAAAGCCTTCAAGCCAGAGCCAGAGCCACCTACATATTCCAACCTCAGAAACAAGATGGTGGTATGCCCCTTCCCTTCTTTTACTTCAAGTGCCAGAGTCTTTACTCCAGAGGTGCAACTACCTGCCTGCGCCAATCCCAGACGCACAAGGGTGTCATATCCTTCTCTTCACAGCCAAGGCCTTCACTGTTCAGAGGTGCAGCTACTTACCTGCGTCCGCATGAGGCACAGGATGGTGATATGCTCACACCATCTCCATTCCTACGGTGCAATCATCAGCTCCGGATCAGAAGCTTAAGTCACTTCTCTACAAGAGACTTGGGAACTCCCATCGCAACCAATACAAGTCAGCTTGTCGCTCCAAAAGTACAGTAACCTCGCCAACCTGAAGCACAAGCCTACTTGTCGCCTACATCACAGTGACTCTGGTATACCGAAATACAGCTTCATAAGTTGCTCTATATCCATAGAAGTCTCGTCGTCATTCGAAGCCAAGTCCACTTGTCGCCTGAAAGCACAGAGGTTCCGTCGTCTGCAGAAGCACGGTCTACTCGTCGCTCCAAAAGCACAGTAGTACTTAGTCCTCACCAGAGACGCAGGAAGAATGGGTCCACCCCAATTGGTTTGTTTAAACTGCCTCTTGTAGAGAAGATTGGGATTAAATCATGATTGATTTCATATCAGATTGATTAAAATCTTAGACGATGATTAATTAGACTCCAAATCTAGGATGAAATCCTAAGATTTACTCGGCTGTATCCGAGCAAGCAAATCGGCACGCGCCATATGTCACCTCATTCGGTTATGTTTATAACTACCAGATATCTCGTTTGATAAGAATCTCGATGTCCGCCACGTGTCAGCGCCGCAGAAGCCCGCACCGTACAATGACGGTAGATTCTTTCATATTTTAGGAACCCTAATGCACATCGCAAATGTGCTTGGTTCTCTATAAATAAAAGGAGTTCTTCTTCCAACAAGGCTACGAAAGACAGAGGGAACATTGACAATCGATAATCTTTAAAGGATCAGCATTCTCAATCCACGAAAAGTTGACCACCCTCATCCACCGATCAACCAAAGAACCAACCAACCATCTTCAAAGGATCTTCTCATCCAGACAGCCTCTTGATCGGTGACCCCAGAGTCCCATCAAAGGCGCCAAAGAGCCAAAGCAAGGTTGATTCGTCATCAGATCGTCAATGGAGTAAAGGAGCCGCTGCAGCACTCGATCTCCACCGTCCCACTTCCCCAAAAACCTCTTCTTCCTGTACTTATAATATCCTGTTTAGGACTTCCATCTTTGTACACAGATACCTTATACGTTCAATAAAGCAAAAAGTTCGTTCAACCTTTTGTTATGTCGAACAAAATGGTGACTCTGCTGGGGACTACCTTCTCCTCCAACGAGAAGGCGGTGACGCAATCTGATGACAACTTATTGGGAGCTTCTTTAGAAATGCTGGTCGTACGCTTCAACCAGCAGGCTTTTGCCGATCTCCTCTCTGGTGAAAAGTCGAAGACTTCAAAGCGGTTTGTACAACCGAAGAAGACTCGACGTGTTTGGAGGCCTAAGGCGACTGCAGCTAGCAGCACGATGGTGGAAACTATGTCTTAGGACCCCCTCAATGCCGAAGCCATTGAGAAGATTCCGGCTGCTACAGCCTTATTCCCTCGCCCGATTCCTGTCCTGGGAAAGTATGTCGAGGAAGATGGTGGTTCCATGGTTCATCTGACGAAAGAACGATGTCAAAGGAAGCGCACACCGGTCCAACCTCTAACGACGAGAGTATTCCCGGTAAGGAGACCTGTCTTCGACATAATCGCTTTTTCCTCAGATAAACCTTCGGCGGACTCTGAATACTGCTCGGCCGTTAGGGGTAGTAGGAAGAGATCCCAGGTGGCTCGCGCTTCATACAACAAGCATGCGACTGTAGCTCCCCTTTTCGAAAATTTGAAATATTTTATTTATTTATTTGATTTAAATGGTAATTTTAGAATTTTGTAAATAATTATTTAGTTAAGTATTACGGTGGATGACTTTAGCCATAGTTGAGTTTTGAAGTACCAGACGACTAGGAACCAAGGCACGGATAGTACAGTGGCGTGCCTTGACCAGTGTAGTAGCCATGCCAAGGAAGGCCGAGCCATAGAGATGTCCTAACTTGGAAAACCAGGACAATTTGTGACATGACCATTATAAATAGTTTAATTATTCATTATTAATATTATTTGACATCTAGGTGACCCGGTCGCACCAAACCAGTCAAACGGAACCCGATCTGAGCCCAAGCCCATGTAGTCATGCGGTACGTCCAATGACATTCGTGTTGATGCATTTTGGTATGATGGTGTCGTATTCCGTTTAATGATCTAATGAATATTTTCTAAGTATTTTAATTAAATATTGTAAATATTATTATTAATTGATATTCAATAATAATAGTATATGAATAGGTCCTTTTACTTTTCGGAATAATTAGACTGAGCATGATGGTATATACACCATTATTCGTTTATGCAATTTCGTTATTATTATTACTATTTTATTGAGGTTAATTAGATTCACGAGGATTACTATATATATATATATATATATATATATATATATAAAAAAAAATAAAAAAAAATAAAAAATATATATATATATATATATATATATATTATATATATATATATATATATATATATATATATATATATATATATATATATATATATATATATATAGTTATGTAATTATATACGTATAAATATGTATATAAATAAAAAATATATACGTGTGAAGGTGTATGAATATATAAATATATATTAAATATATATTTGCGTGTTACATAAATATAAATATACGTATAAATGGGTATATATAATATATATGTATATATGTACACATATATACACAGGAATATATCTACTTAAATTGTGTTAATGGGATAGATATATATATGGAAATATAGATAATTATTATATGTGTACATATAAATATATATGTATATGTGGTAAGTATATATATGATATGTGTATGTGGTTATAATTTCTAAATATATAGAGTGTGTGTATTTAAATATATATTTGGAAATCCATATATATGTTTAAATGAAATAAAATAGAAAAAAAGAAAAAGAAAAAGGAAAAGAAAAAAAAAGAAATAAGCAAATAGCAGGCCCAGAGCCAAGCCCGAACCCGAGCTCACCCCCCCCCCCCCGCGCTCTGTACAACCGAACCTATGGATCGAAAGAAAAAAAATCGTACACCTTATAAAACCGAGAGTTTCCTTGACGTAAACCCTAACGTCGACCTTTCCCCGCGAGTGCGTGCCGCCCTGGACCACCGCGCGCGGCCGCGCGGGTCGCCGGAGGCGCGGATACGCGTGCGTGCGCGCATGAAACCGAACAGCAGGGCGGTAGCAGCCTTCACGAGGCCGACTTCGCGTCGTGCGTTCTCGACGCACGCTCAATCGTTTGTCGATCCGCGACTTCAGGTACGTTGTCGATCCGCGACTTCAGGTACGTTCACAACCCATAGGGCTGTAAACCCCTTCACATAGATTCTTTTAACTCGTACTGTGCACGACGAGAACCGAGTTCCAAAACCGAGAAAAAATATCGATTTCCTGGGTATAGAAATTGCCCCAACGCCCAATGTTCGCGGTCGATTTGCGACCAGAACATCACGAATTTTTGAAAATCGCCTAAACAGACTTCTAGGCAACATAACCAAGATGAAAACCCTGTTTTTAGATTTAATTCTTGTGATTTATTTTTTGTTTAAAATTAGGATGAAGTTGACGAAAAATCTGTTTTTAAAACTAGAAAAACCATCCACGCGACGTGCGTCTCGCCATTCCGGGCAATATGGTCGCGAACTATAAACATCAAAAGCTGCATAACGGCTTCGTGGTCGTGTGGGCTTTGGCGGAATTCAAATTGGTCGCGTGTGCGCGACGAATTTGATGCGTATCCATCAAAATTCACCGTATCGTGCACTTTGCAAATTTCTCAATTACTTTGTACACGCTCGTCAGATCGAGACGAAACTTGCGCCAACAGAATCGTATCATTTTTCTGGTCCTGTATGCCAAGTTTGGTCCGATTCTGAGACCGTTGATAAAATCACCGTTTTGCGGGCCCCATGGTCCCACACAACGGGCGATTTTGTGCACGGCTCGCCGGAATCCAACTTTGGACATACGGTTGGGTTCGTATCGGAAAACTGGATCCGTAGACATGTAGTTTGACGACTTTAGAGACCATTTACTCTGACACGCTTTTCGGTGCAAAGCGGGTCCAACGGCGGACATCATTTTTGCCCAAAATTACCGTTTTGCCCCTGTGTCCAGAATTGGACTTAAGGATAGGCAATCCTAGCTAATTTGACTATTCTGAGAACGTTGGTACTGTTTATTTCAGCATCTGGAGACTTCTGCATGTGTTGATTGATTGTGGCTCATTGAGTGGTATAGTATTATTGGTTTCTCCAGCTAAGGACCTCAGGCAAGTGCACTTTTTGATTGCTTTCTGATTCATAGTAGTCTTATCATTTCATGTTTATACATATATCTTGCTGCTTGTTGACACGCTCGTCACACGGAGTAGTCGGGAGGGGAAATATCTTAGTAAACATGTGAACTACCCAGAACTTTCCCATGAGTCTATTCTTGTACGATAGCAGCTGCACACGACACGTACAGTTAGCCGTATTTACCCCTAGACGTTCACATATCGAAACAGATATTTCACACCAGCTAGATAGATGTCTTTTATTAGTTTTTCCTTATTTTCTTCTCTATCGTGCTATGTCATCAGTTATTTACCAGTTTTGATAACTCACATGTTATTTTCATGTCTTGTTAATTCTATTGTGTTTTCGCATTGTCGTCGGTTTGTGTACTTATTCCATTCCTGACTGGAAACCAACATTTTTCAGGTTTAGCCGCGATCACTGTTAGCATTGGGAAGACTTGGGTATGCTGAGGACAACCTAGAATAGAAAGCAATTGTATCAATTTCATTAATTGTAAAATCTTGTATTTTCTTTAATTATAAATGTTGTAATAAATGTAGAATTGTGAATGAGCATCAAATGTTATTTCTTGAGCATTTATTCCTGCGGGCTTGACAGCGTTCTACCGCCGACTCTGCGGCGTAGGCTAGCTTAGACACGTCTAGTATCCGAAAAAAGCGGGTGCGGGTCGTGACAAGTTTTTGTGGTGGCCCATGCAGGTCAGTTTTCACAAAAGATTGCGAACTCGTGATGGTACGTTAGTCGTACTATTGCGAGCCTGCACCCAGGAAATGCTTATTCACAATTAGGGTTAAAATAATTTAGGAGAATAAATAGGACTAAGAGTCCCTTGCTCAAATTGACCATTGGGTAGTTAAGGTTATAGATAGGCCATGCTATTTAAGAATTATTAAATTTAGATAACTTGCTAGAACCCTATAGGTACACTATTACTTTGGTATGACGATATGATTCCATGTGGATACACTATACACTTGATTAGTTAGGCTTTCCATAATTAAGGCTATGATCTTGAATAACCTATTTAGTTTTCTTTTACTCTATTTAGATATAAATCTTATAGCATAAATTAGAACTGCCTGTTTAAATTTTATTTTGCTGTAAGGAAGTGGTTTATAACTCCTGATTCTGTTATTCCTGTACGAATCTCGAGGTAGATTGATTTGAGATTTTCCCTCAACTATTGAAATGCACATGAAATAGATACTAGAATATTTGTATCCCTTTTATCTTTAGTTATTTCCTCCACATTAACCCTTTTATTTTAAGTGTGTGATTGATAGGACAATTACCTACACTTTATTTTTAGTCAACCTGTTTGAATCTCTAGAAGCTCATGAATTTTCGGATATAGTTAAAAGAATGTTAGTTAACTAATAATGGTTAGACAGCAGCGCACTGTCGTCAATTAATTGAGAGTGGAGACCGTGGGTTCACTGCAGCCAGCAGTGCACTGGCGAGGCACAACCTATAGAATGAAATCGTTTCGAAGAATCATAGTCTATGGAACATTGCAGAAACTATGTTCTCGTTGACTTCTTTAGATCTTAGATACCATTGTGTCAATATAGGTAGAGTGTCTGATAGCCTATCATATTTGGATCACGAAACCAAGGGTTTGTTGTAGCCAGAGTATACGGGCAAGGCGTAATTCTCGGTGAAATGATTTCAGATGTGATTACAAGTTTAGGATATTATAGAGAATAGAGACTACCCTGTATGACCCTAAGATCCAAAACCAATACTAGTGTAAGTTCTGTAAGTCGAGTAGCATGTCTCCCAACCTAGCGTTATGTGGTTCTTGTGATCTATTAACAAGGAATTAACTGACATTAATAGGTTTACTTAAAATATAGAATTCAGGAGTCCATAACCCATTAGTCGACCAAGGCCTTATGAATAGAAGATAATAAGTTGACTGTATAGGCAAGAACACCAGGTAAGGATTAGATTCTCTCAAAACTCGAACTACTATCTCCTCCTTCCAAAAATCTCGCATACTTGTATTTCGACTATCTTGACCAATACTGCTATTACAGCCTAGTTTTGCAAGCTTATTCTTTTATCGAGCTTGATTCAAGACATGTGTTTATTGGGGACGCCCGCTAACATATTGTCTAACCAGAATCATTGTATTATGGTCTGATCAACCATGATGCATTGGTTCACTTTTCATCTAATTACTCTACATGGATTGAGCTGTAGATATCTCTAGGATCTCATCCGCGACTGCTTTGACAATTCCACTTGAATTATACATTCGTCTTTGAATCGTGAAATTGTATTCAGTGACGTCTCTCTTGAACTCTTTATTATTTTTGTCTTTCACCGATTAGAAAGACGAAAGCTCGTAAATGATAGATGGATACCGAGTATCCCTATGACTATGGTGGTTGTATACGCAAGTGTAGCTACCATCGGCCAGCCCTGTGACAGAAACCTTGCCTTGAGTTATTCGTTCTCCTCTCGACTTTTAAGCTAATATTGGGACCTTCTAGCCATCTGAATTTGAGGAACGACCCTTGACCTGACTTATATCTACCGTACCCGTTACGCTTGCCTTATTCTTTATTGACTAGAGTCGAGATACAATATCCGGACTTTAGAATTCTTCTAACCTCACCATTCCTAAAATCACATCCTAGCTTCTAAGGTGGGTAGACTGTAAGCCTTCTAAATATTTTAGGATATACAAGGATTATCGAGTGATTAGAATAAACTTTCATTAGGACGATGATTAGTGCCCATGGATTCCCACTTTCCATTTAGATCATTTTGTGTCCCCGGCCATGTCATTAATATTCGGAGCATGAGACCAGCTATTATCTTCCAACAAATTTCATATGCAAGATCTAGACGAGTCCACCTTCATCTATGTATATCATGTCTCACTCAAACCTGTTCCCTTGTACTCTATTTTGGGGTACGACTTTTAGGTTAACAGGACTAACTATAACCCTTACCATAATACCGGTATACTTCCCGACTTCCACTTGAGCCTCAACCTTGACTCAATTCCTTCGACCCAATATGTGGTGGTGATCTACTCGAAATCCATCATGCACATGCCACCAGTGTGCCACCCAATTGAAGTCTCATGTGCTACTTAAACACAGGTCTCGGAAGGCACATTTTGGGCTTCGTGAACCTAGCTAACCAACTTGACAGACAACTAGCTTAACCCTTGGATAGAAACCTATTCTAGAATACTCTATCTTAGTAGACATAGTTTTTATCTTGGGATCTTGTTCAGTCAATATAGATTGAATTCCAATGTTCATCCAACCAACGACTGATGTCCAAATAAGAGAACCCATTAAGACCACAATCTTGACTTCTCAAATTCCTTTCCGTTATGGAACAATTTTTGAATTAGAATTTCGAGAACAGAATTTCTGTATTGCATGGATTGCAAGCCCTCTAAGAGCGAAGGGTTCTTCGATGTAACAAGTGACTGGACTAAAGTAGACCAATCTAGCGAATAAGACTATAGGTTCATAAATACTCTTTCTACCTGTATTATTGTATATTCTCTACCACTCTTTAAACTTCATAATTGCTCTTGATTGTTCTTCCTTATCTTCCTGTCCTCTCTATTGCAGATAGACGAAGGTCATACTTATTAGAATTCACCAATATTGCTTAGTTACTTGTGTAAATTACTGCTTGCTAAGTTCGGGTTGCTTGATAGATACGAGAGGATTATAGATACCATATGCCTATATATTTGTTGGTAGGTTTGTTAGCACCAGTTAGAAGATTTTAAGATTTTGGTGTGAGGAGTAGTGTGACCAAAGGTGGGTAGAAGTCCTGGAGGCTATTTGGCTAGGAGAAGAATACAAACTATTTTTGAGGAATTAAAAATTTGAGAAGAGTGTGGTAGTAGTGGATTTATTCTTTGACTTTTTTTTTTAAATTTTAGGCATGGTTATGACTTAGAATTTCGAGGACGAAATTATTTTTAAGGTGGGTAGATTTGTAGCTCCCCTTCCCGAAATTTTGAAATATTTTATTTATTTATTTGATTTAAATGGTAATTTTAGAATTTTGTAAATAATTATTTAGTTAAGTATTACGGTGG
Source organism: Iris pallida (assembly GCA_029216955.1). Classification (NCBI taxonomy): domain Eukaryota; kingdom Viridiplantae; phylum Streptophyta; class Magnoliopsida; order Asparagales; family Iridaceae; genus Iris; species Iris pallida. The sequence continues at coordinate 23,184,630 of JANAVB010011397.1, read as the reverse complement.
ATGACTTTAGCCATAGTTGAGTTTTGAAGTACCAGACAACTAGGAACCAAGGCACGGATAGTGCAGTGGCGTGCCTTGACCAGTGTAGTAGCCATGCCAAGGAAGGCCGAGCCATAGAGATGTCCTAACTTGGAAAACCAGGCCAAGTTGTGACATGACCATTATAAATAGTTTAATTATTCATTATTAATATTATTTGACGTCTAGGTGACCCGGTCGCACCAAACCAGTCAAACAGAACCGGAACTGAGCCCAAGCCCATGTAGTCATGCGGTACGTCCAATGACATTCGTGTTGATGCATTTTGGTATGATGGTGTCGTATTCCGTTTAATGATCTAATGAATATTTTCTAAGTATTTTAATTAAATATTATAAATATTATTATTAATTGATATTCAATAATAATTGTATATGAATAGGTCCTTTTACTTTTCGGAATAATTAGACTGAGCATGATGGTATATACACCATTAATCGTTTATGCAATTTCGTTATTATTATTACTATTTTATTGAGGAATTAGATTCACGAGGATTACTATATATATATATATATATATATATATATATATATATATATATATATATATATATATATATATATATATATAATATATATATATATATATATATATATATATATATATATATATATATATATATATATATATATATATATATATATATATGGATATACGGATATTTGGGTGCTTGTTAAATAATTATGAATATATACTCGCATTGTTGTTTTATAAAATAAAGTGAATATATATATATATATATATATATATATATATATATATATATATATATATATTTTATATATATATATATATATATATATATATATATATATATATATATATATATATATATATATATATATATATATATATATATATATATATATATATAGTTATGTAATTATATACGTATAAATATGTATATATATAGGTATACCTATATACGTGTAAAGGTGTATGAATATATAAATATATATTAAATATATATTTGTGTGTTACATAAATATAAATATACGTATAAATGGGTATATATAATATATATGTTTATATGTACACATATATACATAGGAATATATCTACTTAAATTGTGTTAATGGGATAGATATATATATATATATATGGAAATATAGATAAATATTATATGTGTACATATAAATATATATGTATATGTGGTAAGTATATATACGTATATGTGTATGTGGTTATAATTTCTAAATATATAGAGTGTGTGTATTTAAATATATATGTGGAAATCCATATATATGTTTAAATGAAATAGAATAGAAAAAAGAAAAAGAAAAAGAAAAAAAAAAGAAAAAAAAGAAATAAGAAAATAGTAGGCCCAGAGCCAAGCCCGAACCCGAGCTCACCCCCTCCGCGCTCTTTACAACCGAACCTATGGATCAAAAGAAACAAAACCGCACACCTTATAAAACCGAGAGTTTCCTTGACATAAACCCTAACGCCGACCTTTCCCCGCGAGCGCGCGCCGCCCTGGACCACCATACGCGGCCGTGCGGGTCGTCGGAGGCGCGGATACGCGTGCGCGCGCATGAAACCAAACAGCAGGGCAGTAGCAGCCTTCACGAGGCCGACTTCGCGTCGTGCGTTCTCGACGCACGTTCAATCATTTGTCGATCCGCGACTTCAGGTACGTTCATAACCCATAGGGCTGTAAACCCCTTCACATAGATTCTTTTAACTCGCACTGTGCACGACGAGAACCGAGTTCCAAAACCGAGAAAAAATATCGATTTCCTGGGTATAGAAATTGCCCCAACGCCCAATGTTCGCGGTCGATTTGCGACCAGAACATCGCAAATTTTGGAAAATCGCCTGAACAAACTTCTAGACAATCTAACCAAGATGAAAACCCTGTTTTTAGATTTAATTCTTGTGATTTATTTTCTGCTTAAAATTAGGATGAAGTTGACGAAAAATCTGTTTTCAAAACTAGAAAAACCATCCACGCGACGTGCGTCCCGCCATTCCGGGCGACGTGGTCGCGAACTGTAAACATCAAAAGCTGCGTAACGGCTTCATGGTCGTGTAGGCTTTGGCGGAATTCAAATTGGTCACGTGTGCGCGACGAATTTGATGCGTATCCGTCGAAATTTACCGTATCGTGCACTTTGCAAATTTCTCAATTATTTTGTGCACGCTCGTCAGATCGAGACGAAACTTGTGCCAACAGAACCGTATCATTTTTCTGGTCCTGTATGCCAAGTTTGGTCCGATTCTGAGACCGTTGATAAAATCACCGTTTTGCGGGCCCCATGGTCCCACTCAACGGGCGATTTTGTGCACGGCCCGCCGGAATCCAACTTTGGACATACGGTTGGGTTCGTATCGGGAAAATGGATCCGTAGACATGTAGTTTGACGACTTTAGAGACCATTGACTCTGGCACGCTTTTCGGTGCAAAGCGGGTCCAACGACGGATATCGTTTTTGTCCGAAATTACCGTTTTGCCCCTGTGTCCAGAATTGGACTTAAGGACAGGCAATCCTAGCTAATTTGACTATTCTGAGAACGTTGGTACTGTTTATTTCTGCATCTGGAGACTTCTACATGTGTTGATTGATTGTGGCTCATTGAGTGGTATAATATTATTGGTTTCTCCAGCTAAGGACCTCAGGCAAGTGCACTTTTTGATTGCTTTCCGATTCATAGTAGTCTTATCATTTCATGTTTATACATATATCTTGCTGCTTGTTGACACGCTCGTCACACGGAGTAGTCGGGAGGGGAAATATCTTAGTAAACATGTGAACTACCCAGAACTTTCCCATGAGTCTATTCTTGCACGATAGCAGCTGCACACGACACGTGCAGTGAGCCGTATTTACCCCTAGCCGTTCACTTGTCGAAACAGATATTTTACACCACCTAGATAGATGTCTTTTATTAGTCTTTCCTTATTTTCTTCTCTATCGTGCTATGTCATCAGTTATTTACCAGTTTTGATAACTCACATATTATTTTCATGTCTTGTTAATTCTATTGTGTTTTTGCTTTGTCGTCGGTTTGTGTACTTGTTCCATTCCTGACTGGAAACCAACATTTTTCAGGTTTAGCCGCGATCACTGTTAGCATTGGAAAGACTTGGGTATGCTGAGGACAACCTAGAATAGAAAGTAATTGTATCAATTTCATTAATTATAAAATATTGTATTTTTTTAATTATAAATGTTGTAATAAATGTAGAATTGTGAATGATCATCAAATGTTATTTCTTGAGCATTTATTCTTGCGGGCTTGACAGCGTTCTACCGCCGACTCTGCGGCGTAGGCTGGCTTGGACACGTCTCGTATCCGAAAAAAAGCGGGTGCGGGTCGTGATAGCGACACCAACAGCAGACCAGAGGCCCGTGTTGACAGTTACACACGCAATCAACGAAAAGCTATACAAGACTGGCTCTCGCGCTCCGATGCCTCAACAAGTCGAATCTCCCTTCCATTGGGGTACTCCTGTGCATAAACCAAACCAGAGGGTACATCATACGAAGAGGGAGCCACGCGAGCAGTGTTCCCGTAGAAGTGACAAGAGGCTTCCTCGCCAGACCCGTTCTGACCGTACATACATGCAGCTTTCCTACATGAACAATGGGAGTGCTACGACAGAATATCCAACCCTCTCCCAAGTGGAAGAAGAATCTGTGGTGCAGGACTTGCCTAAATCAAGGGACTCTTGTTCCCGGATTACCATCAACTGATTTTGTCAACAGACGACTGCGCCATCGTCGAGCAGGCGTTCCGTCTTCCAGAGACTCTACTCCACGTCGACCCTATGCCAAAGGTTTAACAGGGGGTTGATGAGCCAAAGAGAAGACGAACCCAGCATCGCCATATGCTACTCGACGCAGGGTTCCAGAGCTTTCAAGAAGCCCTCCCAGAATCCTTCTATATCAGCTGCTAAACCGAAGAGGAGGTCAGAGAGCAGTAAATCTAAGGTACCCGATGCAGGTGTATTCCAAGGTACTCGTTCCAGATCTGCATTGGGTGCATTGTCAAAAATTGGGGGTAGCCAGCCTCCTACCATGTATGACAACCCTGTGTTCCAATCTGAGGAGGCGCAATACGACACAGATGTCTCCATTGGTGCAGCCAGTCACCAGACTAGGGGTAGCAACCACACTGAGTCCGAAGAAGATCATAATCTTACGGTATATCCTCAGGACAGTGAGGCTCGGGTGTCTGAGCCAGAAAGTGAAGGATCCACGACTCCCTCGAGTAACCCTCACACTCGATCTGTGTTCATGGTCGATGGCAACAAGGAAGACAACAATGAAGCTCTCAGTCGTATCGAAGTTCTCGCGACGAAGTTAGATACGCTGACGGACACCATGAAGACCCAGTCCTCGATCATAATCGACCACAAGAGTAGCATGGCCCCCACTGCCTCTACAACTGTGCGTGATCCGCAAACCAATGAAGAATCCAGCAGGCTGCCTACTGCCAATCAGGCAGGACCTTCCACGTGTACTCCATTGGCTAGGGGTGAGTGTCGGTATAATCGGTCAGTATTTGGTCGATTTTTTCAGTTTTTAAATCGGTATCTAAAAAATCAATACCAATATCGTACCATTTAGAATCGGTTTTTCAGTTTCGGTTAAATCGGTATTCGGTCGGTTTTTTGTTCGGTATCGGTATTTTACCAATTAATATTTGATCAATTAACACACTTAATATTGTAGAACATCTTAACCTATAATATTTTTTTTAAATTTTTTGGAAGCATTAATTTTAAAGCTAAGCCTCTACCAACCAAAAAATTAATAAAAATTATTAGAACAATATGTAACAAGTCGCAAACACCTAAAAATGAGCTTAAAATATCAAACGCGGTCACTAAGTTTAATCTTTAGTATAAGTTTAAGTAACCAAAATTCACTTCAAAATTCTATGAGAACACAAAAACATAAGCTCAAAAAAAATCAAAAACTCAATTCTTAGTATTCTTAACATAAATTCAAGTCCACTAAAAGCCATTCCTAGTTCTAGGAAACCAACCAAAACAAAGATAAAAATAAAAATGAGTAGTGTAAAATTAATCATGAACAATATTAAAAAAATGTGTGTGTGTGTGTGTGAATCGGTTCGATTCGGTATTTTCGGTATGGTATTACACTCAAACCGTTACCATTACCATTATACCGTAATTTTGTCGGTTCGGCAATTCGGTATTGGTACATAATTTTGGTTCAGTTTTTCGGAATATTTTTAATCGGTATTCGGTCGGTTTTTCGGTATCGATCGGTATTTGCTCACCCCTACCATCGGCTACAGGCTTCAGAATGCCGGTCGAGATACAACATGCCATCAAGGAGCTGTATGCTCGTCATGATGCCAAAAAGAAGCAAGCAACACTCCGAAAGATGGTGATCCGGCAGCCATACCCTGCCGAGTGGGACAACGCCATCTATCCTCCCAAATACAATCCGCAGATACTTACACCATATGAAGAGAATGGGTCTCCCCGACAATACTTGAGGTACTTTGCCTCAGTAACGGGGCACATGCCAAAGGATGATGCCCTCCTATCCAACATATTTATAGGAGCCCTGCAGGGGGTAGCCTATGAGTGGTTCTGCAATCTTTCGGATGATTATATCTCGTCATTTGAAGAACTGAAGACTCGGTTCGTGGACCGATTCTACGAAGGGGGCATGGATATGACCATGTCGACCCTCATGGAATTTGTCCAGAGGGAGAAAGAGCCTGTCTGTGCATACATTGAACGCTTCTACCAGGAAACCCTCAGATTACCACCCGGCATGCCCGAGCCCATGCTTATGGAATTCTGCCGCAAGAACATGTTGTCCGCAATAAAATTGTGGCACAGTGCTCCCTGCACGGAGGGGACTCCTTTCATTACAGAGGTGGATGCCGCACAAAGGAAAGCCTAGGACGCGCACCTCCTGGGGCTACACTTTCCTGCGCCCGAAGACAAGGAGAGACGCTCGTCCAGCAACAATCCTAAAAAGGGAAAAAAGTAAGCCACGACCGTCAACATCTCCAAAGGTTCAGCAGCTGTGAACCCCAAGTTCGCGGAAGCGCAGAGGACGAGGGAGACTTACTCCTTCAATGACGAGGATACGCCAGAGCTCTTCGAGATGCTTACGAAGAGTGGCAAACTGTCCATCCTGGCACCCAGGCGTTCTAATGAGGTGGGAAAGGTGGACCATCCAAAGTACTGCCATTATCACCGGTATGTCCATCACTCAACACAAAACTGCTAAGTGTTGAAGGGGAAAATTCAACGCCTCATCAACTCCAACGTTATATCGTTGGATTACAAAGAGAAGACCGTCACGGCCAACATAGTTACTCTCCAGTTCATGAGATTTCCAGCCACAGAGGTACAAGATGGCGTCATCCCTATTCCAAAGGCGACGATGGAAGTAGTAAACCTTTCGCCAGTACGGGACAATGCTCAAGGGCTCATCCTATTCTCCACACCTCAAGGTGAAGTCATGTGGATACATCCTGACTTGGTTCCCGACATGATGACATCTACGACCCATTTTGCCAAAGAAAATAAAAGAAAGGCATGCCGCATGGTCTCGGCGTCGACCGACGATGCTTTGGTGACCACCCGCTCGGCGTAGAGGCAAGAGGAGAGCCAAGATCCAGACCAGGAGGAGTCTCCACAAAATACTTCCCCTGTCCCAGATATATCATAAGCAGGTCCACCTCAAATCCTTGAGGCACTAGAGGCGGGTCCATCCCGGGCCTCTACCGTGGACAAGCAAAAAACAGAAGGAGGTTCATTTCGACAAACCTCTCAGAAAGGATCTGACAATAGGGCCTATCGAGCCCTACAACTTCGATATTCTAGTGCAGCTGGCTAATACTTCGACTAGATTATCACTTTTTGAGCTCCTCTGTCTCTCTTAGGAGACCCGAGATGCGCTCAGTAAAGCTTTACAGAGCGTCGAGTCCTTTCTCACCCAGGTTCGGCCACCGAAAGTGGATCCCGCAGCTTGTCCATATTGCTACAGCGTGGTCGAAGTGATTCCAGTATCACTTTTACCCAGCAAGACATGCTGCTAAAGAATAACCGAGACAACCGTCCCCTGTACTATACAGGGTATGTCGATGCCATTAAGGTCGATCGCATCCACATCGACCCAGGTTCCTCTATGAGAATTATCCCAAGAAGCCTGCTTCAAACCTTAGGGATTTTGATGCATCGGTTGACAGCCTCAAACACAACAATCAGTAGCTTCAATAAGGGAAAGAGCGAGCCCCTGGGCAAAATTTGCCTGAAATGTCAGATCGGCGACCTTCACACTGAAGTGACTTGCTATGACATTGATGCGGACAAAAACTACAACATGCCGCTGGGGCGAATATGGATCCATGAGTACATGATTGTCCCTTCCACCCGACATCAGTGTATGAAGTATGTGGCCAGCGACAGGACCATCAAAACGGAGTTCACAGATATCGACCCGTTTCGAGGACTTGAAGCCTACTGTACGGATGCCGATCTGTACAAGTCAGTCCCCTGGGACGGAGACAACAATGATGCTAACGATGAGGCAAATACAGCTTCAGAAGACGCAGCAGTGGCCGAAGAACCTCTAAAGGTTCGACTGAAAGGGAGGCCTTCCAAGGTGCCAACGCCTCTCATTGTTAAGCTTTGGGGTAAAGCTTCACCTTCGCCTCTAGTAATGATGGAAGATGGTCACGAGCCTAAACGAATAATGTTACCCCGAAGCTCTCCAAAGCCGACCATGAAGGCACATGAGCATCCGACCACAATTCCCTTGATGGTCAAGCTGAAAAGGAGACGTCCTCCTACTCCTCCGGCGGCAGCTCTAGTCCTCACTGATGAAGAGCTAGAAGATTATGTCTGCACCAACACAGAGGCCCACTCTTTCGATGACATAATCCCTTGGGACAAAATATTCTACTTCATTAACAGAAAGTTTTCATCGAACTACTCTAGTGCATGCTGGAACACCAAATATTTCCTGGACAATTTTCTATGTAAACTACAGACGCAAGTGACAACTATCAACCATGTGAGCCAAGTTGTCCCTGCCTGGGGCACCTACTTCGTAGTTCCAGCCGGGAAAAAAGAAGAGGAACCCATCATATTCGGTCGATTGGAGCATCCGCAGCGAATAACTCCTGAAGATCCAGACCTCGACAATGGCAAAATGCAGTTCTACCGCTACGCAATGCAGGCCAAAAACCTTATCCAGAAGATGGGCTACGACCTGAATAGCAACAATGAGCTCAATTATGGTAAAGGCCGGCATCTTCCCTTACGAATTTGCGCTCCAAAGGGAAAAGCTGAAAACTACTACCAATATACTCGTCGAGGGCTGGGGTACGTTACACCTACGACCACCTCAGAAGATTCAGAAGAAGAAGTCCTGAGGCACTCACACTCTTCTGACTCCTCAACTCGGGACTCCGATACCAGCATGGATCAAGTCTTTAAGAAGATGTTGTCTGCTAACATGATCACTAATCAGTTAACCGTTGAAGACAATCAGCGCAGGCGGTTACAAGAGTTAGAAGCGTTGGATGAAGAGTGCTTGCTCGTGCAGCAAAGGATTGAGGCTTACCAAGATCGCATCTCCGGGGCCTTCAACAAAAAGGTCCGTGAAAGATCCTACCAGGTGGACGACCTCGTCTTGGCAGTACGGAGACCGATGGTGATGACCCATAAGACGGCTGGGATGTTCGAGCCCAAGTGGAAAGTACCATTCGTCATAGAAACGGTATACTCCAACGGTGCTTATCGGCTAACTAAGCCTAATGGTGATTTGCTAATGACGCCCATCAACGGCAAGTTCTTAAAGAAGTATTACGTCTGAAGACAGAACCAGCATAGGCACCCAAATCCCCTGAAAAGGGTGCCGATGAGTTCTGGAAAGGGGATCTCTCTTCCTCCCTCCTATATATTCTCTCAATTAAATGAAGCACTTCATGTCCACATTACCTATGTGTCACGCCCCAGTATCGGAATACGGGGACGGACGTCGGCCAGCTACACCGTATAAGGTACGAATACGCTATAGGGCGATGACGGATGTCAAGTCTTGCTGGGTATCCTAGCATGCAATCAATCTATGGCCTAAATCCGATCTCATGTCCACAGGCAAATCATAATGAAATAATATCAAGTGAGATAATCATATGGAAAACATGAAATACTCATATAAAAATTAGGAATCTACAGTACAGAATAATAATGTAGACAAGTATACCTCCCCAAAGTCCCTAGCATGGTCTGGAACTGAAGTACATCTCCCAAGTCAAGTCTAGAAGATCCACAGGGTTGGTCTCAGGCAATCTGGGAACAATCCAGGGTTGGTGAGGCCAACCATAGCAAGTACCAGAAAGGAAGGCTCAAGGACGGGCGAAAAAAACCAGCAGGATAAAATATGACGGGAATAACATCTAAAAACAGTAAATAAGGTAAGGGGTCGTACGGTACCAACGCCCGATAATAATCCATGACTAGTGTAAGTAACCAACAATCATCACAGTCATCCTAACATCCACTAATACCTGCACACGCCATACAATGCAGAAGAATAAGCGGCCATACAATGCCTACGTCTTGCTATTATTAGCTAACTATGGTTATCACAGACCTAAATACTAGCAAGATGCAATTGGGGTATTCCTTTGGCCATAATCCCTACAGACTATCCAGGTTATCCAGAACGAATATATATAGTGGGTACATCGCCCGGGAGATAAATGTACCCTAATAGCTAGCTGGAGGGGTGCCCCACATGACAGTGGGCTAGAAATGTGCCCTACTCGACGGCAGGCTACAAGTCCACATGAGCGCCCAGATAACGGGATTGCCTGTAGCCGAAATACCTCTATCTATATGAGCTACTTGATCAATCTAGTTGTTAGCCTAGTCAGATTCATTACGGATTTGTGACTGTGGTAACCAGGAATCCATGTCCTAGACATGATGTAAGACGGGACAGGTAGTTTGTACAAGCACAATCAGGAAAGTCAACCACAGTGTCAAGACAAGGTTATACCTAGCAAGTTAGGACGGGCTGTCGCAACAGCGATCAAGAGTAAACATGTCATGTCGAGAGTACTAGTCAGGAGTGCGCCTCGACGGGCCACTATCAGGAATCAAGATATACATGTCAGGTTTACTCATGTCCAGAGTGCTGGTCAGGAGTGCGCCTCGACGGGCCACTATCAAGAATCAGGACAGGTCCAGGTTATCGTGCAATATGGCTAGAATATCAGGATGGCACTACAGTACCATAAAATCAGGTAGAACCTCAAAGTGCCAGTAGACAAGGAGCTCAAGTGCAAGGTCAGGGCCAGTACCTCAAAGGGTAAACTGGAATCATGGATCGGGTATAAGTAGTCAAGTCAAGACGGGGTCAAATCTATCAATCACATGGAGTCATCTGCTCACATCGTGGCATGGATATCAGGTCATTTACAAGGTCGAGATCTCTACTATAAAAACATGTCAAGCATACATGGGAGCCTACAGCTCCAATCCTCAAGTTGTTCCATCCACCAGATCAATCTATCAAGAGTCTCCCCTCTATGATGGAATCAAAATCATGTCAGGAAGGTCAATAACCAAATACCAATGCTAGGCCCTCTGGCTCACAAGAATCCTCCAAGTCAATGATCACAACCCACTAGAAAACGAGCCCCTCAACTACCAAGACATAGCAATCAAACCAGGTTCCCCAACTACCGGAATACACAAAGGTACCAGGTTTTGGGCGTTTGGGAAGTCGAGTAAAAATTATATAATAATACCCTCGATATTCTCCTCGTTCTGCGAAATATTCATGATTATCAAAATCCAAGAATTCACAGTCATGCCCGGTCAAATTAGAACATCCTCAAAAGGAATAACAATACTTTCCAAGAGTCCACGTGAGTCTACCAAATGAACATCCCGAGATCATACTCCATATAATACTCAATCCTCATACATATCCAAGGTCACAATCCTGATACATAGGACAACTGTCAGCCCTATCTGGCTTGACTAGGATAACTCCTAGAAGGAATGGTCGGCGGGGACAAGAGTCTATTAATCAAAGGCCGCCGAAAAAGTGGCAAGGATTGCGTGAACCGCTCTGGAGAAAATCCACAACCCTTAAACCAAACAAGGACTAGGGTTGCAGACCATCTCCCGAGTGGAACCGCTCTCCTTACGCTATCCGACGGACAAGACAGGTCAGGAGCTAGGCGACTAATCTAGTATGGAGTCTACCTAGCAGGCAATGGGATTAGGTATACTATACCAAGATGAACATGCATGAATCCAGTCCAGCAAACCAAAGGAATGGTTCTGCCTAATCCTTCGAACCAAATTCCCAACTGGAAATTCTGGAAAAATTCGACAGAGTCTTCTTTGTAATCTGTATGGGAGCATCCTACAAATTGGGGCTAAAACCACTCGGCGCAACCTGCCGCAGAATCGCAGAATCGCAGGCTGAGAACACTAAGTCTCAGCTACCAGCAGCACTACGATGCGTACTGGAAACAAATCGATAGCCGAGAATACTAAATCTCGGCCTCCACAGCACTACGATGCGTACTGGGCGCCAAGCCAACATGCATAATATAATATAATAAAATAACCGCCTTGTAGGGCGCATCATAGCACATGTTCATAATCCTAACCCAAGCGCAATCATAGCCACAAGAATTGTTCGCCAAGCCGTTACCCGATCGCCAGTCGGACATGGGACATACAGGGACAATCCATACATGTGAGTCGTGTTCGTATCCTCGGAGGTGTGGATGACCCATCCGAGTTGTCCGATACGGTCTATCCCGGTATCGAACCAAGCTATTCTAGGTTATCATGGCAGTTCTACTGCTAAGCTACACTAATCATGGTTATACATTTACAATTAATTAAATACAATAAAATCCAGGAGAGAGGGAAAGAGCCGTCGATGAGCAAGGGATACTTGCCTAGAGGGCTCGGCTAGGAAAGCAAGTCTTTGACGATCGGGATCCAGGCTAGCACGTCCATCGAGATCCTCAGAACACACAATAAATAATCATTAGAATTAAATAATAAAATAATAACAGGAAGCACGGAGGATGGCAAGAGGCTATACCGTGTGGGTCCCGCAAGTAGTGCAGGGATCTGGCACGGAAACCGAGACACACGGATCGATACGGGCATGCAAACCGAGACATGTACGTATATCGAGACGCGTACGAGAATCGAGATGAACAGGAGACAACGTGCACGTAAATCGTGACGTGCACATAGATAGAGGAAATCACGAATATCAAGATAGCGCACAAATCAATGCGACATGCAAATTGAGACGTGCACGCGAATCGAGACGGCACAAAGACTAATACGGGATGCAAATCGGTGCATGCATGCAAACCGAGGCAACACAAGATACAATATGACACGCATATCGATACGGCACGTAAATCGGTACATGCACGTATCGAGGTGGCATGGGTCACGAGGTAGGAACAAAGGCTGAGACACGAGGATCCAGACAACGCACAACCCAAGGTAGCACGAGAATCGAGGTGCACGAAAACCAAGATGGCACGCACACCAAGGTATGCGCAAACCGAGACGACACAAAATAAGGGGCACGCATCCCGAGAAATACGGGAAACGAGGGAACGCGCGAACCGAGTGCACGTGTCCCAAGGCACGTGGCCAGGGAAACACGCTGCCCGAGCAGCGCGGGGCCCAAGGGCGTCCCGCCGCTCGAGCTGGCGCGGCACACGCGGAGGAAGCACAGCGGTGGTGTTGTCCGCCGAAGAGAAGAGGAAAGGAGGGGGCGGAAGGGCTCACCGGGCTCGGATGGGCTTCGGCGGAGGGGACAGCGGTCGCGGAGGAGATGGAGGTGAGGGCGGTGCTGGTGTTGGCGGCTGCAGCGGAGGCCGGGGGGCGATGGAGGCGGTGGCTGCTACGGTGGTGGGTGGAAGATAGTGGTGGGAGCAGTGGTGGTGGCGGTCGCGGCTCCGGGAATAGGGAGCTCAGGGAGGCGGCGGCCATGGCGGTGGCGTCGGTAGGTGATGGTGGAGGTGGCGGCCATAGGAGATGCTGGGGACGAGCGGGAGAGAAGAGAACGAGAGGGAGGGGCTAGCGGCTGAGCCAGAGGAGAGGGAGAGAGAGTGCACGAGAGGAAGAGGAGAGCTGAGTGAAGAGAGAGAGAGAGAAAAAGGGAATTGGGGGGGTGTGCTGGTTCTTGGGAGAGGGAGAGAGAGATAGATGGGAGGGGGCGGCTGAGAGAGAGTGGAGTGAGGGAGAGTATTGGTTGGGGTTAGGTTAGGTAAGGGGAGGGGTATGTTAGATTAATAAAATTAATAATAATAATGATAATAATAATAATAACAATGATAATAATAATAATAATAATAATAGTAGTAGCAATATTAATAATGGGATAACACTCTCCTTCAATAAATAAACAATAATTTTTTTAAGAATACCCAAAATTCAAGATCCTCCAAATACAGAAATACAGTCATATACGTATTTTAGAAAAATAGGGAGATGAAATCCTACCCACCTTACAAAAATTTCGTTCTCGAAATTTCAAAATTATCAAAATAGGGTTTTCAAAACTAGTACATATATATCTAACATGAAAACTCTACCCATCATACAGAAATCAAGTAATAAAATAAGAAACGAACAAAATCCCAATATGAAAACATCAAAGAGAACAAGGTCTAGCTAAATAAATCAACTCGCAAGGCAAATCCAAAACATCGAAAGAATCTCGAAAATCAAAGTCTCGCATACACGAAATAACCCCATAAATCAAAACAAGTATAGAATGTCGAAAACAATGTCAGAAAACGTAAAATCCCAACTATATAAAGAAAAATAATAAATTCACATAAAATTATAAAATACAGGATATCTGTCTCGAACCGATGACCGTAGTTTCCTAATATCCAAAAAATGTGTGCCATGGTCATTCCCTGCCACGCCATCCGGAATGGCTGCAAAAGATTCACCATGACACCATAATCGAGCGGCTGCAACTTTCGTTACCACGCCGTCAAGTTATACTAGGGTCACCCGGTACTATTGACAAATACCCAAAACGAATCAAATCCATAACTCACATATCCAAATCACTAAAATCACAAAATCTCTAACAATATAACGATAGTCCTAGAAAACAATCAAAATCCAAAATTCAGGTGAATCGTAACACACATCCAAATTATTTTCAATAATAACCACAAGATAGCTTTTCTAGGAAAATACTCCATATCCGTAGGAAAATACTCTAAATCAAGAATCCATATCAAATAATAATGTATAGAAAGTATATCTATAAAAATAATATCTGAAACAGATAATCATGAGTGCGGAACTATCCGGAATCAAGGGAGCCGAATTGATTCAAGAATACCCATTGGACACTCAACAATTGCTGAAATATCCAATCTCAGAGTCTTGATGAAATCTTTATTCTACAGCAGTCAAGCCAACGCTCGAAGAGGGCGATAATGATACTAAGTCAACACGAAGTCAGCGCACGAAATGGATAACAGAAAATCAAACAAGGCGAAACACCGGTAGAGAGTACAGAACCCAAGATAAATAATCATGTAACCCAAATGATGGAGATAAGATAACATCTCATCAAATAAGGTGATCGACATGACCAACTATAGGATCATATCTATCAAACAAGGATCAGAGGTAGATAACACGAATAAGACAAGGCCAAGCAAGATAGGTCCAAATAGAGATGAGGGCCAGTTCACAGGTTCAAGGGAGCGAAGGACAAGTATAACAAGTGGGAATACCAAGGGATAGTGGACTGAGATCAATAATCATGTGATACCCAACAAAATCTCAAATCGAGACCTGCATGGGCCACCACTAAAAACCGTGTCACGCCCAGTACCGAAATACGGGGACGGACGTCGGCCAGCTACAACGTATAAGATACGAACACGCTATAGGGCGATGACGGCTGTCAAGTCTTGCTGGGTATCCTAGCATGCAATCAATCTATGGCCTAAATCCGATCTCATGTCCATAGGCAAATCATAATGAAACAACATCAAATGAGATAATCATATGGAAAACAGGAAATACTCATATGAAAATCAGGAATCTACAGTACAGAATAATAATGTAGACAAGTATACCTCCCCACAGTCCCTATCATGGTCTGGAACTGAAGCACATCCCCCAAGTCAAGTCTAGAAGATCCACAGGATCGGTCTCAGGCAATCTGGGAACAATCCAGGGTTGGTCAGGCCAACCGTAGCAAGTAACAGAAAGGAAGGCTCAAGGACGGGCGAAGAAAACCAGCAGGATAAAATATGACGGGTATAACATCTAAAAACAGTAAATAAGGTAAGGGGTCATGCGGTACCAACGCCCGATAATAATCCATGACTAGTGTAAGTAACCAACAATCATCACAATCATCCTAACATCTACTAATACCTGCACACGCCATACAATACAAAAGAATAAGCGGCCATACAATGCCTACGGCTTGCTATTATTAGCTAACTAGGGTTATCACAGACCTGATTACTAGCAAGATACAATTGGGGTATTCCTACGGCCACAAGCCCTACAGACTATCCAGGTTATCCAGAACGAATATATATAGTGGGTACATCGCCCGGAAGACAAATGTACCCTAATAGCTAGTAGGAGGGGTACCCCACATGACAGTGGGCTGAAAATGTGCCCTACTCGACGGCAGGCTACAAGTCCACATGAGCGCCCAGATAACGGGATTGCATGTAGCCGAAATACCTCTATCTATATGAGCTACTTGATCAATCTAGTTGTTAGCCTAGTCAGATTCATTTCGGATTCCTGACCGTGGTAACCAGGAATCCATGTCCTAGACATAATGCAAGACGGGACAGGTAGTTTGTACAAGCATAATCAGGAAGTCAACCACGGTATCAAGACAAGGTTATACCTAGCAAGTCAGGACGAGCTGTCACAACATCGATCAAGAGTAAACATGTCATGTCGAGAGTACTAGTCAGGAGTGCGCCTCGACGGGCCACTATCAAGAATCAAGATATACATGTCAGGTTTACTCACGTCCAGAGTGCTAGTCAGGAGTGCACATCGACGGGCCACTATCAAGAATCAAGACAGGTCCAGATTATCGTGCAATATGGCTGGAATATCAGGATGGCACTACAGTACCATAAAATCAGGTAGAACCTCAAAGTGCCAGTAGACAAGGAGCTCAATTGCAAGGTCAGGGCTAGTACCTCAAAGGGTAAACTGGAATCATGGATCGGATATAAGTAGTCAAGTCAAGACGGGGTCAAATCTATCAATCACATGGAGTCATCTGCCCACATCGTGGCATGGATATCAGGTCATGTACAAGGTCGAGATCTCTACTATAATAACATGCCAAGCATACATGGGAGCCTACAGCTCCAATCCTCAAGTTGTTCCATCCACCAGATCAATCTATCAAGAGTCTCCCCTCTACGATGGAATCAATATCATGTCAAGAAGGTCAATAACCAAATACCAAGCTAATCACTACAAGCAATGCTAGGCCCTCTGGCTCATAAGAATCCTCCAAGTCAATGATCACAAGCCAATAGAAAATGAGCCCCTTAACTACCAAGACATAACAATCAAACCAGGTTCCCCAACTACCGAAATACACAAAGGTACCAGGTTTTGGGCGTTTGGGAAGTCGAGTAAAAATTATATAATAATACCCTCGATATTCTTCTCGTTCTACGAGATATTCGTGATCATCAAAATCTAAGAATTCACAGTCATGCCCGATCAAATTAGAACATCCTCAAAAGGAATAGAAATACTTTCCTAGAGTCCACGTGAGTCTACCAAATGAACATCCCGAGATCATACTCCATATAATACTCAATCCTCATACATATCCAAAGTCATAATCCCGATATATAGGACAACTATCAGCCCTATCTGGCTAGACTAGGATAACTCCGAGAAGGAATGGTTAGGCAGGGACAAGAGTCTATTAATCAAAGGCCGCTGAAAAAGTGGCAAGGATTGCGTGAACCGCTTTGGAGCAGATCCACAACCCTTAAACCAAACAAGGACTAGGGTTGCAGACCATATCCCGAGTGGAACCGCTCTCCTTACGCTATCCGATGGACAAGATAGGTCAGGAGCTAGGCGACTAATATAGTATGGAGTCTACCTAGCAAGCAATGGGATCAGGTATACTATACCAAGATGAACATGCATGAATCCAGTCCAGCAAACCAAAGGAATGGTTCTAATCCTTCGAACCAAATTTCCAACTGGAAATTCTGGAAAAATTCGACAGAGTCTCCTTTGTAATCTGTATGGGAGCATTCTACAAATTGGGGCTAAAACCACTCGGCGCAACCTGCCGCAGAATCGCAGAATCGCAGGCTGAGAACACTAAGTCTCAGCTACCAGCAGCACTACGATGCGTACTGGGAACAAATCGATAGCCGAGAACACTAAGTCTCGGCCTCCAGCAGCACTACGATGCGTACTGGGCGCCAAGCCAACATGCATAATATAATATAATAAAATAACCGCCTCGCAGGGTTTATCACAGCACATGTTCATAATCCTAACCCAAGCGCAATCATAGCCACAAGAATAGTTCGCCAAGCCGTTACCCGACTGCGAGTCGGACACGAAACATACAGGGACAATCAATACATGTGAGTCGTGCTCGTGTCCTTGGAGGTGTGGATGACCCACCCGAGTTGTCCGATACGGTCTATCCTGGTATCGAACCAAGCTATTCTAGGTTATCATGGCAGTTCTACTGCTAAGCTACACTAATCATGGTTATACATTTACAATTAATTAAATACAATAAAATCCAGGAGAGAGGGTAAGAGCCGTCGATGAGCAAGGGATACTTGCCTAGAGGGCTCGGCTAGGTAAGCAAGTCTTCGACAATCAGGATCCAGGCTAGCACGTCCATCGAGATCCTCAGAACACACAATAAACAATCATTAGAATTAAATAATAAAATAATAACAGGAAGCACGGAGGATGGCAGAAGGCTATACCGTATGGCTCCCGCAAGTAGTGCAGGAATCTGGTACGAAAATTGAGACACGCAGATCGATACGGACACGTAAACCGAGACATACACGTATATCGAGACGCGCATGAGAATCAAGATGAACATAAGACAACGTTTACGTAAATCGAGACGTGCACGTAGATCGAGGAAATCATGAAAATCAAGATAGCATGCAAATCAATGCGACACGCAAATCGAGACGTGCACGCAAATCGAGACGACACAAAGACTAATGCGGCACGCAAATCGGAGCGAGCACATAAATCGGTGTGTGCACACAAACCGAGGCAACACAAGATACAATATGACACACAAATCATTATGGCACGCAAATAGGTGCGTGCACGTATCGAGGTGGCACGGGTCACGAGGTAGACACAAAGGCCGATACACGAGGATCGAGACAACGCACAACCAGATGTAGCACGAGAATCGAGGTGCACAAAAATTGAGACGGTACGCACACCAAGGTATGCGCAAACCGAGACAACAAAAATCAACGACACGTATCCCGAGAAACATGGGAAACGAGGAAATGCGCTAACCGAGTGCACATGTCCCAAGGCACATGGCCCGAGGAATACGCTGCCCGAGCAGCGCTGGGCCGAAGGGCGTCCAGCCGCTCGAGGCGGGCGCAGCACACGATACGAAAGCACGGCGGTGTTGCTGTCAGTCGAAGAGAAGAGAAAAGGAGGGGGCGGAAGGGCTCACCGGGGTCGGATGGGCTCCGGCGGAGGGGACAGCGACCGCAGAGGAGATGGCGGTGAGGGCGGTGCAGCTGGTGGCGGCCGCAGCGGAGGTCGGGCGGGCGATGGAGGCGGTGGCTGCTACAGTGGTGGGTGGAAGATAGTGGTGGGAGCAGTGGTGGTGGCGGTCGCGGCTCCGGGAAGAGGGAGCTCGGGGAGGCGGCGGCCATGACGGTGGCGCCGGTGGGTGATGGTGGATGTGGCGGCCACAGGAGATGCTGGGGACGAGCGAGAGAGAAGAGAACAAGAGGGAGGGGCTAGCGGCTGAGCCAGAGGAGAGGGAGAGAGTGCACGAGAGGAAGAGGAGAGCTGAGTGATGAGAGAGAGAGAGAGAAAAAGGGAATTGGGGGGGTGTGCTGGTTCTCAGGAGAGGGAGAGAGAGATAGATGGAAGGGGGCGGCTGAGAGAGAGTGGAGTGAGGGAGAGTATGGGTTGGGGTTAGGTTAGGTAAAGGGAGGGGTAGGTTAGATTAATAAAATTAATAATAATAATGATAATAACAATAACAATGATAATAATAATAATAATAATAATAATAATAATAATAATAATAATAATAATAATAATAATAATAATAGTCGTAGCAATATTAATAATGGGATAACACTCTCCTTCAATAAATAAACAATAAATTTTTTAAGAATACCCAAAATTAAAAATCCTCCAAATATAGAAATACAGTCATATACATATTTTGGAAAAATAGGGAGATGACACTATGGATTGCTCCTCTACGCCTAGAAGACGCGACTACCATGTCCACATTACCTCTGAGTAGTCGTTCTTCTCGTATCAGTTCTATGATTATCCCAATGGTCTAAAAAATAGTTCACATCCATATTACCTCTGAATTATTGTTCTATACCCTGGCAAAGATTAAGCCTACTACGTCCATATTACCTATGGTCAGGCTAATCCATTATGAAGATTTCCTCTTTATTCTGAAGACAAAAGCAAAGGGAACAAGAAAACTTCTACATATAAAAACATGTGGCTATAAAGACCTATTACAGGCTCTTTGTAGTTACATATACAGAAGCAAAAAAAGCTGAAATTGTGGTACAAGCTCTCAATAGCGCGGGCGAGACGGTGACAGAGCCAATCACTTCCTTGTTAAAAGAAAGCCACCGCCCGAAGCTGCTACTGGCCCGAGCTGGGATAAAGGCCAGCACAGGACTTCCCTACCTCCCCAGCTGGCTAGAGAAAGCAACCACAGCAGCAGGCCTTGCCATTTCTCGGGCAGCATGGTAACCAATGCGAATTCAGGAAGCAAGGGTTCAAGACACCATTGACACCCAACGCAAATTCATGAAGCAAGGGTTCAAGACACCATTGTCACCCAATACGAATTCAGGAAGCAAGGGGTTCTTCTACAAAGGATCTAGTACAGATTCGACAGAGCCTAGAGGGATCTACAAGGGATACAGTCTTCGTCAAAGTGCAAACTTCCTTATTTTTGACACGTACGCTGGAAGATTAATCTCCATCGAAGTGTGTTCTGACTTTTTTGTGAGCGCAGCCTCTCAGAAGCATATTAGTTACTCAGCACTTTGAAGAAGCCAAATCCTTTAAGCCAGAGGCGCAGCCACCTGCCTGCGCCAACCTTAGAAACAAGATGGTGGTAGGCCCCCCTCCCATTCTTTTACTTCAGAAGCCAGTGTCTTCACTCCAGAGGCTACCTGCCTGCACCAATCCCAGACGTGCAAGGGTGTCATACCCTTCTCTTTATAGCCAACGCCTTCACTTTTCAGAGGCGCAGGTACTTACCTGGGTCAGCATGAGGTACAGGATGGTGATATGCTCACACCATTTCCAATCCCATGGTGCAGTCGTCTGCTCTGGATCAGAAGCTTAAGTCACTTCTATACAAGAGACTTAGAAACTCCCATTGTAACCAATGTAAGTCAGCTTGTCGCTCCAAAAGTACATTAACCTCGACAACCTGAAGCACAAGCCTACTTGTCGCCTATAGCACAGTCTCTGGTATCCCGAAACACAGCTTTATAAGTTGCTCTATATGCACAGAAGTCTCATCGTCATTCGAAGCCAAGTCCACTCGTCGTCTGAAAGCACAGAGGTTTTGTCGTCTCCAAAAGCACGGTCTACTCGTCGCTTCAGAAGCACAGCAGTACTTAGTCCTCACCAGAGGCGCAGTAAGCATGGGTCCACCCCAATTGGTTTGTTTAAACTGCCTCTTGCAGAGAAGACTGGGATTAAATCATGATTGATATCATATCATATTGATTTAAATCTTAGACAAGGATCAATTAGACTCAAAATCTAGGATGAAATCCTAAGATTTACTCGGCTGTATCCGAGCAAGCAAATTGGCATGTGTCACGTGTCACCTCCTTTGGTTATGTTTATAACCACCAGAGATCTTGTTTGAGGGGAATCTCGATGTCTGCCATGTGTCAGCGTCGCAGAAGCCCGCACCGTACAATGATTACAGATTCTTTCATACCTCAGAAACCCTAATGCACATCGCATATGTGCTCGGTTCTCTATAAATAGGAGTTCTTCTTCAACCAAGGTATCGAAAGACAGAGGGAACATTGACAATCGACAATCTTCAAAGGATCAGCAATCTCTATCCACGAAGAGTCGACCACCCTCATCCACTGATAAACCAAAGAACCAACTAACCAACCATCTTCAAGGGATCTTCTCATCCAGATAGCCTCTTGATCGGTGATCCCAGAGTCCCATCAAAGGTGCCAGAGAGCCATAGCAACGTTGATTCGTCGTCAGATCGTCAACGGAGTAAAGGAGCCGCTACAACGCTCGATCTCCACCGTCCCACTTTACCAAAAACCTCTTCTCCCTGTACTTAGAATATCATGTCTAGGACTTCCTTCTTTGTACACAGATATCTTATACATTCAATAAAGCAAAAAGTTCGTTCAACCTTTTATTATATCGAACACTAATTAATTTAATTTAAATCTAGAATAAATTACTTAAAAATATAATTTAACCTAGCAATAATCTGAAATATATCTAAACAAAGAATTTTAGTTATGGAAAGTCATGGTTCAAATTTTGGAATCTATGGCACGCAAATCGGGGTATACTATTGACTAACTAGTCAAATATTATTAACTCAATGATTTGAGGATGCATCTTTGTAGATTTCAGTACCATGAGTGCATCAGAATTGATGTGCCATAAAATCATGATTTAGTCAAAAGTTATAGTCGTTATGGCTAACCGTGACCAAATCGGCAAATTACCGATCAAATCTGAGTTTAATGAAATAAATAAAATATTAAACAAAATTCTAAATGCTTGAAAAATTAATTATTTTAGATCTTTGTGTCAGCTTTCCAAAACTTCAAACGGATCATAAAACGGAGTTTCGAATCTCCTGAAAACTCGAAAACAGTACGACGCATCAATTTTTGGACAACCGACACTTAAATAAATCTCCAAAAATTCACGAAAATAATTACAAAATAAAATATATTTTTGGAAAGTTAACCTCGATATGCTTCTAACAAAAAAAGGTAATTAAAACGGATGTCGGGGTTGTTTGTAAATAACAAAAGTTTCTTAAAGAAAACTAAACTACAAACTAAGAAAGAAAGTATAATGTACAATTTTGATTCTGGCCCTTGGACGATGCGATGTTGGAGACGATCACTTTATCCCTTGGACGATGCGATGTTGGAGAAAGTAAAATGTACAACTATAGGAATCTGATCAGTAGACGATCACTTTATCCCTTGGACGATGCGATGTTCGGGAAAAAAAGCTCTTAAACTTGTTGT
Source organism: Iris pallida (assembly GCA_029216955.1). Classification (NCBI taxonomy): domain Eukaryota; kingdom Viridiplantae; phylum Streptophyta; class Magnoliopsida; order Asparagales; family Iridaceae; genus Iris; species Iris pallida. Next base: position 23,162,043 of record JANAVB010011397.1, on the reverse strand, counting down.
GGAAGCGATAGAGAATTGCCGAGAATTCTTACCAGGAGTTGACGATAAGTGTCGATTGGTTAAGAAGTGATTTTGGAACTCTATTTATAGAGTTTTAGATAACTACCAGGCAGTTACAATGATTGGTGCATAATGTAAAGATACACTGATTGTACACTGCTTTGCACTCCAGGTATTATTTCATCCATTAATGTGAACGGTTAACTCAACTTTGTGGGATGCGTGGCTTTCTGTGAGAGAAAGGCGCTTGATCATAGGAAGTGTCATGTGCACGTTCTTCGAGATTAGTGGCATACGTGCCACATCATCTTTACTGCTTCTGGATGATGATTAATTAGCGCCAGTTTGATGAATGACATGCTTTGTTGATTGGTGCCAAACTGAAATTGGCGCTATGTATTGAGTTTATGCAAAATTTAACTTTGCGTTATTTGATAAATGACGCTGAGAAAGTTACTGACAGTTATCATAATGACGAATCTTTCTAAAAAGATGTTAGATTTAGCTTCTCGAGGAAGATTGCTATGTGGTGGCATTTTATTGCATGGCGCTATTGGAGTTTATATTTGATCTGTCCGATTTAGCATTGGCACCGAGTATCTGACAAAAATCCTTCTTAAGCGGCGCACGCGCAGAACTCGAAAAGTGGATCTTCTCAACTGTCGTGCTGTCAGTCATCATAATTGATAGGAATAAAGTTTTGTCTTCTTGGGGAAGCTTTGATGCATGTCCTGGTGCTACATGTTGCGCACTCTGATGAGAATTTTTGAGCTTCTACAAGCCCCCTTCAAAGTTTTCAAATTTCAAAAATTTCAAAATTTGAAATACTTTGAATAAGAAGCGTGCCACGAATTTAGAAGATTTTGCGCGTGCAGAATCCCAATATTTTTGCTATGCGAGATTTGTACAGACTTTAAGCAGTCGGCTTAGGGTTTATAACTACCCCCTTCTCAAGAGGAGAGAGTTCTTTCTCTCAAAAGTTTTCTTTTTTGAGTTCTCTTCATCTTCTTCTTCCCTCAAGCTCTTGGAGTTTTTTTGTTCGACAAAAAATAGCGCCAAAGAGATCTGCGGTGGAGAAGGGCAAGGACATGGCAGGAGCTTCATCACGAGCACCATCGCTGAGGGTGCCAAGGCATGCGTCGCCTAGTGCCGAAGAGACGAATCTCGCTCTTGGAGGTGAGGTCGATCGGAGATGACAATGAACAGTACAGTCGGCGCAATTTGACAGTTGGCGGGAACCACAGCCGGTGCGAATTATCTTTTTCAGAGTGTTGGTTGGCGCCGCACTAATCTCAATATGTGCCACCTCTTTCAGAGTGTTGGCCAGAAAATACGCTAAACATGGTTTCATGAATCGCGTGCGCTCTTTGTTTACTCAAAGTGCGTGGCGCTATGCACCATGATTGTGTGTGCTCTTTCTTTCAACAGAGAGCAATAGTACCGTGCAAAATAAAATTGTCCTTTTGTGCATACAGAACAGAAACTGCCAGAGACTATCATATTGCGTCGTGTCATCTACCATTTGTGTAGAAATATTAAAAACTAGAAATCACTTAAGTTTTTCTTCACTCATAAGAGTGGTCTTTCATGATTCTGACTCTGTTTTCTTTTGCAGTTGACCTAAGGGAAGATCCCATGTCGAGATTGGCTTTCGCTTTTCACATATCGGAATACCAAGAAGACTTATCATATGTCATATTCCTACAATTTGACCCTGATGGACTGGCTAATATAAGAGCTCTCATAGAGTCTTAGGATGACAGAATGCTATTGTGCCTAATGAATGGTAAACCTTTCCTGAATGCGGATCAAGCTCCCAACAAGAAATTGGCTTTCTTATTTAGAGAGGCAATTGGAGCTGACTCTCAGCCCAAGTCAAAACGAGAAGCTTGGATCTTCAAAAGAGGAGATAAATTGGTATATCTCCCAGATATGTTAAGGAATCTGTCTCTGTCCCGGTATGCTCATGCCAGCTACCATCGGAAGATGTCGTGGGATATAACTCCATTTCAACAAGCCAAGGTTGGATGAATATGTTACAAATTTGGGGACAAGAGGAGGGACATATTCTACAGTTCTTCCAAAAAGCATATCACATACTTGAGAGGTTTGAATTCGAGTTGTGTGACGGCCGAAGATTTGTCTTTGATGATACCAGTCCGGATGCCTTTCTTCGCCAATACTTATGCTGCAGCATGAGGGGTACATCCTTCCCTAACCCTGAGGCTGACGGGTTTGATACATCCTGACATTAAGCGCTGGGACTGACTCTCTATATGGATCTTGGACAACTTTACTGACAAGTTACAATAATTAGACCTCTATGAGGCTATTTTGACCACCTCTTGTGGCATCTATAACAATACTAATATGTTCCTTACCTTGGTAGAGAGGTAGAATAGCAGCACTAGCACCTTCGTCACTTCTCACGGGAAGATAGGCTTCGCCCTTCATGAGATACAATTTTTGTCGCATCTGCCAATGGATGAGAATCCATATGAAGAGTATGTGCCAACTGATGATGAACTAGAGATTTTGGCTAAGGATAATCCCCAGATGATTGCGGTCTTTGATGAGTTGTTGTGTCATTTTATGGTCTGTACTCATCTTTTCAAGAGTAAGACGCCCGAAACGTGTTATACATCCAAGTGGTTGGTATACCTCTTCTTGGGTCATGACACAGAGAATAAGGTGCAGGAACACTTGGGTTGTGACACACGTTTCTTCGAGCCGCTCGACGATTATAAAATCAAAAAATTATTGCGGGAATCCAGATGTGTTGACCACATATTGGAAGAAAACTGGCATGGTTATGCTACTGGCACCTCTGTCGAGAGTTATATAAGACAGGGAGGTATAACTATGTCTAAGGAGGCTACTTTGGCGGGCTACTTCTCCATCTGGCTGAGATGGTTTGTGGTCCCCGGAGCAAGTGCCGTTGATCGCATCCATCGAAGCGTGCTGTTTACCGTAATGTGCCTAGTATTTTAGTATAGGAACTAGCCGACTGAATGTGGGCCTCCGTGAGTTCATGACCGTTATGATGGAGAAACCCGATTCTCGAAAACGACTTTTCCTATACCGAGATGTCATTCACATATCTATTCGGCTTGTTGGTGCTTCATCATCCTTCTTTAATGGACCTGCTCTTGGTACAAACACAGTTTTAGTAGGGAATTTCATCTGTAGATATGCCGAGTCTATGTGGAAGGCAAACTCGCTGTTTGATTATAGAAATGTACTGAATCGAGGCTCCAACTAGAATTTTTCATGTGTTTCTCCTCCACCTGGGTACGAAGCTTGCTCAACTATTTTCTGGGATCAAGAGCCCGTTGGTTCTCGTCCACCTCCAGCAGCCTTCTCCTGGTTGATGATGATCAGACTTTCGTATTTGGTGTACCTATTTGAGAATATGTGCTATCTGGAACCATACTTGCCCAGCAGTTTTGCTCGTCAGTTCGGCTACGACCAGATGTATGTTGGAAATGTGACTACTTGCCTTCAAGCATCCAGGCTCTTAATTGATGGGGCTCGAGGGTGGAGGTATTATAGTACGAGAGGCAATAATGCTACATTTACCATGCCCTCGACTACCTTTGAGGCAGGCCCGGGTATGTTAGATACATACGCAAATTCTATACCTCAGCCAACACCTTCTTCAATGGTTATTCTATGACAGATAGTTTTGTTGGCATGAAAAAAGCACAAGAAGGGATTCCGACTTTTGTAGATTTGGGAGAAGCCGAGCAGGAGATTTCCGCTAATGCTCCCTTAGAGGCTGTACTTGTCGGTTTCCATGATGAGGTACAAAGTAAATTATGCGTCCCTATCAAGAAGCGGAAAGGAAAATCTTCCGTGAAGGGAGAGAACAAGAAGCAAAAGACTAGGACTTCATCTTCTCAGTCAACTCATGATGAACCACATTCTTCTGCTAAGGAAAAGGAAAGAAAAAGTTGTTGTTAAGAAGCCCACGACAAGGATAAGGGCTCTGATACGACGACTTGAAAGTATCTCTCTGGAAGCTGAGCTTTCCCCTGGAAAAACATCATCTTTCAAAGGAGCAACCCCATCTCCTAGCCAGAAGGAGATTAGCGAAGCGATTGAAGAAACAAGCAGAGAATAGATTGCTCATAGAGACTCACAAGATGACCCTTCTGAAGTTGGAGTTTCACCCCAATCAGTGCTCAAACACAAAGCAAGAAGGAAATTAGTAGCATCCAGAGTTGTGAAGGAGAAGACTGTGGTTTCTCCTACTCCATCCTCCCCAAGCCAGTCTCATGTTCATCAAGAACCCTCGCTGCCATCATAGAAAAGGTCACTGCCATCACCTGGAGGTGTATCCTCTCCGAAAGATGAGACCCTTGATCTTTCAGTCCAACAAGAGTTATTAGACGTTAACCCTTTGGCCATTTGTATTAAGATTTCTTCGTCTCTAGAACTTCCACAAGCTAGCGCATCAGCTTCAGCCACTTTTTTCGATGTTCTTGTAGCTACTAGTTCGAAGCCGACGACTACTGAGACTGATGCCCCCCTTTCTGCTAGGGCACTCACAACACTCATTTCCTCCGGTCTGATGTCTCCATCGACTTCTGATGATGCTTTGAGAGCCACTGTGCCTGGGGAAGTATTAGTTCTATTTGGGAGAGTCTGGAGCCGAAATGGAATGGAAGTTACTTCAGAGGTTCCAGCTCCTTTTATGACCCATACTACTAAAGCCACTGTTCTGAGCGGGCTACCCTCTCGTGATGAAGATATTTAGAGGCGCTGCAGGACTCAGACTATGAAGATGAGCATACTTATATGGACATTGCTAACACAGTCCAAGATTTTGGGAAAGCTGAATCGATCCAGGATCAATTAGCGATCCAGGAGGGTCAAGATTTGGTGGCCAAAGATGGCCAAATTACAATCAAGGGTGATGAGCACCCTGTTGAAGATGATTGCAACCAGATCCATGGTGGTAATAATCAGAGTCTCAACGAGCTCCTTGGCGATGAGAACTCTGATGTCGATATTGAGGGCGATGGAAGGCCATCTAACATAGATAAGGGCGATAAGAGCCTCGCTGAAGGTAACAAAAGTTTCGAAGGCCCCAAGGGTGATGAACACCCTGATACTGATATTGAGTGGACTCAAAACCCCGTCGAACATGTTTTTGAAGAAAAGTGGGCAGAATTAGAAGCCCAGGAAGAATAAGCTGTATCTCAGGTTAGAAAGACCCTCGCTCTGTCGGGGACCAAAAATGATCAGGCTGAATCAGGGGCTAGGGGCAGCCACGCTGTTTCAGAAGCAGGGAGCAGGCATTTTATGTCTGGAGGCTTGGAGGCGGGGAGCAGTCAAGCTGGTGCAGTAATATCTGCCTCTATTTTGGAAAGGCTTTATACAGAAAGGGATACTCATCCTGTCAACCCCCCTTATATTCCAACGGGCCCGGGTAAATATCTAATTTTATTTACCATTGCTTTTTATCCAATGATATATGATATAATGATTTTGATTTGAATTTGCGGAAAGTCATGTAGGGACACTTGCTGAAGTCCCAATAGCTTCCAGTGCATTCAGCCTTAGTTCGACTTTGGCTCCCTTGGACTGAAATCTATAAGTGCTGGTGCTACCCCAATTGCCAATATTCCTCCAGCCTCTCTAAAAGGAGAAGTTTTAGATGCAGCAATGACGCCTGGCGTGATAGCGGTGATGGGTAGCATTATCCATACTTATACAGATACCTTCTTCACCTGTTTACGATTCTTGGTTCAATTGGCCATTGGTAAGAACTATTCTTATGATTTTGTAAGGAGGTTTGCTTTTTATCCAATTGAATCCATACATAATTTTGGTAACATACAAAGGGCAAATGCCTTAGAGCAGATCCTGTCGGTGCTAGAGGAGCAAATCCAGTCTTATTAGGATCCGATCAGGGGGAATATAAACAGACTGGTGGATGCTAAATGTGAAACCATAGCTCGAGAGCATGCAGAACTGCGAGCCGTGCTTGACAATACTGTGGCAGCATTTGCTGTACAATCTGGAGAGATAGAATCTGTTATAGCTGATGCCTTCTCTTCTATTGAACTTTATAAGGCCGAAGAAGCAGATAAAGACAAACAAGTATCTGAAGGTCAGGCTCGTGTCTAAGAACTGGAAGCTGATTTGGCCTGAGTCCGTGCATCAATCACATTGGCTAGAAAAAGTTAGGAAGAGGTTATAGAACTGCGTCAATTTACCTCGAGCCATCTGGATAACTTGAATAGACATAGGTATGACCTTATTCGAGCTCGAAATGCAGAGATGGAGCGTCATATCTTATCGATGCAGTCATTAACTCCAGAGATCAGGAGGAACTTGGCCAAAGAAAGTTTTTGCTACTAGAGTGGAATGAGCTGAAGCCTTAAAGAAGATGATTTTTGACCTCAACACTCCACATCCCCAATGAGTCTTCCAAAGGATAAAATGAATGTAATAATCTTTTTGAATGGTTTTTATCACATTTTTTTCAGAAATGTAATAGTTTGTGTTCTCAATATTTAAAATGAAAAGCTGGTGATTTTATGGCTCTATTACTTATTGTGTATCTGTTTGAGATACAAGCAATAGATAGAAGTATAGAAATACATTCAGAGGTACTGACGTGACATATATCTTGAAAATAGCAGCACTTATTATATCTGTTAGAGGTAATGTGGACGTAACAGAATATAACTTGATGTGATATTATTATTTTGGGACAACATTATCAGAGGTAATGTGGACGTACAAGTCGTTGATACAGATAATAGAATTCAGAGGTAATGTGGACGTGAATTCTTATATATGTTGATTATTCTTAATCCAATTGGGGCTCGAGAATAAGATACCTTTTAAAACGACTGGGTTTCAAAAGATGATATTGTGATGATATGTTATGGTGGATGTTATGGGTTGATCTTTTGAGGATGTACCATAAGATCTGGGTTAGACTCTACTAGGGGATTTTTGAGGACTTATTATCTTTGGATTTATTCACCAAAGAATGAATAAAAGATAATAATTCAAAGATTGTGTATGTACAATATTTTGCTAGAAAATATATAGATTCTTTCAAACATGGTATTTGTTTAGAAATTTGTCGTTGATAGGCATCATAGTTATTCGACTATCCATCCCGGTCAGCTGGTAAGCTCCGTTAAAGAAGACTTTACTTATGATGTAGGGACCTTCCCACTTAGGCTCGAACTTGCCTTTGCTCAAGTGCGTCATAGACATAGGATGTCTGACAGCAAGGACTACTTCACCCTTTTGAAAGACTCGTACCTTGACTTTATGGTTGAAGGCTTTTGAGATACGGGCTTGATATAACTCAATATGTTGTTGAGCTAGCAAATGTTTCTCATCGAGTGCTTCGAGCTCTTGAAGTCAAAGGCGATCATTATTTTCTAATGTTAATTCGTTGGCGATAGCTATTCTCAGTGATGGAATTTGAACCTCCAACGGTAAGACAATTTCATATCCGTACACTAGAGAGAAGGGTGTACAACCAGTCGGGGTACGTACAGTAGTACGGCATGCCCATAGACATTCTCCAAGCTTTTTGCTCCAATTGCATTTATTAGCAGAAACAAACTTCTTGAGAAGATTGATGATTGTTTTATTGAATGCTTCTACTAATCCGTTGGATGCATGATTATAAGCTGTAGAAGCAATGTTGTTGATTTGAGCGTCATTATAGAATCGAGTAAATGCTTGACTTACGAACTAAGTCCATTATCGTGAATAATTCTTCGAGGAACATCGAATCAATAAATCACGTGATGCTTGATGAAGCTGATGACATTGCTTGTCTTAACTTCAGCAAGGGGAATAGCTTCTGCCTATCTTGAGAAGTAATCGGTTATAGCCAGAATGAACAGATGTCCTCGAGATGATGGTGGATTAATAGGACTAATAACATGCTTGCCCCAAGCTTCAAAGGCTAAGATGCTGCAGTAGGATGTAAAAATTCTGATGGTTGGTGGATGAAATCTGCATGAATTTGATATGCTCTGCATTTCCTTGCATACTCAATTGCATCTGCCACTATAGTGGGCCAATAATATCCCATATGTCTAATACGGTCTTATAGTTTAGGACCAGGCTGATATGCACTGCAGACACCATCATGAGCTTCACGTAGTATCTGTTCTGCTTCATCACCCGCAAGATAATGCGGGAGCATGCCGTCAAAAGATCTACGGTAGAGCGTCTTGGAGGAGTAATTGTAATAGAATCGGCGTGACCGACAATGAATTGTCATTGCTTCCTTAAGATCTTCTGGTAAGATGTCATGTATGTAGAGGCCTAAAAAGTATACCTAACACCCTGTGCCACTCATAGGAAGTGCCAACATTTAAATCATCAAGTGGCGTTGGCCATTAGATGGCGCCAACCATCAAGTGGCGCTGGCTGCCACGTGGCTATCTTCTCGGAGAAGCTGAACAGTTATCATCATGACTGACAGCACGTCAGTCGAGGAAAATCTATTTGAATCCCGAGCGTGTGGCGCTCGAGGAGATTTTGTCAAATATGTCAGATCCGTCATTAATGACAAACAGCTGTCCAACGCCATCTGTATTTGGCGCAGGATGATCATTAGCATCATTGATTAAACAGTGAAGCACTAAATAAACTATTAGCGCCTGGCGCCACTCAACATATAGTGCCTAGTGCCACTCAGCAGCTGGCGCCACTTGGTCAAATCTTCCTGAGGCAGTTAGATTATGTGGCACACATGCCACTAATTTCGAAGAACGTGAAGGTGACACTGCCCATGACCAAGCGCATATCAATCACAACATGTCACACGTCCAAGTAGTTAAACTAACCGTTCGCGCTAAGGAAAGGATGGTACGTCACTGCTGTCTGCGCCAATCAGAATAACTACTTAACAGTTATTTTAGAACTCTATAAATATAATTTTAAATCACTTGCAAAGCATCACTAATGATCATAATATCCTGAGCACTTGCTGCAGCATTCTCCAAAGGCTTTGTTCTTCGACGTCGTATCGTCCAAGGGATAAAGTAATATTCTTCTGATCAGATTTCTATAGTTGTACTTCCCCAGAAATTAATTGTACTTATTGTACTTTCTTTTTCTTAGTTTGTAGATCAAACTTTTGTTTTTTACAAACAAAATGGCGAGTCTGCTCGGGACGACTTACTTCTCTAACGAGAAAGTGATAATTCAATGCGATGTTGCGTCGGTCGGCACGACGCAGAAGACATTGGTCGTGAAAGTCGACTAAACTGCCTATGAAGCAACGATTAGCGCAGGGAATGCCAAGCGCACCACTGTTGCTGCCAAGAGCAAGGCACGCACTATTTGGACTCCGAAGTCCTCCAGTGCACCAATCATTGCTGCTGCACCAGTCATGGAGAAAAACTCTGTGGCTACTTTTCCTTCGTCACCAACTCTGAAATTGGTGGAGAGTGCTCCTCTCACTACCCTGGCGCCGACCAAAGGACATTACTGCCAAGCCACTTCCTCTTCCTCGCTAATTCTGAAATTGGTAGAGGGTGCGCCAGTCAATACTCAGGCGCCAATCAGGGGAAAGCGCCGCTAGGCCACTCCCTCTTCCTCCCCAGTTCTAAACTTGGTGGAGAAGTTGTTGACTACTACCCCTGCACAGAACAAAGGAAAGCGCCCTATGACCTTTTCTTCTTATTCCACGGTCCTAGACTTGGTGGAAAACACATCTGAATATGCCCATGCGCTAGTCAATACGAAGATGCTTCTGAGTGGAGATTCTGCTTCTCTGGGCAAAGACAATCAAATCAATGTCAAGGGATTAGACTCTGCTCGAAGTCGATCTTCTGTTGATCAATTATGCCGTGCCAAACGTACTGCAAAATGGTGTACAGAACAACAGGGTATCATGCCCACTCCTCATAGTCGACGCCAGTCAGGCCAGAGCCAAGATTTACCCACTCTACACATTTCAAGAACAAAGCAGGGTAAATTAGAAGTAGCTCAGACCGACAGTCAGGTGGCACATAACTCTGATATACGCACCTACCTCAACCAGCACAGGGCAAAGTCCAGAGCACAACAAGTACCATTCGTGCCATCTGCTAAGTTGCGCATAGGAAGAGTTGTTCAGGTCAAGAACCCTCTCACATATGCCAATGAAGTCAGCACTTCTCTGTACACACAAGGAACAGGGCACCTCAAGAATCGAAATCATGTTCCTAATATCATTAAGGAATATGTACCTTCGACTTCCTCTTATCCATTTACTGTACCCGATCTCTACGAACTTCTTATACAGAAGCGAAAGATTGCAAAATCGTCTCGTCCATCTGTAACTCCACCTCCACCTCAGGAGCATCATTGTAATTATCATCACGAAGTAGTGATCAAATGTTGCTGCAAGTCAGCTAAACGGTCTATCTTCGACCATTTGAATTATGTTCGGACTTCTGAACTTCTGATGGTGGACGAAGATGAATTGTTGTATGCTTCAGTCAATATGACATCTCGAAGCGCTGGGGTAGAAAATGTCCAAGACGTAATGCTACCCACAATCCTAGCCAACAATACCTTGATCGAATTCGTGACTCCGGTGAAGGGGTCTACCAATATACCAGATCAAGAAGCCGAGAAATAATCGGTCAAAGGAATCTTCCTTCCGACCGAGAAACAATCGGTCAAAAGAATCTTCCTTCCGACCAAGAAACAATCGGTCAAAGGAATCTTCTAGAGTCTGACCATGAATTCCACAATCAAGGGAGCCTTCCCACTCTTTATCCTAGGGATGGTTCTTTTCATGAGTTTGATGCCGATAGTGAAGGCTCTGAACAGACCATCTTTTCCACCAGCTCCTTTTCGGTTGCTAGAGAAGTAACTGCCTATGTCACTAATGAGGAACACGGTACATCCAGTTCTAGCAGTCAGGAGCAGAGGATCGCTGCTCTGGAGGCCAGTCTAAAGAACATGGCCGAAATGATGGCAAGCATGCATGCGGTGATCGTGGCACAACATGCTGTTCCACCGGTTGCGAATCCGATTCCAACCCAAGAACACATTACAACATCAACTCCTGCCATCACTAGTCTGGGGGTACAGCCTCCTCAAAAAGCCACAATGTCAGCTCTAAGTCATTTTGGTGCTGGAGGTGGTGCTGATCATGCAGTCCTGCCTCCTAATACATCAAACTATTCTACTCCTCCCCAAGCATCAGGGGATACCATTAAAGCGGTAAAGCTTCTGCACAATCAGTTCGAAGCTTTCAAGCAGAAGGACGGTCTGCAGAAGTTAGGGATTAAAAAACCCTATCCCATAGAGTGGAAGGAGGTTTTGTTTCCACCCAAATAGAAGCCATTGACCATCATGCTGTTTGACGGCAGTTCACCTCCAAGTCAGTACCTCAATCACTTCGAGGTCATGACTGATCAACTCTAGCCAAAAGATGCTCTACTCACTAGAGTATTTGTTGGGTGTATGGAGGGTGCAGCCTACGACTGGTATTGCAGTCTGCCAGACGGTTGTATAACCTTCTTTGTAGGGTTTAAACAAATGTTCCTAGAACGCTTCTATGAGAAAACCAACCACATGACTATGCCGGTCCTCATCGAAATCAAGCAACGGCCTAACGAAATTGTTGAACGTTTTATTGAGCGTTTCCGTCGAGAGGTACTCAAAATGCCTATGGTAACTCTAGATGCTCTGACTATAGATACTTGTAAATCAAATTTGCTACCTATAATTAGCATGTGGACGGGATCCACTCAATTCCAAGACTGGCCTTCCTTCATAGTAAGTGTCAGGGCAGCCGAAGATAGTGCTGACAAGTTTAAACAATTAGGCATCCAGATGCCAAATCTTGACAAGGATGAACATTCTGCAACCAACAACGGTGGCCGTCAGAACAACCTTAAGAACAAAGAAGCTTTAGCCATCAATATCAAAGGCAAAGAAGCTTTGGCTATCAACATGGGTCAATCAATACCTATTACGACGACACCGCCACAAAGAGCATAACGTCTGAAAGAGGAGTATTCCTTTGATGAGGATGATATCATGAGCATTTTTGATTGCTTAATCTAAAGCAATAAACTTCAGTTTCCCGAAGCAAAGCGGCGAGACGAAGTAGATAAAACTGATCATCCCAAATATTGTGTGTATCACAGGTTCATCGGACACCTAACCAGGACATGCTACATGCTCAAAGGGAAGATACTGTGACTGTTAATGTCGTTTCTCTTCAGTTTGACGACTTTCCTGTTCAACTTATGTAGGATGGAGTCATTCCCATACAGAAGGCTAAGATTGTCAATCTTCCGTCGGCATGAAGTGACGGTCTTGTTCCTTTGTCAACTGACAAAGGAGAAATTATGTGGATCCATCCCGATTTGGTTGTCGACTTTGAGATGCCTGCTTCATCCTCGAAGTCCAGAAAGACAACCAAATATAAGTCATGCCACATGACTTCTATCGGTGGTCATCATCTTCCACCTTTGAATGCTACCTTCATTCTGGCAACAAACTCATCTTCTTCTTCTGAGACAATAACATCAAAGCCAGAGCTCAACTATTGGCCAGCATTCCATCTCTATAGTCAACAGTCCCACAAACTGATGACTAAGATGGGATATGACCTGGAGAAAGCCCCAGGTTTGAATCATGGAAGAGGATCTCCCATAACCCTTTCCCTATGTCTCCAACATAATCAATCTCGTGTTGGCTTGGGATTCTGGACAGATTATTCTTCTTTCTAAAAGAAGTCTTCTAAAGGCAAAGCTCGGACGAAGGGCTGCAACATGGTTTCCTTCGCACCAGCTCTGGAAGAAGAAGCCCCGACTGGTACCAGATCCGGGAGCTATACCTTCGAGACTATCCAGAAGGACAAGAGGCCACACCTCCAATCTTAGATGCTTTTCTAGCGTCCTCCCCTCCTGTTGTTAATGTTCCATCGACTTCATTGCCCCCAGCGGAACCGACTCCTCCCAAACCGATGGTGGCCAACAAAGGAAAACTTGCAGTTCGCTATGATACCTCTTGGACTTGAAAGTCCATATGACTTCGACATATTGGCTCAGTTAGCCAATACTCTGGCGAGGTTATCAATCTTCGAGCTTCTGCGTCTCTCGAGGGAAACTCAGAAAATACTAAGCGAAGCTTTGATACAAGCTGACGCTTGTCTAGCACTTTTCAAGAAACCAGATGATGAACCTATGACATGCTTCTATTGTCATAGTGTGATGAAGTTGATTTCCAACATCACTTTCACACAAGAGGATATTCTTGTAGAAGACAATCGACATGATCGACCTCTCTACTACACAAGATATGTCGATATAATAAAGGTTGATCACATCCTGATTGATCATGGGTCTGTACTTAGTATCATGCCAAAGGCCCTACTGGATGCGTTAAAAATCCTGGTCCATAATCTCTCCATAACAATCACTACTATCTTGGGATTTAATTCCGAAAGGAGCGAACCATTGGGGAAGATTCACCTGAAAGTTCAAATTGGCAATCTCCATACGAAAGTAACTTTTTATGTGATTGACAATCACAGCTCCTATAGTGCCTTATTAGGAAGACCGTGGTTGCATGAGCATAACATCATGTCATCTACTCTCCATCAATGCTTCAAGTATGTGGATGACCATGGAGAAGTCCGCAAAGAAGTGGCCGATCTTAATCCCTTTCGAGGTGTCGAAGCATATTTTACTGACTCTAGGATGTAAAAAGAGGAGTTCATGAAAGTTGTACTGGACATGGATACTGAGAAAGATCAGAAGGACAACCCAGACAACGTCCTAGTGATTCCGGTCAAAGGATGCACTTTTCATCCTTCGTCTTCTCAAGCGCTGACCATCCATCTCTCCTCTCATGCTAAGCATCCACTTGCCGAAAAGAAGGAGCATAAGGAGCTCACCTCTTCTGAGCCTCTTGTTATCGACCTTCATCGTAACAAGCCTTCCCCTTCTTCTTTTTTTCTTATTCTCTGCCTCTGGTCATCAATCTTAGCAAGCCATCGGCTAAGATCAAGAGCCACGTTGTAAATGATGATGTAATTATCAGTAAAGTAACATCTCCTTTGCAGTATACTAATGTCAACTATTATACTCGATGTTACCTAGAAATGCTAGATAACTTCGAACCCCTTACAATAGGAGCAGTTCAACCTCTCCAATATGAAGTATCATTTGAACAAACACAAGATTCCTTCTTTCTAGGTCCTTTTCGAAAGAAAGATGAACATCGTATCCTCTTCAGCAAAGGATTGAATCAAGATGCTACGTCCGATAACGAGGCTAAAAATGACGATAATGGACAACTTAAACTACATCGTTACAGTCAACAATCAAAAGACATCATTCAAAAGATGGGCTATAACTTCAAAACTGGCCTCAATGGCGGTAAGGGAAGGCGAACTCCTGTCCGTATTCCAGCTCCAAAAGGAAAGTCACTATAATACTACAGTGAAACCAAGCATGGGTTGGGCTATACCTAACCGGTCAAGATACCAGACGCCTCCGAATCTGACAGAGAGGAGCGATCTAACTCTTCTGACTCTGTTTCATAAGATTCAGATACCAGTATTGGGCATGTCCATCGAGTAACCTTATCTGCTAATATGGTGACTGCCGAGTTCTCTGAAGGCGATATTAATTTCATCGAAACTCCCGAGTCAGATCCTTGGGTACAAAAAATGGACAATCAATGGGAACTTCGCTTCGAGCTACGAGAACCACCTACTGAAGACCAATTAATTCAAGTCAATATTGGAGAAGAAGCTTCACCAAGACCAATCTTCATCAGCAAAAGCCTTCCATAAGCAGAGAAGCAAGAATTCATTCAGCTTATTCGAAAATACACTGATATCTTCGCTTGGAGTTATGAGGATATGCCAGGACTAGATCCTTCGATCGCTACTCACAGGCTCAACATCCTGCCTAATGCAAGGCCGGTCAAACAGCAACAACATCGATTCCAACATGACATGGTGGATGCCATAAAACTAAAGTGAAAAAGCTCATTGCTTGCGGCTTTGTCAGAGAAATATAAAATCTTGACTAGGTGGCTAACGTCGTCCCCATCCTGAAGAAAATAAGGAAGGTTCGAGTCTGTATTGATTTCAGAGACGTCAACGATGCTTGTCCTAAAGATGAGGTCCCTCTTCCGATCACTGATGTCATGATCGACAATATCTGCAGGTTCGAACGAATGTCTTTCATGGATGGATTTTCCAGATATAATCAAATTCGGATGAACCCTAAAGATGAGAGACATACATCTTTCCGTACTCCTTTTGGAGTCTACTGTTACATCATGTCGTTTGGTCTTAAAAATGCTGGTGCAACCTATCAGTGGGCTATGAGCACCATCTTTCGCGAATATTTACGGAAGTCAATCGAATGCTATGTCGACGATATTGCTGTCAAAAGTCGTCTAAAGGAAGATCACATCCAAGACTTGAGAACTATCTTCGATCTAATGTGCAAGCATCAACTCAAGATGAATCCCACCAAGTTATTCCTGGGAGTCCCTAGTGGCAAATTCCTCAGATTCGTTATTACCTCTAAGGGTACACACGTTGACCTCGAGAAGATCAAAGCCATTCAAGAGATGTGTCCTCCATGCTACCTAAAAGAGCTACGAGTATTCCAGGAATGACTTGCGTACATCAGGAGATTCATCTCAAATCTCTCTGGACGTCGTAGACCGTTCACTCAACTCTTGAAGAAAGGTGTGTCTTTCGTTTGGACTAAAGAATGTCAGCAGGCATTTGAAGACATAAAGCAGAACTTGATGAACCCTCCAGTTCTAGTGCCTCCAGTCTCAAGAATACCTTTTCTGATGTATGTCCGACCAATGGATCATTCCTTGGGTGCCTTGCTAGACCAAAAAGAATAAGAAAGGCCATGATCAAGCTATCTACTACCTCAGTCGCACGATAATTGGGGCCGAACATCGATATAGCCCGGTGGAAAAAGAATATTTAGCCCTGATGTTTGCCATCCAAAAGATACGACATTATGTCACGGGCTAAACCATTCATGTCATCTCTAAAGTCAACCCTCTTCGAGTCTTGATAAAGAAGCCTAGTACACTCAATTCCAGACTCGCTACATGGGCCATATTGCTAGCACAGTATGATATGGTCTATGTTCCACAAAAGTCTGTTAAGTGTCAAGCCCTAGCTGACTTCCTGGCGGCTCCTCCAGTACCTGAGACTTCTAAACTCTATAACGAGATTCCTGATGAAACTCTAGAATCCAATATGATTTTAGAAGGGATCCTTGCTTGGCGACTATTCTTTGACGGTGCTTCCAGAATCGGTCCTAAAGGCGCTATCGCCGCTGAAGTCGGAATCGTTCTAGTGTCTCTAGAAGGATTGGCCATTTAAAGAGTTATTCGTTGGATGAGTCATGCTTCAATAATGTTGCGGAATATAATGCTCTACATCGGGCTCCAATTAGCTAAACAATTGGGCATCGATAATCTTGAAGTATACGGAGACTCTAAGCTAATCGTCAATCAGGTTAGAGGCACGTATGAAGTTCGACATCAAGATCTCAGGCCATACCATGAAGCAGCAATCAAATTGGCTACATCATTCAAGGATTTCCTCATTGAACATGTACGTTGAGCTTGCAATACTAAAGCTGATGCGCTTGCTAATCTAGCAGCAATATTGGAAATTCCTGTAAAAAGACAATAAATGACCGTCATCACTAGCAGGAAGTTATTCTTCGTCGAGAATAATCTACATATGGAATTCAGCAATTCAGTCAAAGTTTGCACTACAAGTGAAGACTGAAGGGCTCCTTTCATCGACCTTATAGTTCATGACATTCTACCTGAAGATCCTAAAGAGGCTACAACAATCCATCGACGATCACTCCGGTTTTATTACAATCATATTTCCAAAATACTCTATCGGCGAACATTCGACGGTTTGCTCCTACGTTGTCTTACGGGAGATGAAGCAAGACAAATACTACATGAAGCTCACGATGGTGTCTATGGTGCATATCAACCTGGTCCTAAGCTACAGGATCGTATCCGACGTATAGGCTACTACTGGCCCACGCTGTTGTCAAATGCGATCGAATATGCAAGGAAATGTCGAGCATGTCAAATCCATACAGACTTCATCCACCAACCATCAGAATTCCTATATCCGACTGCGGCATTATGGTGCTTCGAAGCTTGGGGTATGGATGTCATTGGTCCTATCAACCTACCGTCATCTAGAGGACATCGATTTATCCTAGCTATAACCGATTACTTCTCTAAATAGGCCAAATCTATACCTTTAGCCGAAGTAAAGACAAGCAACATCATCAACTTCATCAAACATCATGTGATGTACAAATTCGGTGTTCCTCAGCCGTTTGTCCATGATAATGGGCCACAATTCATTAGACAAAAGTTCACTCAATTCTATGATGACAACAGAATCAACAATGTCGCTTCTACAACCTACAATCCTGCAGCTAAATGGTTGGCAGAAGCATTCAACAAAACCATTATCAAGCTTCTCGATAAGTTCGTCTCTGCCAATAAACACAACTAGAGCAAAAAACTTGGAGAGTGTCTATGGGCTTAACGTACTACCGTGCGTACCCCGACCGGCTGTACACCGTTCTCTTTGGTGTACGGATGCGAAGCTGTTCTACCGTTGGAAATCCAAATCCCTTTATTAAGAATAGCCTTTGCCAATGAACTCACAACGGAAAATAATGATCGTCTTCGACTTCAAGAGCTTGAAGCACTTGACGAGAAGCGGTTACTAGCTCAACAACACATTGAGCTATATCAAGCTCGTATTTCAAAAGCCTTCAACCGTAAAGTCAAAATACGAGCATTTCAAAAAAGAGAATTGGTCCTTACTGTCAGACGTCCTATAACTATGACACAGGAGCAAGGGAAAGTTCGAACTAAAGTGGGAAGGTCCCTATGTTATAAGCAAAGTTTTTTCTAACGAAGCTTATCAATTGTCAGGGATGAATGGCCGAATTGCCATGATGCCTTTCAATGGCAAATTTCTAAAAAAATATCATGTTTGAAGATATGTACTTTGTTATATTGTACATATTTCAAATCTTTGAATCCCCAGCAGAGTCTATCTAAATCAACAACATCATCTACCATATCTTTGCAAATATCATCTTTTGAAACCCAGTTGTTTTAAAAGATATCCTATTCTAAGTCCCAGCTGGCTCAAAGATAATCAATAGATACATGAATTCACATCCATATCACCTCTGAATTATGATATCTACATTAATAGCTCGTCACGTCCATATTACCTCTGATGATGTCATCTTCAAAATGATAATATTATAAGTTATATTCTGTCATGTCCATATTACCTCTGAATAGATATAATAAGTATTATTATTTTCAAGAGATATGTCATGTCCGGTACCTCTGAACATATTTTTTATTCCTATCTATTACTTGTGTCTTAACCAGATACGCAATAAGTAATAGAGCCACAAAAAGATCATCAATTTTTTTATTCAAAAGACGTGTAAAGTCACAAAAATATACATTCAACAAAACAAAACAAAAGTTGTCACAATCTGGATAGTTTCACTTGGGAGGCTGAGTGCCGAGTTCAGTTATCATCCTCTTCATAGCATCAGCCCTCTCAGTTCTGGAGTCGAGTACCCTTTGTCTAGCCAAAGCTCTCCCAGATTCTGGATCAAAAGGTTGCAGGGAGCTAACTCGATGTTCGATTTCTGCAGCTTGAACTCGAACGAACTCCTCTCATTACCTCTTCAGGCCATCTAGATGGCTTGCAATAACCTAGTGCATTTTAAGTAATTCTTCTTCTTGTTTCTGTGCTGCTCAAAGCGTCTTGCGAAGCCTGGCTTTCCCGGCCTCTAGTTCTTGGAGACGAGTTTGGCATTCAATAGCCTCATTCTCCTTTTCTGTGGCTTCAGCTTTATAACGCTCAACAAAGGAAGCAACTTCAACAATGCCAGCATCTATTTCTGTAGAGCGCGTAGAGAAGGTAATGACAAAGTCTTCCAAGGCTGCTTGTCGTGCTGCAGACTCACGAGCCATTGCCTCACATTCGGCATCAACGAGCCTCTAGATATTATCCCTCATCAAATCTTGGTAGAATTTGATTGACTCTTCGAGTGCATCCAGAATGTGTTCCAAGAAGCTAACTCTATCCAAATCACCAAGATTGCGGATAGCATTGATGATAAAGGAGACAGTTGTCTTCATTGACTCGTAGGGGTGGCCTTTTTCTAAGACCATTTGAACCATAGTTCCCAGTGAGGCGAAGAAAGCAGTGGTGTAAGTCTCGACGACGGTTTTGTTCATCGCCGATACACCAGGAGTTGATACATTAGCCTGAATTCTTTCTTCTGCTGAAGATGAAGGAATCACATCTGTGCACCAGAAGATGTTAGTACTGTCATCATCGAGGAGCTTCCTTCTCCAGCTTGAGTCCCTATGTCCAGAGGAGCCATGGTTGAGCTAAAGTTGAAAGTAGTAGACTTAGTTACTGCAATCATCCCCACGAGACCTTCTACAAATCAAGAAGCACAATCTTTATACATCATCAAAGGAGTTAGGGTAAATAAGGGTCAGAAATTTAACGGAGCCTGGCAGCAGATATGGGGTCTCACGAGGCACTTCTAGCTCTGTACGAAGCCTTGCCATGGTGTTCTCAGAGACAGCCGCATGGATGCTCCCAGCCTCTGAACCACCTGACATAAAATGGCCACTTCCGGCCTCTGGGTCAGCTTGGGCACCTGGGGCTGCAACTGCTTCCACTCCTTTTGTTTCAACAACCTCACCTGGAGTCTGCAGCTCCTTAGCATCAACTTCTTTATTATTAGGGCTTTGATGGCCCTCGTCTTCAATAAGGTATTCTTTACCCTCAATGACAGTTTGGCTATTCTCAGCCGCTAGATTTTCATCCTCTTCTTCTTCAAGCAGATCATCGTCGAAATCGCAGTCATTTAGTACCTTTATCATCTCCTTGCCTTCTGGAAAGAGTTTAGAAGAAACAGGAACATTTGAGGGCAATACCTCCTCGAGAGTTCCCATCTCCGAAGCATCCTTGGTTGGTGACGGGAACATTACTCATGCCGTAGCAAGTGTAGCCACTGGAGCAGCGACCTTTAAGGATGTTGGTTCTTCCGCTGCAATATTTGAGGCTAGAATATACGACGCTGGAGCCTCTACGGAGAGAAAATATATACATATTAAAAGAAAATTTCCAGTAAATTAATGGTTGGGAAGACAAGAATATCATCTTTCAGAGATAGTGGGTCTTGCAATAGCAAAGACGAGTCTGGTTAACCAAGGGATCGCCCTAGCATTGGAGGAGTAAGCGTAGCGGCGGTTTCTTGCTTCTCAACTTTGGTTATCAATAGTCTTCTCCTCGTCTTGCACTCAAGCGGTATTGGAGGAGATCCTTCGGATTCAGAAGGCTCATTGTGCACATTTGGTCTCTTATCTTCTTTTGGGATTGGAGAAGGGGTTGTCCCTGTTCCCCCAAAGGAAATCCCTGTTTCAGCTTATCGTGTCTGAGATCTAGTCCTCGCTGCAGGCGGCTCAGTAATAACAAGTGCTGCTTCCTTCATCTTTTTCCCTTGAGCCTTATGAGGAGGAGGAGGTTTAACTGGGACAGAAGGTGCAGGTGACTCCCTGACTTTTCGTCTTTTGCTAGTCACTTTTGCTGGAGATTTTTCTTTTCGCTTCTTGAGAGAAATATCCAGTGGATCATTCACCTCGTCAGGGACACCGACAAGGGTAGCTTCAAAAGGTTCATCTGCTGGAGCATTCTCTTCAACTTCTCGGAATTCCAGGGTAGTTCTGGTCCCCAACCGTGAGCGCTTGTCACTTGCAAAACTGTTTGACAGGGTGAATCCTTCGAAGAAAGTATTGGCCGAGGTATAAAAGTTCGCATATGTATATAACATACGCGGGCCCATCTCAGGAGTAGCATTGGGCATGGAGAAAGTAGCTTTAGTGCCCCTGGCCCTGTAATATTCCCATCCTGTAGCGCCATCAATCAAATAGCTGGAAGCTTGTAAACAAGTAGTGGCGTTGCCCATATACATTTGATCATAGCCGTTTGGCGAGCAAATCGACTAGGTAGGTATGGTTCCAGGTTACATTCACCACCAAATCGATACACCAGGTGGGAAGGGCTGTAACGCCCTAGTCCCAAAATACTTAGGACTAAGTACGTCGAGATGCCAACTGCATACATACGAAGTAAACTCCAATATATAGAACCATCGTATGTATACATAAGCTCTAAAATGCGAAACATCACAAAGGCACATGCCATATAAACTGTGATATATAATAAAAAATAAAGGGATACATGCAATAGGGTGCCTACCAGTTCTACAGTGATAATGCAGTTAAGAACAAACCTTCAATACATGGACACTCTGGCTGCAAGTACAGAAAACTCGGGTATGGTCCCACCAGGATACCAGGGACCTCAAAGCATAACATTTATCGAATGTCAAAGGCAAGCAGGATTAGGAATAGAAAAGTGCATACGCGGCCCATTTGTTAAGGAACTGTCCTCCCTACCAAATGTCTAGTAGGGTCACTTTCATGTCCCATATGAACCTCTAGTAACTGTCAAGTCCACTAGCATGCAATTCTATTGGCAGTTACTTCTAACCGTCGTACGTCTCATACGTATCGGTGGCCGACCGACTACGTGAGTACGTGTCCTACATGTGACTCATAACACGTGATAAAGCATGTGTCAAGGCCATATGAGATATACCAATACCTTATCACCAATGGGTGGTCACTAGTCTAAGTCAATGCAAGAAAATAAAACAAAACAAGAAAAATGACTGATACAGTCGCTTGCACCCAAGTGCGACTTGGACGCACAATGATATAATACTATCAACAGGTAAAAATACTAAAAATAAACAAATAAAAATAAGATAAATAAAATCAAAGAGTAAGGTGGCAAGGTATCTTGCCTGGCTGAGCGGAAATAGCAACTCCAAGC
This sequence comes from Iris pallida, assembly GCA_029216955.1. NCBI lineage: Eukaryota > Viridiplantae > Streptophyta > Magnoliopsida > Asparagales > Iridaceae > Iris > Iris pallida. The sequence goes on along the minus strand of JANAVB010011397.1, from coordinate 23,140,052 downwards.
AATCAATCACATCAGCAAAATATCTTAAAATCCATGAACAGCTTCGGATGCTGAAAAATATATCAAGAACATTACCAGGGTAAAAGATATATCTATAAAACGCCTGTCCAAAAGCCAGATTCTGGAACAGGGGCAAAATCATAATTTTGGGTCAAAACGATATCCGTCGTTGGACCCATTTTGTACCGAAATGCGTGTCACTGTCTATGGTCTCTAAAGTCATCAAACTATATGTCTACAGGTCCGGTTTAAGGAGACGAACCCAACCGTATGTCCAAAGTTAGATTCCAGTGGGCTGTGCATAATTTTGCCCGTTGAAGCGGGTCGCGGTCCTGCCAAAATAACGTTCCGGTCGACCATTTCAGAATCAGACCAAACATGGCATACAGGACCAAAATTTTGATATGGTCCTGCTGGCATAAGTTTCGTCTCGATACGACGAACGTACACGAAGTTATGGCCAAGTTTGCAAAAGGACGATACGGGGGTATCTCAACGAATACGCACTGATTTCGTCGCACACGCGCAACGAAATCGAGTTCCGTCAGTTCCCACACATCGGCAACATCCATATGTTCCATTCGATGCATATAGTGCACGACCACGACGCCCGGTTTGTCGTGGCGCACGCCGTATCAGATGCTTTTTTCTAAAAATCTTTCGTTTAAAAACAGATTTTTCTTGATTTTCAACAATGAATAATTTTCTGCACAATAACTCAAAAATAAATCTAATATAGGTGTTTCAATCGTTTATATGTTGTCTATGAATATGTTTAGGGACTTTTCCAAAACTGCCGATGGAACGGCGATTAATTGCCTTCTAAAATGGGTCCATGAACTAGTATCCTGTTTCATTTCGAAACAGTTTTTCTACACTTTTTGGTCGAATTTCAAGTCGATTTTGATTCGATTTACTTCGAATCTATCCCACCGGGTTGAAGCGGGATAGGTTAGCTTCGTACCTGTGTAATTGGTTTGCGACAACGTCGAATGTGGACGAAGAAAATGAATCGCAAACCAGCGTGGTTGCTGCTGCAGTTCTGTTCCGTGGCTTCTGCCATGCTTGCTGTGGCTGCTACCACCGCATCGACGATCGTTCGGTGGCCATCCTGTGGCGGCGCACACGGGGCAGGGCTCGTCTGGGTCGCGGCTAGGTCGGTTTAGGGTTTGGCTATGGTGTTTGTCTCGACGGGTCGCTATGTATATGGAAGACAAGGTCGGGTCGGGCTGGTAAAGTTTGGGGGGTTGGGCTTCTCTGTTCAGCAGGAATTTGGTTTTAGAAGTCTATTGTTCCCGCAAGGGAACAGTTGCATTTGCTTTTTTATCTCTTAGGGTTATTTACAATCGTGGTTTATAATTATTCATAAAATAGATACACACACATATATATACTTTTATATATGTATACATATATATCTATGTAGAAATATGTATATGATACTTCATAAAAATTTAATAAGCTAATATATATATATATATATATATATATATATATATATATATAAATATATATATATATATATATATATATATATATATATATATATATATATATACTCACACAAAAATCTTAATTAGATTCATAGAAATTTCCTAGAATCCCAAAATATTATATAAAAATATTTTTAAGAAATAGTTGTCAAAATACATCTACTACTACATTTAATGTAGCAATTATCTGCTACTACTAATGCTTAGCAAAATCATCAATTAAATACACAATTACTTTAAAATATATAAAATGCTTGTAAAATTTTAAGATCAAATTCCTAAAAGAAATATAATCATAAAATACTTTTTTGACATATAATGTAGCATTTTACCTGCTACTATTATCAAATCCTAGTATAATGCAACTTATTTAAATAAGTAAAAATAATACTGTAAAAATATTATATATATATATATATATATATATATATATATATATATATATATATATATATATATATAAAAATATATATATATATATATATATATATATATATAAAATTCTCAAAACATTTAGGGAGTTTACATCCTACCCAAATTATAAAAATTTTGTCCTCGAAACTAAAATAATCTAATATTAAAGAACAACAGGATTAAATTCGAAGGGTGAGCAAGCACATCCAATCATATCCCGATTTTCGAAAGGATGGAGGGGGTTATCTCAAAATTCCAAATTGATGTTGTATTCTACAAGATGGAATATTCTTCCTTCAAGACTCTACCCAACTTATAGAAATTGGCTAACCGTGAAATCATCATTACGAGACTTCCGAGAAGGACAATTTCTATTGGAAGGCACAAATTGTTTTGGGCATTCTTGACCTTAGTCACGGGTCCTAAAGGAACCTTAATATTGGCATTACGCTTGGTTAATAACTCCTATAGGAGGGTTATTATCGTTTAACATTGTTGCTATAGGGGTCGTACATTAACACAATAGCAAGAATTTCTCGTTCGGATACGACTTGAATATGTCGGTTCAAAGGAATTCCAGTCTTCTCTAACATGGAAGATAACTAAGGGATGAACTGAAAAAAAAGTAGAAGTCTTGGGCCGAGAGTCGAGAACCCATGGCAAGTGCATAAACCTTTCTTTAGTATACGATTGTAAGTGTTTGAATTCTTTCTGTCTTAGTGACTATGGTGTAATGGTTTGGTGTTTGGTGCTGTGTAGAGGGCATGGACTTGCTTGAGTGTACATCATATATCATAGGTGTGATATATCTTGTACGGATCATGGGTATTCAGTTCAGTTAAGGGGATGGATCGATATTTGCATGGTTAAAATCAAACAGAACGAAATTAGGCATCTATGGTTTGTCGTTAGGGAAATATGTCTCATGTGGCATAATTGATATGGAGCACAGGAAGACGAGTTTGTGTGGGACATGTATGCCACGTGTGTAGCTTAACTGTTCTAGTTCGTGTGTGTGAACTTTATTGGAAGGAAAATGCTAGTATTGTGCTTCAAGTATCAAAGCCACGGTCGGGGTATCAAATGATACGGATAGGGGTAACCGTTACGTACCATCTATAAATTGGGGCAATCCATTCCAACTGCTTGCTAATTCAATAAAACCCTATGCTTCTTAGAGGGGCTTGCAATCTAGGCATTTCAAAAAATTTGGTTCTCGAAACTAAGCAAAGACGTGATACTATGGCAGAATGGAATTTGAAGAATCACGGTCATGATCCTTGTACCTTGATTGTTGGAATAACCGCACTATAAACTAGAAACGATCTACAATACGAAGAGAGATCATGTATGGAACTTGTGCTGTGATATGGAGCAATTTGGAAGAAGTAGTTGCATATGCCATTCTTCATTCCCAAAATTGCGAGCTTTAGTATTGACACACGAACCAACGGTAGCAAGTTTAACTCTTCTTATGGCGTATGTAAGATTATAGTTGAGGGCAACGACTTTTATAACCCTTTAAGCATTACCTTGGATGACTAAATTCCTAATTTTCTGCTCATATCAAGCTTACTCGTTTATGGTTATAAGGGTATTAATGGCATCAAAGGTAGTACTTTGTATATTACTGCTAACTAGTAAGTCCAAGTATCTTTCTAGGAAATTATGGGTTAACTACATTAAGCAGGACAATTAAACTCTCAGGGGTGTTGCTTCGCTATCAACTAGTGTCTTAATAAATAACGTACTAGAACAATGCTCTATGTGATTCCTCTAATCGTAATCATGAGATCTATAGGAAGCCTAGGTAATACTTATTTAACATTTCTCATATATTGATCATGTTTCATCAAGGCAATGGGAAGGGTCTTGGTCAGGCATAACCACTAATAAGTGGGTGCAGCAGGGTTCCAGTCATAGCATAACATAGTCTACGAGAAGATGTGGTTACGAGATTTATTGAAGGGGAGATTAATAGGCCAAGAGATATAGGGATCTATTTCATAAACTTCGGCTTTATAGTTTAATTTTGGCGATATGCATGGATGGTTTAACTGAGTCTCAATGGGTTCCCTAATTGGACATCAATCTTTGATTGCATGAGCCTTATATTTTTAATCTATAGGGGCTAGATAAATCTCATAGAATCAATTTAAACCATCCCTATTAGGTTAGGATAATGTAGAATAGGTTCCAACTCAAGTGGTTGGGCAAAATTTTCAATCGGGTTGGTTAACCAGGTTCCTAAAGCCCGAGAATACGCCTTCTGTGACTTTTGTGTTTAAGTAGCACAAGAAGACTCAATTGAGTGGCGCACTAGTGGCATGTACATAGTGGACTTCGAGTAGATCACAACCATATATTGGGTCGAAATATTTGATTCTAGGTTGAGTCTCTAATTGGAGTCGGAAAGTATATCGGTACCATGGTAAGGGTTATCATTAGTCGTTTTGACCTGAAAGTCGTATCATGAAAATAGAGTACAAAGGGACGTGTTTTAGTGGGACATGATATGTCTACATGAAGGTGGAGTCGTCTAGGTCTTGCATAGGAATTTTGTTGGAAGGTGACAGCTAGTATTACACTTCGAATATCAAAGTCACGGTAAGGGACACCAAAAGATCTAAAAACAAAGTAGGAGTTCATGAGTCACTAATTTATCATCCTATTGAGAACCAATTTACCTCAATCAATCGGTGATTCCATAATTCCTAAAATTTAGAATGGCATACAACCTATTCATTCTAGAGACTAGGACATTGCTTTAGGAATAATAAGGTTGGGAATGTTGAAGTCGCGACATCGTACCCTGACCTTTGATAATAATAAGGCACGATGTGATTTATAATGTGATATGGTAAATACAAATCAAGTTCAAGAATCGCACTCCAATTTCTAATAAATGGTGGCATACAACAACGCTTGAGTTGATAAAATAGAATAACCCACTCGTTCATAATATGTGAGTCTCTCGATGGGGTAACAATTTCTAAAGCACGTCATATGAAAGATCTCTAACTGCTAAGTCATAATTTCTATTCATGCTAAGTCGGTCAGACTATAGTCATAAGGTTTCTAATAGTGTTGCATGTAGGGCTCATGCATTGTTTGTTGATAACTAGTAATTCAACATGATGGAGTGTTAAGCTACAGATATTGGCTAAGCTGGTGAACGTGTTGTTCTAACGCTTATTCACCTCTTTAATAATAAAATTTTATACCTAGAATAACACCTGCTGGATCCCAAGTCTCAGAATAGGTATCTATCATACTCATGGTAAATGCTTGTCTTTGTTTCTGTCTATTTCTCTCATGTCTAAACTGTGGATTTGGTCGGGTAAGGGTTGGATTAAGGCATAAGGGTTGCTAGTTAAAGCAAGAATCAAGAAAACAATTAGGGACACCCAATAACTTGTTCTTTGAGAACATGTAGTCTCCTAGATCGGTGTTTTGACCAAGGATAAGATCCTAATCATTCTCAAATTCAATGACTAGAAGCTTACGATTGTAATTTTAGGGTCGAGCGGAGAACGTGTAACACAAGGCAAGGTTGTAGTCACATTGTGGGCCGATGGTAGCTATGCTTGTGTATACAACTATCATGGCCATGGGGAATACTCTGTATGTATCTATCCAACACAAGCGTTCGTCTTTCCAAATCAGTGAAAGACAAAAATAATAAAGAGTTCAAGAAAGGTGTCATTGAATACAATTACGTAATTCAAAGACGAATGTATAATTCAAGAGGAATTGTCAATGCAGTCGCGGATAAGATCCTAGATACCTCGATATCTCCATCCACGTGGGATAATCAAATGAAGAGCGAACCAAATGCATTATTGTTGATCAGACCATAATACATAGATTTTAATTAGACAATATGCTTGTGGGCGTCCCCAGTATACATATGTCCTGAACAAGCTTGATAAAGGATAAGCTTGCAAAACTAGGCTATAAATAGCGTCGTCATTTATGGTAGTGCAAAGTATAATTTTGAAGAATAATGATGAAAGCAGTTATAAATTGTTTAGGATTTTTCAAGAATCCAAGTCTTATCCGGTGTTTCTGCTTATACAGTCGTCCTATTGTCTCTTGTATCAGGCATTGGTTGACTAATGAGGTATGAACTACTAAAACTCTATATTCGAGGTAAACAACTCTTTCTATATTAGCATATATTCAGTGCCACCCGGTTATACTTCATTAATCGATTTTAAGAACACGGGGTGATAGACGGTGAGGCATACTACCCAACTTATAGGTCACGAATAGAGTGACTGCGAACTATAACACATATATCTAGTATAAGTCATATCCCTAACCTCTTTATGAAGCATGAAGGGAATAAATAAGATTCATGGTAGAAAGGGGTCAAACAAGAGGCATATCAAGGCTGGCAAACGAGAGTATGAAAATGGAATTCAAGGGTGGAAATACAAGTGTGTGGATGAGATTCTAGACTCTAATCCTATTTGGAGGCTCACATCGGTACAGTAACGTAACCAAAGTGGTAAACTCGACTTGTATGGGCCACCACAAAAATATATAACGCCCCAGTCCCAAAATACTTAGGACTAAGTACGTCGACATGCCAGCTGCATACATACGAATTAAACTCCAATTTACAGAACCATCGTATGTATACATAAGCTGTAAAATACAGTAAACCATAAGACTAATCTCATCAACAAATAAAGAAGGAAGAATTTTTAAATCAACTCATGAATTGTCATTTATATATCGTTGGGCGGAGACAAATCCACTACCAACTAAAAAGAGAAGAAATACATAACAAATGAATTTGTTGAGCGATACGAAGGCAATCTAAGTGCGATCACCTTGGAGGAAGAGAGTAAAACATGGCCTTGGCTAGAGCACCTGCGAAACATCATAAAGGTACACACCTGGAGAGATCACCAGGTCCTCAGAGGGACGTAACAAAATACAGGAAAAACATGCCATATAAACTGTGATATATAATTGAAAATAAAGAAATGCATGGAATAGGGTGCCTACCAGTTCTACAGTGATAATGCAGTTAAGAACAAACCTTCATCGCATGGGCACTCTTGCTGCAGGTGCAGGAAACTCAGGTATAGTCCCACCAGGATACCAGGGACCTCAAAGCATAACATTCATCGAATGTCAGAGGCCAGCAGGATCAGGAATAGGAAAGTGCATACGTGGCCTATACGTTAAGGAACTGTCCTCCCCACCTAATATCTAGTAGGGTCACATCCATGTCCCATAGGAACCTCTAATAACTGCCAAGTCTACTAGCATGCAATTCTATTGGCAGTTACACCTAACCGTCGCACGTCTCATACGTATCGGTGGTCGACCGACTACGCGAGTACGTCTCCTACATGTGGCTCACAATATGTGATAAAGGATGTGTCAAAGTCATATAAGATATATCAGTACCTCATCACCAATGGGTGGTCACTAGTCTAAGTCAATACAAGAAAAGAAAAAAAAACAAGAAAAACGACTGATACAGTCGCTTGCACCCAAGTGTGACTTGGACGCATAATGATATAATACGATCAACAGGTAAAAATGCTAAAAATAAATAATTAAAAATAAGATAAAGTAAATCACAGAGTAAGGTGGCAAGGTATCTTGCCTGACAGAGTAGAAGTAACAACTCCAAGCAATCAACCACGTCAGCAATAAATCTCAAAATCCATGAACGGCTCCGGATGCTGAAACAAACATCAAGAACATTTCCGGTCTAAAGGATATATCTAGGAAATGCCTTTCCAAAAGTCATATTCTTGAACAGGGGCAAAATCATAATTTTGGGTCAAAACGATGTCCGTCGTTGGACCCATTTTGTACCAAAATACGTGCCACTGTCTATGGTCTCTAAAGTCATCAAACAACATGTCTATGGGTCTGATTTGAGGATACAAACTCAATCGTATGTCCAAAGTTGGATTCTGGTGGGCTGTACACAATTTCGTCCGTTGGAGCAGGTCGTGGGCCCGCCAAAATAGCGTTCCGGTCGACCTTCTCAGAATCGGACCAAACTTGGCATACAGGACCAGAATTTTGATATGGTCCAGTTGGCGCAAGTATCGTCTCGACACGACGAATGTACATGAAGTTATGGCCAAGTTTGTAAAAGGTCGATACGGGGGTATCTCGACGGATACGCACGAATTTTGTCGCGCACGCGCAACGAAATCGAGTTCCGTCAGTTCCCATATGTCGGCAATATCCATACGCGCCTTTCGATGCCTATAGTACGCGACCACATCGCCCGGTTTGTCGGGGCGCACGCCGTATTAGTTAGTTTTTTCTAAAAATCTTCCGTTTAAAAGCAGATTTTTCTTGATTTTTAACAATGACTAATTTTCTGCACAATAACTCAAAAATAAATCTAACAGAGGTTTTCTAATCGTGTATATGTTGTCTACGAATCTGTTCAGAGACTTTTCTAAAACTGTCGATGGAACGGCGATTAATCGCCTTCTAAAATGGGTCCATGAACTAGTATCCTGTTTCGTTTCGAAACAGTTTTTCTTCACTTTTTGGTCGAATTTCAGGTCGATTTTGATTCGATTTACTTCGAATCTATCCTACGTGGTTGAAGGAGGATAGGTTTGCTTCATACATGTATATTGGTTTGCGTCGACGTCGAGCGTGGAGGAAGACGTCGAGCGTGGAGGAAGAAAATGCATCGCAAACAAGCGTGGTTGCTGCTGTTGTACTGTTCTGTGGCTGCTGCCACCGCGCCGACAGTCGTCCGGTGGCCATCCTGCGGTGGCCCACACGGGACAGGGCTCGTCTGGGTTGCGGCTAGGTATGGTTTGGGTGTTTGTCTCGACGGGTCACTATGTATAGGGAAGACAAGGTCGGGTCGGGCTCGTAAAGTTTGGGTGGCTGGGCTTCTCTGTTCAGCGGGAATTTGGTTTTAAAAGTCTACTGTTCCCGCAAGGGAACAGTAGACTTTGGTTTTTTTTTCTCTAAGGGTTATTTACAATTGTGGTTTATAATTATTCATAAAATAGATACACACACACACACACACACACACACACACACACACACACACATATATATATATATATATATATATATATATATATATATATATATACATATACATATATATAAAAAATAAAAAAATAAAAAAAAATATATATTTGTATATATATACTTTTATATATGTATACATATATATATCTATGTAGAAATATGTACATGGTATTTCATAAAATTTTAATAAGCAAAATATATATATATATATATATATATATATATATATATATATATATATATATATATATATATATATATATATATATATATATATATTTAGTAAGCTAAAATTATTATATATATATTCATAAAATTATTATTATTATTATGATTATTATTATTATTATTATTATTATTATTATTATTATTATTATTATTGTTATTATTATTATTATTATATAAATATATATATATATATATATATATATATATATATATATATATATATATTTTATATATATATATATATATATATATATATATATATATATATATATATATATATATATATATATATATATATATATACTCACACAAAAATCTTAAATGGATTCATATAAATTTTCTAGAATACACAAATATTATATAAAAATCATTTTAAGAAATAGTTGTAAAAATACATCTACTACTACATTTAATGTAGCAATTATCTGCTACTACTAATGCTTAACAAAATCATCAATTAAATACACAATTACTTTAAAAATATATTAAGATCAAATTCCTAAAAGAAATATAATCATAAAATATTTTTCTGACATGTAATGTAGCATTTTACCTGCTACTATTATCAAATCCTAGTATAATGCAACTTATTTAAAAAAAGTAAAAATAATACTGGAAAAATATATATATATATATTTTATATATATATATATATATATAAAAAATATATATATATATATATATATATATATATATATAATTCTCAAAAAATTTAGGGAATTTACAAGGCCTGATTACCTTCAACCACATGAAGGCAACTGGTGGTGGACGGACAACCATAGGCTCTAGATCCATCTGCAAAGGAGGAAGATTCTCGGTTCCTTGAGGTGGAGGAACGCAGTAGAATCTCCATTCTGAACCCATATTTAACGTCTTTCAGCAGTTGGCAAGAGAGTTCACTTTCCACCGACATATGGCAAAATGGCTAATGAAGTCTCCTCCTGTAATGCCTAAAGCCGGATCCATCAAAATGGGGTTGTGTAGCAACAACCAGCCGAAGAGATAAGTGTACGGCATCTCAGTATGGGGAAATCATCCCGGTTGGATTTATCATCATGGTATCTGTGAAAGAGAGAAGACCCGCATTCAAACAGCAGGTCATTGTAGAGAGAAGATCCATCTTGTGCCCGAATACTAAGTGCACGACAGAGAACAGTACACCCTGACTGGCTTCAGGGACCACGAATCGTTGCAGCCACAAGGATAAAAAGCCAGCCAGAACTGTTTCTCGAGTCATTGGCCTCCCACCTTGTATGACATAAGTTTCAAGGAGAGTACCAGCTCTAAATCCTTGTCGATCCTCTGTTAAATCTTTATCAGCATGCCGAAATCTTTCTATCAATTTCTGAATAGTACTGCGGTCGAATGGCTCAAAGAAGTTAGGATCGCAGTCCAGGTGCTCTTGCGCCTTGTCTTCATGAATGTGTCCCAAAAATAAATATGCCAACCATTTGGATAAATAACATGTCCCATGTGCATGGCTTTTATAGAAAACTATGCAGATCATGAAGTGGCATAATAATTCCGTGAAGACTGCAACCATTCTTGGGTTCTTCTCAGCAAGGGCATCTAATTCTTTATTGGTTGTCACGTGCTCTTCATACGGGTTTTCATCCATTGGCAGATGAGAGATATACTGCATCTCATGAAGAGCGAGGCCTATCTCTCCGTGAGGGGTCACAAAAGTGCCCGTTCTACTGTTATATCTCTCCGCTAAGGCTAAAAATAAGTGGGGATTGGTACGAATTCTACGGGAAGTAGTATGGATTGGCTCGAAAGTTCCAAGTCCAGCAGTTCATCTTTAAAATTATTCAGAGCCCAGATCGAAAGATAGGTCCAACGTTTGTTCTCTGGACTCATTAGACCTGTCAGCCGCATATTCTTTTCTGGATACCTCCCTTCAGCCATAGCAAACAAGTTCACGAAGAAGGGAATTCTCACCGGGATCAGCAGAGAAGAATCCTCAAGAGGCACACAGCTGGGTTTTAGGCCTCTCAGGTGAGTGTTGCCTCCCTCCGATGAGTTATAGAATATATCCCTATTTTGGAGACCTAGTCTGTGGCATATTCTTCCTACCCTGGCCTGCTGGAAAGGAGTTAAATCCCAGACCATACTGCGTTGATGAGTGGCATGAGCATAGCGGGATAGCGACAGATGTCTCATCATTTCAATAAGATGAATCAATCTGCTTACACTTTGATACACTCGCTTCTCGTATTTTGCCTTAGGCTGGCGGTCTTTCTTGATAGCATCGCCAAACAAGAAGGCTGGTTTTTTGAGAGGAACCTAATCCAATCTTACAAGGGGTTCCCCATTCATCAGGCATAATAGGGTCTTATCATCCTGAGACCTTAACACGGCTCTTCGGGTCTTAGGCAGATCATACTGAGGAAAATAAACACGGGACAAATTTTTTTGATACTCAGACACCCTGAATGCAGATGCCAGTTCTTCAGCATAGGGGTCTTCCCTCATGTCAACTGCAAAAGGGAAGTCAGAGTTAAACTTCTAAAAAAATTGTTTATTCTGCAAAAATCATAGATAGCGCAGAGGAAGAAAAAATAGTCCTCAGTCAGCACATGTAAATTTTTGAGCCAGATGGCACATCATATCAACCAGCGCATGGTCCGTGCATAGTGACAGATGGCGCACCATATTGAGAATCTGACATATGGTCCAACACTCTGAAAGATGTGGCACAAAGTGCAGATGGCGCAAAGCATCCACTAACACTCTGAAAGAGGCAGTCGATGTTGGCCCGAGTCGTGCTCCACACGAATGGCGCTTGCTATTGTCTTCTCTGTTTAAAATTTTTACCTTTCAGTACTGGGCTCGCTTCTGCGGCTCTCGTCGACGACGCTATGTGCTGTGGCACCCTCAGTGGGGGCACAGACGAAGTGGTTCCGGCCACTTTCTTTCCCTTTTCGGCGACGGTGGGCTTCTTTGGTGCCTTTTCCGATCGTGAGAGAGCTTCGAGAATTTAAGAGGAAGAGTTCGGGAGAAATGGCAAAGTGAAGACATTTCTCTCTCCTATCGGCTATTTATAGTCCAAATGCTCAGCTGTAACAGCCGCACGATCTACGCCTGAAAGTTGGGTTTGTTACGATACTGCCCTGTGCCAAACGCTTCTTATTCAAAGTATTTCAAATTTTGAAGTTGTTTAAATTTGAAAACTTTGAAGGGGGTCTTGTAGAGGCCTAAAAAGTATGCCTAACACCCTGTGCCACTCATAGGAAGCGCCAACATTTAAATCATCAAGTGGCGCTGGCCATCAGATGGCGCCAGTCATCAGATGGCGTCAACCATCAAGTAGCGCTGCTTGCCACATGTTCGACGTAACAAAAGGCTGAACGAACTTTTTACTTTATTTAACATATAAGGTATCTGTGTACAAAGAATAAAATCCTAAACAGGATATTCTAAGTACAGGAAGAAAAGGTTTATAGGAAAGTGTGACGGTAGAAATCGAGCACTACAGCGGCACCTTTACTCCGTTGACGATCTGACGACGAATCAACCTTGCTATGTCTCTCTAGCGCCTTTGATGTAACTCTGGGGTCACCGATCAAGAGGCTGTCTAGATGAGAAGATCCCTTGAAGATGGTTGGTTGTTTGATCCTTTGGTTGATAGGTGGATGAGGGTGGTCGACTCTTCGTGGATGGAGATCGCTGCTCCTTTGAAAATTGTCGATTGTCAATGTTCCATCTGTCGATTTTTTCTCTGCACTCTTGGTGGAAGAAGAAATCCTTCTATTTATAGATAATCGAGCACATATGCGATGTGCATTAGGGCTCCTGAGATATGAAAGAATCTACCGTCATTGTACGGTGCGGGCTTCTGCGACGCTGACACGTGGCGGACATCGAGATTCTCCTTAAACGAGATCTCTGGTGGTTATAAACATAATCGAAGGAGGTGACACATGGCGCATGTCGATTTGCTTGCTCAGATACAGTCGAGCAAATCTTGGGATTTTATCTTATATTTGGAGTCTAATTGATCCTCGTCTAAGATTTAAATCAATCTGATATGATATCAATCATGATTTAATCCTAATCTTCTCTGCAAGAGGCAGTTTAAACAAACTGATAGGGGTGAACCCATGCTTCATGTGCCTCTGTTGAGGACTAACTGCTGTTGTGCTTCTATGGCGACAAGTAGATCGTGCTTCTGGAGACGACGGAACCTTTGTGCTTTCAGGCAACGAGTGGACTTGGCTTCGAATGACGACGATACTTCTGTGCATGTAGAGCAACTTATGAAGCTGTATTTCAGGCTACCAGAGTCACTGTGCTGTAGGCGACAAGTAGGCTTGTGCTTCAGGTTGGCAAGGTTACTGTGCTTTTAGAGCGACAGGTTGACTTGCATTGGACACGATGGGAGTTCCCAAGTCCCTTGTGGAGAAGTGACTTAAGCTTCTGATCCGGAGCAGATGACTGTGCCGTGAGAATGGAGATAGTGTGAGCATATCACCATCCTGTGCCTCATGTGGACGCAAGTAGGTAGCTGCGCCTCTGAACAGTGAAGGCGTTGGCTGCGAAGGGAAGGGTATGACACCCTTGCGCGTCTTGTGATTGGCGCAGGCAGATAGTTGTGCCTCTGGAGTTAAGATACTGGCTTTGGAATAAAAAGAGGAGGGCCCTACCACCATCTTGTTTCTGTGGTTGGCGCAGGCAAGTGGCTGCGCCTCTGGCTTGAAGGCTCTAGCTTCTTCAAAGTAAAGAACGATAAATACCTGCTCTTTAAGGACTTCCCTCTTAATTGCCACTGTAATATGGGGTATTCCAAGGGTCTAAGACCAGCATTCAAAGTGCTGAGTCTTAGGTTTGTCCCATTAATACCGAAATTTTGACCGTCGACCATGTGGTGTGCGCTCTAGGCTACTCTCTGTCCTTTAAAATGGGAAGTTCTCCTTTGAAGAGTCGTTGTCTTATTCTTAGCATCCTTCACCACTATGCAAGATCCAAACTTAACTTCGATCGGCCTTGTGTAAGTTGGTTGCTGGTTGAGGCTTCTCTCGTTTGTAGGAGCCACATTCTTATGGAGGAACTCTATGTAGAAGGAATCATCACTGCCCTTAAGAAGTATACAAATGTACTTCTTAAAGAGTTCGACTCTGAGCGACGTCTGTGGAAAGTGGGAGATCCAAGCCACGGGTTCGAGATCGGTTTCTCACCCGATGAATAACCGGCCGTGCTCTGCCTTGATCTTTGGGAGCAATGGGGCTTTACCGTGCTGTGGTTCTGGGTCTTCCACAGCTTCAGTATATATTGGAGCTCTAGCTTCTCTTGGTGACAAGAGGGTTGGCTCTGATGACGCTGTGAGTCGGTGGGGAAGAGACTTTGATGCAGACTGTACATTTCTCTTCTGCCCATGACGATCACACTGTGAAGGATGCCTATTGAAGACGATCCTTCCCTCATGTTCATAGAAATTTCTATTCTCACTTGTGTAACAAAGACCTTGTAATTGATCCTTTTAAATGAGATTTAAGAAACTTCTTTCTTATGTACTTGCAATAGGCCTATGTAATATACCCTAGTAGCTACGATCAATAAGAAGAGTGCTTTTTTTTTCTGAACTTCATCCTGAGAATGTCTTCATCTTTGGTTGGTCTGCGCATCTCACTATCTGCGCCTCTGTGATGTTAGGTCGGTAGTGGGGACACTAACCTGCGCCATATGTCATCTGGACCATGGTAGGAAGAGGGTGGGTGACGAGAGCACCCTCCTGCGCCTTGCATCAGCTGTAATTTTTCATGCTTCTACAAGACCCCTTCAAAGTGTCACGAACTTGGTTCAAGCTCGGTCCCAAAAATAAATTCTAAAGGTTTTAATTATCTAAAAATTCCCAAAAATTCTAAAAAATCCAGAAAAATTCTAGAATATTCTAGAAAATATTTATAACCTAGTAGAGCCTAAATAAAATACTGGGTCCCAAAAATAACCTCGAATGACCATATGGTAAATCATGAAAGTCAATAAAATATATAAATCTTCACAAAATAAATATATAAAGATTATCTAAAAATCATAATAAACTATAAAATAGCTATAGAATGTTTATATAACCTACCTAGAGGCTATATAACCATAAGATGGTCCTAACTTACCTGTGGACGTAGGCATGACATCCTATAATCATAGAAATCAACCGTAATCTAATCAAAAAAAATTTTAAAAAAAATCCATAAATTTTTAGTCGGGATGGCAGATGCCATATACTATCCCCCTTAAAAATATTTTTGTCCTCAAAAATCAAACATACAAGTTTATACATAAATATAGTAATATATGCAAGCAATCTTCTATGGCAATCTAATAAAATTCTTAGGGTAAGTCATGGGAGGGTCATTATTGAAAAATAAATTAAACTATCATGGCCATAGGGGAATACTTTGTGTCTTCAATTGCTTTTTTTTTCAAAATAGGTGACGAAAAACAATAAGAGTTCAGGGGAGATGGGATCGATTTGCAAATATGAGTTTCAAGGGCGATCGAATAGTTCAAAAGGGAGTTGTCAAGATCGTTGCGGTTGAGATCCTAGAGGAAAAATTTAACTATATCTCAATCCAAGTATAATAATCATGCGAAGAGCGAACCAAGTGCACTAGGTTGATCAGACCATCATGCACTGGTTCTGATTAGACAATACATTAGTGGACATGCCCAGGTAACATATGTCTTGAATAAGCTCGATAAAAGGATGAGCTTGCAAAACTAGGCTATTATAGCAGCAATAATCAAGATAGTTAGAATTATGAGTACACGAGAAGATAAAGAAGGTGTGAATAGTTCAAGTTTTTCAAATAAAATCTAAACTAATCCGGTGTTTGTGCCTATACATTCGTCCTATTGTCTTTTTGTCTAAGGTCGTGGTTAAGGTCAAAAGGAGTGTTAGGTCGTGCGGCATTCTACCTAACTTATAAGAGTTAAAGTAGTAATATGATGGGACAATGGAACATGTCTACCTAGCATGAGTCACCTTCCTAACCTTTATCAAGCACGAAAGAAGGGATAAGAATTACGATTGAAGGAATCAAGCAAGATGCAAATCAAGGAAGTCAGACGAGAGTTTGAAAATGGAATCGAGAAAGAAGGTCAGGTATGTGGATGAGATCCTAGACTCTAATACTATATGTGGATGATGTAACTCTCCTAGAAGTTATTCTAAGTCCCATCTTCAATTCTATTTGCAGGCTCATAGCTAGTACAACTAAGTTGAAGTACTAACCGAGAGTTCGCAACCTTATGCGAAACTGAACCTGCATGGGCTACCATAAAAACTTGTCACGACCCGTACCCGCTTTTCGGATACGAGTTCGTGGCCAAGCCTAGTCTATGCCGCAGTGTCGGCGGTAGTATGTTGTCTATGATAAGCATTATCTATACAAGTACACAGTCCACATATATCATCCACAACTAAGACAAGATAAAGAGATTAAACTCAAGTCTCAATAAATAATTTAAAGAAAGATCTACTACAACTCATCTAGTCTTGGGAACAAATCCGCTAAAATAAATATAAAACCACTAAAACAAAAGCTCGCTAAGCTCACTAGCTAAGAATAACACAAAAAAGAATAAGAAAGAAATATGCTACTCCGTATCAGTAGAAGTAACCGGCATATTAGTAAAGTCAGCATAACCAAGATACGTACCATAAACCTTGGGGCAAACCACGTCGTCTAAAGCTGAAAAATAGTTATCCGGTCAGGATTGGAGCAAGATCACCATAATACTACGCTACATAATATAATATACAAGCACACAGAATAGCAATAAGGAAAAGATGAATATGATATGATACGACAGAGACCACTATATCTTGGGAAACAGTTCAAGAGTACAATTTTGACATGGAATAGTTGAAGGTATAATTAAGACACGAAGACAATACAAGAAAACGATGAATATAAGATAAAACTCTAGGCAAAATGTCAACACGAAATAAATCACGTGTACTGTGTATTTTAGAATACAAGTATTCTGCATGTGGATGGGTTAGGACATCCGGCAGTCGGTGCGTGAGGTGCAACGACTGCTATCAACATTGACATTGGGGAAAAATTGTACATTGCGTAGACCACATGCATACTAGTTGTTTTCCCCTCCCGACTCTCTCACAAGTAAACATGATCACTTTAACATTAACTTTAACTTTAACTTTAAACATTGAACATTGAACATTGAAGATAGAATATTAAACGAAAACATTAAGTGAACATGTTTGGTTATGGTAACAAGTATAACTCTCGTGCACCAATGGTATAGAAGATAAGACTATTTAAGAAAAGGAATAACATGCAGCATAAAATAAAGACAACATAGGTCATAGTGATACTTGCCTTGCTCCGCTAGATAATGAAGTTACAACTCAAACGTCATAGACCGATCTACCCCGTCACATAAATAACCACAAGTTAGATTATGAAAATCCCACTCTAAAATTCCTAGAAAGTGGCTAATGGTTTAACATAACTAATTATATTTAATTCTGTAATAAATCATCTAAATACCTAATTTAACCTAATATAATTCTGTAATTAAGATCTAAACATGCAAGTTTGGCCATCAAATGTCATGCTTCCAATTTTGGAAACCATAGCACACAAATCGAGGCACATCGATGACTAAATAGTCAAACGACAAAACCTTATGACTTAAGTGCGCACCCTAGTCTATTTTAGTGCCACGAGTGTCCTGGAATCGACCTGCCACAAAATCACGCTTTGGTCAAAAGATATCGATGTTATGGCTATCCATGACCAATTCGGTGATTTATTGACAAAACTAAGTTCTACGAATTAATAAAAATACTGGATTAACTAATTAGTTTCTGGGAAACATATATGTCATAGAGCTCTGTGTTAGCTTTCTGAAACTTCAAACGGTTCGTGATTCGGATTCCTGGTTCTCCTGGAATCTCGAAAACACCGAAACGTGTCAAGTTTCGGACAACTAGCACTCTACGAATTTCCCAAAAATTCAGGTTCAGAAATTACAAAAATAAATAAGATATTAAAAAATATACCTCAATATGCTTCCCACAAAAAAAACGACGTGTGAAGAGCTCTTCTCGTTTGGCGGCAATCACTTCGGGAAGTTGAAGGACTCCTAGATGAAACCTCTCTCAAAATCGGCAGGAATATAATTAGGATTTCGAATATAATAATATATATATAGGAGAGAGAGAAGCGGTTTACTGTATCTGGCGCCGACAGGTGGGCCCCATGGGTGGATGACTGGGTAATTATTTATTTAATTCAGAAAATCATTTAAAAATTATTTTAAGTCCAAATAAATCAAAATAAATTGCAGAAAAATCCAAAAAAATGCTAGAAAATTCTAGAAATATTTCTAAGTGTCTAGAATCTAAATAAAATATTTTAACACAAAATATCATCGTGTGACCTCACAGTAAATTCCAAAATCCTATAAAATATAAATTCTATAGGTTTTAATTATCTAAAAATTCCCAAAAATGCTAAAAAAATCCAAAAAAATTCTAGAATATTTTAGAAAATATTTATAACCTAGTAGAGCCTAAATAAAATACTGGGTCCCAAAAATAACCCCGAATGACCATATGGTAAATCATGAAAGTCAATAAAATATATAAATCTTTACAAAATAAATATTTAAAAATTTTCTAAAATATCTAAAAATCATAATAAACTATAAAATAGCTATAGAATGTTTATATAACCTACCTAGAGGCTATATAACCATAAGATAGTCCTAACTTACCTGTGGGTGTAGGCATGACATCCTATAATCATAGAAATCAACCATAATCTAATCAAATAAAATTTAAAAAAAATCCATAAATTTTTAATTGGGGTGGCAGATGCCACATACTATCCCCCTTAAAAATATTTTTGTCCTCAAAAGTCAAACACACAAGTTTATATATAAATATAGTAATATATGCAAGCAATCTTCTACGGCAATCTAATAACAATTCTTAGGGTAAGTCATGGGAGGGTCATTGTTGAAAAATAAATTAAACTATCATGGCCATAGGGGAATACTTCTTGTCTTCGATTGCTTGTTTTTTCAAAATAGGTGACGAAAAACAATAAGAGTTCAAGGGAGATAGGATCAATTTACAAATACGGGTTTCAAGGGCGATTGAATAGTTCAAAAGGGAGTTGTCAAGATCGTTGCGGTTGAGATCCTAGAGGAAAAAATTTAATTATATCTCAATCCATGTAGAATAATCATGCGAAGAGCGAACCAAGTGCACTAGGTTGATCAGACCATCATGCACTGGTTCTGATTAGACAATACATTAGTGGACATGCCCAGGTAACATACGTCTTGAATAAGCTCGATAAAAGGATGAGCTTGCAAAACTATGCTATTATAGCAGCATTAATCAAGATAGTTAGAATTATGAGTACACGAGAAGATGAAGAAGGTGTGAATAGTTCAAGTTTTTCAAATAAAATCTAAACTAATCCGGTGTTTGTGCCTACACATTCGTCATATTGTCTTCTTGTCTAAGGTCGTGGTTAAGGTCAAAAGGAGTGTTAGGTCGTGCGGCATTCTACCTAACTTATAAGAGTTAAAGTAGTAATGTGATGGGACAATGGAACATGTCTACCTAGCATGAGTCACCTTCCTAACCTTTATCAAGCACGAAAGAAGGGATAAGAATTACGATTGAAGGAATCAAGCAAGATGCAAATCAAGGAAGTCAGACGAGAGTTTGAAAATGGAATCGAGAAAGAAGGTCAGGTATGTGGATGAGATCCTAGACTCTAATACTCTATGTGGATGATGTAACTCTCCTAGAAGTTATTCTAAGTCCTATCTTCAATTCTATTTGCCGGCTCACAACTAGTACAACTAAGTTGAAGTACTAACCGTGAGTTTACAACCTTATGCGAAACCAAACCTGCATAGGCCACCATAAAAACTTGTCACGACCCACACCCACTTTTCGGATACGAGTTCGTGGCCAAGCCCAGCCTACGTCGCAGTGTCGGCGGTAGTACGCTATCTACGATAAGTATTATCCATACAAGTACACAGTCCACATATATCATCCACAACTAAGATAAGATAAAGAGATTAAACTCAAGTCCCAATAAATAATTTAAAGAAAGATCCACTACAACTCAGCTAGTCTTGGGAACAAAACCCGCTAAAATAAATATAAAACCACTGAAACTAAAGCTCGCTAAGCTCACTAGTTAAGAATAACACAAAAAAGAATAAGAAATAAATATGCTACTCCGCATCAGTAGAAGTAACCGGCATATTGGTAATGTCAGTGTCACCAAGATACGCACCATAAACCTTTGGGCAAACCACGTCGTCTAAAGCTGAAAACAGTTATCCAGTCAGGATTGGAGCAAGATCACTACAACACTACGCTACACAATATAATATACAAGCACGCAAAATAGCAATAAGGAAAAGATGAACATGATATGATACAACAGAGACCACTATATCTTAGGAAACAGTTTAAGAGTACAATTATGACATGGAATAGTTGAAGGTATAATTAAGACACGAAGACAATACAAGAAAACGATGAATATAAGACAAACCTCTAGGCAAAATGTCAACACGAAATAAATCACGTGTACTGTGTGTTTTAGAATATAAGTGTTTGCATGTGGACGGGTTAGGACATCCGGCAGTCGGTACATGAGGTGCAACGACTACTATCAACATTGACATTGGGGAAAATTTATACGTTGCGTAGACCACATGCATACTAGTTGTATTCCCCCTCCCGACTCTCTCATAAGTAAACATGATCACTTTCACATTAACTTTAACTTTAAACATTGAACATTAAACATTGAAGATATAATATTGAACGAAAACATTAAGTGAACATGTATGGTTATGGTAACAAGTATAACTCTCGTGCACCAATGGTATAGAAGATAAGACTATCAATTTAAGGAAAAGAATAACAAGCAGCATAAAATAAAGGCAACATAGGTCATAGTGATACTTGTCTTGCTCCGCTAGATGATGAATTTACAACTCAAACGTCGTAGACCGATCTACCACGTTACATAAATAACCACAAGTTAGATTATGAAAATCTCACTCTAAAAATCCTAGAAAGTGGCTAATGGTTTAACATAACTAATTATATTTAATTCTATAATAAATCATCTAAAAACCAAATTTAATCTAATATAATTCTGGAATTAAGATCTAAACATGCAAGTTTGGCCATCAAAAGTCATGTTTCCAATTTTGGAAACCATGGCACACAAATCGAGACGCATCATTGACTAAATAGTCAAACGATACAAACCCTATGACTTGAGTGCGCACGCTAGTATATTTCAGTTCCACGAGTGCTCTGGAATCGACCGTGCCACAAAATCATGCTTTGGTCAAAAGATATCGCCGTTATGGCTATCCATGACCAAATCGATAATTTATTGACAAAACTAAGTTCTACAAATTAATAAAAATACTGGATTAACTAATTAATTTCTGGGAAAGATATATGTCGTAGAGCTTTGTGTTAGCTTTCCAAAACTTCAAACGGTTCGTGATTCGGATTCCTGATTCTCCCGGAATCTCGAAAACACCCAAACGTGTCAAGTTTCGGACAACTAGCACTCTACGAATTTCCCAAAAATTCAGGTTCAATAATTATGAAAATAAAGTAGATATTCAGAAAATATACCTCAATACGCTTCCAATAAAAAAATGACGTGTGAAGAGCTCTTCTGGTTTGCCGACAATCACTTCGGGAAGTTGAAGGACTCCTAGATAAAACCTCTCTCAAAATCGGAAGGAATTTAATTAGGATTTCGAATATAATAATATATATAGGAGAGAGAGAGAGAGGTGGTTTACTGTAGCTGGCGCCGACAGGTGGGCCCCTCGGGTGGATGACTGGGTAATTATTTATTTAATTCAGAAAATTATTTAAAAATCATTTTAAGTCCAAATAAATCAAAATAAATTGCAGAAAAATCCCAAAAAATGCTAGAAAATTCTACAAAATATTTCTAAGTGTCTAGAATCTAAATAAAATATTTTAACACAAAATATCATCGTGTAACCTCACAGTAAATTCCAAAATCCTATAAAATATAAATTCTGTAGGTTTTAATTATCTAAAAATTCCCAAAAATTCTAAAAAAATCCAGAAAAATTCTAGAATATTCTAGAAAATATTTATAACCTAGTACAGCCTAAATAAAATACTGGGTCCCAAAAATAATTTCGAATGACCATATGGTAAATTATGAAAGTCAATAAAATATATAAATTTTCACAAAATAAATATTTAAAAATTATCTAAAATATCTAAAAATTATAATAAACTATAAAATAGCTATAGAATGTTTATAAAACCTACCTAGAGGCTATATAACCATAAGATGGTTCTAACTTACCTGTGGGCGTAGGCATGACATCCTATAATCATAGAAATCAACCATAATCTAATCAAATAAAATTTTAAAAAAATCCATAAATTTTTAATCGGGGTGGCAGATGCCACAGAGTCGGACCTCTTCTCCCTAAGATCGGAGTGGTTTATCAAGACTAACAACCTCCTCCTGTATATTCCTGAGAACGAGCGCCATTTGTTATTGTCGGTCTTCTTCTGTTTTGTCGAGGAACGACGATTGGATTGGGGCGTAACCCCTAGTCAGGTAGGTTTGACCTCGAGCCGAATCAAGGTGGGCAAAGGTTTCACATATCATAGTACTCCTGTGTCTATCCCAGGTAGTTCATCATCCTCTCAACGAATGTTGCTCCTTGGGCATAGATTCAACGATGTGCCTACTGAATTGTCACCATCTCGTGCTTCTATTTTTGACAACAAACTCTTGGTATCTGGCCGTGGTTATCTGAAGGGTTCATTTCTCCCCGAAGGATGGATGTAGTTTGATCAAAAGTGGAGCGACCTGACCCGATGGGTGCTGAGTACTTTTAAGAAGGAAATTACGCACACTAACCTTCATCGTGCCATCAGGGGCACTGAATATGGCATTCCGTCCAATCGGTCCTTATTCCTAGTTTTAATGGAATCGTTTAATTGCAACACCGTGACCTTCTTTCTATCCTGCGGAGAGATGGGGTTGGCCCTTCACGAGATGTTCATCGTTTCCAAGCTACCCTGGGGCGATAACCCTTATAAAGAGTATTGTCCTAACCCAAAAGAGCATAAGGGGCTAGAAGACTAGCATCCTGAGCTGGTAGAGGTATACAAGGAGTTACTCTATCATTACCATGCTTGTGTGCGTCAGGATTCCACGCACGCCTTACCCCATACGAACGCTTGGAGGCAGTAATTTTTTGGTATTGACCCATCAGCAGGTCGGGCTATCCAACCCTCTATTTGTAGGGCGTACAGCCTTGCTGAGATAGAAGACATGGAGATAAAATCAAAGACACAGCCGCCTTCTGTGGTTGATGGGAAATCTCTGCTTCTGTGGTCTTTAGTTGCTTCCACCAAAATTCTGTTCCCGATAGCTAAAAAGCGGCATTAGCAGCCTTTATGATAATGTGGTTAAGGAAGGCCGCGGTCCCTGGAGGCCTAAGCTCCGTGGGACGACTGCGTAAGGAACTAATCATGCCGGCTGTAAGGTTAACTTTTGGCCATTCGTTGGCATTGCTGCCTGCTATGGTCTGTGACCTTCTCAGAGGTCTGAGGGATTTCTCTGGAAGGATTATAAAGCCTTCCAGTCGAGGCAACGGATTCTCTCGAGCAGAATTGCCCTACCATTATCTGATGGCTTGGCTAGCTTTATATTATCCAGGGCTGATTGCTTCCACTATCCTAGATGGCGATGATGGCGAAGATGCACTCCTGCACCATTATCATAAATCGAAGTGGTTCTATATAGACATCCCGACATGTAGGCGAGTGCTAGGCCACCCAGGTAGATATAGCTTCAACCCGATCTCGCCTTCTTGTGGGGGCCATGCTACTCTTGAGGTCGATTATGACCGAGGACAGGGTCTTTATGGTGTCCGTCAGCGTATCCAACTTTGTCTCAAGGACTTTGATACGCCTGAGAGCTTCGTTGTTGTCTTCCTCATTGTCGTCGGCCATGAAGACAGACCGAGTGTGAGGGTGACTCAAGGGAGCCTTGAGGATATACTTCGTTGTTGTCTTTCTCAAATGCCCGAGTCTCACTGCCTTAAGGATATACCATAAGATTGTAATCTTCTTCGGACTCAGTATGGTTGCTACCCCCATTCTGGTGACTGGCTACGCCAATGGAGACATCCATGTCGTATTGCACCTCGCCAGATTGGAACACAGGGTTATTCTGCATGGTAGGAGGCTGGCTACCCCCAGTTTTTGATAAGGCACCCAATACAGATTTGGAACGAGTGCCTTAGAACACACCAACAACGGGTGCCTTAGCTTTTCTGTTCTCTAACCTCCTTTTCGGCTTAGCAACCTATATGGGAGGATTCTGGGAGGGCTCCTTGAAAACTCTAGAACCCTGCACCGCGTAGCATGTGGCGATGAGGGGCTCGTCTTCTCTATGTCTTACCGACCACCTGTTAGGCCTCTGGTATGGAGACGACGTGGAGTAGAGTCTCTGGAAGATGGAGTGCCTGCTTGGCGATGGCACAACCGTCTGCTGACAACGACAGTTGATGGTAATCTGGGTACAATAGTACCTTGATTTATGTATATCTTGTGCTATAGATTCTTTTTTCGCTTGGGAGAGGGTTAGATCTTCTGTCGTAGTGCCCCCATTGTATATGCAGGGAAGCTGCATGTAAGCACGGTCAGAACGGGTCTGGAGGAAGCCTCATGTCGCTCCTGCGGGAACGCTGCTCGCGTGGCTCTCTCTCAGTGGGATATACCCCCTGTCTTATCTTATGCACAGGAGTACTCCAGTGGAAGGGAGATTCAACTGGTTTAGGCATCGGAGCACGAGAGCCAGTCTTGTATAGCTTTCCGTCGGTTGCACGTGTTACTGTCAACATGGGCCTCTGGTCTGACGTTGGTGTCGCACGCTTGTTGTACGAAGCACGATCCACCTGGGATCTCTTCCTACAACCTCCAGCAGGTGAGTAGTATTAAGAGTCCGTCGAAGGTTTACTTTAAGGAAAAGCGATTCTGTAGAAGACAGATCTCCTTGCCGGCAATACTTTCGTCGTGAGGGGTTGGACCGGTGTGCGCTTCCTTTGTCATTGTTCCTTCGTCAGATCAACCATGGAACCACCATCTTATTCGCTATGCTTTCTCGGGATAGGAATCGGGTGAGGAGATAAGGCTGTAGCAGCCGGGATCTTCTCTGTGGCCTTGACATTGAGGGGGTCCTGAGACGTAGTTCCTGCCATCTTATTGCTGGCTGTAGCCGTATTAGGCCTCCAGACACGTCGAGTCTTCTTCGATTGTACGAACCGCTTCAAAGACTTCGACTTTTCATCAGAGAGAAGATCTTTAAAAGCCTGCTGGTCGAAGCGTACGACCAGCATGTCTTGAGAAGCTCACAGTAAGTTGTCATCAGATTGCATCACCGCCTTCTCGTTGGAGGAGAAGGTAGTCCCCAGCTGAGTTTTCATTTTGTTCGACGTTTCAAGAGGTTGAACAAACTTTTTTTTGTTGTTGAACGTATAAGGTATCTGTATACAAAGAAGGAAGTCCTAAACAGGATATTCTAAGTACAGAGAGAAGAGATTTCTGGAAAAGTGTGACGGTGGAGATCGAGCACTGTAGCGGCTCCTTTACTCCGTTGACGATCTGACGACGAATCAACCTTGCTATGGCTCTTTGTCGCCCTTGATGGGACTCTGGGGTGGTCACCGATCAAGAGGCTGTCCGGATGAGAAGATCCCTTGAAGAAGGTTGGTTGGTCCTTTGGTTGATAGGTAGATGAGGGTGGTCGACTCTTCGTGGATGGAGATCGCTGCTCCTTTGAAGATTGTCGATTGTCAACGTTCTCTCTGTCAATTTTTTCTGCACTCTTGGTGGAAGAAGAACTCCTTCAATTTATAGAGAATCGAGCACATATGCGATGTGCATTAATTTATAAAGAACCGAGCACATATACGATGTGCATTAGGGTTCCTGAGATATGAAAGAAACTGCCGTCATTATACGGTACGGGCTTCTGCGGCGCTGACACATGGCAGATATCGAGATTCCCCTCAAATGATATCTCGGCGGTTATAAACATAACCAAAGAAGGTGACACATGGCAGGTGCCGATTTGCTTACTTGGATACAGCCGAGTAAATCTTGGGATTTCATTTTAGATTTGGAGTCTAATTGATCCTCGTCTAATATTTAAATCAATCTGATATGATATCAATCATGATTTAATCCCAATCTTCTCTGCAAAAGGCGGTTTAAACAAACCGATTGGGGTTGACCCATGCTTCCTACGCCTCTGGTGCAGACTAAGTGTTGTTGTGCTTCTGTGGCGACGAGTAGACCGTGCTTCTGGAGACGACGGAACCTCTATGCTTTCAGGCGACGAGTGGACTTGGCTTCGAATGACGACTAAACTTCTGTGCATGTAGAGAAACTTATTAAGCTGTGTTTTGGGCTACCAGAGTCATTGTGCTGTAGACGACAAGTAGGCTTGTCTTCATGTTGGCGAGGTTACTGTGCTTTTGGAGCGACTGGTTGACTTGAATTAGTTGCGATGGGAGTTCCCAAGTCTCTTGTAGAGAAGTGACTTAAGCTTCTGATCTGGAGCAGATGACTGCAATGTGGGAATGGAGATGGTATGAGCATATCACCATCCTACGCCTCATGCGGACGCAGGTAAGTAGCTGCACCTCTGAACAGTGAAGGCGTTGGCTGCGAAGGGAAGGGTATGACACCCTTGCACGTCTTATGATTGGCGCAGGCAGATAGTTGTGCCTCTGGAGTGAAGGCACTGGCTTCTGGAATAAAAGAAGGGGAGGAGGGCCCTAACACCATCTTGTTTCTGAGGTTGGCACAGGAAAGTGGCTGCGTCTCTGGCTTGAAGGCTTTGGCTTCTTCAAAGTAAAGAGCAATAAATACCGGCTCTTTAAGGACTTCCCTTTTAATCGCCACCGTAATATAGGAAATTCCAAGTGTCTAAGACAAGCATTCAAAGTTCTGAGTCTTAGGTTTGTCCTATTAATGTAGGAATTCTGACCATCGGCCATGTGGTGTGCGCTCTTGGCCACTCTCGGTCCTATAAAAGGGGAAGTTCTCCTCTGAAGAGTTGATGTCTTCTTCTTGGCATCCTTCACCACCACGCAAGATCCAAATTTAACTTCGAGCGACTATCAACCTTGAGTAAGTTGGTTGCTGGTTGAGGCTTCTCTCGTTTGTAGGAGCCACATTCTTATGGAGGAACTCTGTGTAGAAGGAATCATCACTGCCCTTGAGAAGTATGCAAATGTCCTTCTTAGGGAGTTCGACTCTGAGCGACGTCTGGGGGATATGGGAGATCCATGCCACGGGTTTGAGATCGGTTTCTCACCCGATGAATAACCGATCGTGCTCTGCCTTTATCTTTGGAAGGAATGGGTCTTCACCGTGCTGTTCTGGGTCTTCCACTGCTTCAGTATATATTGGAGCTCTAGCTTCTCTTGGTGACAAGAGGGTTGGCTCTGATGATGCTGTGAGTCGGTGGGGAAGAGACTTTGATGTAGACTGTATATTTCTCTTCTGCCCATGACGATCACATTATGAAGGCTGCCCATTGAAGACGATCCTTCCCTTATGTTTATAGAAATTTTTGTTCTCACTTGTGTAACAAAGACCTTGTAATTGATCCTTATAAATGAGATTCAAGAAACTTCTTTCTTATGTACTTGCAATAGGCCTGTGTAATAGACCCTTATAGCTACGATCAATAAAAAGAGTGCTTTTTTCTGAACTTCATCCTGAGAATGTCTTTATCTTTGGTTGGTCTTTGTATCTCATTGTCTTTGCCTCTGTGATGTAAGGTAGGTAGTGGGGACACTAACCTGTACCACATGTCATCTGGACCATGGTAGGAAGCAGGTGGGTGACGAGAGCACCCTCTTGTGCCTTGTATCAGCTGTAATTTTTATGCTTCTACACCACGTGGCTATCTTCTTGGAGAAGCTGAACAGTTATCATCATGACTGACAGCATGTCAGTCGAGAAAAATCTGCTCGAATCCCGAGTACATGGCAGTCGAGGAGATTTTGTTAGATATGTCAAATCCATCATTAACAGCAAACAGCTATCCAGCGCCATCTGTAGTTGGCGCAGAATGATCATTAACATCATTAATTAAATTGTGAAGCACTAAATAAATAGTTAGCGCCTGGCGCCACTCAACAGATAACGAACGCCTAACGCCACTCAGCAGCTGGCGCCACTTGATCAAATCTTGTTGAAGCAGTTAGATTATGTGGCACACATGCCACTAATTTCGGAGAACGTGAAGGTGATACTGCCCATGACCAAGTGCATATCAATCACAACATGCCACGCGTCCAAGCAGTTAAACTAACCGTTCATGCCAAGGGAAGGCTGGTACGCCATTGGTTGTCTGCGCCAATCAGAATAACTACTTAACAGTTATTTCAAAACTCTATAAATATAGTTTCAAATCACTTGTAAAGCATCACTAATGATC
The DNA here is from genome assembly GCA_029216955.1 of Iris pallida. Taxonomy (NCBI): domain Eukaryota; kingdom Viridiplantae; phylum Streptophyta; class Magnoliopsida; order Asparagales; family Iridaceae; genus Iris; species Iris pallida. The sequence continues at coordinate 23,111,308 of JANAVB010011397.1, read as the reverse complement.
ATAATCTCCTGAGCACATACTGCAGCATTCTCCAAAGGCTTTGTCCTTCGACATCGTATCGTCCAAGGGATAAAGTGATCATCTTCTGATCAAATTCCTATAGTTTTACTTCTCCAGAAATCAATTGTACTCATTGTACTTTCTTTTTCTTAGTTTGTTGATCAAACTTTGGTTTTTTGCAAACAATGTACTGTAAAGTCGATCAAGGGAGTCCTCCAATCCTTACTTGTAGAGCATATTTCAACCATATTACTAAATTTAATGTTCAATTTATTCTCGACAAAGAATAATTTTCGATTAGCGATGACGACTAATTATTGCCCCTTCAAAAGAACAGCTAACGTTGCTACTAGATTGGCGAGTGCATCGGCTTCCATAATGCACGCATGGCGTACGTGTTCAATAAACAAACCTTTGAATGATACATAAAGTTTAACGACTATCTCTTGGTAGGAGATGAGATCTTGATGCTGGATCTCATACGTACCTCTAACCTGGTTGACAATCAGTTTAGAGTATCCATATAATTCAACATAACTGATATCCAACTGTTTAGCTAACTGGAGACCGATGAGCAAAGTGTTGTATTCAGCAACATTGTTGGAACATGGCTCGTCTAGAGAATAGGCTCTTTGAATGACTAGCCCTTCTGGAGATACGAAGATAATTCCTACTCCAGCGATGATAATACCGTTAGGTCCGATCCTGGATGCACCATCAAAGAATAGACACAAAGCGAGTACTCCTTCTGAAGTTGTGTTAGACTCTAGAGTTTCGTCAGGAATCTTATCATAGAGTTTTGAAGTTTCAGGAATTGGATGAGCAGTCAAGAAGTCAGCTAGGGCTTGACCCTTGAAAGTATTCTGCGGGACATAGAGCATATCATACTGTGCTAACAACATCGCCCAGGTAGCAAGTCTGGAATTGAGTGTACTAGGCTTGTTCATCAGGACTCGCAGAGGATTGAATCTAGAGATAACATGAATGGTTTGGCCCGTAATGTAGTGATGCATCTTCTGGACGGCGAACATCAAGGCTAAACATTCTTTTTCTATTGGACCGTATCGATGTTCGGTACTGATTATTTTGCGGTGTGAGGTAGTAGATTGCTTGTTCATGGCCTTCATTGTTCTTCTGGACTATGAGGGCACTGAGAAATGATCCATTGCTCGAACATACATCAAGAAGGGTTTTCCTATGATTAGAGGAACTAGGACTGGAGTATTTATCGAGTAATGCTTAATGTCCTCAAATGCTTATTGACATTCATCAGTCCAAATGAAAGATACATCTTTCTTCATTAATTGATTGAACGATCTGCCGCGTCCAGAGAGATTTGAGATGAATCTCATGATATAGGCAAGTCATCCCTGGAATCCTTGTAGCTCTTTTAGGTTGCATGGACGACGCATCTCCTGAATGGATTTGACTTTATTGGGGTCAACGCGTATACCCTTTGAGATGATAATAAATCCAAAAAATTTGTCACTAGCGACGCCCAAGAATGACTTAGTAGGATTTATTTTGAGTTAATGTTGACGCATTAGATCAAAGATAGTTTTCAAATCTTAGATGTGATCTTCCTTTAAACGACTCTTGTCATCAATATCATCGACATAATATTCGGCTGTTTTTTGTACATATTCGCAAAAGATCATACTCATGGCCCACTGATGGGTAGCACCATCATTCTTGAGACCGAATGGCATGACTGTATAGCAGTAGACTCCAAGAGGAGTGCGGAAGGACATATATTTTTCATCTTCAGGATCCATCTTGATCTGATTATAACTAGAGAATCCGTCCATAAAAGACATTCGTTCGAATCTGCAGGTATTGTCGGTCATGACATTGGTGATTCGGAGAGAAAACCGTCTTTGGGACAAGCTATATTGAGGGTCTCTGAAGTCGATGCAGACTCAAACTTTTCTTGTTTTCTTTATAATTGGGACAACAACAGCCACCCAGTCGGGACGTTGTTCCTCCCTAACGAAGCCGCAGGCGATGAGCTTCTTAACTTCAGCTTCTATAGCGTCCATCATATCAGTTCGGAACCATCGTTGTTACTATTTAACAGGCTTAGCGTTTGGCATAAAATTGAGTTTATGAGTAGCGACTTGAGGACCTAGTCCTGGCATATCTTCAAATCTCCAGGCGAATACGTCAATGTACTCTTTAATGAGCTGGATCAGTTCTTGCTTGTCTGTCTCAGAAAGGCTTTTGTTGATAAAGGTAGGCCTTGGAGAAGCTTTATCTCTGATGTCAATCTTGATTAATTCATCCTCAGTGGGTGGTTTATTCTATTCGAAGTAAAGTTTTCATTGAGTATCTATCATTTGTGCCCAAGGCTCGTTCTCAAATATCTCGATAAAGTCATCATTATCTTCTAGAATTTTAGTTGTCACCATGTTAATAGATAGAGTCAGTCGATGGACATCCCCTATGCTGGTGTCTGAGTCCTATGAGGAAGAATCGAAAGAATGAGACAGTATCTCTTCGTCTGACTCAGATCTGTCTGGGTTGTGATCGGCGTAGTATAGCCTAACCCATGTTTAGTCTTATTATAATACTGTAATGACCTTCCTTTTGGATCGGGTAGTCTAATAGGAGTTCGTCTACCTTACCTCTATTAAGTCCAGACCTAAAATTGTAACCCATTTTTCGAATAATGCTCTTGGATTGTTGACTATAACAACGTAGTTGCATTCTTCCATAATCATCATTTTCAGAATCACTGTCGAGTATAGCCCTTTGGTTACGTTCTCCATTGAAGAGAATTGATGCTCATTATCATTCCGAAGAGAAACTATAAAGAACGAGTTTTGTACATGTTCAAATACTATCTCGTCCTGGAAGAGTTGAATTGCTCCTAAGGTGAGAGTTTCAAAATTATCCAAAATTTCTAAGTAACGATGTGCGTAAAAGTCAACATCTATATGCTGTGAAGGAGACATTGCTTTATTTATATCTTTCTCTGCTTCAATAATTAAAACAACATTTTTGACCTTGGCAGAAGACATCACCAAGTTGATAACAAGAGGAGGAGAAAGTGAAGTAGTAGGCTTGTTACGACAAAGGTCAATAACACGAGGCTCAGAAGAGGTGAGCTCCCTTTGTTCCATTTTTTCCCTAGGAGGGACGAGATTGATCATCAACATTTGAGAAGATGAAGGGCGAGAAGTACGTTCCCTGACTGGAATCACCAAAGTCTCATCTCGGCCATATTTTTGGTCTTCTTCTGTGTCCATAGCTAATATGACCTTCATGTATTCTTCTTTGTACATCTTAGAGTCTGTATAATAGGCTTTGACGGCTCGGAAAGGATTAAGGTCAGCAACTTCCTTCTTGACCTCTCCATTTTCGTCTACGTACTTAAAGCACTGGTGGAGAGTGGATGGCACAATATTGTGCTCATGCAACCATGGCCTCCCTAACAATATGTTATGGAAAACATGACAGTCAATCATATAGCAGGTGACTTTTGTACGAAGATCGTCGATTTAGACTCTTAAGTGGATCTTTTCCAGTGGTTTACTCTTCTCAAAATTGAATCCAAGAATAGTTATAACTGTCGCTGAGAGGCTATGGACTGGAATCTTCAATGAATCTAGTAGAGTTTTCGGAATTATGCTGAGTGCAGATCTAGGATCAACAAGAATGTGATCTACCTTTATTTTGTCGACATACCCAGTGAAGTAAAGAGGTCGGTCGTGTCGGTTGTCTTCTAGCAGCATATCATCCTGGATGAAGGTGATATTTGGAATTATTTCCACCATACTGTGATATTGAGGGCATGCCATAGGTTCCTCATCTGGCCTCTTGAGATGTGCTAGACAAACGTCGGCTTGCATCAAGGCTTTGCTTAAAGTTTCTCGGGTTTTCTTTGAGAGACGAAGGAGTTCAAAAATTGATAATCTTGCTAGAGTGTTGGCAAGTTGAGCCAATATGTTAAAATTATACGACTTTTTGAGACCTTGTAGCAGAGTTTCCTTCAGGTTCTTGTCGAAGCGAACCTACTGCTTGCCCTGGTTAGCTGTTGTGGGTTTGGAAGGGCCTGAATCAGCTGGTGGAGTTGATATTGGAAGAGAATTAGGAGCAGCAGGAGGAGTGAAAACTTTATTCTCTTGACCTTCTGGATAGTCTCTGAAATAGAGTCTCCCAGACCTAGTACCGGCCAAGACTTCTTCCCTCTAAAGTAGGTGAGAGAGAAACCATGTTACAGGTCTTCACTAGTGCCTTGCTTTTGGACGTTTTCTTTCTTTGATGAGGTAACATGTGATTTATCCCAAATCCCAGACCAATACAAGACTTGTTGTCTTATATTTGCAGAGATAAATGTACAAGAGATCTTTTTCCAACGTTCAAATCTTGTGCTTTCTGAAAGTCATATCCCATCTTCAGCATCAGCTCTCGAGATTGTCGACTGTATCGATGGAATTCTGGTTGGTAGTTGACTTCTGACGTCGGTGAGACAGTCTTTGAAGAGGAAGGCGTGGATCCTGCCAGAAAGAAAGTAGCACTCAAAGGAAGGACACGGCCATCGAGTGCGATGGGCTCACTCGAAGTCGTGTCGCATGATTTATATTTGGCCGACTTCTTTAATTTGGTAGAAGGGGTGGATGTTTTCTGTCGAAGTCGGCGACTAAGTCTGGGTAAACCCACATAATTTTTTCCTTAGCTGTCAACAATGGTACCAAATTGCCATTTCGTGCCGGCGGGAGGTTGACGATCTCCATAGCAGTATTCGGTATCGGGACGACACTGTCAGGGACTAGCTGAGCAGGAAAGTCTCCAAACTGTAGAGAGACGACGTTGGCAGTCACCGTCTTTTCGTCCTTTCGTAGAGTGATCGCCTTAGCGTTGATTAACTCCTGGATCTTTCCTTTGAGTACATAGCATGCCCTGGTTGGATGACCTAGAAACTTGTGATACATACAATATTTATGGTTATCAGTTTTACCTACTTTGCCTGGCCGTTTGATCTCCTGCAGTTAAAGCTTATTACTTTTGATTAAACAATCGAAAATGCTTACGACATCATCATCGTCGAAGGAATACTCTTCTTTGGGTCGTGTTATTGTCCTCTGCGGAGGTGCTATTGTCATAGGTGTTGGTTGACCTACATTGATTGCCAAGGATTCTTTACCCTTACGAGTGTTCAGGTGACTGTCGCTACTAGTAGTAGGATGTTTGTCCTTATCAAGGTTCGGCATCGGGATGCCTAGTTGTCGAAACTTTTTAGCGCTGTCTTCAGCTACTCTGGCACTGGCGATGAAAAAACCCCAATCTTGAAATTGTGTTGGTCCCGTCCATATGCTAACTATAGGTAACAAGTTTTATTTGCAAGTATCTATAGTCAATGCGTTAGGGGTGCCCGAAGGCATTTTCAATGATTCTTGTCGGAAGCGCTCTATGAAACGTTCGGCTGTTTCATTGGGCTTCTGATTGATTTTGGTAAGGGTAGACATGGTCATGTCATTCATCCCTTCAAAAAATCATTCTAGGAACATTTGTTTCAAGACAGCGAAAGAAGTTATATAACCATCCGGTAGGCTTCGATACCAATCATTAGCCACCCCTGCTAAGCATCCGACGAATACTCTAGTGAGCAGAGCATCATTCTTCTGAAGGTGAGCATTCATCATCTCAAAGTACTTGATATATTGACTCGGAGATGTCTTGCCTAATCGTCATAGACTGTGGTTTGTATTTGAGCGGGAATGGGACCTCGTTACACTCTGCAGGGTAGGGTTGATTGATCCCAAGCATATGTAATCCGTCTTTCTGCTTAAAAGCTTCAAACTAATTTTGTAGAAGCTTGACTGCTTCAAGAGGGTCCCCAGATATTTGTGGAGCAGCAGATTGATTCGATGGATTGGAAGGTGGAACTAGGTTGTAAGCACCACATCCAGCACCGTGGTGACTTGGAATAGCCTGTGCTTGAAGATGTATGACTTCTGGTGCAATAGTATTTAGGGGAAATTGTGCCCCCGGACCAGTTTGGACATGTCCAGAGATTGCTGCGTGTTCTTGAGCTAGAATTGAGTTCACAGCTGGTAGAGCAGCATGCTATGCGATAATCATCGCATACATACTTGCGACCATGTCATTCATTGTCCTCAGATTAGCCTCTAAAGCAGCAATTCTTTGTTCTTGATTAGTAGAACTGGTAGCATCTTGTTCTTCACTAGTCACGTAAACAGACGCCTCTTTTGATACCAAGGATGAATTGTTAGACAAGATAGTCCGATCAGAATCATCGTTATAGGTATCAATGTCCAGTGAGCTGTTGCCAACAGGGTTGGAAACAGGAAGATTCCCTTTCTTGAGGAGATCTTGGTTTCTCGATCGCATTTTTTGATAGACTCCTTCAATGAGTCAAGGATTCGATCATGGTATTGCCGACTCGAAGTTCAAGATAAATTAAGTCTCGGGCGTCTCTCAGCCCAGTACTATGAAATGTCATATTGACGAAGGAAAACATCAACTCATCTTCAACTATCAAGATCATCTCAGGGGAGCCAGGGTAATTCAAGCAGTCAAACATATACCGTTTGGCTGATTTACAGCAGCACTTGATTACTATCTCATGATGTGAATTACAGGGATGTTCAGTCATACGAGATGAGTCCTTGATCTTTCGCTTTTGTAAGATGAGCTCGCAGAGATCTGTTACATTAAAGGAGAAGAAGACGAAGAAGGCAGACTCTGCCTGATTATATTAGGAATATGATTTTTATTTTTAAACTTTTGTGTTCTCTGCGTATACAAGGAAGTACTTAGTTCATTGGCGTAAGTGAGCGGGTTCTTGTTCTTAGAAACCTTCACTGTGCACGAACTGGTGGTCGGCTCACACTACATCAAAGTCTTCTACGTGCCATATAGCTTGGTTTGGGAAGCTCTGCTCGGCGCCTATTGAGATAGGCGTGCATGCCAGTATCTGGCATCATTCGATTGACAGTCTGTGATACCTTCAGCTTTCCCTGCACAGTCCTTGATATACGCAAGGTGGGGAGATCATGGTGCGGACCTGATTGGTGTAGAGCAGTTTGGTGTGAACCAGTTTGGCGTGGTATTGGCAGAATACCTTGTTGCTTTGTGCGTATTGGGAAGATGCGTTTGGCACGACGCCTATGAGCAGAAGAAGTTGCACCCTGAACATAACTTACATTCTTAGCATCGTTTTGATTTTCTTTGCTAAGAAACATAAAGGTTGTGTCTGGAAGCATTTGAGCACTGATTGGCGCAGAGGCGCAATCGAGTGTGTTTTCATCCAAGTCGGGGACTAGAAAAGAGTTGGGAATGACCATTGGGTGCTTTCCCTGGTTTGAGCATCAGCATCAAAGTTTGGCGCGGATGTAGACTTCAGAGTCTAGATAGCGTGCGCCTTCCTATTCTTGGTAGCAGCAGTAGCACGCTTGGCACCCCCGCGCCAATTATTTCTTCATCGACCATTTGGTCGAATTCCACGATCAAAGTCTCCTTCGTCGTGCTGACCAACGCAACATCGCATTGAATTTCCATTTTCTCGTGAGAGGATAAAGTCATCCCTAGCAGAGTCGCCATTTTGTTTACAAATAACAAAAGTTTTCTAAAAAAAACTTAACTACAAACTAAGAAAGAAAGTACAATGTACAATTTTGATTCTGGGGAAGTACAACTATAGGAATCTGATCAGAAGACGATCAATTTATCCCTTGGACGATGCGATGTTTGAGAAGAAAAGCTCTTGAACTTGCTGCGAAAGCGATAATGAATTGTCGAGAATTCTTGCCAGGAGTCGATGATAAGTGTCGATTGATATATATATATACATACATATATATATATATATATATATATATATATACATATATATATATATTTTTTTTTATATACATATATATATATATATATATATATATATATATATATATATATATATATATATATATATATATATATATATATATATATATATATTTAACACAAAACAAGCTCTGGATAACAAGGGTGCACTAATTAAAACAGGTAATCTAAGTGACTTAAATACGTAAATTGCAGAGTAACAAAACTCCAAATTGCACGCAAGGACGGGGGTCCAGGGACTGCAGGGTCTCAGCCCAAGGAAGGGGCTGGAATTACAAAAATCGAAAACAAAAATTAGGCGGGAATCGGGAACGGAGCCCGATGCTATGGGAGACGTGTGGGCTCGCGAACCGGGGCGACGCACTGCACGAGAAAGCGGCACACGGCCCGAGGTGGGGGGGGCGCACGGCTCGAGGAGCCTCGCCCCCCCCCCCCGGCGCGCGGCCAGGAAGTGGGCGGTGGCTCCGCCGGGGGAAGCCACCCCGATGAGAGGGAAAGGAAGGCGGGGGGAAGGGGAGGGGACCGCCTACGACCGCCGGCGGGTGGGCGGCTATCGGGGGGGGGAGCAGGGAAGAGGGAGGGGATGAACGGGGAGGGCCCGAGGGAGGGGGCTCCGACTGAGAAGGCCGGGGAAGGAAGCCCGAGATGGAGGAGGGGGGGGGAGGAACGCCTGGGCCGCCGGGGGGAGGGAGCAGGGGCTCGACCTCCGGGCGGTCACCGGCCTACCACCTGTTGGGGGAGGGGTCCGCCAGCATGCGACGGAGCGAGCGTCGGAGCTCGGAGGGAGCGGAGGGCGGCGCCACCGAAGGCAAAGACCCACTGACCAAAGCCTGGGAGGAGAGCCTCGGCTGGCCGTCCGGGAACGAGCATGCAGGTTGCGGCGCGGCCACCATGGCCCACGTGGGTGGGGGCGCCGACGAGGGTGGGGTGGAGGAGGCGGAGATCTGGCCCGCGCCGCCGGTGGCCGGAAGGGGGGGCGCCGGCCACCTAAGTGTTAGGAAGGCGGCCGCCTTCGAAGGGGGTGGGGCCGCCGCTGAAGAAGGAGTCGCCGGCCACGAGAGGGGGACGGCGAGCGGTGGGGGCGCCGGAGAGGGAAGCGTCGGAGGAGACGCGTCCGGCGGAGCAGCGGGAGTGGTTGCTAGGGGATGGGGAGGCAGGACAGACGCGCCAGGCGGATCTGCGGCCGGAGAAGGGGGTCTGGACCGGTGGCTCCGCTTCCGACGAGAACGGCGGCGCCGACGAGGATGAGGGAGGATGGGGGATGGGAAATGATGGGGGCCGCTCGGCGGGGAGCCGGCGAGGAGCGGTGGAGAGCCCCATTGGGGGGGGGGGCCAGGCGGCGCCCGTCCAGCCAGGGGAGGGCGGAAAACCGCCGATCGGGACGAAAACACCGAAAGGCGTGGCCGGGCCGGGGAGGCCCACCGGCCAGCCGACCCACCAGACTATATATATATGTATGTATGTATGTATATATATTATATATATATATTTACTTGGAGACTATAGCTATATAAAAGAAAACATTTCAAATTAACAAAAGATTTTTTATGACTTATTTTAGATTTTTAAAATAATTTATTTTATTATTTTTAAATAAGTTAAATACATATATATAGTGAGTTTGTATTCACAATTAAAAGAGTACTAAAATATATAGTTTCCTATAAATATATATTAAATATAGTTATAAAAATTTTGTTAAATTTTTTTATGTTTTATGTTTCCATTTTTGAATTTATTAATTTTCTCTTCTCAAGCTTAATTTTTAAAAAAAAAGGATTTTGAAATGGAAAGGGAAAAAAAATTCAATATATCGCAAGATTTTCCAAAATCTCGCGATATGCTCATCTCAGCCAAAATCCAATTGATGTTTTTGCCGATTTGAAATTTGATCAAATATTGATCAAATCAAACTGAATTTTCTCCCACATGACCACAATCCAATTGTCCACGAGATTATGTTAAATCCATTTCGAATTTGAAATCAAATCCAATTTAATTTTTTATTTGGAATATCGAAAATATATATATATATATATATATATATATATATATATATATATATATATATATATATATATATATGTATGTATATATATTATATATATATATATATTTACTTGGAGACTATAGCTATATAAAAGAAAACATTTCAAATTAACAAAAAGATTTTTTATGACTTATTTAGATTTTTAAAATAATTTATTTTATTATTTTTAAATAAGTTAAATACATATATATAGTGAGTTTGTATTCACAATTAAAAGAGTACTAAAATATATAGTTTCCTATAAATATATATTAAATATAGTTATAAAAATTTTGTTAAATTTTTTTATGTTTTATGTTTCCATTTTTGAATTTATTAATTTTCTCTTCTCTAGCTTAATTTTTTAAAAAAAAGGATTTTGAAATGGAAAGGGAAAAAAAATTCAATATATCGCGAGATTTTCCAAAATCTCGCGATATGCTCATCTCAGCCAAAATCCAATTGATGTTTTTGCCGATTTGAAATTTGATCAAATATTGATCAAATCAAACTGAATTTTCTCCCACATGACCACAATCCAATTGTCCACGAGATTATGTTAAATCCATTTCGAATTTGAAATCAAATCCAATTTAATTTTTGATTTTGGAATATCGATGAAATTGATTTATATATATATATATATATATATATATATATATATATATATATATATATATATATATATGTATAGAGAGAGAGAGAGAGAGAGAGAGAAATTTTATCAAAACTCTTTAAAACCCATCGTGAACAGCAAATACCTCAACCCTTGGACGACCCCTGATACCGTGCCCCTGTACGACCACCGCACGTCGTCGGGCATTGCTGACCGGTCGCCGCGACGCACACCAAGAACAGCAAACGTGCATAGTAATAGCAGCAACCAACCATCTTCGCGATGCGTTTTCTCCATCCTCGTGCGACCGATTTTCGAATCGATTTCTCTGGTATGTACCCAACCTAACCACCTTCCATTCCCTTAAATTAGTTTGTTTTAATTTGTAATGTACGCAAAGAAAATCGAGTTCCCAAATCGAAAAAAACTTGATTTTCTGAATATAGAAACTATCCCAAAACCCCAACTTTAAGGGCCGATTTCTGTCAAACCATTGACCAATTTGGAAATCTCCTTGAACAGCATTGTAGACAACCTATACGGCTACAAAACCCTATTTTTATTTTATTTTTAACCTAGTAAATTCTGTTTTAGATCAGTTTAAAAATTATGAAAAAAATAGGTTTTTAAAACTAAAAATTCCTGATACGGGGTCTGTCCAAACAAACCAGACAACTCTATCACAAACCGAGGGCATTGAAAGGTACGTATGGACTTTGCAGACAAGTGAGATTTGACGAAATTTGAATTGGTTGCGTGTGCGCGACGAATTCGACCCGTATCCGTCGTAGAATGCCGTATCGGCTTTTTTGACAAATCACAATTTCTTTGTGCATGTTCGCCACATCAGGACGAAACTTACGCCATTGGATGCGTATTATTTTTTGGTCATGTGAGCCAAGTTTGGTCCGGTTCTGAGATAATTGATCGGATTGTCGTTTTGCAGGCCCCACGAACCGATTCAATGAGCGATTTGGGCACGGCTCATCGGAATCCAAAATTGGACATACCGTTCAGTTTGTATCAAAAAATTGGAGTGTGGGTATATAATTTGTTGACTTTAGAGACCATAGATTTTGATACGCTTTTCGGTGCAAAGCGGTTCCAATTATGGACACTATTTTGACCCAAAATTACGATTTTGCCCCTGTGTCCAGAATTAGACTTATGGGTAGTCAATATTAGACATTTCTTTTATTCTAAAAATATTGGTGATGTTTGTTTTAGCATCCAGGATTGTTTGCAGAAGTTTTATCCTTGTAGCTTCTTCTAACTTGTTGATTTCATCTGCTGGAAGTCGTCAAAACATCCAACAACCACCAGGCAAGGTACCTTACTATATTTACAGCTCATTATATTTATTTTCAGCACTTATTTATTTTGTTTTATATTTATTTAGTTCATATGTTATAAACTGCGCACCCAAGTCTTATTGTGGGATATCATTATATCTCCTTTATCCATGACACTCGCATGCCACGGTTTGAGACATTTTGCTAAGGGTACGACCTGCGTATTTGAATGATCATCGGTACATAAGAGTCATGCGACGGTTAGATGATCGTAACTGCTATGATTAGGATTTAGAGACTTAAGCAGTTACAAAACTGGACAGGTTATGGATATGACTTGGTCAGTATAGGAATCTTGGGGGAGAACAATCCCTAGTGCGTATGGGAAGCCAAACAAGTAAACCATAGTCTCCGGATGGAACTATAGCGAGATTCAATTTGCAGATACCCTCTGACGTTTTGGACGTTACAGCCGAATACAGATAAGTGGACGACAATATATGTACACATAGCCTAAATCCCACCCATCCGTGTGAAAGTTGTCCTCTAATTACACGATAGACGGTTAGGATACCATTTTTATATTTGTTATCTAGGATAGTCCTTGCATATTTATTTATCTATTCTGACAGTTCATATAGCATGATATTATGTATATTGTTACGTCCCTCTGAGGACCCCGTGATTTCTCCAGGTGTGTGTTTTCATGAATTTCTGCAGGTATTCTAGCCAAGGCCGTGATCTTTTCTATTCTTTCGAAGATGACTTGCTCTTGGATCGTCCTTCGCTACTTTGACAAATTCTTTCACTTGTTATGTATTACTTCTCATTTAAAATATTACCTCCGCCCAACAACTTGTACAATGATAATTCATAGTTGATTTATAATTTAATTATTTTTTTTATTTTGTGGATGAGATTAGTTGTCATAGTTATACTATATTTACAGCTTACGTATATTTATTATAAGGTTGGCATGTTTACGTACCTAGTCCTACGTATTTTGGGACTGGGATGTTACATGTTTTTGTGGTGGCCCACGCAGGTTAAGAAAATATTGTTTCGGTTATGTTATTGTACCGAGCCAGCCAGCATATAGGATTAGAGTTTAGGATCTCATCCACTTGCGTGATCACCTTCCATGACCGTTTCGAACTCTCATTTGACTGCTTGATATGCATCCAATTTGATTATGTTCTACCATAATTCCTATAGTTTGACTGAACCTTTTTCTGTTAACTTCTTGAGTAATTCTTCTCGTTCCTTTTCGCTATAATATAAAAAAATTGTCTCATGGATTCGTCCGAGGAAGGTTCGAGAAACTATATTTTATCCTTGTATTACGGAATCAATAATTTTTGCAGCCAGAGAAATATTGGCGGGGTAGGACTTCAGATAACGACATCATGGTTATATATGTTTCTCAAGTTTTACTTAAACTCCAGCCTTTGGAAACATATCATGGATTTGGCCAAAGATAAGTTTGAGAACCTATATTATCTGGCATGGCAGACACGCACTGCCATCATCCATTAAATTATAAAATCAAGAGTTTTGTAGCCAGATGCGTGCTGCGGGGGCAGACTCCGGATAACGTGATTACGGAGGTATTTGGTTCTTTGATTTTATCTAGACTATGCCCTATGCATCGTGCTTAGCTTCGTATCGTTCTTAGAAATATTTTGATCTTTTTTATGTTTACTTAACACTAACTCTAATTGATATAGTTTGAAGCCCTAATACTAGAGAGAATGCCTCAAAGTGGGATGATTAGACATCCTATAACACGTTAGCAAGAACATGAAACAATTATCATGACTATAATAGACACCCGTCATGATAGTATGAATACAACATATAATCTTCTAGTTACGCCATTATTCGTGTAGACATGATTCGATATTAGAACCACACCTTCCCTAGCTTAGTCATTACGCTTCATATAATTATCTCGCTATTGCATAGGAATATTGGAATTATTAGCTAGCAATAGCAATGCGTAATAATACCTTCAACATCCCTATTGACCATGTAAACTATAGTGTTAATAACAAAAATTCAGGATATAGTCATTAGAAGTTTTCACGACATACCATACAATTTGTTACCTCTATCTATGACCCTTGTAAACCATAAGAAGAGTGAATTTTTCTATTCTCTCGGTTCGTGTGTCATTGTAGCGTCCCTCGTCGAAACTTGGAGCACAAGGATGACATGCACCATCGTTTTCCCCATATATTCAAAAATTGGGATATGATTTCACATTTGATGCTTTTCTTCCGTATTGCATATCGCGTCCTATTTTATCGTGCATTTTATTGTTAAGGATCGAGGTATGATATTGTGTGTTCGATTCTACTGTTCCTCTAATCCATTGTTCATAGATCATGCTTTAGTTTTAATTTCAAGGGCAAAATTCTTCTAAATTGGGTAGAATGTAAACCCCCTTAAATTTTTTTGCTAATATATATTAGCAAAATATATATATATATATATATATATATATATATATATATATATATATATATATATATATATATATATATATATATATATATATATATAAAATTTATTTGTGGGCTATTGCTACAGAAAAGAAAACATTTCAAATTAACAAAAAAGATTTTTTATGATTTATTTTAGATTTTTTAAATAATTTATTTTATTATTTTTAGATAAGTTAAATACATATATATAGTGATTTTGTATTCATGATTAAAAAGTATTAAAATATATAGTTTCTTATAAATATGTATTAAATATAGTTATAAAAATGCTGTTAAATTTTTTTACGTTTCCTGTTTCCATTTTTGAATTTATTATAGATTTTTTCTTCTCTAGCTTGATTTTAAAAAAAGGATTTTGAAATTGGATAAGGAAAAAAATTCAATATATCGCGAGATTTTCAAAAATCTCGTGATATGCTCATCCCAGCCAAAACCGACTGTGAGCATAGGATTTTTTGATTTTTTGCCGATTTGAAATTTGATCAATTCTTGATCAAATCAAACCGAATTTTCTCCCATACAACCATGATCCAATTCTCTACCAGATTATGTTAAATCCATTTCGAATTTGAAATCAAATCCATTTTAATTTCTGATTTGGAATATCGATGAAATTGATATGTGTATATATATTGAGAAATTTTATCAAAACTCTTCAAAGCCCATCGTGAACACCAAATACCTCGACCCTTGGACGAGCCCCGATACTGCGCCGCTGCACGACCATCGCGCGCCATCGGGCATTACCGGCCGGTCGCCGCGATGCGCACCAAGAACAGCAGACGCGTGCAGTAACAGCAGCAGCAAACAATAGCAACCAACCATCTTCACGACGAGTTTTCTCCATCCTCGTACGACCGATTTTTGAACCAATTTCTCTAGTATGTACCCAACCTAACCACTTTCCATTCCTTTCAATTAGTTTATTTTAATTTCCAATGTACGCGAAGAAAATCGAGTTCCACAATCGAGCAAAAAAACTCAATTTTTTGAATATAGAAACAGTCCCTTCAATTAGTTTATTTTAGTTTCCAATGTACGCAAAGTCGTGGTGGTACCTAGGATAGTCGTACTACTGTGTGCCTGCAACCAATTGAGAAATAGGATTTGTGGATACATCCACAACTAGGATTATAGTTTTCCCTAGGACTACCCAGCACAATTGCATTCTTGTTATCTTCTTTTCTGACATGATTGCTTTTGTGCTCTTCCTTTGTGATTTGATTAAACCCTTCAAGTTGACTTCTTGAACGATCATTCTCATTACTTTCACTAGGTTGTTGGAAAATATCTTATGGATTGGTCCAAGAAAAAGTTCGAGAAATTGTATTTATCCTTGTAGGGAATCAAAAGTTTTTGTAGCCAGAGAAATACTGTGGGGTAGGGCTTCAGATAACGGCATCATGGTTACATATGTTTTTTGGATTATACTTGAACCACATACTATGCATTTTGATTGCCACTTCTCCTATATTTCATAAAAAGTTAATTCAGAAACATTTTATGGATTGGCCAAGATAAGCTCAAAAACATGTATTATCTGGCGTGGCAGATGTGCACTGCAGTCATCCGTCATATTATGGAACAAGGAAGTTATTTGTAGCCAGATGCACACTGGCGTGGCAATAACTTCACGTGACATAATCATGGAGGTATATGGTTCTTGAGTTTTACCTAGACTATGCCCTATGCATCTCGTTTGACCTCATACCATTCTTGAAAATAATTCGACAATTGACCCTACCGTTGTTTGATATTGGCATGGATTATTTGACCCAGCCTTAGGTTTTTGTTATATTCCTATTTTATGAATGGCTAAACTAGGCAAACCTTATACTTATTAACTACGATATGTAATGGTGTGATTGTGATGCTTGGGTAGTCTAAAGTGAGTAAACTGTTAGAAATTTATTGTGCCATGTCGATTCATAGATGAAGAACATAATAAAATTGCGGAAGCGTACCTGAATCCATTGCTAGACTTGATGGATCTTGAAGCAAACGTCTCTTTATTGGGGTTTGATCTTCCAACCCGCTACGGCCCTTAATAACAAAGATGAAATCCTTGTTCCTCTCTTTGTTGATGGGGATACAGAAGAGAATAGAGAAACCCTCTCTTTGGTGGCCGTATGAGTTGGGGACCATAACCCTAATGAATACACATATATATAGATATGTGTGTTGTGATATTTCTAATTTGGCCCCTCATCAAATTAGAATTATCTCCGGTATCTACACATTAATTCCATGACAATTATACCCTTAAGCCAATTTTCCAAATAGACCACTTTAATTTGGCTTAATTATTTAGATAGCCTAAACACAATTAATTTTACAAGTGTGGCCCCATAATTATTGAATAATTCCAATAATCTACCACTGGGCCACATATGTAACCTTATAATTGTGTTAACCTTAGTGAGCTCATAAATTGCTATCTTAATCCTTAGGGTATATCCGGACAATCTCGTCCATTAACCATATCGACATAGGATCAAAGCGGCCTTCGTCACATATAGCGTAACTAAACCATCAATGGTCACATATACCAATATAGCTAAACGACATAGATCAATCATGGATGCGTATCATGGAAATTACACGCAATGTGATCAATACATGTCTATTTCCAACTGGTCCTCCTTAACTTTAATGAGATCAATACTTTAACATAACAAAAACAGAATGAACTGAATTTCCATATATCTGATCAGATAAATATCCAAAATACTTTAATACATAAATGTGTCCAAAACCAAATAGCACCCAAATACATAAAATACAAACTCCCACTATATTTCCATATTCTTAATTAACACCCATATGAGCAGTACGCTCATGAAAGACCCTGTGATAATGCTTTTGTGAGCGGATCCGCTAACATAGAGTTTGTCCTAATGTGCTATATGAACACTATAACCATTCTGAATTCTTTCCTTTACAACTAGAAATTTATGTCAATATCATTTGACTTATACAAGTTTCTGTTATTTTTGGAATACAGTACTGCTGATTTATTGTCACACCATAATTTTATGTGGTCTTTCAACACCGTACTGTAGGCGCAGCCTTGTGACAATTTTGCAACCATATTCCCTGAATAGATATCCCACAACATGTTATAAACCTTGCTTTCATGATGGAAGAAATTATGAGTGCATGTTTGACACTCATCCAAAATATATCTCCATTAGTCAGTATAACCTGATGTGGATCTCCTACTGTGTTAGCATCCAATAAAATCGGAGTCGGAATACCTTATGATCTCCAGAATTATTCCATCTCCTACAAAGAGCATATAATTTCTTGTTCTCTATTAATTACTTAAGTAGTTTGGCTGCTACCCAATGATCCATCCATATATGCTTAAATATCTACCTAACATCCGAATTATGTACGCAATATCCTGACGCGTACATACTTGTGTATACATTAGACTCCCTACAACAGATCATGAAGGAAAAATCTATTATATTTTCTTAATTTTAAGGCTAACCTTAGGGCACTTATTTGAGACCAAATTTGTCTCCTTTAACGAGAGGTGTCACCTGGTTTGCATTGAACACTTCAATCAATATACAAAACCAGAAAATTATTTCTACTCCCACTGAACTTGTGATACACACAATCTTCAACAGTGTTCATCTCAAAACCAAACGAGATAGTCACTTGTTAAAACTCAAAGTATCTTTGACGAGAAACCTGCTTGAGTCCATAAATAGATTCTGTCAGTTGCGAACCATATTCTTTGGGTCTTCTGACACAAAATTTTCTGGTTGTACCATATAAATTATTTCGTCAATGTTACCATTGAGAAATATCGTTTTGACATCCATTTGATGTAGCTCAATATTAAAATGTACAACAAGTACTATGATTGGTTTAAAAGAGTCTTTCAAAGAAACCGAAGAGAAAGTCTCTTTAATAAACAATCCCTTCCTCTTCTCTTGAGGTTGTTGAGTTTGTTCCTCAGAAACAATTACCTTATCTTGAATGGGGGGTGCCTTTATGTTGTCTTGTTGAGGTAGCTCAACATCGACTTATAGAGGTAATTCGACATTGTCTTATTGAGGCTCTGAATTCACTTCTTGATCAATGGCAGGTGCAGAATCTTGCACATCGTCAAAAGTGATAGTAGGAATCGCAATCGATTCCTTCTCAAAGATAATGTCATTGACTTTATTTCTCCTCCAAACTCAACATCCTCAAAAAATATTACACTTCTCGTCTAAAAAAAATTCTTTATTTTTGTGTTTAGTACCATGTGGTTCCATATGCAAGATTTCTTTATAGGAACGCAATAGTTTCAAGTGATAATAGCATGTCACGAACATTTAAAAATAAAAATAATACCAACATTATTTTGAATTTAAAGATAGATCAAACTTTATTGTTCCCAATTGAATAATGATAAATAAGATTGTCAAACAAGAAACTGAAACTAAATTTCGTCTAAAAGATGGTTCAATAAAAGCTTTAGATAAAATTGCCTATCAAATCCAATAATAACTAATATCCAAAATTTGTCCTATTGCATCCACTTCACCGACTTGCCGTCTCCCACATAGATGTGTCTTTCACCATCAATTGGCTTTCAGTAGATCTGGCAACCCTGTATAGAAACACTGATGTGAGTAGTTGCACCAAAATCTAATCACCATGTGTTTCTTAATACTGAAGCTAAATCATAACAAATTAAGAAATGTACCTTTCTTTACACGCCATGCATGGTACTTTGTACATTCCTTCTTTACGTGTCCCGGCTTGCCACAAAAGAAACAACCATTGGCCTCAGTTTGTTGTTTCTTTTGCACTGGACCCTTAGTAGCTTCTGTATTCTTTCGCTTAGTGCCCTTATACTTGTCTTTAGGGGTGGTAGCCAAATTAGCACTTTCAGTTTTATCTTGCTTCAAATTCACTTCTTCTTGTACACAGTACGAAATAAGCTCATTTAGAGTCCATTTTTCCTTTTGACAGTTGTAACTGACCTTGAACTGATTGTACTGTGTAGGAAGTGAGAGCAATACCAAATAAACGAGCAAGTCATCCGACAAGTCGAGCTTAAGTGCCTTAAGTTTTGAAGCAATATGAGACATCTCCATGATGTACTCCCTTATGTTACCTTTGCCTTTATACTTCATGGTAATCAAGCGCAACAAAAGTGTGCTTGTTTCCGCCTTATCATTCTTTGCAAATCGCTTCTCGATTTCAGCAAGAAATTATTTAGCATTAGTAACCTCATCGGATACTGCACCCCTGAATGCCTCTAGAATACCGCACTTTATGATCATTAGACTCATGCGGTTTGAGCGTTCCCACTTCTCGAAGTTCGCTCTGTCACCAGATGAACTGTCATCCTTAGGAGTAGTGGGACGCTCAATCCTAAGTGTAAGGTCTAGATCCATGCAGCCGAGAACAATATATATGTTCTCTTTCCAGTCCTTGAAGTTTGTCCCGTTAAGCATTAGAATTGAGTTCAGATTAGCAGATATTGTAGCAACACTAGCTGAAAAGAGAACAAAAAAAAATAAATAAATATGCTCTAATTAATAACCAAAGAATAAAAGATAGTCAAACAAATTCAAATAATGGTGAACCCCATCTCAAGATACCTAGTGCATCATTAATATCAAGTCTTTGGACAGTGATATTAACTGCAAGTGGTACTCTTGGTGTAGTGATCAAATGTTGACAATAAGTCATGTCAAATAATAAGCCTATCTTTGGATCGGGTTATTATTCACATGTAAACCGTATAATTGTCACACATTTATCACCACAAGTATGTGTGCAATTCGGCCAAGTATTAACCTTCCTTTGGGCCGGCTAATACCCGCATGAATATACACACACAAACATCCGACATCCCTCATAGACTATCTATGCAAGAAAGGTCACTTTGGCGACATCTTGTTTCAATGAGTCTACCTAGAATATTGGACAACTATTGCTAGTCGTAAAAGGTACCAAAAAATTGAATGTTGACTAAATTTTACAAAACTGAGTCATATCCAAAACTTTATATACATGCATATTCATAAGATTATTACTCAAATAAAGTAATCAAAAGCATAATCATGAATTTCAATTTGGCAAAATTGGATATTATCACTATGACAAAATTCATGAAATAATCTACGGAGGATATGCATCCAAAGATAATATCAAATAATGCATAAGGATTACTTGAAATAGAATAATCTATAGAAGGTCAAATATATGCATTAACAGAATAAATCAAATAATCTATAAGGATTATTTTAAATAAAATAATCTACCGAAGACAAAATCCTAATTTTAATTTGAAAAACAATCATATATCTTAAAGATATCTCCTTTAATCATATGCATGTGAATTTGTTTTTGCATGAATTTATCAAAAACTATATTTCTGAATCCAAATCAATAAAAATACCATAAAGAAAATGCTAAATCTGTTTTATACAATATTGATACATAATTAGAGCTTTTCATACTAATAATTTCTTTATATCCGAAACTATCACCTTTTGTTGCAATATTGATACTTAAACAGAATTGATAGTAACATGCTAGAATCCGTAAAGACCCATAAACAGAAGTTGCAATATTGATGACCATAAACAATTGGTAACCATAAACAGAAGTTGCAATATTGATACTTAAACAGAAGTGATAGTAACATGCTAGAATCCGTAAAGACCCATGAACAGAAATTGCAATATTGATGACCATCAGTAGATCGGTGACCGGCAGAAGCAAGAAATAGCATGTCTTACCAAATAAAACCACAAAACAATACCTAAATTAACTCCTAACAGATCCAAAGATAAATACCGGACCCAAACAATCAAAAAAAAATTGTTATTGATGAGACCAGGAGCACCAATATAGCTTTCACTCAAATCTACCAAAAAAGTAACGTGCAAGCCTTTTTGTTCTCCCTTTCTCTTCAAAGATTGTTTAAACTAAAGAATAAGAAGTATGGCCGCTTAAATAATCTACGTCGTGTCTGAATCCAAGTAATCAAGGTTTCTAAAAGTTAGCATAATTATCCACATCAAAATTATATTCTCCAACCAAATCCTTTTAATGGAATCAAACAATTTTTACTAAACCAAAATCTTAGTATGATTTAAATTAGGGAACCGAAACCTTAGTACATGCAAATCATCTTCCAACAAAAAATAAAAATAAAAAATAAAACTCAATCGACGGATCATAAAACTTTGATCGAGCAATTGAAACCCCTAAATTAAATTAGATCAAACGATATAGGGTTTCTGAACACCAATAAAAATTGAATATGAAACTTCAAACTCATGAATCAAATAGGGAGGCTCTGATACCACTTGTTAGAAATTTATTGTACCATGTCGATTCATGAGATGAAGAACATAATAAAATTGCGGAAGCGTACCTGAATCTATTGCTAGACTTGATGGATCTTGAAGTGAACGTCTCTTTATTGGGGTTTGATCTTCCAACCCGCTACGGTCCTTAATAACAAAGATGAAATCTTTGTTCCTCTCTTTGTTGATGGGGATACAGAAGAGAATAGAGAAACCCTCTCTTTGGTGGCCGTATGAGTTGGGGACCAAAACCCTAATGAATACACATATATATAGATATGTGTGTTGTGATATTTCTAATTTGGCCCCTCATCAAATTAGAATTATCTTCGGTATCTACACATTAATTCCATGACAATTATACCCTTAAGCCAATTTTCCAAATAGACCACTTTAATTTGGCTTAATTATTTAGATAGCCCAAACACAATTAATTTTACATGTGTGGCCCCATAATTATTGAATAATTCCAACATAAACTACCTTAAAGGTTAATCAAATTTGACTTCTAGGCCAGGTATGAGTGTGGGTGATATGTGACCTATAGATTATTTAGAATGATTGCAAGAAATGGAGTGAAGGATTTCATTGATGATAATATAGATTGGTAAAAATATGCCTGCGATAGGATAATACGACATTGACTATTTTAGCTGCAAAATAGAGAAATCGAATAATATACTTGTAATCTTGGGGAGTGGGAACATACAGGGTATGATGACTAGACTATACCCATGATATCAGGAGTGAGTGGTTTCAGATTGTATGGGATTTACTATATACCAGAATAAAAATAAGGATTTGAAAATAAGGACATGATTACTTCGAAGAATGCGAAATATAGTTTTTGAGAAATATGCCATAAGGGTTGGAAAGAAGAAAAGAGAGGAAGACTGTTAAGAAAAATATGTTGAACATAAAACCTTAATCACTGAATAATTGCATAGGTAGTTGGACGTTTTTCCATGTTGCGATATTCTCCAGGTAACATAGGCCTATATGTCATAATTGCCTAGTTATTGATGGAATAAGTTTTGCCTAAAGGACTACTATAATAACAATGATGGTAGGGTAGGCGAGCAAAAATGATGTAAAGATCAAATGCGTTAGACAACTGGATTGTACACGAAGGACTTAAGATTAAGAAGGTGGTACAATAATAAGTAAAAGTGAATTTTGGAAATTATTACTTATAAACCGTTTGTATAGCTAACGATATGATAGTCGAGGCTGAAAGAAGTGGACCTCATAGGCAGGTTGTGTTGTAATATTGTGTATGTGAAGAGTGTATCATAATCAATAGTGGTTAGAAATTCTTATGAGGATTGTTGTAAATTAGCAAAAGGTAGGATGACCTAAGGAAATTTGATCAAGGTTAAACTTGGCAATCAATAGGAATCTAGTAGAAATGATGAATCTTAATTAAGGTTTAGAAAACTAAAGTCTGAATGAGAGAGGTTTGGTGAAACAAGGTAGGTTTTAAAAGTTATTGTGGAACATGAGATAGTAAGCTTTGAATTAAATTTTTGGATTATTAAGCGGAAAAGTTATAGCAATTTCAAAATTTTCTAAGGATCGAATATGAAAAGGTTGATGACTAAGCACTAATGAGATATACATATATTCGAGATGCAATCCAGGAGTATAAAGTATAGAGAAGTCACCCATATGTTGCTAAATTATTTTTAAGTTAAAGGGTATATGTAACACTCCAAAAAATTTAAATATTTTTATATTATTTATTTGACTTAAGTAGTGATTTTTAGAATTTATAAAAATAACTATTAAGTCATATAGTAACACCAATACCACTAATAAGTAGTGATTTTGATGTACAAGACGACATGAAATTTTGGCACAGA
This sequence comes from Iris pallida, assembly GCA_029216955.1. Taxonomy (NCBI): domain Eukaryota; kingdom Viridiplantae; phylum Streptophyta; class Magnoliopsida; order Asparagales; family Iridaceae; genus Iris; species Iris pallida. Next base: position 23,087,823 of record JANAVB010011397.1, on the reverse strand, counting down.
TAGTGTAGCCGTGTGCTTTGACTAGTGTATTAGCCATGCTAGGGAAGGCCGGGCCATAGTTGTGTCTCAACTAAGAAAACCAGTCAAAGTTGTGACTTGACCTCTATAAATAATTTAATTAGTTATTTATTAAATTTATGACTTTTAGGAGACCCGATTGTAGTAGTTTAGCCTGGACTTGACGCGAACCCAACCTAAACCTATGTAGTCAGTTAGTACGTCCTAAGACGTCCGTGTATATATGTGTTGTATATATTTCTAGTGGTATTTTATTTTAATGACCTAGTAGGTAATTATATTAAAAAAAGTGGTTATATATATTATATATACGTTCTTGCTATTAAAATGATATTTTATTTTGAAAATATAGTAAATAATTTTATTAAAATATATTTGTGGATTTTGGGGATCTTTAGGCTATATACATGCTAGTACGTATACCTATTAAGTAAGTGCATAAATAGATACATTATTATTTATGAAGGTTGATATATATATATATATATATATATATATATATATATATATATATTTTTTATATATATATATATATATATATATATATATATATATATATATATATATATATATATATATATATATATATGGAAGCGAATCAAAAGCCCCCCTTAGAAAACCCCCTAAAAACCCCCTCTCTCTAATCTGTAATTTAATATTAATATTAATATTAATGTTAATATTAACATTAAATACTAAAATTAACATTAAACTTAACATTAAAATTAATATTAACATTAACATTAACATTAACATTAACATTAATATAAAAATAAAAATAAAAATAAAAATAAAAATTAATATTAACATTAATATTAACATTAACATTAAAATTAATATTAACATTCATATTAACATTAAATTACGGATTAGAGTGAGGGGGTTTTTAGGGGATTTTCTATATATATATATATATATATATATATATATATATATATATATATATATATATATATATATATATATATATATATATATATATATATATATATACAGATCAAAAGCCCTCCAGCGGGAGCCCTCCAAAAGCTACCCCCCTAGTGCACCATTGGATCGAGCGGGCTGCGTGGGGCCCGCGGGCGCGTCCCGTCGATCCAACGGTGTAGTAAGAGGGAGGGCTTTTGAGGGGCTCCCGCTGGGGGGCTCCCGATCCGGACTCTCTCTCTCTCTATATATATATATATATATATATTCGGACCCTCTCTCTCTCTCTCTCTCTCTCTCTCGCTCTCTCTCTCTCTCTCTCTCTATATATATATATATATATATATGAGAGAGGATCAAAAGCCCCCCTTAAGAAAACCCCCTAAAAACTACCCTCACTCTAATTCGTAATATTAATGTTAATATTAATGTTAATGTTAATATTAATGTTAATATTAATGTTAATGTTAATATTAATTTTTTTATTTTTTTATATTAATGTTAATGTTAATGTTAATATTAATGTTAATGTTAATGTTAATGTTAATATTAATATTAATTTTAATGTTAAGTTTAATGTTAATTTTAGTATTTAATGTTAATATTAACATTAATATTAACATTAACATTAATATTAACATTAATATTAACATTAAATTACGGATTATAGTGAGGGGGGTTTTTAGGGGGTTTTCTAGGGGGGCTTTTGATCCGCTTCCTATATATATATATATATATATATATATATATATATATATATATATATATATATATATATATATATATATCAAAAAATCTCTCTTATGCTTCCTACTCCAGAGCTCCCCTCCCTTCCCTTCCCGGGAAGCCCCTAGGGCTCCCCTTCTCCGGCTATCTCCCAGTGGTTGGTGCCCGCCGATGTCCCAGCCTTGGCCGGCCGACTGCGTAGAGTTGATCCGTCAACTCTACTCTGCCCTCCCCCCTACTCCCCATCTGCTCTCTCCCCTTCCAATCCTCATCCCACCCCCCTCCATCGCCAGCCCCCCTAGCAGCCCTCTCCAGCTCTCTACTCCTCCCCCAGTGCTGCCTCTTGCAGCCCTCCGCCTCCTCGCGCTCCTCTCGCCCCATCACCCGTGTCCGTGCTCACCGCTCCGGCGACTGCTTTGGCCGGTCACCCAGCTCCCGTGTACGCCCGTAGCTTCCATCCTCTCCACCAGCTCCCCAACGCCCACCTACCCATTCCCGCTTATTTTGAACGGAGCAGCTATCTCCTCGGGAGAGCAATCTACCTGCGGTGCAGGGATGGGGGACCTTTCCATATGGCACCACGTGAACGGGTCTGTGTACCTGCTCAATGTGGGGGGCCACCCTCAATCAATGTCAGCCGCGCGTATAACTCCTACGCCCGCGGTCAACAATGGTGGGGCCCACTCAACCGAGGGTTCTACGTGCCAGGGTCTTCAACACTGCTCTCAGGTGGGGCCCTCCCTATCTCATATTTTTATGCGCCTAGGACTTATTCTCTGTACTCAGATGGGGCCCTCCCTTTCTCAGGTTCCGCGCCAGGCTCATTCGCTGGCCTTTACGCTCAGGCACGAGGTGGGACCCCCCTATCTCAGGTTCCGCGCCAGGCCCTGCTGGCCTTTACGCTCAGGCCCGAGGTGGGTCCCTCCCTAACTTTGATTTTTACGTGCCTAGTTCGTCAAACAACTTCTACGCGCCTGGCTACTCTTCAGCGTACTCCTACTCCTTAACCCCCTCTCCTTCAGTCGGGCCCTCTCCCTCACCCGACCTCCATGCACAATACCCCCTCTACGCCAATCATCCTCGCGCCCCGCCCACTGCGCACTGCACACCCCACCCCTACACTGATCTATCTCTCGCCCCATTTCCTACTCCTTATGCCCCTTCTATCACCCATCCCATTCTATCCATCCAGGCCCACACCCTTTCCGCTCCTCCAGTATATCCATTCGTGGGCCCTCTAGCCCCTGGCCTCCCCTCAGAACCCCCCGGCCCCCCTCTTGTTCTAACCCTTATCTCCTCTGAGGCCCCCGGCCTCCATGTTGTACCTTTCATTATTCCAACCACCAACCTTCTCGCACTCAACTCGTCCGAGCTAGGAGATCCCGCAGAGGTCGCCTCGAAAGCTCATCTTTCCACTCCTCCAATCGCTGTTGGCCCGTCTGGGGTGCTTTCCTCTACGAGCAGAGCGAACACCGCTCCAGGGAGGCCTCCACAGGCCATCCCCCAACCAGAGCGCTTCCCCCAGGCAACTCACCCAGACAACTCCCACCGCCCCGAGCAGATCCCCACCTCGATTGATCCCCCGTCCCCCAGCAGCTCTTCCATGATCCCTTCCTCGGCCGACCCCTCTCCACCAACTTTCGCAGCCATGCTTCATCCGAACCTGGTGTCTGCTAAGGCACCTCTCGTCCCAGACATCAATCTTCCGGACATTGACTACTCTCAGGAGTCCCCGGTGCCCTCGGTTCCATTCACCGACTTGGAGATGTCCTCACTATCGAATTTATTCCCCCACACTTTCATCCTCAAATTTTCATCCGGATGTCCCAAGCTCCCAAGGGTGCAAGAGACGATAGCCAGCTGGAGACTCACCGCGGATTACCGGGTGGCTCCCCTTGATCCCAAATACATTCTTTTTCACCTTTCATCCGACTTAGACCATAAGACGGTCTGGTCCAAAGGCACATGCAGGATTGATTCCCATCAGATGAAGATCATCAAGTGGTCAGCTAGCTTTAACACTAAAAAGGACTCAGCGACAGTTGCCGCCTAGATCACTCTGCCTAACCTGCCCCTCATTTGCTTCATCCCAGCAGCTCTCAAGCGTATCATAAAATTGGAGGCCGTTCCCCCCCCCCCCCCGCCCCGGCTATGCTTGACTTCAACAACTTCATCTTCAATGCCCACTTAACCACTCTCCAGTTCACTGGCAATGCATTCACCTGGTGCAACATGCAGGATGGCGACCGTCGTCAATACTCTAGGCTAGACAGGGCCCTCACGAACGCATTCTGGCACGGAATGGGGATCACCACCAATCTGTCCCACCTCAACTCCACAGAATCAGACCACACTCCCTGTTGGTGGAAATCAAAAACAAGACTAACTCATCCAAAAAGAACTTCCAATTCCTGGAATTCTGGACCGGGCATCCAGATTTTTTGGACATCGTAGCGGAAGCATGGAACCGCGAGGACTCCCCCAACCCCCTTGCTCGGGTGAGCAACAAGCTTAAAGCCACTAGGAAAGCCTTGTCCGTCTGGAGCAAGCTAGCCTACGGAGATATCTTTCAAGCCGTTCGCGTCGTCGAGGACGACGTCACCCGCACCGAAGCCCTGGTCGTCACAGATTGCTCCTTAGCGGCTAGAAGAGCCCTCAACCTCACCAAGGCTATGCTTAAATTCAGGATCAAAGTGGAGACCGATTTCTGAAAACAGAAAGCGAGGTTGAAATGGGACAGCGAGGGGGACAAAAACTCAAAGTACTTTCATGCCTGCGTTAATGGGCGCAGACAGAAGCTCTCGATTCACAGGACAACCGATGACAATGGGAACATCATTACCGACCAAAAGAGCATCCACGAGGCAGCCACGGATTTCTATTCCAAACTTTTCTCCAAAGAGACGGTTCACAAAGATAGATCATTCTTTGACCAAATCTCCCTCCTCATCAACGACACCGACAGCGCCCAGTTGAACCGCCTTCCCTCAATTCAGGAAGTTAAAGATGCAGTATGGGCCCTGAACGAGCATAGTGCGCCAGGTCCAGACGGGTTTTCAGGGGTATTCTTCCGTTCGTGCTGGGATATTGTCAAGCACGACATCACCGAAGCGGCGATCGCTTTCTTCGAAGGCGCTATATACCCTAAAGCCATTTCTAGCGCCAACCTGATCTTAATCCCAAAAAAAGATAACCCGAAGTCCTTCCGTGACTTTCGACCTATCAGTCTTTGCAACTTTACCAACAAGATCATATTCAAGGTCATCGCGACCAGAATGGCTGGTATTCTTCCCAAGATCATCTCGGAGGAGCAAACCGGATTTGTTCGCGGGAGGAACATCTAGGACAATATTATGCTAGCCCAAGAGTTAATCACCTGCATGAAATTCCCGGTGAGGAAAAGCAACATTGCCGTTAAAATCGACATGGAGAAAGCTTATGACAGACTGGATTGGCAATTCATGATTTGGGTCTTCAGAGCTTTCGGATTTTCGAAAACTTGGACCAATATCGTTTGGAGATCCATCAGCAACTCGTGGTTCTCTACGGTCATCAATGGCCACGCTGATAGATTTTTTAAATCCCACCGCGGGGTGAGACAAGGTAACCCACTTTCCTCTACAGTCTTCATCATAGCTGCTGACGCTCTGAGTAGGAACCTTAATAATATGGTCAACATCCCTAACTTTTAACACGATCATACATCTAGTGGCTGCCCTATCATCACCTATTTAGCCTTCGCAGACGACCTACTCATCTTCTCTTCCGGGGATGAAGGCGCAGTGGCGGTGGTTCACAATACCCTGATGAGATACTCTAGATGCTCCGGCCAAAAAATCAATCATTCCAAGAGCGTCATCTACGCCCACCACAACACCAATAGAGACCACGCCAACAACCTCTCGAAATTAAGTTCCTTCTCAGTTGCTAAGCCCCCGTTCTACTATCTCGGGTGCCCTTTAGTGTACGAGAAATCCAATGCCGACATATTCGAGGACTTAATCACCAGAATCAGGAAGAAACTGGAAGGGTGGCACAATGCTACCTTATCCCCAGGTGGCAAGATGATCCTCATCAATCACGTGCTATCCTCCATCCCCATCCACACCCTAGAGGCGTGATCACTGCCCAATAAGGTTCTTTCTTCAATCGAACAGATCTTTTATAATTTCTTCTGGAGGCATAGCAACGGCCAGGATAAACATCACTGGGCTAGCTGGGATTCTATGGCTCACCCGACAGGCGAGGGGGGATTAGGATTCACCAAACTCACTCACATTGTTAAAGAATTCTCGATAAAACTGTGGTGGAATCTCCGCACGAGCAACAACTTATGGAACAGGTTTTTGAAAGCCAAATACTTCAAACACATCCACCCCAATATGGACATATCCAACTGCATATCCTCAGCGGCTTGGCGCCGCATCCTTATCGGTCACGACCTTGTCGAGCCAGCGATGCAACTCCAGCTGGGAGCGGGCGACTCAAACCCATTCCTTGAGCGATGGGTTGGAGACATCATGATCCCGAGTCTTACGGAGACCCCGAGAGATTGTAGGATCAAAGACTTGTGGAACCCCTCAACCGATGACTGGAACTGGGACCAGGTTATTCAGTGGTCCAAAAACGATGCGTCCAAAGGCATCCATGGGAGAGGGTTACGCATCAGAGACGAGGAGCATGCGTTGAGATGGTCCCTCGAGGCATCGGGGGCTTTCTCGGTGAGGTCGGCGAGAATCGCTATCCAGGGCGCCAGTCAGTCGTACCTCCCCATTGCTCACTTTTGGCACTCCTGCATCCCTAAGAAGTGGTCCTTCCTCTTATGGAGAGCCATCAAAAAGAAACTGCCGACAGACGACATCTTTAACACCATCGGGTTTAGCTTAGCGTCAGCTTGCTCCTGCTGCTCCGAGCATCAGACGGAGACCATCGATCACATCTTCCGCCAGGGGACGCTACCAGACAGGACTTGGACAACCCTTAACCAGCTATTCAGCATCGAGCAGGGCGGTGGACGCTTCCACGATCTACTGGCTTCCTGGGGCTCTGCCTCCCACGGCCACCAGATCGTTGTAGCGGCCGCTACATGGGTCATATGGAAGAATCGCAACAAGGCGAGATTCGAAGGTCACCTATACTCGGCAGACCAGCTACTGCGGGAAGTTGCCTGCCAATGCCGTAAGCGGAGCACCCTGTGCTCCCACAGTCCGAGAGCATTCTGGTCGGTGCTCCCCCCTAGCCCATGTCTTTTATTTTGTATCTCTGTCCAACCTCCTTCTTTTTGTGGTATTCATGTATAGGCTTCGGTATTTTGTGCCTTGTATACGGTTTTTGACTGCGGTGTTTGTGCCGCCTTTAATAAAGTGAAGAGGTTTTCTAAAAAATGATAAAAATAAATAAAAATAAAAAATATATATATAATATATTTTAAAAAAGGTCTGCGGGAGCTCTGCCTTGGCGATTTTTAGGCAATTCTGAGTTTGCCCCTCCCGCAGGGTCGTTCCGGCCGCCTCCTACGACGGAGCTGTGGTGTGCGGTCCCCTCCCTCACTCGGGGGCCTTCTGCGTTCCGCTCAAGTAAGTCCCCAGCTCCCTTCCCCGACGTTCTTTTTAGTTCCGCCATGCCGGGTCTGTAAGAGCTTTCTTCTCCAACGTGCTTCTGGTCCGACGTGGGCCTCCTGCCCTCTGGGCCCCTATCTGGTGTGATCGTCTGCACACTCCCTGGTGAACGCAGTCTTCCCCTGGCTCCGTTCATCGTCCCCGGCTCGTCCCCTCGTGCAGTGGCTGTCGTTGTTTGTCGCTCTTTGCTTATGGTGTGATTCGCCTCCTCCCCATGGACGGGGACCCCCCCGTCGGCCACCCCCTTCAGCCTCTGGCGACTGCTCCTTGGATTGCCGAGCAACTTTTATTGTTGGATCTTGATGCTCCGATGACTTCTTTGACCTTGCCAAACCCACCCCTCCCCCCATTTTGATGCTTCTGTCTGGCTTTTCTCCGGCAGGGCTCGCATGGCTCTCCGTGGCGCCAACTACCAACGAAGCCTATCTGTCACCTCCTCAGCCGCTGATCCCCCGTCCGGAGGAGGTCTTTCGCGTATCCCCTGCGGAGTCCACTGCTCTGTCGGCTGACGTTAATCTGCTGTCCTTGGGAGCCGCTCGACCCTTTACTTCAACCCTGTCGCTGCCTGCTGCTGTTCTGAACGGCTTGGGACCGGTGCCCTCGTCCCATTCAGAGGAAGCCGCGTGTATTCCCCTTCCCATCTTGGCTTTGAACGGTTCTCTACCCCTGGTTAGCGCTGGGGTGGGGCCCTCTGCCTTTGTTGCCCAGCTTCTTGTGCATTATGCTATTGCGCTATTTCATCCAGCGCCAATCGCTGATGTGCAGTTCTCTTCTGAGCTTAATAGCGCTTCGGTGGGGCTATCCCATTCGTCCATGGCTCTGGGAGCCACCACATCTGCTCTTACCTCTCCAGCGTATTAAGCTACTGCACATATAACCCATGAGCATAATGCTACTATGGGTATCTATCCCGTGAATAAATCCACTACGCTATCCTCCCCTGCGCTAATCTCTCATGCGTATAGTTCGCAAGCGGGCCAATCTGCTGCCCCCAATCCGAAGATGCCAGCTCGCTCGTTTGTCGATATTGTTAGGCCCGACCTTTCAGTTAAGAAGTCCCCGATCATTCTGGATGTGGAGCTGTCTGGACTCCCGGAGCCTCCTACGACAGACATTAATGATATCATTGTTGCTTTCTTCTCTAAAGAAATCTCCTTCCTGTCAGAGCAATTCTCTCACACCTTCATACCAAAATTCTCCTCCGGCTGCCCGAAGCTTTCACGGGTGGAAGAAGTTGTCTCCAGCTGGTGTCTCAACAAATTATCTTCTGAGGTCGACCATAAAAACGTCTGGACCAAAGGTACCTGTAGGATTGACTCTCATCTAATTAAAAAACTAAATGGACCCTAAATTTCAACACGAAGGAAGACTCGACGATCGTCTCGGCTTGGGTCACTATCCCTAACCCACCGCTAATATACTTTGTGCAAGCGGCGAAGAAAAGGATCGCCAACTCTTTTGGGACTTTCGTGGCTATGGCTGAAGAAACTGGCAACCTCTCTAAATCCAATTATGCCAGAATATGCATGGAGCTCGATGTATCGAAGGAGCTTCTCAATTCTATTCAGATCTCTCTAGGCAGCAAGATGCATACTCAACAAATTATTTATGATAATAATATTATCTACAATCACTGTCATATGAGAGGTCACACCACCAATCTATGCTTTAGAGTGCACCCTGAGCTGAAAAAGAAAGTGAACCGCAAGGACGGCTCTACTCACACGAGAAGACAAAGTCAAAACCCCCCACTCCTTCAATTACCAAATCCCCATATACGTTTTGAGGCAAGTGCTGTAAATACTATTGGACAAAATCAAACCCAAAAAAGTGCTCCCGGATCCACCAAAAGGATTAGTCAGGGCATAAATCTTTCAAACAAATTCGATATCATGACTAAGGGCAACAATGATAACACTCAAGTGGTAGATATGTCAGACGATACTTCTGCAATCGATAGAGCACCATGAATGGAGGCAACCGCCCAAATGGAGACAATGATGGGGCAGACTTCTAAAGGGGACGAGGCTATCGTCCTAGACCCGGTTAATTACTCAGAACCGAGTAGTAACAGGGACAACAAAGAGAAGGAGGCGTCGGATGCCATTATCTCAATGTCGGTCTCCTCACCTCCTCCCACCATAGATCAGTACTTAGCCCAAGGCCACCTGCCCACATAAGCCCCAACATCATCGAGGAGGGACATTGTCATCCACTCTGTCGATCCGGAAGCCCTTCCAGACCCCTTACTACGGTCGACATCTACGCCGAAATGCTCTCCAACATCGGCCAAGAATCGGTGGCCAGACTGTAGCAAGTGTTAGACGCCGGATTCGCCACTTCGAGTAACTACTTCGGTGCCCTGGCGGAGATAGTAAGAGAGGTATACCTTCACCGAATAGCAGACTTTCCAGTCATTGTAGACCACGGTACGGACAAAGATCAAGAGGTGAGTGCCCCCATAGGCACCAATAAAAAGAAAAACTACAATCGACGCCCCAAAGAGGTTATGCCTATGATCACTCGATCTGCCACTAAACTCTCCACCGCCCCCTCCCTCAACACTCCAATGCTTAACATATTAACTTGGAATGTCCGGGGTCTCGCCAACAAACCCAAAAGAAGAATAAGAAGTCTCAATAAAATCCACAAAATCGACATCTTAGTGATCATCGAACCCAAACTTCTTCAAAAGAAAGTCAAGCACATCCAACTGCTGTTGGGATTTCCTTCCGCCATTGCTGGCTACCATGACATCTGGATCCTCTCTGCTGTGAACATCAGGTATGGCAAAATCGAAGACTCGAGGTAGGCATTATCGTGTTGGATGGAATACCCTATTCTTCAGTCTCGGTCTTTCTTGTCTGCTGTTCACGAGAGCTACAAAATTATCGAACGCAAACAGCTTTGGGAATTTCTGATCGGCATTCACTATAGTCAAATCAACCTCCCTCGGATCTGCATCAGAGATTTCAACGCTGTCACTTGCCGGGAGGAGAAGTCGAAAGGCCGGCCGCCTCCCATGTCAGCGATGAACGACTTCGCCAACTTCATCTTTGAAGCTCACATGTCCCCTCTTGAGTTCTCCAGTAGCACCTTCACTTGGTGTAACATGCAAGGCGGTGCCTGCCGCCAACACACTCGTCTCGATCGAGCATTGATCAACTCGAATTGGGCAGACCTCGAGCTCAACACCAGACTCACTCACCTCAATTCCACTTAGTCGGACCACTCTCTGCTCCTCATCGAGGTCAGCAGTAAGACCAGCCATCCCAATAAAAGCTTTCGTTTCCTCCTTCTCTCGACCCCTTAGCTCGAGTGGTCGCCAAACTGAGAAAGGGCTTGCTTGTTGGAGCTAGAAAGCATTCGGCGACATCTTCCAGGCTATGCAATCTGCGAAAGATGACCTCACGCAGAAATACTATACACCCGCGACCGATCTGTTTTGGCTCGTTCGTCCTTCAATCTTACCACAGCGCTTCTGAAATACCGCTTCAAAATTGAGGAGGAATTTTAGAAAAAAAAAGCTAGGCTGACCTGGGACATCGAGGGCGATAAGAATACAAAGTACTTCCACTCGTGCGTCAAAGGCCGTAGGCAACACCTAATTCTTTACTAGATTATTGACAAGCACGACAACACTCTTAAAGACCAACGGGAGATTCATTTGGCTGCTTCCTCATTTTACTCCTAGTTGTTTACTAAAGAGGTCATTCACAAGGATGAGGCGCTATTGGCTGCCATCCCTTATTTGATTGAGGATGACGATAACATCCTGCTGTAGCTCCCGCCTCCAGAATCTGAGGTTAAAGACGTCGTCTGGTCACTGAATGAGCGTAGCACCCCAGGTCTGAATGGCTTCACCGGTGTCTTCTTCAGATCCTGCTGGGACATCATCAAGCCGAACATTCATGAGGCGATGCTCGCCTTCTTCCAAGGATCGAGGTATACCGTATCGGCCCCTTTGCAAAAAAATTAATTATTTTGTGCACCTTTGTCGTATTGCAACGAAACTTGCACCATTAGACTCGTATCGTTTTTCTGGTCATGTGAGCCAAGTTTGGTCTGAATCTGAAATAGTTGACCGGATCGTCGTTTTGGCGGGCCCACGATCCAATTCAACTGGCGACATGTAGATGGCTTGGGATTTACGTCAGTCATACGTGTGGTGCATGAATGATATTATGTAATCAATATATAGGGAGTCTGTATTCAATTCGTTGACCATATGCTTACTTATTGTATTCCCCCGCCCGATTCACTCACGATACAAGTTTATTACGATAAAACATTAGCAATACGATAGACAGTAAACATAATAAACAATAAGTAAGACATAAACATGTACATATACACTAACGATTCTAACTCTAGTGCATAAGTAGTAATCAAGAACCACGACAATATGAATTATAAAGAAGTGACAATGAAAAGACGATATAAAAATACATGAAGTACAAAATAAAGGCAACAAAGGTCATAGTGATACTTGCCTGATCCGATGGATGATGAAGTCACAGACACAAGACGTCGTAGCCCGATCTATCCAGTCACATAAACAACCATAAATTAGATTTATGGTGTCCACTCTAAAAATCCTAGAAGGGGCTATTGGTTTAACATAATTAATTATTTTTAATTCTGGAATAAAGCATCTAAAATCCTAATTTAACCTAATTAAAATCTGAAATAAAAATTAAACACAAGTTTTTGACCAAGGAAAGTCAAGATTTCCAATTCGGGACCTGTGGCACGCAAATCGAAGCATACCATTGACTAAGTGGTCAAACAATACGAACTCAATAACTTGAGTGTGCAATCAAGTAGATTTCAACGCCACGAGTTCACTGGAATCGACGGTGCTACAAAATCATGATTTGGTCGAAAGTTAACGCCATTATGGCTAACCGTGATCAAATTGATGAATTATCGGCCAAAACTAAATTCTATAAATTAAATAAAATAACAGATGATCATATAAATTTTTGAAAAAATTATATGTTGTAGATCTTCGTGTCAGCTTCCAAAACTTCAAATGGGTCGCAAAACGGAGTTCGAAATTTCCTGAAATCTCCAAACCGTACGATGCGTCAATTTTTGGACAACCAACACTCAAATAAATCTCCAGAAATTCACGTAAGTAATTAAAAAAATAATATATATTTTCGGAAAGCTAACCGTGATACGGTTCTAAAAAAAGTGCACTCCAAAAGGACATGAAGTTGGAGAATCTCCAAGATCAAACCACAAAGGAGGCTGCAATAATAAGCTAGGGTTTATTGAATATTATATATATATATATATATATATATATATATATATATATATAGGAAGAGAGGGGCGGTTACTGCTTGGCACCGACATGTATACCTCCCTGGCTGACTGGATGGTTGATTGTGCTACTGACTGTGTAAATATTTATTTTAATGACTGAAATTCATTAAAAATCTATTTTAACTCCAAATAAATTCAAATAAATCCCAAAAAATTCCTAGAAAATTCTAAAAACTATTTCTAGGTGTCTAGAGCCTAGTCTCAAAATCACTTCATGTGACCCTTAAGTAAATCCTAAAAGCCTATGAAAAAATAATTTCTATAGGTTTAAATTATCTAAAAATTCCCAAAAATTGCAAAAAATTCTAGAATAATAAAATAAAATATCTGGGGCTATCTAGAGACCCCGGTGTCCATATATGACCTAATATTTTTATACTTCACCTATAGGCTTAGGTACGCACCCTTTTGATCTCAAATAAAATCATTGATCTAACCACTCTATACCCAATTAAAAAAATATTCTCCAAGTTAAAAAATAAATTCTAGGAAACCAAATGCTACAAACTACCCCCTTAAAAGATTTTTGTCCTAAAAAATCAAACGTCTCTAATAGCATAATATAAATACATAAATCCTATAAGTAATCTAACAATAATTCTTAAGCTAGATCACGGAGAGATAATGAGTAGCAATATAAAGGAAATTAATTAATTATATTTAATCAACCAAGCATATTACTAACTAATTAAGCATGCACCCTATCTCACAACTATAACTATAGTAGGCTCTACAAACTCAACATCTTTGGGTGTGGGACTCTTAGGTTCGATGGTATATGGGTCAGCTGCCCTCTTTAACCTTACGAATCACATTACGCCTTATATCAACCATTGCTAACTTAAAGGAATGAAATACCATGGTCAGAACGGTAGATGCAAACATATCGAAGAAATCATGGACGGAATCAAGCATGATGCAAATAAGAGACAAGAGGATCCAAAGATAAAACAAATTCATAGGGATGGAAATCCTATTTGTGGATGATATGAATATTTCTTAGAATTATTCTAATATCTAACTTCAACTTTATCCATAGGCTCATAGTAGTACGACTAACCTAAGTACTACCACGAGTTTGCAATCTTCTATGAAATTGGACCTGCATGGGCCACCATAAAAAATTTGTCACGATCTACTCCCACTTTTGGGATACACATACATGTCCAAGTCCAGCATAAGCCGCAGTATCTGCGGTAGTACGTTGTCTATGATAATAATAGTCCACAACAAGAACAACACGCACATATCATCCACAACTAAGCCATCAATACTCACCAAAATAATATCCAATAGTCTCAATAAATAAACTTAAAGTAATCATCAAATAATCTACTATAACTCAAATAGTCTCGAGAACAAACCCGGTAGCAGAAAATAAAATAAAATAAAATCCATGTTTATAACTACTAACTAATGTGAATGTATAAGAAAGAAAATATGCTAATTTGCATCAATACTAGGATCGGGTACGCCAAGTGACGTCAGTATCGTCAACATACACACCGTAGACCTCAGAATAGATCACATCGCCTAAATCTGAAAAATAGTTATCCAGTCAAAATTGGAGCAACAACACCATAACACTACATTACACAGTATAGTTTAAATGCATGAAGAAACAATAATAAAAAAGATAAACTATAACTATGACATGATATGATAAGAAGAGTACTACTATGACATGATAACAATATAAAATAGACTCGGTGGAAGACAAACAATAAACAATATAGAAATAATGATCAAGTAACGTGTATTGTGTGTTTTAGAATACTAACTTTCTGCATGTAGACGGCTTGAGATATACGTCAGTCATACGTGTGGTGCATGACTGATATTATGCAATTAATGTATAGGAAGTTTGTATTCAATTCATTGACCATATGCTTACTTGTTGTATTTTTCCGCCCCACACACTCACGATATATGTTCATTACGATAAAATATTAGCAATACGATAAACAGTAAACATGATAAATAAGAAATAAGACATAAAACATATACATATACCCTAATGATTTTAACTCTTGTGCACAAGTAGTAATCAAGAACAACGACAATATAAATCATAAAGAAGTAACAATGAAAAGACGATATGAAGATACATGCAGTACAAAATAAAGGCAACATAGTTCATAGTGATACTTGCATACTCCGATAGATAATGAAGTCACAGACTCAAGACGTTGTAACTCAATCTACCCCGTCACGTAAACAACTACAAATTAGATTTATGGTGTCCACTCTAAAAACCCTAAAAAGTGGCTATTGGTTTAACATAATTAATTTTTTTAATTCTAAAATAAATTATCTAGAATCCTAATTTAACCAAATTAAAATCTGAAATAAAAATTAAATATGGCCAAGGTAGGTCACGCTTTCCAATTCGGGACCTGTGGCACGCAAATTGGGGCGTACCATTGACTAAGTGGTCAAATGATACGAACTCAATAACTTGAGTGTGAAATCAAGTAAATTTCAGTGCCACAAAAACACGATTTGGCCAAAAGTTATCGCCATTATGGCTAATTGTGATCAAATTGATGAATCATCGGCCAAAATTGAATTCTACGAATTAAATAAACTAATAGATGATCATATAAATTTCTAAAAAATTATATGTTGTATATCTTCGTGTCAGCTTTCCAAAACTTCAAACGGAGTTCAAAATCTTCCAAAATCTTGAAAACTGTGTGATGTGTCAATTTTTGGACAAGTGACACTCAAATAAATCTTCGAAAACCCATGTAAATAATTACAAAAAATAAAATATATTTTCGAAAATCTAACCTCGATACGGTTCTAAAAAATGGTACTCAAAATGGGCGTCGGGGTTTATCGCAATCGTCTCGTAAAGTTGGAAGATCTCTAAGATCAAACTACAAAGGAGACTGGAATAATAAACTAGGGTTTATTGAATATACATATATGTATATAGGAAGAAAGAGGCGGTTACTGCTTGGTGCCAAAATATGGGGCCCCTGGCTGACTGGATGGCTCATTATGCTGCAATCTGTGTAAATATTTATTTTAATTGAAGAAATTCATTAAAAATTCATCTTAACTACAAATAAGTCCAAATACTTCCAAATAATTCTAGAAAAATCCTAGAAAATTCTAGAAACTATTTTTGGATGTTTAGAGCCTAAATAAAAAGTTTGGTCTCAAAGTCACTTCGTGTGACCCCTAAATAAATCCTAAAAGCCTATGGAAAAATAATTTCTATAGGTTTAAATTATCTAAAAATCTCCAAACTTTCCAGAAATTTCTAGAATAATAAAATATCTTGAGGTATCTAGAGTCCTTAGTGACCATATATGACCTAATATTGACATCACCTATAGGCTTAGGTATGCACTCTTGTGATCTCAAAATTAAATTATTGACCTAACCACTCTATACCCAATGAAAATAAAAAAAACATATCCTCCAAATAAAAAAATAAATTATAGGAAACTAAATGCTACATAAACATCATGATATAACAACAATTAGTAGTAGATAATATAACATACATTCCTATCCTATAAAGGGTCTCTACTCATATGATAGACTCGGTTCCACTATGATTTTGGAATGGTCAATCACATGTATGGAATCAGTCGCATACCTTATCAATTGCGAGGCATGGAACACATCGTGCACTCCCTCTAGAGATGGGAGCAATGCAATGCGGTATGTCACTTCTCCAACACGCATTATAATGTTGAAGGATTACTAATCTAGAGGTAGGAATTCTAACTTGGTTCTTGAGTCTTCATATATATCAAACCACAAAGACAAAAAAAATCACATTAATCCGTAAGCTCTGTCTATCCTTAAGCTCTATAATATACTCCTATTGGTTATATACGAACCCTTTTTAGTAGTACCATCACTACAAGAAAAATGACGTTTCTTGACGGTTTTTTCCTTGACGGACGTTAAAAACCGACAACGAAAGGGCTTATCTTGACGGTTTTGGACTTACGTCAAAAAAGGCCAAGTTTTATATTATTTTGCCAATTTTATAACATAATAGTTGACGGTTATAGAGGATCCGTCAAGAAACATCATTTTATTTAGTGACGGTTCAATAATAACCGTCTATTATATGTGCGGGAAAATTGTCGCGCATATTTCAGCTGCCATTTCAGTAATTTTTTGAAATTTTTTTTGTTATATCATCTATGTTGACAGTTGTGTGAATATTATGATCGCTGCTCTTTATAAGAGAATGAAGCCCTCTTTTCTTCTCCTGGAAAAAAATCTTGAGTTCTTTCATCTTGGCCTCCACCACCTCCTCCCTTTTCGACTCCTCCTCCTCCTCCTTCCATGGCCTTCCGCTCCTCGCCCAATCCGTATGGCTCTATAGATCCTCCCTAAACCCTAGCCCTAACCCTTCTAATGGCCGGATGGAGCCGCCTCCTGCCCTATGTCCTCTACCTCGAGAACCACCCCCCCTTCGTCGCTCCGACGCCATCAAGCCCCTCGTCTTTGCCCTCAAGCTCGGCACACCTGCCTTCAAGGAGAACGCCGCCTGCGCCCTACTTCGCCTCTCCCAGATCGACGACCACAAGCTCGCCATCGGTCACTCGGGAGCCGCCTCGACCGCTTCGTGGACAAGATCCCCACCCTCGTCGCAGATCCCTACCCCGTCGTGATGGATCAGGTGAAGCTTCCTACTTCTCTTTAGTAATTTCTTAGTCTCAGTAAGAAATTAAAATATTAGGGGGGATTGAAAGGTAAAGTCTTCAATTATGGTTTGGTACTAGGAAGCTTCTACAGTTGTACTCCGACTCGGCTCCCAGCTCTACGCCTTCTCCCTCAAGACCCGCCACCACTCCTGTG
The DNA here is from genome assembly GCA_029216955.1 of Iris pallida. Classification (NCBI taxonomy): domain Eukaryota; kingdom Viridiplantae; phylum Streptophyta; class Magnoliopsida; order Asparagales; family Iridaceae; genus Iris; species Iris pallida. The sequence continues at coordinate 23,070,370 of JANAVB010011397.1, read as the reverse complement.
TCCAAGTCGCCAATACGCTGCTGGGAATTTACGTGAGCTCCGGTTGCTTCGACGATGCTAATCAGTTGTTCAAGGAAATGTTCCACCGCGACGTGTCGTCATAGAATACGACAATTTTGGGTTCAGTCAGGAAGGGGAAGTACACGAGGGCGTTCGAACTGTTTCGAGAGATGAAAATGGAGGGGAATATAGGAGACAGGCTTCTCGGTATCGACCCTCCTGGCTTTCACGAGGCATTCAAAGGGACGGTTGAGAGGATCATCGACCCCCGGACCGTATCGGCTTTCCAGGAGAAGGGAGTGCTTAGCATGTCCAAGTTCATAATCGCTGATGACCACCTCGTTTCCAAGTGCCCCACTTGGTTATGGTAAATTTCTCGACCTCTCCCTCTTCAATTTTCTTTTTGACTTTCGATTGTTTCTATAATTGGGGATTTTTGTTCTTGTTCTAATTTGTAGGGAGGCTGGAAGCAGAACAAGAGGAAATCATATTTCCCTGTCGAAATGTAGTTTCTAGTAACTAGAAACCGTATTGAAACATAAACTAGTGGTGTTATCATCGTTGTACCATAACTTTTGTTTTACTTTACCTTAATTGATTGTAAATTTCTATCTTGTGGATATTCAATCTTCAGGATTTTCTCAAAATAATATGGTACTGTACCTTTAATGGGTTCCCCAATCACTTGAAGTAATTATTATTTCTTAACCCCATTTATTTGATTAATGTTTGTAATGAGAAACATAAACTAGTGGTGTTATCATCGTTGTACCATAACTTTTTTCTCCATATGTTTATATCAAATCGACCATGATTTGGTGCTTACTTGACATCCAAATATTAGTAATAGATGGCCTATAAATCCTAAAAGCAGAAATCTAATTATTGTTTGTTTTTATAGAAATTTCTTACTAGCATGTGTAAATTGTAGGATACGATGGCTAGAAGGCTTGCATATCCAGAAGAAGAACTAACATGAATGTCCCCGGAAGTGATTGGATATATGGATGCTATTTTGGACAGTCTTGCTGCGAATGTACCAAAAGTAAATGAACTTCCCCTTTATTCAATGTTCTTGACAATTTCACGAATTTTCAAATAATCTTTGCTCAACATGATTGAACAAGTTGTTGTCCTTTGCCAAGTCGAGAAATCCAAAGAAGACATGCTAAATCAGTTGTATAGCTCTGTAAGGTTGGTTTTGCTATTATCTTTAATACAATATTATATGGATATACAAAAAAGGTTAAGTGCTAAGATAAAAGTTATGTATGCAGTTTGCCATATGATCGGATAGCTAGTAGCAGCATGGTCATTGTATCATGCTGATCTTGGGAGGAAGCTCAATAGAATTCTCTGATTGTTGAATTTTAGATATATCGAGTCACTGACTGATTAGTAAAAAGGTTAAGAGAGGAAGCTCAATGGGATTCTCTGATTGTGTGATCTTTTCTCTCCAACTATTGAAAGTGAGGGTAAGGATGCATACATCTTGCCCCTCCCGATCTTTTTTACTTCTTCTAAATTACTGCTTCCTGCCCTTTAGCACATGCACAGGCACCTATGTTGCATGGACATGAATATGACATGACATAATACAGACACGACTACATTGTCACACCATCAATTTGGCTTGTGCTAAGTTTCTAGCCAAAGTTTTAGGAAGAAAAATTGAGAATGCCAAATATATGGTTTTTGGGATTCCTTTGAGGGTTTGAGACCCATAGTCCCAATCAACACGTTAGGTTTGCTGTTATAATTCATGGGGGTTCTAGATGTGTTCGAGCTGTGTTTGAGCCGTGTTTGATGGTTAGAGACCCACAGGCTCATCAGAAGGTTAGGTTTTGGTAATTATGATCACGGGGCTTCTAGATGGTCTTTGACTAATTGGCAGTATCTATGATTTATATCCCTTTCAGTAATAACTTTGTTTAGTTACTTTTCTCGTGTTAATCCTGACACTCTCTCTCATTATCAAGATGAGGTGTAAAACAAACTTGGAGTTTCCTGAGACTGTATTATTTGCCTTTCTTCAGGTTCTTACTAGGCATGTAGGTAATATGTTGTGAGACTCGTCTCACTGTATCAGTATCTATATACGAATACGTATTTTTGTACTGTATTTTGTATTTTCTTGATTTTTGAAAAGCTTTGAATTTTTTTCCCAACTTACAAATTTTTTTCTTGATCGACATATCGCTAGTGTACCATTGTATGTCGACGACATGCCTGTCACTCCCGTTTTCTGTTATACATATTTTTAGTGTACGTATACGAAATTTTGGCCTGTCAGGTAACCCGTATTTTGACTTGTCTTTCTTAGCCTTGTGACTTGGTTTAATTTGGTTTGGTTCAACTTGGTTCGGTTTAGTTAGTTTGAGATGAAATGGTTTTGATTAAAACCCAAACTTCTCTCTCTCCTCCATTATTTTCATTCTCTTCATCTTCTTCCTCTTCAATTTCTCCTCCAACCTAAGGCAAGTACATCTTGCCAAATGTTGGACAAATGCTATTTTGTTTGTTCTAAACTCTTCCTTACATGATTATAAGCCTCTTTAGAACTTGGAGTTTTTGATTTTTATGGGTGGATTCTTGTAGATCTAAGTTTGTAATATTTTCGATTTTTTTGGTTTTGATCTATCGAACTTTCTTGTTTTCGAAAACTAATTGTTCCATGTGGTAGAGAATTTGATTCTACACAATTTTGACCTTTGAAAAGTTAGATTTCGACTTGTTTTGAGGAAGTTATGGCCAAAATAATATTTGGACATCTTCTATGTTCATATGTCCTGCTTCTGCCAGGGACGACGAATAGTACCGCATGGATGAATAGTATCACAGGCTTGCATAGTATCACAGGCATCAATAGTGCCATATGGATGAATAGTGCCGCAGGCTTGCATAGTACCGCATTGATGAATAGTACCGCATGGCTTGTATAGTGCCGCAGGCTTGAATAGTGCCGCATGGATGAATAGTTTCGCAGGATTGTATAGTGTCACATGGATAAATAGTACCGCATGGCTTTCATAGTGCCGCAGGCTTGAATAGTGCCGTATGGATGAATAGTGACACAGGCTTGAATAGTACCGCATGGATGAATAATATCGCATGGCTTGAATAGTGCCGCAGGCTTGAATAGTGCCACATGGATGAATAGTGCTGCATGCTTGCATAGTGCCGCAAGCTTGCATAGTATCGCATGGCTTGCATAGTGTCGCATAGTGCCTATTTTGGTTGTTTTTAGTTGTTTTATGCCCTATTTGGCTGATTTGTGGCCAAAATTTCTCCCAACTCCCAACATGAAAGTTGTAGATCTTTTTTTTGGCTTCAAGAATCTTCTTGTTTTACTTTAATTGTAGTTCAAATGCGATTGATAACTTCAAATCATAGTTTTGATCTTTTTGGCATATTTTCTGTACTTGACGTTTTGAGGTTTCCTTCGACTGTAATAAACTCTTATCATGATTAGATGATTTTACACAGTTAGAAAATATTTGTACCCCTTATATTCTTAACACTAGCACAGTTTCAATTATTGTTTTTGTCAAGTAATACTTTTATTTATTTCTTCTTCCATGCCATGATACGTCTTTTATCTAATTCTTTCTTACATGCGATCCTTGTCGCATGTTTTCTTTCTTAGATAGTGGGTCGTTGGGGTGCACTCATGGTTTATGTCTTTTATTTGCTTTGTATGCACTTACGTTACATGTTACTTCTTTGCTTACATGATGGTGACCCGTCGTGGTGCACTCATGCTACACGTCTCTTCTCTACCTATACTAGATAGTGACTCGTTGTGGTGCACTCTGGTACATGTCTTTCTTTGTTTACATGATGGTGACCCGTCGTGGTGCACTCTTGAACATGTATTTACATGCTAACATGATATAGGCCCGTCGTGGTGCACTCTTAACAAGCAACCTTAACATGATAACTCTTGATAGAGGTCTGTTGTGGCACACTCTTGATATGACAAATAAACCTAACATGACATGTATAATCAAGATGCTGTTGCGACGACTATTCTTCTTGCTAATACAACTCTTTTGGACACCGTGGTTGAATGTATTGTGTATGCGTGCACAAACTACATGTCTCGTCTTGCATCATGTCTAGGACATAGATTCCTGATTACCACGGTCAGGGTTTCATACTGGATCTGACTAGGTTAATGACTAGATTGATCAAGTAGTTCATATAGAGAGATTTCCCAGTCACAGGCGATCCCTTTATCTGGGTGCTTTAATTGGACTTGTAGCCTGCCGTCGAGTAGGACGCATTTCCAGCACATTGTCATGTGTTGCACCCCCAAGTCACCATGGGATACGTTTGTCTCCTGGGCGATGTATCCACCTAATACAACTCTCAACCTACGAAAGGATAACTGGATAGCTGCAGGGCTTGTGACTGTAGAATATTTTATTGCATCTTGTTAGTAACTAGGCTTGTGGTAACCCTAGTTTGTTAATGTATCAAGCCATACTCATGTTTGGCCGTGTTTGATGGATGGAGCCAGTCCAGTCCAGTCTAGTTTTGTCTAGGCAGTGTATGTATGTTTATTTTAGTACATCATTAGTTATGCTTTGCTTTTGTCGATAAATGATTAGAGACGAAGTTCTGTTCAGGAGAAGGGTTACAACCCCGGTCCTTGTTTGGTCTACGGGTTGTAACTTGGATTTTGGAATAGTTCCTAAATCATCTTGTCATTTGTTGTCCTATTTAGTACCCACACGCTGTATATGCTTCTTATGCTAAATATTGATTAGAAATTAAGTTCTGTTCAGGAGAAGAGTTACAATCCCGGTCCTTGTTTGGTTTATGGGTTGTAACTGGGCTTCTGGAATAGTTCCCAAATCATCTTGTCATTATCGTTCTATATAATTATTACAGGCTCTCATGCCCTAGTTACATAACATGCTCACAAGTCTCAGTTATCTAACATGCTCACATGTTCCACTTACCGTACATGTTCGTACGTACCATTTTTCTTACATGGTTTAGCTATGTTACAAGTTCTCTGTTTAATTCACAAGTCAGTTTACATTATGTCACATGTTAATTACTTTATGCTCCAAGATGCTTTACTTATATCTTTCTAGGTTCGGGATAAGTGTATTGGTAGTGCACGAGTCTCGATATGCTTTTACTTAATTATATCTCTAACTATTGCTATGTTAGCTATTGCTGGTTTTAGTTCATAGTTTGGCTTCCTTTGTGGTACTTGCTATTTGGGGGTCTGACCCCACTGGTTTTGTTTGGCCAGATTTAGTTTAGAAGCCTAGAGGATCTTTCGTACCATCTACTCGAAGGTGACTATCCGGAGCACCAGAGTACCTGAGTGGGTTCCTTGTTTCATTCTCCCATTTGATATGCACATTATTCTTTTGCGGCGTTTAGCCTCCGAGCACGTGTTTAGCTCGTGTTTTGGTTCTTGACATTTAGCCTACGGGCCAAGACACGATGTGCGTATTCTAGACTATAGCTAGAGCTTATCATGTATGACTATTACTCTTGCTAGTTCTCTATCTTGTATGACTAGCTTCATGATCATCCACGTATAAATGGTTTGGGACACTTTACTATTGTATGTCTGATGATCATACTTCTTGCTCCTTGTATAATTGCCTGTGATTGAGATACCTAGGATTGTTTGACCTAGGATCGACTATTGGCTTGTAGAAGTAACCCCCATGTCTTGACAGCTTATATGTGATTTCAGAGTACTGGCGTACTCTGGCATTACGTAGCTGGCCTTGTCCGTCCCCGCTTGCTAGTATTCTGGTTCTGGAGCGTGACACAGGTTTTAGTGGTGGCCCATGCAGGTCTGATTTATCAGATATGTGGGGGTTACTGATGTTTAGTTATCTCAATCACAATTATCCTTTATTGATATCCTTCATATTATTCTCTATCTCTGATCCTTTGACCTGATATGTGCCTTGATCGTTGATCTCTTCTGTTCCCTAGATTTGATCCTTGTGTCCTTAGCTTTCAGGGGCACTGTTCCAAATCTTTTCGATTACCTTATTTGGGTTATGCCGATGGCAGGTCAGCAATCTTCTGTCAGGCCAGTTATGGAGGATCAGTCTCAGCATTCAGGTGCAGAGTCGAGAGTTGACTCAAGGGCAGAGATGTCAGTCAATTCCGATCAGCCAGCTGTGCCGATACAGTCAATAGTCCGAGCGGAGGTAGTTCCAGATCAGCCCGATGTACCTGCACTCATAGAGATTATCAAGAAAATGATGGAGTCACAACAACGACGAGATTTCGTTCTCCAGCAAAGTATCCAGATGTTGATAGACCGTAGTAGGCAAAGAATACCTAACAAATTTTGAGCTGAAGACTTGCACCCAGAAGGAGTACTGGTTGGAGCCAGGTTGTACCAGTCATCCAGCCAGTCAGCATATCGAGCCCGACCTACTGTGGAGGCAGTACGAGAGCAAGTGCATATAGCAAGGAGGACCGAATATATAACTGAAGGTCGTAAGAGGTACCATTCACTCGTATCTGGCTTTTCACCCCGACGTCCATCACAAGTACCAGCAGACCAACGTCCATACCAGCACCAGGATTTACCGACCATATGTTCCTTCTGTGGAAGGGAAGGGCACACTCATCTTACTTGTCGGAGGGCTAACTTTCTATGTTTATCGTACGGTTCACCTGACCACATTATAGGGATTTGTCCCCGGAGGAGTTCAGCTGGATCTTCATCCTTCCAGCCTTCCAATTAGCAGGCACCAATGCCAGTTCAGCAGAGGCGAGCTCAGAGGCCTTCATCGACACAATCCCGTGCATTCCATCAGGAGAGGCCTCAGCCGTATAGGCAGGCCCAGGCTCAGAGGCACCAAGACCAGTAGAAGTATCAAACAGAATAAGTAGCATGTACCTATTGTGGAAAGATAGGGCATCTCAGATCAGTTTTTTCGGACAGCCAATAGGCGATGCTTCCGTTGTGGAGTGGAGAACCATACAATTAGCACTTTCCCCTTATCACGATCCGCTACCCAAATTGTTAGGCCGGGCCGAGTCATGTCCAGCCTACGCTTGAGATAAGCGCAGTAAGCTGTTCTAGAGATAACAAGATAAGACTAAATGTGCTAACAGTTCTATAAGTAAAGAAGGGTCATAAATGCTCCAAACACAAAAGTTATCTCATATAATAATAAGTCCAAGTATAAGTCCGTAATATAAAACTGGATACAGGTCCAGTTACAAAATATGTTGTCTAATACATGACTACGCTAAATATCCCGAGCAACAAACTAGACGAGTTTCCCCGCAGGTACATCCTCGTAAGACAAAGCCTGGTCCTCGGTAGTAACTCCATAATATGAGTCACAGAGCAACTCCTCCTCAGTAAGAATACCTACAACGTTATCCTGTCAGGACGGGAGCAAGTATTGTTTCTAGCAAACTAATATACGAAACATGAAATGAACATAAGAGAAATAAACTGGAAACATGGCATCTCATAGTCTATCATGTCAAGGACACATATGTCATATAGACAGATGTATATGTAATGTTTAAAACTGTAGCAGGTACATGATCGTCAATAGGTGTACAATGTACAGGGGCACATAATGAAATGTACTTCCGTACAAGTGATAAGGCGATAGATGTACATACGCACAAATCCGCTTTGAGATAAAGCCTACGGCGCAGTAATCATATAAAATAAAACTTTGCTCGGTACATACGTACGGAGAAGGGGGCATGATCAAGTACACTACTAACAGTTTCCCCATAACCCAGATTCTAATCATGTGAGAGATATGTAGAGACTGTTCTAAGCATGGTAGTGACTGAAAGTACAACATGTGAAGATTTAACTTGCTACCCCAAGGATCAACATTTAACATGGTTGGATTCGCAGTTCATTGTTGTAACAGTATGTAAAGTTTGTAGAAGTACTTGCCTTTAGCAAAGCAAAGCAGCGATAAAAATGCTATATATGCCTGATAACTCGTCACTGTAGAAATAAATACATAAACTTAGTTTTTACACTAAGTTAAACACTAAAACACTAGTGGTGCAACACGACTTTCTGACTGGACACCTAGCTAAATGGTGACTTTAGCATAGGAGACCAATGTGGGGTGACACAATACCCAAACTAACTTTCTAGGGTCTTTACACTAGTGCGGGGTGAGGTTCAATATGACTATAACTCAAAACAACACAAAAAGTTGCAAGTCGTAACTATGCAATAAATAAATCAAACTGTACATTGTGTTCCAACAATTTTTGAGATAGACAAAATGCTCAATTTTATATAAAATAAAGTACCAAAATTATCCTTGTTAATTATAGAAATTTATACTAATTTTTATGAAATTTATAAACCCTCATAAATAATTATTAAAAATCAGCAAACATAAATATACTGAAAATGAGTTCTGTTTTCCTATTTTTATAAAATACCAAAAGCACTTATTAAATACTGGAAAAATAATAATAAATTGTCTAAATTAACATAGTATTTAAATACAATTTTTCTCAGATTTTTCCAGCACTTAAAATATATATAAAAATTAATTAATTAATTATTTACTATTTTTGTCCATGTATTCAAAATTGAACCGAAGTCCAGATACAGGACCCAGAGCCATAAATCAAGTCCAATATGACTTGTACAGACTCTGAATGTATTAGACACAATCGGGCCCAAAAACTCATGCTAGGTTTGGACATCAATTGGTCATAATCAATAAAATACAGGAATTTAAATATAATATATTTTTAGAGTGGTAAAAATATACAAGTCATAAAATATATAATAAAATAACTTGTGAAATCTACATAAGAATATTTTTACAAGGTAGAATTTGAAATGAATATATAAATATATAACAACAATATGTATATATATATCCATTATATATATATATATATATATATATATATATATATATATATATATATATATATATATATAAAATATATATATATATATATATATATATATATATATATATATATATATATATATAATTAGTATTTTATTATAATTAGTAAAAAAAAAATATAATTAGTATTTTATTATATATATGTATATGTATATATATATACATATACATATATATAATAAATACTAATTATATATATATATATATATATATATTATATATATATATATATATATATATATTTTATATATATATATAAATATATATATAAATATATATATATATATATATATATATATATATATATATATATATATATATATATAATATTATATATTTATATTTATATATATATATATATATATATATATATATATATAATATATATATATATAAAAAATATATATATATATATATATATATATATATATATATATATATAATTACTGTATATATATACATAAAACAGTGTATACATAATAATATATATATATACAAAAATACATATACATATATACATATATATATATACATATATACACTCGAACTCGGGTCTGGCAAAGGGGGGGTGTTAGGCGCGGTCGGGCTGGCCAGGGGGTCAGCCCAAGCCATTTGTTAGGAAATGGTTTGGGTTAGTGTTAGGTTAGTTTAATGGGTCTAAACCCAATAACAGTTTGGCTCGTGTCCAGACTGTTCAAGACACGAGTAAATGCAATCTGACCCAGTGTCGTGTGTCCGCGCCTAGCACAACACGCACGACACTGTAAACGCGTGTCCAATCCTATAGTTAGGCTTCCCGTGTCCAGGCGATCTCCACGCGTGAGTTCGAGACACGCACGACACGAACTCGGGGTTGTTACCTTCGTGTCCGACGTCGGGGGGGGTGTCGAGGGCACTGGACGGCGGCTGGGGCGTCGTGGACGCGGCGCTCGGGTGGCGCTGCGCTCGTCTCGATGAGATGCGTCTAGTGGTGGCGATTGTGGGCGGTGATGGTTGCTGTGGGGGTGGCGCTGGGGTAGTCGCCGGAGTTAGGGTTAGGGTTTAGGTTTTGTCGGGGAAGAATGAGTGGGGGTAATGGGGTTTTGCAGTCGGGTCTATAGACTTTAGGAAATTGCAGTTAGGTCCAAACCCTACCAGTTTGCAAATAATATTTGCAAACTATAATTAAAATAATTGACATAATTGCAAACCGATATAAAAACAATTTTAAATGTTACAAAGTGATATTAAAACATTTCAAATAATTACAAAGGATATATTTTGACTTAAAAACTATTTAAAAATTATTTACAAATTCTAGAAAAATTCCTAAAAATCATAATAAATTATTTTAAAGCAAAATAGGTCACTAATTTACACTAATTAAACCAAATTTGAAAAACAGGGGCTGACAAGACTTCCCTCATTGAAAAATTTCGTCCTCGAAATTCACAAGGATTGAAGACCCTACAATTTTCTAACATAGCAAGCAATGCAACAAATGACTAAGGCTACGATCAAAACTAACCTCTAAGGTATCAAGCGGGAACGGGTGGTTCCCTCGCAGCGGTTGGGTCGAACAAGTAAGGATATCTCTCCCTCATGTCCGACTCCCTCTCCCAAGTAGATTCACCCAGAGAGTGACGGTCCAAGCTACTCGTACTAAGGGTATAACCTTGTTCCTCAGCCTCTTCTCTCTCCTGTCTAATATCTCCACTAGCTACTCAGTAACTGCAAGGCTTGGTCCGATCTCCAACTCTGAATGATCTAGCACATGGCTGGGGTCCGGAACATATCTCCTCAGCTGAGATACGTGAAAGACATCGTGAACTCCTGCTAGGTTGGGTGGAAGTGCAACCCTGTAAGCTACCTCTCCGATCCTGCCAAGTATCTCGAACGGCCCGATGTATCTCGGGCTCAGCTTGTCTCCTCGTCCGAACTGGATCGTCCCTCTAGTAGGTGATATCTTCACTAGCACCATATCTCCGTCAGCGAACTCCATCGGTCTGCGACTAGCATCGGCCCAGTGTTTCTGCCTGTCCTGAGCTACTCTGAGCCTGTCTCTGAACATCCCGACCTTCTCTGCTGCATCCGTGATCATCTCTGGCCCAAGCATAATTCTGTCCCCAACATCATCCCAAAAAAGCGGTGTACGACATCGTCGTCCATATAGTACCTCAAAAGGAGACATACCGATGCTGGCTTGGTAGCTGTTGTTGTATGAAAACTCTACCAAGTGCAGATGGCTCTTCTATGATCCGCCAAAGTCTAGCACACAAGTCCTCAGCATGTCCTCCAGCGTCTGTATCATCCTCTCGGACTGCCCATCTGTCTGCAGGTGGTACGCCGTACTGAACTTGAGCCGACTGCCCAACTCCTCCTGCAAGCTCCTCTAGTAGTGGGACATAAATTTGCTGTCTCTGTCTGACACGATGCTCACTGGTACTCCGTGTAAGCGAACTATCTGCTGTATTTATAGCTCTGCCAACTTCTCGGTGGAAAGCCCCACCTTGAAGGGTATGAAGTGTGCACACTTCGTCAGCCTGTCCACGATGACCCAAATGGCATCCTTCCCTCCTTGGGAACGAGGAAGTCCTGAGACAAAGTCCATCGTAATTTGTTCCCACTTCTACTCGGGAATGGGTAACGGCTGCAATAGACCAGCTGGCCTCTGGCGCTCCGCCTTGGCCTGCTGGCAAACTAGGCATCTCGAAATGAAACGTGATACATCTTTCTTCATTCCGTGCCACCAAAGATGTTCCCGTAAGTCACGATACATCTTGTTAGCACCAGGGTGAATAGAATATCTGGATCGGTGTGCCTCCTGCAAGACTGCCTCTATCAGCTCTCCCTTCGACACGCACAATCGGCTGCCATGCCTCTGCTACGGTGAAGTCATCCAGCAATCCAGCTAAAGCCTGGGCTCGAAGTCTGCGAAGGCTCTCATCTGTAGACTGTGCCTCCCAGATCTGATCCATCAAACCTGACTGAATGTCAAGCGCTATCACCTGTATCACTGATCCTGGCCGAACTATCTCGATACCGAGCTTCTCCAGACCTTTCCGTAAATGACGATCTATCATCAGATACCATGCCATCGGATGCCTGCTCAGCGTATCCGCCACCACATTTGCCTTTCCAGGGTGATACTGTAAATCGATGTCGAAGTTCTTCATCAACTCCAACCATCATCTTTGCCTCATGTTCAGCTCTTTCTGCGTGAACACATACTTCAAGCTCTTATGGTCAGTAAAGATTTCCACACGCTTTCCGTATAAGTAATGTTTCCATAACTTGAGTGCAAAGATCACCGCAGCTAACTCTAGGTCATGGGTAGGATAGTTCTGCTCATGAGTCCGTAATTGCTTAGATGCATAAGCAATCACTTTCCCATGCTGCTGTAGGACACATCCTAGCCCCTTTCCCGAAGCATCGCTGTATATAGTGAAACCTCCAGATCCTGAAGGTAATGTCAGAACTGGAGCGATCGTCAGCCTCCTCTTCAGCTTCTCAAATGCTGTCTGGCAGTCCTCTGACCAGATGTTCTCTGCATCCTTTCGTGTCAGTTTCATCATGGGTTCAGCTATCCTAGCAAAGTCCTGGACGAACTTCCTATAATAGCCGGCTAAACCCAGAAAGCTCCTGATCTCTGAAACTGACGTCGGAGCCTTCCAAGTCTCAACGGCAGCAATCTTCCTGGGATCCACCGAGATCCCCTCTCCAGTAACTACATGGCCGAGAAACTCCACTCGGTCTAAAATAAACTCATACTTCGACAATTTGGCATACAATCTCTCCTGTCTCAGAATCCCCAAAACTATCCGCAAGTGCTCTGCGTGCTCCACCGGCGTCTTCGAGTATATTAGGATGTCGTCGATAAATACTACGATGAACTTATCAAGATACTGGTGAAATATCTTTTTCATCAAATTCATAAAGACAGCTGGCGCATTTGTGAGACCAAATGGCATCACCAGAAACTCATACTGTCCGTACTTCGTGTTGAACGCCGTCTTCTGGATGTCTGCTGCCCTGACCTTCACCTGGTGGTACCCGGATCTCAAATCTATCCTGGAAAATACTTTCGCCCCACTCAACTGGTCGAACAAATCATCTATCCTGGGCAGAGGATATTTGTTCTTAATGGTGATGGTATTCAACGCCCGGTAGTCAATCCACAACCGAACTGTACTATCCTTCTTAGGCACAAAGAGCACTGGCGCTCCCCATGGAGAAGCACTAGATCGAATGAAACCCTTTTTCAATAGGTCATCAATCTGCTCCTTCATCTCTACGACCTCCTTGGGGTTCACTCTATAGCAAGCCCGGGATACTGGTGATGAACCTGGTACTAAATCTATAGTGAACTCCACATCTCTGTCAGGCAAAAGTCCTGGAAGATCCTCTGGGACTACATCCATAAACTCTCTAATGATAGGGTGTGGCGGTGCTAAATCCCCAACTGTCGCACAACAGTTCGGCTCTAGGCTGATCTCCGGCCCTGCCCTCCTGACACTGAATGGTGCCGTGCCTGGGGGATTGAACAAAATACTACCATCATGACAGTCTATAGCTGCATGGGCATAGCTAAGCCAGTCCATCCCTAATATGATATCATACCCGGAGAGTGGCATCACAAAGAATCGTCCCCTAAACTCTCTTCCGGCTATAGTAATAGAGCATCTATAGATAGCTCTAATGGGCACTGGTCCGCCTCCCGTCATTACTCTACTAATCTCCTCGGTAGGTGTAGCTACTAAGTGGTGTTTATGCAAAAACTATAATGACAGGAAGCTATGAGATGCACCATAATCAAACAAGCATAGAGCTAGAAAAGTATGCAAATAAACATGACCTGTGATGACGTCAGCCAAATAATCTGGCTCCGAAACCTGCTCCGGCTTTGGCTCAAGAGCTAGACTATAAGCCTTCCCATGGGGTCCCTTCTGCTACTGTAGATGTTGCCCAAACATCTGTTGCTGAGTCGGGAGTGGCCCTCTCGGTACCTTGGCTGCTGGGCAGTCCCGAAGCTGATGGGTGGCAGACCCGCAAGCTAAGCACTGCTTCAACCTCTTTCTGCAGATGGAGTAATCATGCCCTAGTCTTCCACAGAATGAACACATAGCTCCCTTCTGCTCCTGCCGGGGTCCCGGGGCTCCAACTGGCGGGGTCGAGTGATGTGGTGTGGGAGGACGGTATGTCTGCTGGTGCAGCGTCGGTGCTCTCGGCTGGAAAGCCTGACGCTTGGACGGTCCCTCGAGGTGTACAGAAGCCGGCCTCTTGCAAGACAGAAGATGCTCCTCTATGCTCCGGGCCAACTCTAGGCTCTGGTAGTAGTCAGTCGTACCGTTCGCCACTATAAGAATGCCAATGTCTGGAACTAGACCATGGCAAAACCTACGCGTCATCTCCTCAGGGTCTGCAACTAGACTAGGAGCGAAACGGCTCAGGCAACTAAACTCTGCCGCATACTCGTCAACAGAACGGTTCCCCTGCTGGATGTTCTAGAATTGTAGCCCCATGGCACCCTAGCGGTGGTCGAGAAGAATTTCTTCTTGAACTGGGTCTTGAACTAATCCCAAGTGGCCCTCCCTCTCGCGAACAGCGGCTCATTCCGGAACCAAACTCCTGCCAAGTCTATCAGCAGAAATCCTACTGCCTCGACCTGGAGGTCATTCAACAACCTAGCTCCAAGGAGCTTCCTCTCTACTGAGTCTAGCCAGTCATCTGCTACTAATATGCCCTCAGTCCCTAAGAACTCCTTGGGGTTCAGACCCATGAAGTCCTTGATCGTCCCCGCTCTCTGTCGTGGCTCTACAGGTGGTGGGACTGTAGAAGCATGGAAAAGGACAAGAAAATCCCATGCGGCTCCAAACAGAAGGAGCCTCATGCGGCTCAAGAATCCTTCAGAACTTTATGCGGCTCGGAACTCCCCAACAGCTCCATGCGGCTCAGGCAAAGACACGTGGCCATACGATGTCCGCTTCTACAGTTGGCCATAAAGAAGCCTCCCAATTAATTGCTCTGATGACAGCTCTGACGCAATGAATGACAGATCTGACACAATGAATGACAGCTCTGACATAAAGCTGAAATAATGATGGCGTGCTCCTTGGGAAAAGAAGAAAATCTTTTATAACTGGCAGGATCCGCCGAGTCCACCCCTATGCGGCTGCCCACCTTCATGCGGTTGCCCGCTTCATGTGCCTGCTTCCTTCATGCGGTTGCCCGCTTCATACGGCTGCTTCCTTCATGCGGCTGCTTCCTTCATACGGCTGCTCGCAAATCATAACAACTAGATTTAGTGCAATCACCATTATTACTCAAATCAAATCAGATTTGTTGTAATTAAGTAAATTGGACACGTGACAGGAGATCCGAGTTTATCACAAAGATTCATGGCAATCTGCATTAATTGCCCATAGGAATTTGGCACAATCAAGAATTAATTGCCTAGATGTGATGCAATCAAGATCAATGGTCCAGATGATTGGCCGCCGACTTTTTAAGGGGGCAATCATTGCAAACCCTAATGATCACACCCCACTCCTATAAATAGCAAGTGCCATTCCCTTGCAGAAGGATCCGACCCAATCTGAAAAAAATATAGCAAGGTGCCATTCCCTAGCAAAAGAGATCCTCTCCACCCGGCTGGACACACAGAGAGACAAAGGCGTGCACAGAAGAGTCTTCCCATCCTGAGAGCATTTCTTTATCAGAGCCAAGGCTACGTCCGATCGTCTAAGGAGTAAGACAGAGCTGTCGTCGCTTTCCCGAGCCTCTATCGTCACCCCCCAGAATCAAAAATAAATAATCGTACTTAGATTGCTGTACCTAGGTTTTCATTCCTAGGCTTTCTTTGTACGAACGAGTTTGTATTGTGAGTCTAAGTACAGTCCTCTTATAAAATTGTTCTGTACTTTTACAATCAATGGCAAACATGATGGCGACTCTGCTGGGGACTAACTTCTCTACGGCTGAGGAATTGGTGATGCAATCGAACGCAGCCAAACTTGGCTCCACTCAACAAATGCTGATTGCCCGGTTCGACCAGCAGGCGTTTGAAGAAATGCTCTCCGACGGGAGCGCTGGCCCGGTCCAGCGGCGAGCCCGCATGAAGAAGGCCGCAGAGAGTGGAGGCCCAAATCATTCGCTCCTCCCCAAGCTCTCGAAGAAGTACTCTCTGTTGCCCGAGACAGCCGAGAAGTCTCGCTTGCACTTCAGACCATAGAGGACTCTGCTGTCCCCAAGTCCGGCAGAAAAAACACTATAATGCTGGACTTGTAGGGGAATAGAGGAACTCTATGCAATCCAAACCGCATAAGGGCACCAGCCGCATGGAGAAGGCTCAAGCGGCCGCAAATGCCAACTGCATGAAGAAAATCATGCAGCCATAAAAGGCAGCCGCATGCAGAAAGCCCATGCGGCCAGATCTTCCAGCCGCATGCAGGCAGCCTGCACGACCATGACTTCCAGCCGTATTCCTGAGGTTCATGCGGCCACCGCTTCTAGCCGTATACAGAAGGCTCAAATGGCCACAAAGGATAGCCGCATGCAGACAGCCTGCACGGCCACTGATCCCAACCGCATACCATCTGTTCCACGCGGCTCACGGTTAGTCTTCGACCGCCTCTCAGGCGATCCTGACTCCAGATGCTCTCATGTGCCAATCTCCGTAGACTCTTCCTACTATGAACCCTCAGGTGCTAGAAGGAAGAAGTCTCGGGCAGCGCGGGCTCGGCGAGCTCAGTCGGCTGTCCCAACTTCTGACTATCAGGGCGTCCCACTGACTATTACGCGGGCCCCTAATGGAAAGTTGTACAGAACTACCCGTGTCCAGCCCCCGGCGGCCAACGAACGGGATAGTTATTAAGAATCTCCCAACAAGGATCGGGGGCAAGTACTTGTGCTACCCCCACATCAGGGAACAGGCAGGAGGCCAACACGCTCATGGGCTTAGAACTCCCAGGCCCACAAAACGGGTGACTTGCGCAATGTGATTCTTCACAAACGCAAGGAAAGAGACAAAAATTTGATGTACAGAGAGTCCTGTCAGGGACATCAATGCATCCAAGTCATTGTCAACTGCTGCTGCAACAAGGCAGTACAAGAAGATCGACGGTCTGTCTTCCAACGGCTGCAACACCCAAGCTTAGAAGATGAGGCGCTTATCATCGCCTCCTACAATTCTGCCCTGAAGATTCCTGGCAGCGGTAGAGAGAAGAAAATAAAAGTCTCCAGTCCAAAAATCTCAACCGGCGTAACCAAGAAACTCTCTTCTAAACGGTTGTCTACCACCGTCACAGGAGGAGTTTACCAAGGTACCCGTTCAAAGATGAAATCTGCCACACTTGGAGATTCGTCATCCACATCTCTAGAAGGCACTGGAGCCGGGGGTAGCACCCCTCCTAATATCCACGACAATCCGGTGTCCAAGAAGACAACCCAGGGGAAACGTTCACCCAACGGATGCAGCAGATCCCAACATCCCCGAGGACGTCCACAATTCTCAAGACGAGGCGAGCTATAATGCTGGGGGTACCACTCTTTCTGAGTTCGAACCAGAGGAGAACATCCCCATATACCCTGACGATTTCTCTGTACAAGGGTATGACTAAGAGGGCACGTCCTCTACGTTCCTTCCATCTCTCCTCATGTGAGGACGGTATTCATGACGGGCAGCAACCAGGACGGTCCCGGTGATCGCCAACGCATCGACACTCTAGAGGCCATACTGCATACCTTGGTCAAGTCCGTGGACGAGATCAAAGCGGCCCTTCCAACTCTGCAAGGAAGGACGCCTGGCCAAACAAGCTTAGGTCCCATGGTCAATGTGGACTCGAACTCAGCTTTACCAAACCCGGGTGATAATCCTCCTGAAATATCGGCCCCCACCGCTGCAGACGAAGCCAGGGAAGTAAGAAGAGAGGTCCAGGAGCTCCGGGCCATGTTCCATGCCCGAGAAAATTGCCAAGACCCCAGGATACGACAACCGTATCCTGCTGCGTGGAGAGATGTCCCCTTCCCACCAAAATATAAACCATTCCACATCAATCCATATGATGGGAAGACATCTGCAAGCAGGTACATCACATACTTTGAAGTCACAATTGACCATCTACCTCATGACGACGCCATCCTTACACGGTTGTTCATTGGAGCATTGGAAGGGGTCGCCTTCGACTGGTACCGCAACTTGCCGGACAACTGCATCCATTCTTTCACCGACTTCAAACGCATGTTCCTGGAGAGGTTCTACGAGGTAGGACAAGATGTGACAATGTCCACCCTCATGGACGTTGTCCAGGGAGAAAATGAGCTGACAAGAAACTACATCGAGCGGTTTCGCCAAACCGCGATGAAGTTGTCTTCCGGTAACCCGGATTCCTCCTTAATTGAAATTTGCCAAAAGAGGTTGCTTCCCACAATCAGCCTCTGGATGGACGAAAGTCAGTTTAAGGATTGGAAGACTTTTATTATTAGCGCCACTAGCGCAGAAGACAAATTGAAGAAAGCTCGCCAATTGGGATTGCATGTCTCGGAAGGAGAAGACAAGGGCAAACGCCTTAACACCAACAGCAAAAATGGGGGTAATCCCTCCAACAATCGAGACAACAAGGGCAAACAGGCTATGGTGGCCGACACAGCGCCGAAGCCTGAACCGAAGCCGGCAGAAAAGCAGTGGCCTCAGTTGACCTACTCCTTCGAGGACGGCTATGTCAAGCCCATCTTGGACATGCTCATACAAGGAGGTCGAATTCAGCTCCCTCCTCCAAGGCGTGAACCTCGTCCTACGGAAATGGAGAGCCCCAAGTACTGCCACTACCATCGCTATGTCCACCATGCTACACATGACTGCTACCAACTGAAGCGATACATCCAGCATCTTATCGATTCTAAGGCCTTGGCCATCGATTTTGAAGAGGTGACCGTAGTAGCCAACATGGTGTCAGTACAATTCGACAACTTCCCAAAGATAGAGACTCAAGATGGAGTAGTACCCGTCCCCAGAGCAAAGATGGAGGTCGCCAACCTTCCACCTCCCCGAGACCAGGCCGCTGGTTTAGTGCCCCTTACCACATCACGGGGGGAAATCATGTGGGTCCATCCAGACTTGGTACCTGAGGTGACTCAGTCCGCACCTCCCTCCACCAGCAAAAAGAAAAATAGGAAAGTCGAATCATGCCGTACAATCTCGACAGATGTCGAAGAAGCTACTGCTGTTGTTACCCGCTCCGGCGCACAAACCTAACCTCCACCGGGTAACTCGGCTGAAGATCATCAGCCTACGGCTACTGATGCTCCAGGACCTTCGCAGCCTTCGACGACCGACAAGCCTAGGCCGAAGGAGACTCGCTTCGACAAGCCGCTCCGAAGAGAGACGCCTCATGGGCTGCAGAGGCCCTAAAACTTCGACATCTTAGCACAATTGGCTAACACACCGGCCAAATTGTTGCTATACGAGCTCCTGAGACTCTCCAAGGACGTTCGCGTCGCACTTAGCGAGGCACTCCAGAATGCCGACGCATATCTGGCTCAATCCAATCTCACTGGGGAAAACTCGCCTGTAGATCTCCGGGACAGCGCTTGCACAGGCGCGATGCCCAATATCGTCTTTACTCCATAGGATATGCTTATCAAGACCAACCTGCATGATCGCCCTTTGTATTACACTGGGTACATTAGCGATATCAAGGTAGACCGGATGCATATTGACCCCGGTTCCTCCATAAGCATCATCCCGAAGAGCCTACTACATCATCTGCGCATCCCAATGCATCGCTTGACGCCAACAAGCACCGCCATCAGCAATTTCAATTCAAGCAGAAGCTATCCGATCGAGAAGATTCGCTTAAAGTGCCAAATCGACGACCTTCAGTCAGAAGTGACCTGTTATGTCATAGATGGGGATACTTCTTATAATATTCTCCTGGGGCGTCCTTGGATACATGATTACATGATCGTGCCCTCAACACTGCACCAGTGCTTCAAGTACGTCGACAAGCACGGCTTCGTGAGGACAGAATTTGCCGACATCGATCCCTTCAAAGGGGTCAAATCCTACTACTCAGACTCATGCTTGTATGAGAAGTCGACAAAAGCATCGTGCCGAAGGAGATACTCAAGCTCAAACTGAGGCAGCAACTAGATCAGAAGAACCTCTGACGATCCACCTCCAAGCCCGCAAACCTGGCATAACTGCACCTCTTATAGCCACTTTGCGTAAGGACGCAATTAGCCTCTCTGCACAGGAGGAACAGATGATAATCCGACTGCCAAGGTCTGGCCAAGCGCCAAGACTGACGACAGAGCCACTGTCAATCAGGCTGCCTAAAGCTAGCCAGCAGCAAACAAAGGAGCTCAATCCCGCTGTCAAGCCAATGACGATTCGTCTTTCCAGAATGAATCGGCAGCCGAGCGCTAAGCCGGGGACTGCTAGCCAGCCAACAACTCCCCGCACAACACCGAGCACCAAACTGGGGGTGGCTAGTACGCCAACGACTCCACGTCCTGCTCCACCCATGGAGCCCCTGATGATTAAGCTACCTAAGTCATCCTCTCAGTCTTCTTTTACACAGGGGGTAGCTGAAGAGGAGTCAGAACTGGCCAAGTTTGTGGCTGCTCACACCGATGTTCCATCCGTAGATGATGTAATCCTACTGGAAAAGATACCTTACTTCATCAATAAATGGCTATCTTTGAATTATCTCGAGCTTAATAAGCATTGTACAATATATGCTATGGAACACGGTATAGGCACTCACCTGCACACACAGGTAACAAATGTCAACACCGCAAACCAACTTACTCCAGTTGAAGACGCTTATCACATAATCGAGGGAGAGGATCATCCAATCATCTTCGGCCGGAAGAATGATCCACAACCCTTCAGGGTAGAAGAAGTTGATCTCGAACCCGACACCGGAAGATTGCCCATTTATCTGTATAGTTCCCAATCCAAGTACCTTATGCAAAAACAAGGATATGATCTGGAAATTATACCAGGCTTGAACTACGGCACTGGACGGCGATTTCCCTTACAATCGCCGGTCCTGGCTGGGAAACCACGAAACTACTACAACAAAACCAGATGTGGGCTAGGTTATGTTACACCGGCAACGACCCCTGAAAGCTCAGACGAGCAATGTGACTGGCATTCACACTCAACCAGATCACCCACTTCCGATTTGGATGTCAGCATCGGGGACATGCTCAGGCAAGTCTGGTCCGTCAATATGGCATTTGCCGATGCCTACGAAAAAGATGAAGACATTTCTGAACTTCTTGAGTTAGAGCCGTGGGCACAACAACTAGATGCGCAGTGGAAGAAGCGGTTCAAATAAAGAGAGCCTCCCACCGAGGATGAGGTTGTACAAGTCGATCTCGGTGATGAGTCCTCTCCAAAGCCCATCTTCGTCAGCAAGAATCTGACGGACGAAGAGCGAGAATCACTACTACAACTTGTCAGAGAATACATCGACGTGTTTGCCTGGAGCTACGAAGATATGCCAGGACTGAACCCCGAGGTTGCACTTCACAACCTCAACATCCGTCCGGACGCAAAATCGTTCAAGCAACAGCAACAACGGTTTCGCCCCGATGTCATGAACGCCATTGAAGCTGAGGTCAATAAACTGATAAGCAGTGGCTTCATCTGCGAGGAACAACATCCAGACTGGGTCGCCAACATTGTACCAGTCCTCAAGAAAAATAAAAAGATTCGAATCTGCATCGACTTTCGCAATCTAAATGAGGCGTGTCCTAAGGATGAGTTCCTTCTCCCTATCACAGACACCATGATCGACAACACCTGTGACTTTAAGCGTATGTCATTCATGGATGGTTTCTCGGGGTACAACCAAATCAAGATGTTCCCTGATGACGAAAAGCATACATTATTTCGAACACCAATTGGTACATACTGCGACACAGTCATGCCTTTCGGTTTAAAGAACGCTGGCGCCACCTATCAAAGAGCTATGAGCATCATCTTTAGATACCACTTGCGCAAGACAGTGGAATGCTACGTCGACGACATCGCCGTCAAAAGTCGCTCTAAGGAAGATCATCTGCATGATCTGAGGACAGTGTTCGACCAGATGCGAGCGCACAATTTGAAAATAAATCCCACAAAATCCTTCTTGGGCGTATCCAGCGGGAAGTTCTTAGGCTTCATCATTACCTCCCAGGGTATCCACGTAGACTCTGAGAAGACGAAGGCAATCATGGAGATGGATCCCCCGAGAAATCTCCGTGAACTCCGAGGTCTTCAAGGGAGGCTAGCCTACATCATGAGGTTTATCTCCAACCTCTCCGGACGATGTCAGCCTTTCACCCACCTCATGAAGAAGGGCATTTCATTCGTATGGGATGAAGAATGCCAGCGCGCCTTCGACAGCATCAAAGAATATCTGACGAACCCTCCAGTCCTGGTAGCCCCGGTTGCTGGAAGACCATTCCTGCTCTATGTACGAGCGATGGAACATTTCTCTCGGTGCTCTGTTAGCATAAAACAATGAGGCAGGCCATGAGCAGGCTATATATTACCTCAACCAAATGATGATGGGGCCGGAGCATCGATACACCACCGTAGAAAAGGAGGGCCTTGCTCTGGTTTTCGCCATTCAGAAGACGCGACACTACGTCATGGGACAAACCATCCATGTCGTATCAAGAGTCAACCCCCTCAGGGTCCTCATGACCAAGCCAGGTGCACTCAGCTCTCGCCTCGCTACCTGGGCAATTTTATTGTCTCCCTACCACATGATCTTTGTCCCACAAAAGGCTGTAAAAGGTTGTCATGACCCGCACCCTAGAGTTAGGGCACGAGAAGTGGGTACGTCCAGCCTACGCCGCAGTGTCGACGGTAGAACGCTGTCCTAGGTCTCATGCATCTAACAGTATAAGGCTAAACAGTTTATACTCCCTGAATGGGGTGACATAGCAGGTACAGACTCAATCACATCTAAGGTAGAGCATGATAAGGATAGATAAAATATGAAATCCAAAAGAGGTACAACAGAGAGAAATCTAAGTGTCTAAGATACACAAATCCAGAAATACATCTCAAATCTCCAAACTCAGATACAGTAATCCATAAAGTAAATACAACTTCAGACAATTGAAATAACTATCTAAACAACCTCTAATGTGTCTCCTCTAGGCTAGCAGGCAATCTCCAAGCTATCTGTAAAATTTATCAACGGGTCCAGTCAGGACAGGAGCGAGTACAGTACATCTCAACAATATCATAACATGTTAGGAAATATAAACATGCTAGAAAGTAAGATACAGGATCTGAAGAAATAACATGATGAAAAAGAGAGAGACTGTAAGTAAATAGCTACAATATATAGAGAACTGTCAGTGACTAGTGATTCAGAGCACAAGATGGTTATGTAAACGGCACGATGTTGTACACGAGTAATCTATAGAGGTTGTACACGAGTAATCTACTGGATTGATTACATAACCACTTCTACTCTCCCTCCTCAATCAATACACAAGGATCAAGCTAAGTTATGTTATTGCACACGAAGTATAGTCGCACACGAGATCATGTGAATACATGAATATACACGATTTCACACGATTTGTACACGAATGTCACGAATACAAGGAGTACACGATGCTCACGATAAAGTACACGAATACGAATACCCGATGTATCCGCTAAGGGGATAACATCGCACAACAAGATCCATATAGTACTAATCCGTGTTTCCAACGTGTCAGCATCATGTAAAGTAATCTAAAGCAGGAAATATAATCCTAAATAAGATATGAAATGATCAGAGAATGTACTCGCCTGATATCTGAATGTCCAAGGTAAAGATACTGTCCGAGGAGAGGTGTCTGGCTCCTAATTAGAACAGCACAAGTCACAACATGTCCAGAAGGGTAATATAAAGCACTACAATACATTCTACATGAATCTAGGTCAAACTAGGCCAAAGTCAACCCTTGGTCAACTCTGGTCAACTGCACTAGCCAAACTAGGTCAAACTAGGTCATGTCCTAACCCAGCAAGTCTTACTAGACCTAACCAAGACTATCCTAGCAAGCACACATCAATACAAGACTATAAAAGCCAACATACACCCAACTCTATATAGCATGCAATTATTCAATACTCAAATAGGCAAGAATTCACATTGGATATACACTAGGTAATTTATTACTTTAAGCTATATATGTCTACACATATATACATATGCATATATTGGTATTCAACATTAGGTCTATAATCATGGCATTTCGAATGGTTATATAAACTTATATATTACAACACAATATGCTAACATATATATAATATACATACATAACTAAGTTAACTATATTCATAAATACTTATTTAAGAGGCTATGTGTGTGTATGTGAACATGGCAAAGGGGCAAGTGAGGGTTAAATGGGCATACATAGTGTATACATATCAAAGAGTGTCAAAGTGTAAGTGAACAAAGTGTCAAGTGTGATAGTGTCAACATAGTGTAAGGGGGTACATGAGGTAATATAGGATTTGTGTTAACATAGAACATTATATCTCATTAACTTGTATATTGCATACATTACATCTATTATTACATTACATTCATGCTTGCATTCATTCATCATTCATTTATTCTCTTGCACTACTATATGCACCATACATTACATACTATGGAACCTACATATTCATTACAAGCCATACTTAAACATGCTTACATTAGATAGGATACTTATACCTCATACATCATTTATTTAACCATTTACTCATGCTTGCATTCTCTATTTAATTACATAATGTATATACATTAACATGGGTTAAAATCAAATAGAACATTATATTACATACAAGGGTGCACAAAATGCATATGCCGAATAGTAACTCCTACTAATAATCAATACTGTACCATCTCAGCATGAATTAAAATCTAGGATTAAAGTATGTTATAGATCTATGTGCTAGCTTTCCGAAACTTCAAACGGATCGCGTTTTTGTTTCCGGAAACTCCCGAAATCGCAAAAACACCGAGAACGCGTTTGTCTTTCGTACAGCTGACACTCAAATAATTCTCCCGAAAGTTACAGAAAGAATTAGGCCTATTAATACATGTTTTTGGAAAGCTAACTTCAATACGCTTCTTTTAAAAAAAATGGAAGATTAAACCGAGCTTTGAGCTAGAAGTTATGACATTTCTAAGTTAGGGCTGAAATTAAAAATGTGGATAAAAATCATGACGGATTTAGATAGTTTGAGCCAAAAGAATACACAATATATATCCTAATTATCCACAACAATAATGACAATAATAATATGAGGAACCACACTCACAAACTTGATTATATAATCATCATGAACCATTTATTACATATATAAATATAGATACACTCTCATTACAATATATATATATATATATATATATATATATATATATATATATATATATATATATATATATATATATATATATATTTTATATATATATATATATATATATATATATATATATATATATACAAATCTATATATGTAACATGAACACATCTATAAGAGATACATGAATGAAATGTAAAGTACTCAAGAACACATCTCTACATATTCAAATCTGAGATTTAATATGAATTAATTCATTTAATCAATATTTTAAATATAAAGTGTGTCCAAGTTTGGGAGTTTTCTCCATGAACACAAGACACAACAATAATACAATAGAAATCCCTAAAGGACACATAATGGACACAAGAGGACACAAAATAGGGACACAACAATGGGGGTCATTCCTATGGTTAAAACTTTCCTAAATGCAAAATGGAGAAATAAAAGAGAAGGAAATATTACCTAAAGGAGAGAATATCCAAGGAGAAAGGCTTTTTCCTTGGGAGAGCTTGAGAGCACTTGGGGAAGAAGACTTCTCAAAGAAAGGAAATGAGATGGGAGTCCTATTAGGGCCGGCCACAATGGTTATATTCCCCCTTCATTGAATATTACAAGTTTGCCCCTCCCTTAGTTACAAGTGTTTAAAACAATTTTGGTTAGGGTTTAGGGGTAAAAGGGTCAAAATAAAAACTCTAAATGGTTAACCTAATAATTAGGATTATGACTAATCTTTCTAACATGACTAATTAAAATGTGGGCCATGGCTAACTAATGCATGGGTCCAACTAGAGTCTAAGTTACCCCGGGTTCCCGTTACAAGTTGGATTGAGATGAAATTCGAACCCGACTCAAATAACCCCAAAACAATATCATAAATAATAAAATAAATATCAAAATAATTCAAAGAGGTCAAATGCAAAATATCCTTAGGCCAGAAATGACATTAAAATATCATAATCACATGGTTAGGCTCTAGGTCAAACAGTCTCTAGGGTTTCACTAGCAAAACGTCAAAACCACAAGTCATTGATTTAAATAATTTTAAAATGATTTAAAATCACCAAAAATCATATCATGAATTAAATATCATTATTAAAATAATTATAAACATGAAATTTCAAAATTACCCTCATTTGGAAAACTGGGTGCTACAACTCTACCCACCTTAGAAAAATTTTGTCCTCGAAATTTAAGATCGATAGTACTCCTTCTAGAGCCTCTAACCTACCCAATATCTAAGGTAACACTTCCTAACACTGGAATAATAAACGGACATCAAAATAGTGTCAATCTAGGAATACCTCCAACACTGCTCTGCTGTACGGCGGTAATGGAACTTCAATAAAATATGGACTGGAACCTATATCCAAGGGACTGGACCTATTTTAAAGTGGTCTTAACTAAGGATGAAAAGGAACTGATCATAGGCTATAGGTATGCTCAAACTATTATCTTCCTATTAACCATCTATTAATACATTCTATTACCATAGGAACGATGCATTACTAAGACATATAGGCCCCTATCTCTCATAACACATTTATACTCACCAAAAGACTAGTACATCCTATCAAGGCTGATACTATAATCTCTCATAAATCTCATAAGCTACATGTTTATAGACGCACATCCCCACATCAAGGACTAACCTATATATATCTACAACAGATACTAATGGGGTGACGTCCCTATTTCCCAACAATCAAGGTCTTAAGAAAATTTATCTAAATCATGCAATTTGAAGGAATAGTATACAAGGTCAGGGCATACCGTAGCAGTTGGAAGTCTCACCTAGGTACACTAATCATTATAGGTCAAAACAGTACTATGGTATCAACACACAAACAATCTAGGGTGTCCTAATTGGGAAGGTAAGGGAACAACAATCATCAAGGTTGTAGGGATGTCTACCATCCTATATAAAAATTGGTAATTAACAAGCAACTAAGAAATTATTAAAAGGTTACTATTCCATAAAATGGCAAAAATTAAAAATTTAGGCACAACAAATCACAAATAGATTTTTGTCTTGACACGATCTAAGTTGATCAATTTCAGGATAAAACGAGATTTGGGCAAGAAGGGAAATCAATGAAATCAAAGTATGAGCACGAGCATCCAATGATGGAGATTCAGGTCATGATTAAATTTAATTCGACTGAGTACGAATACGAGGTTCATAGGCGATGAAAAGATTTCAAGAAGAATTGTCAAGGTTGTCGCGAATGAGACTCTAGGGTCAAGTTTAACTATGTCTCCATTCTCGTAGATTGATACATAAAAAAGTGAACCAAAGTGCAATAGGTTGATCAGACCATCATGTACCGGTTCTGATTAGACAATATGTTAGTGGGTGGCCACCCAATAAAATATGTCATGACCAAGCTCGAAAATAGATAAGCTTGCAAAACTAAGGCCAATTTAGCAGCACAAGATATAAGGGTGGTAATGATGAAAGGAATTACATAGTCCAAGTTTCTTAACCAACGGGTCAAGTAATCAGATAAGGTACAAGGTTAAGCATCTAAGGAAACAAGCAGAACACCATCACATGTCGGGTCGAAAGAATTGAGTCAAGGCTGGATTTCTAATTGAAATAAGAAGAAATTTAGTATAATGGTAGAGGTTATAGTTTAGCCAGTTGACCAGAAAATCATATCAAGAAAATAGAGTACAAGAAGACGGGTTTTAGTGGGACATGATATACCTACACGAAGGTGAGCTCGTCTAGGTCTTGCATATAAGATTTGTTGGAGGGTAACAGCTAGTATTACATTCCGAATATCAAAGTCACGATAAGGAACGTCAAGGATCTCAATTAGAAAGTGGGAGTTCAAGAGGTGGTAATTAATGCACAAAAATAATGAAGATCGAGTTAGTCATCTGCTTCTGATACTCTTAAGTTCATCTGGTCATAACTTGCTAATCATATCTTTACCTCACCAGTCTCCATATAAAAATTTAACCTTTACTTAAACCCTTACCATGACTACCGTAGGTAATTCCCAATTTCCAAACACCACTCGTGAAGCACAGCCCTCACATTTAGGAATCAACATTAACCATTTATTTAAATTTCCAAGTTCTTTCACCTTGTCTTAAATTTGACCCAAAACCTCTAAATCCCGTTTACGAATTCCTTGAACTTGTTCAAATTGTTCTCCTCGTATTATTTAATTTAAATCTCTAGGCCTTACAAAACTTATCTTCCATCATAAAATCAACTTTCGTATTTTCTTCGACATACACCCTTGAATATTATTCTCCTAAAAATATTTCACAACAATCTCTAAACTTCCATAACTTTGTGTTCTCTCTATTCCTAGTCATTTCCTCGCAACATCTTGTTTAATATCCTTATTAAACACAATTAACTTCTCTTTTCCATTACTAACCTTCTACATAGCCTCAGAGTAAAAGTTTTCCCCAGAATCAATAACCAAGATTTTCTAAGTTCTCAAAACTAGGTTGACCTCTGATATCCTCATTAGTTTTGAATACACCTATAAACTATCTCATAACCCCAAAATTTCTCTAAATGTAATTGTTTCCAGATTGGCAGTATACATCTCTTTATTCTATTTGAGATCTTTACCACATTTCTATCTCAAGTTTCCATATGGAACACTCCACATTTGATTTCCTTTAGATCATCATAAAATAACCAGCTACGTCTTCTCTGAGCTACATAATTTACGTCACTTCCTTAGCCTTCCCCATGCAAAAGATACGAAGATTCAAGGGTTTCGAAGTACATCTGGTAGGGACGACAAGATATGGGTAATTAATGTAATGAGACAGAGTTTAAGATAAGAGGTAAATAAGAATGCAAAGGAATAATGGCGAGAAAAAATAATGAAAATATGTTCCTTCTCATCAGTTCAAACGAGAGGAACCCATCAAGCTTAAATTCAATAGCAAGGAATGAGGGTGAATCCAAACAAGAGGAAAAAGAATTCCAATTGAAGTTCAAAATGAGTTTCTCAGGGGTCGTCCCAGAAATCTCTCAAAGAATCCTAAGTGTGATTGAGTACCTTAGATTTGAAAATATTAATCTAAATACAAAATTAAATCAACAACTATAAAATTTTATCAAAATTATCAACTAATACCAGGATTCAAAGTTCTACAATGAATCCACAAAATCAAATTCAAATCAAGGAAAAAGGTGAATAAAAACAAGGAAAAGGAGTTTAAATCGGAATTCAAAATGAGATTCTCAAGGGTCATCCCAGGAATCTCTCAAGGAATCCTAACAGTGATTGAGTATCCTCTCATCCTAACATCTTAATTTATATATCCAATAGCAGGCTCGTAGTAGTACAACAAAGTCGTTGCGCTACTACGAAATCGAACTAATACGAATCTCGACCTGCATGGGCCACCACTAAAAACGTGTCACGACCTGCACCCTAGAGTTAGAGCACGAGAAGTGGGTACGTCCAGCCTACGCCGCAGTGTCGGCGGTAGAACGCTGTCCTAGGTCTCATGCATCTAACAGTATAAGGCTAAACAGTTTATACTCCCCGAATGGGGTGACATAGCAGGTACAGACTCAATCACATCTAAGGTAGAGCATGATAAGGATAGATAAAACATGAAATCCAAAAGAGGTACAACAGAGAGAAATCTAAGTGTCTAAGATACACAAATCCAGAAATACATCTCAAATCTCCAAACTCAGATACAGTAATCCATAAAGTAAATACAACTCCAGACAATTGAAATAACTATCTAAACAATCTCTAATGTGTCTCCTCTAGGCTAGCAGGCAATCTCCAAGCTATCTGTAAAATTTATCAACGGGTCCAGTCAGGACAGGAGCGAGTACAGTACATCTCAACAATATCATAACATGTTAGGAAATATAAACATGCTAGAGAGTAAGATACAGGATCTGAAGAAATAACATGATGAAAAAGAGAGAGATTGTTAGTAAATAGCTACAATATATAGAGAACTGTCAGTGACTAGTGATTCAGAGCACAAGATGGTTATATAAACGGCACGATGTTGTACACGAGTAATCTACAGAGGTTGTACACGAGTAATCTACTGGATTGATTACATAACCACTTCTACTCCCCCGCCCCAATCAATACACAAGGATCAAGCTAAGTTATGTTATTGCACACGAAGTATAGTCACACACGAGATCATGTGAATACATGAATATACACGATTTCACACAATTTGTACACGAATATCACGAATACAAGGAGTACACGATGCTCACGATAAAGTACACGAACACGAATACCCGATGTATCCGCTAAGGGGATAACATCGTACAACAAGATCCATATAGTACTAATCCGTGTTTCCAACGTGTCAGCATCATGTAAAGTAATCTAAAGCAGGAAATATAATCCTAAACAAGATATGAAATGATCAGAGAATATACTCGCCTGATATCTGAATGTCCAAGGTAAAGATACTGTCCGAGGAGAGGTGTCTGGCTCCTAATTAGAACAACACAAGTCACAACATGTCCAGAAGGGTAATATAAAGCACTACAATGCATTCTACATGAATCTAGGTCAAACTAGGCCAAAGTCAACCCTTGGTCAACTCTGGTCAACTGTACTAGTCAAACTAGGTCAAACTAGGTCATGTCCTAACCCAGCAAGTCTTACTAGACCTAACCAAGACTATCCTAGCAAGCACACATCAATACAAGGATATACAAGCCAACATACACCCAACTCTATATAGCATGCAATTATTCAATACTTAAATAGGCAAGAATTCACATTGGATATACACTAGGTAATTTATTACTTTAAGCTATATATGTCTACACATATATACACATGCATATATTGGTATTCAACATTAGGTCTATAATCATGGTATTTCGAATGGTTATATAAACTTATATATTACAACACAATATGCTAACATATATATAATATACATACATAACTAAGTTAACTATATTCATAAATACTTATTTAAGAGGCTATGTATGTGTATGTGAACATGGCAAAGGGGCAAGTGAGGGTTAAATGGGCATACATAGTGTATACATATCAAAGAGTGTCAAAGTGTAAGTGAACAAAGTGTCAAGTGTGATAGTGTCAACATAGTGTAAGGGGGTACATGAGGTAATATAGGATTTGTGTTAACATAGAACATTATATCTCATTAACTTGTATATTGCATACATTACATCTATTATTACATTACATTCATGCTTGCATTCATTCATCATTCATTTATTCTCTTGCACTACTATATGCACCATACATTACATACTATAGAACCTACATATTCATTATAAGCCATACTTATACATGCTTACATTAGATAGGATACTTACACCTCATACATCATTTATTTAACCATTTACTCATGCTTGCATTCCCTATTTAATTACATAATGTATATACATTAACATGGGCTAAAATCAAATAGAACATTATATTACACACAAGGGTGCACAAAATGCATATGCCGAATAGTAACTCCTACTAATAATCAATACTATACCATCTCAGCATGAATTAAAATCTAGGATTAAAGTATGTTATAGATCTATGTGCTAGCTTTCCGAAACTTCAAACGGATCGCGTTTTCGTTTCCGGAAACTCCCGGAATCGCGAAAACACCGAGAACGCGTTTGTCTTTCGTACAGCTGACACTCAAATAATTCTCCAGAAAGTTACAGAAAGAATTAGGCCTATTAATACATGTTTTTGGAAAGCTAACTTCAATACACTTCTTTTAAAAAAAACGGGAGATTAAACCGAGCATTGAGCTAGAAGTTATGACATTTCTAAGTTAGGGCTGAAATTAAAAACGTGGATAAAATCATGACGGATTTAGATAGTTTGAACCAAAAGAATACACAATATATATCCTAATTATCCACAACAATAATGACAATAATAATATGAGGAACCACACTCACAAACTTGATTATATAATCATCATGAACCATTTATTACATATATAAATATAGATACACTCTCATTACAATATATAAATATAGATACACACTCATCCTGCCAGAGAATCCGAAGGAAGCCACTTCTATCAGAAGACATTCCCTCAGATTCTTCTACGATACAGAAACGAAAATGCTGTATCGGCGATCATACGACGGATTACTGCTTCGATGTCTGTCAAATACAGAAGCCAAAGAAGCCGTGTGCGAAGCTGATGATGGCATCTGTGGGGTCCATCAGCCTGGCCCAAAACTACAGGATCACCTTCGCCGAATGGGCTACTATTGGCCCACGATGGTTGCGGATGCAATAGACTATGCACGAAAATGTAAAGCCTGTCAAGTCCACGCAGATTTCATCCACCAGCCATCCGAGTTTCTACATCCGACGGTGGCATCCTGGATATTCGAAGCATGGGGAATGGACATCATTGGTCCGATCACTCCACTTTCGTCCAGAGGACATCGCTTTATACTCGCAATCACAGATTACTTCTCCAAATGGGCGAAGGCTGTTCCGCTGGCAGAAGTAAAGACTTCAAACTTGATCAGCTTCCTCAAGCATCACGTCATCTATCCCTTTGGACTGCCCCGAAGGATCATCCATGATAATGGTCTGCAGTTCGCAAGCCACGCTTTCTATCTGTTCTACGACAAACACCGAATCTAGAATATTGCTTCAACACCATACAACCCGGCGGCTAATGGTCTAGCTGAAGCGTTCAACAAAACAATCATCAAGCTTCTCAAAAAATTTGTGTCATCAAACAAATGCGACTGGAATGAAAAGCTCGGCGAATGCTTATGGGCGTACCGTACTACA
This sequence comes from Iris pallida, assembly GCA_029216955.1. Lineage (NCBI taxonomy): Eukaryota > Viridiplantae > Streptophyta > Magnoliopsida > Asparagales > Iridaceae > Iris > Iris pallida. The sequence goes on along the minus strand of JANAVB010011397.1, from coordinate 23,037,341 downwards.
GTACGGACGGCCACCGGGAACACACTATTCTCTCTGGTATATGGGAGTGAGGCAGTTCTCCCACTGGAGACTCAAATCCCCTCGCTCCGTGTCGCTCTCACCTACCGATTGACAACAGATGATAATCACCATCGCTGACTGCAAGAGTTGGAGGCCCTAGATGAGAAGCGCCTGTTAGCTCAACAGCAAATCGAGCTGTACTAAGCACGTATCTCCGGAGCCTTCAACAAAAAGGTTAAAATCAGAACATTCCAAGTGGGCGACCTCGTTCTGGCAGTTCGGAGGCCGATGGTTATGATTTACAAAACCGCCGGCAAGTTCCAGCCAAAATGGGAAGGCCCATTCATCATCGATGTTGTATTCTCCAATGGAGCTAACCGCCTCGCAAAACAAAATGGAGACTTGCTCATGTTGCCCATCAACGGTAAGTTCCTGAAGAAGTATTATGTCTGAAATGACATCCTCCAAATTTCCTGAGATGTTAGGTTATGTACCCCCTGGTACCGCTGAACCTATATTCTGACTCTACATATCCCAGATTGATGAGTTATGTACCCCCTGGTACCGCTGAACTCACATTTCGACTACAAATATCCCAGAATGGCGAGCTATGTACCCTGTGGTACCGCTGAACTCACATTACGACTTCAAATTCCCTAAATTGTCGAGTTACGTACACTCTGGTACCGCTGAACTCATATTCCAAATCCCAAATATCCCTGATTGATGGGTTATGTACCCCCTGGTACCGCTGAACTCACATCCGACTACAAATTTGCCAAAATGATGAGTTATGTGCCCTATGGTACCGCTGAATTCACATCCCAACTACAAATCTTCTAGATTGTCGAGTTACGTACCTGCAGGTACCGCTGAACTTACATTCTGATCCCAAATCTCCAGATTATCGAGTTACGTACCCGCAGGTACCGCTGAACTTATACTCTGGCACTACAGATAAACCTATATCGTCTCTCCTAGGCAGTAAGTCATGTATGATCATACCTCTGAACTTTTCTCATAAAAAAGCTTCCTCCTTATGATCCAATACCCGCACTCTCAGTGCACAAAAAGGGTAACAGATCCACATATTCTCCGAAATAACCACGTCGATGCTACCTCTGAGTTGTTTCCCTTCCATAAAAAACAAACCGCCCCTCACATAAGAACTTCCACGTCCTCATTACCTCTGAGTTGTTCTATGTCCCCTTCATGGAGCCCACTCCTGCCATATCCTCATTACCTCTGAGTGGGAAGGTTCCATCGAAGAAACCCTCATATTTACCATGTCCTCATTATCTCTGAGTAAGTATGTTGATTCTCTTTCGACTTATTATCCGTACCAAAAAAAAAAAACCCGGGTACGCCAAGGATAATAGGCCCACAAATGTCCTCTGTTGACCACAAGTGTCCTCAGTTGACCACAAATGTTCTCAGGTGACCACAAATGTCCTCTGTTTACCGCAAATTCCTCATCATGCCCCAGGAGCCCAGCTGGTCCATGGCATTCTTTCTCCCGATATAAGGAACGTCCATAACCACTTTACTATGGAATTGTTCCAAGTATCCCCATCAACTTGTTATCTGTACCTAAAACCAAGGTATACCCAGGGTAACAAGTCGACAAATAGTCCTCTAGTGGGGCAAATACCACAACACCATAAACACAATAAGCAGTACAAATGGAGGGTAAAATAAAGCATACTCTTTTATTTGAAAGGCAAAAGTACTACATGTTCTGGGGACTACGTCCCTCTCAAGAAAGGAAAGGAACGAAAACGAAAGAAGGAAAAAAGCTAATTATGGTTCAGCGATACACAATTCCATGAGGCGATCCCTCAGCAAGACAGTCGACCGCTCGAATCCCTGTCTGGCCCGACGCTCAGCCTCCTGAGCCAGCCGTTCTGCGTCTTCTAGGTGCGCATGCGCCCGCCCGCCATCCTCGAGCTTCTTCAAATCACGCTCCAAACCAGCAGAAGCTCGGGAGTCCTTTTCGGCCTCATGGACGATCAGCTCTTTATCCGCACGGGAAGCTTCAAGCTCAGACTCCAAGAAGGCCAGCTTCCTATGGAGTTCGAGGATCTGTTCCCTTGTATCAGTTATTCCGCGAAAGGCGGCCGCTTCCCGAGCTATGCAATCCTCGCTCCTGTGGCTCAGCTGATCATACAGAAGAGATAGGTCGCCGAGGTCCTTCATTATAGTCGGCTTGGACTTATCTCGTATAGCCCTTACCTTCTCCATGACAGTGGTAAGGAAGCCCCGCACCGGATCTATTGCTGCAGACAGATCAGCTTGCCTCAGCACTTGAAACTGGGCCACGAGCTGATCAGCCTCTAACAATTTGGATTCCAGAAGCACAGTTATCCCTGCCCCACCAGGGAGGGCTTTAAGAATATCAATTTGGCCTCGGGCACATTGTCGGCCCAAAACGAAGGGGGTCCCCCGCTCAACAGCTGCTTCGACCCCTCTCTTCAAGTGGCGGAAGAAACTGTCAACTACGTCCTGTGACGCCTCATCCAGAACTTCTGTAGAGGACGGCGTCAGAGGAAGTGTAGCTGGCAGTGTCGAAGGAGATACGCCAGAACCTGCCACCCCTGCCACCAGGGAAACAAATTCCGAACGAAAAGATGTATGGATAGCAGCCAACTCCTCCTCCGCAGCTCGGAGAACCTGGATACTAGACAAGGCGGAGAGGTCGACCTCCGAATCCACATGAGCAGAGGAGGACGCATGGACCATCGATCCCTGCCCCGGTTGCGTCGTCGTCCGATCTCCCGAACTTGAGCCAGCGGGAGGCCCCTCAATATAAGTCAAGAAAGGAGGGGGCACACTCTCTCCCGCCAGATCCCCACTGGTAGAGCCTTTCCTGACAATATCCGTCATGGGCAGTAAAAAGACAGGACCTGTATGTCCAGAGCAACCATCAATCAGCATAACCCGAAGGATGTGATGATAGAGCGAATGGGCCTCCTCACTAGTCAAAATTTGGCTTATCTTACCAGGGGAGGGTTGTGGAGGCTGAGGTTCGCTCACAACCGCCATAGTCCCCTCACCAGTAACCTCCAAGCTGAATTCAGCTGGCTCTTCTGCCCCAGCCGTCCCGGAAGGAGATACGACTGGATCAGCGTCACCTTGATGAAATTCAGCAGTTTCGGGGACATGTTCATCGGAGCCTCCGTCATCTTGGGTCGAGACCTCAGCAACGTGAGATCCCTCAGCCGCCGTCGAGAGAGCCCGGCCCGGCAGAAATAATCCCGACACAAATGACATTGATCAAGGTGTTCAAAGCCGAATTGACTTCAGAAACAGTGGCCGGCTCTCGGGATTCCTCTTCTTCTGACGCCTACAAGAGGAAAGGAAAATGGTTAAGATTAAAGTTCAGGAGAAAGGAAGAACAGAATAAAGATGGTAGTAACTCGATTTACCTCCGAAGCGGGGTCGACGTCCTCGCTTCTCTCCTTTATAGTTAGCTTGTGACGTCTGATCGCAGCCCGTTTCTGGGAGTAAGGAATACCGCCAACATGGGAGATTTGCCTGCTACGTTTCTATACAGGACCAGATGCAACAGGTGGCTGATCCGCCACCATCTCATCTGACATAACAGGCGGCTGATCCGCCCCGACATCTTCCACCGGACGGGAAGAGTTATCTGCATCGTGATCGTCATTCTCTTCGTCCGTAGTTGTGGACTCCGAGTCAGGCACAGGAACCGCATCCGCCCTCATCTTCCTCGTCTTAGACCCCTTGGGCTTTTCCGCCGGGCCAGTACCCACGATGAAGCTGGTACTCGGGTCAAAACTAACAGGAGGCTTGCGCGCCGTAACATGATATAAGGCCGCCATATACAAAATCTCTCCTGGCACCTCACCATCAGGGACTAAAAAGGTGGTTCAGGTATGAACTGTGTCGTAATAATGCCATGCCCTGATACCATCCAGGACGCTACCTTCAAAGCCTAGGCAAGAGCTGGGACTGTCAAAAAATAGCTGGCTATACCCGAACTGACGGGAAAACCTGCTGGGCAAGTAGGGCTCCAGGTAGACGTTGTTGCGGTTATGATATACCAGGTGTGCTGGACGGATATTACGCAGCCAAAGGAGCATTTTCTCAGGTAAGAGGAGAGGAGGTTCGGTACCATCAACATGTACGCTCCTCACTTCTTTAGCAGTAAAACGAGGTACGGACACAAAAAAAGTTGTATCCGTCCACTCTCGCCAGCGCTCTCCGACAGGCTGGCATGGTGCTGTACTCCCAGGGCTGATGGTGGAATCGGAAAAAAGAAAGCGTCATCAGCCGTAACGCCATCTTCTGCTCCAGGCCTCATCAAAGACTGGTTGTGCATTAACAGCCACCCCATCAGATAATGATATGGCAGCTCTATGCGCTCAAAATCTATCGCCGGGTCACGGGCGATGACCTTGGAAGAAAAGGCGCGAAGGCCATGGTGTATGCTGCACACCATGGCCGGAAAAAAGAGCCAGCTTGGCCCCAAAAACCAGCTTTACGGCAGGAAGGATAAAATGGCGACTGATTCTCTCGATGGAACTGGCCCCTCCGGAGACTATACAGTTCCGTAGCCACACCATCAGGAACCCCGCCAAAAGCCCCTTCTCCGACAGTCGCTGAGTACCATAATAAAAATAACTAAAGGAGTCGGACTTACTCCCAAAGGTGTCGCCCGTGGACCTCGATCTCTTGGCAGTTGACACCAAGTGTTGTACCTCCTCATGAGTTTGAGGATCTCGGGAAGAAACTCGGCCTGAAGCGCCTAGTGTGAAAGGGTATATGACCCAGGTGGTGGTGTGAGGAATGCTCCCTTCCGAGCTACCATCCTTCTTGATAGCCGTCTGATGACAAGTACTGTGGTGACATAACAATTCCTGATACACGGTAACAAAGTCCGGGAACTGCCGATCCAAATCCTCGAGCTCTTCGCTCGTAGGGGTGTATACTTCAAAGACCTCTTCCCCCCAGGGCAGCTTGGAGATAACATACATCTCGTGAAGAGCGAGTCCCAGCTCCCCTCCCGGTGTGAAGAAGGTTCCCGTCCGCCGGTTGTACATCTCCAGAAGAGCCATAAACAACGGCTTATTTATGGATAGGCCATGACAGGTGCCCCGAATGGCATGATAAAGGTCGATCTCACGCAGAAGAGTCGCATATTTCTGCAGAATCCACGTGGTCAAGTTGGCCCACGTAGGGATAGGGTTTATCCAGTTCGGCAACGCCAACCGGCCGACGGGATACGGCCCTTTACGAGCAAGCTGGTTCAAGAAGGTATCAGCCTGAGAAAATGTGAAATTGGGACCCGTAACGTTTATAAAGGTACCCGGAGCCAGTCCCATCACGTACCGACTGACCGGTTCCCTTTCCGTATACGCTGAACCCAAATTCCTATTGTAGTGGATGTTTCCCATAAACATCCCCGACTTGCTTAGAGTCAAGGAGTCTACCATCTTTCTGTCTAGCGGTAGCATATTGAACCAGGACAGAGGAAAATAACGTTCTATCGGAGGGATATGGATCTCCACCCCGTCAAGAGTAAAGTCCCAGCTCTCGGATATATCCAGCGCCCGGGTGTTCTTTACAGACAAAGCATCCCCAAAGAGGAACGCTGGCTTCAGGTATTCCCCCTCCAATTGCCCCGAGTTTATTATGGCGCAGAGAAAGTGAAAGGACTGTTTCTTAATAGCATTCAGCCTCTCCAAAGGCTCTTTTGGGAGCTGATTCGTCACATACTAGACTATATGGTTATATCGATAGCCCATAGCCGATTGGACGCGACCCACCAGAGGCTTTCCTGCTGTATTAACTGGCAGATTCACTGAAGAAGGAAAGAAAGAAACAAATCAAAAGATGACTAAAACAAAACTACTGAGTGCTTTAGCTTACATGAGCTTATGCGGCTCTGTTTAAAGACGAGCTTATGCGGTTCTATGTTTTAAAAGAGCTCATGCGGCCCTGTTCGGACATGAGCTTATGCGGCACTAATTAGCGTAAGCTTATACGGCTCTGTTTAGCGTGGGCTTATGCGGTTCTACTTAGCGGAGCGTTATGCGGCTCAAATCAGAGGAGCTTATGCGGCTCAGTTTTAACACTGCTTCATGCGGTCCAGTCCAGACGAATTTATGCAGTCCTGTTTGAGGGGGCTTCATGTGGCTCGATCCAGAGGGACTTATGCGGCTTTGTTCGAAGGATCATTATGCGGTTCAATTTGTGAAGTGTTTTATCCGGCCACTAAACAACTCCCATGCGGCTCAGACATGGGGTATACCCCCATGAGGCTCGGACATAGGACGTACATGCGGCCCATACAATTTGAACAGTTCGACGAAAACGAGGAACGCATTAAAGGCTTGTGCATAAAGTATACAACAGAGCCGTCTTTGGTATGGTTTCAAAATATATGATCCACCCAAACCCTTACCAGCAATGGGGGGGTGAACGTCGGGGTGGACTTCAGGCGCCGTGGCTGATGAAGAAGCCACTCCCTTTCCCTTCGCTACGGCTGCAGAAGACTTGGGGGCCATCGTTGACTGATGAGCGAAGAAGGAAGACGAATACAGCGAGAAGAGTTAAGAACGAGAGAAAGTAAAGAAGTCTACCCTCTCCACAAACCCTCTTATTTATAGGCAGACAAAGGGGGGCTCATGAACCGACGGAACGCTTCGATCCGCGTACTGCAAAACCGACTCTTCAGTCATCAAGGCAAATCCGGACCGACCCTTGGGATCCTGCCCCAAAAGGCGGCTTTAAATCCAAAGCAAATCAAGAACAATAAATGAGATGCATATATGGCAGGGAGACGTGGCAGAGAGCCTATGCGGTCAGACAGTCCATGCGACTAGACAGTCTATGCGGCCAGAAACGACCCATGCGGCTAGGAAGGCCATGCGGCTAAGAAGTCCATGCGGCCAGAACATCCTATACGGCTAGGAAGTCCATGCGGCCAGAAGAGATTATATATAGCCATGCTTCTTATTCAAAGTATTTCAGTTTTTCAAATTGAAAACTTTGAAGGGGGTCTTGTAGAAGCATGAAAAAGGACAAGAAAAGCCCACGCGGCTCCAAACAGAAGGAGCCTCATGCGGCTCAGGAATCCTTCATAACTTTATGCGGCTCAGAACTCCCCAATAGCTCCATGCGGCTCAGGCAAAGACACGTGGCCATACGCTGTTCGCTTCTACAGTTGGCCATAAAGCAGTCTCCCAATAAATTGCTCTGATGACAGCTCTGACGCAATGAATGACAGCTCTGACACAATGAATGACAGCTCTGACATAAAGCTGAAATAATGATGGCGTGCTCCTTGGAAAAAGAAAAAGATCTTTTATAAATGGCAGGATCCGCCGAGTCCCAAGCACCCCTATACGGCTGCCCACCTTCATGCGGTTGCCCGCTTCATGCGGTTGCCCGCTTCATGCGGCTGCTTCCTTCATGCGACTGCCCGCTTCATGCGGTTGCTTCCTTCATGCGGCTGCCCACTTCATGCGGCTGCTTCCTTTATGTGGCTGCTTCCTTCATGCGGCTGCCTCCTTCATGCGGCCGCCTCCTTTACGAAGCTGTTGCCCCCATGCGGCGGCTACCTTTATGTGGCTAGGACTCGGGGACCACCCGTATGCGGTTCACTTAGACCGCACTCATGCGGCTCTGCCGCCCCACTCATGACAGTTGAGATACGTGGCGGTCCTCGCGATAGTTGAGATACGTGGCGGTCTTATCCCCTCGGAGTTATGGCTGCTCGCAAATCATAACAACCAAATTTAGTGCAATCACCATTATTACTCAAATCAAATCAGATTTGTTGTAATTAAGTAAATTAGACACGTGATAGGAGATCCGAGTTTATCCCAAAGATTCATAGCAATCAGCATTAATTGCCCATACGGATTTGGCACAATCAAGAATTAATTGCCCAGATGTGATACCATCAAGATCGGTGGTCCAGATTATTAGCCGCCGACTTTTCAAGGGGGCAATCATTGCAAACCCTAATGATTACACCCCACTCCTATAAATAGCAAGGTGCCATTCCCTTGCAGAAGGATCCGACCCGATCTGAAAAAAATATAGCAAGGTGTCATTCCCTTGCAAAAGAGATCCTCTCCACCCCGCTGGACACACAGAGAGGCAAAGGCGTGCACAGAAGAGTCTTCCCATCCTGAGAGCATTTCTTCATCAGAGCCAAGGCTACGTCCGATCGTCCAAGGAGTAAGGCAGAGCTGCCGTCGGTTTCCCGAGCCTCTATCGTCACCCCCAAGAATAAAAAATAAACAGTCGTACTTAGATTACTGTACCTAGGTTTTCATTCCTAGGCTTTCTTTGTACGAGCGAGTTTGTAATGTGAGTCTAAGTTCAGTCCTCCTATAAAATTATTCTGTACTTTTACAATCAATGGCAAACAGGGACCACGGTACGTTCTTCAGAATGCTCCATGCTCTAGCGGAGTAGGGTGGTCTGCTCCTGATGGGTCGTTAGGAACCCCTGGATCAGAGTGAGCGGTTGGTTCCCGTCGAGTGTGACGGAAGCCTGGGTAGGTATAGTGATAGGTGGTGGTGGGAGTATCGGGTCCTGTTGGGACTGTGATATGGAAGGTGATGGAGGCATCTGGGTTTGTGGATTTGTGACGTGGGGGAATATGGTAGGTGGAGGTGGAGGTGCATCGGTCAACTGGTCAGCTGACTGGATAGGGAGGGTGTCATTCTCAGGTGTGACATACTGGGATGAACGGGTGAGCACCATCTAAATAAATAAATAAAATGACTTATAAGGACTCTTTAAAGTAAACAGTCATAAATAGAAAGAAAATCCAATTGTAATAGCGAGCATGTGATGCGTTTCCTATGTTGCAATCCTAGTAATCTTCTAGATGTTCTAAGCGTCATTCCTAATATTGTCTAATTACCTTAAGTTCCTAATTGCATGCAAGCTTGGTACAATAACGTAACCAAACAATTTAGTCAGAGACCTGCATGGGCCACCAATAAAAATATGTCACGATCTGCTACCCAAATTATTGGGCCGGGCCGAGTCATGTCCAGCCTACGCTTGAGATAAGCGCAGTAAGCTGTTCTAGAGATAACAAGATAAGACTAAATGTGCTAACAGTTCTATAAGTAAAGAAGAGTCATAAATGCTCCAAACGCAAAAGTCATCTCATATAATAATAAGTCCAAGTACAAGTCCGTAATGTAAAACTGGATACAGATCCAGTTACAAAATACGTAGTCTAATACATGACTACGCTAAATATCCCGAGCAACAAACTAGACGAGTTTCCCCGCAGGTACATCCTCGTAAGACAAAGCCTAATCCTCGGCAGTAACTCCATAATATGAGTCACAGAGCAACTCCTCCTCAGTAAGAATACCTACAACGTTATCCTGTCAGGACGGGTGCAAGTACTGTTTCTAGCAAACTAATATACGAAACATGAAATGAACATAAGAGAAATAAACTGGAAACATGGCATCTCATAGTCTATCATGGCAAGGACACATATGTTATATAGACAGATGTATATGTAATGTTTAAAACTGTAGTAGGTACGTGATAGTCAATAGGTGTACAATATGCAGGGGTACATAATGAAATGTACTTCCATACAAGTGATAAGGCGATAGATGTACATACGCACAAATCCGCTTTGAGATAAAGCCTACGACGCAGTAATCATATAAAATAAAACTTTGCTCGGTATATACGTACGGATAAGGGGGGCATAATCTCGTACACTACTAACAGTTTCCCTATAACCCGGATTCTATTCATGTGAGAGATATGTAAAGACTGTTCTAAGCATGGTAGTTACTGAAAGTACAACATGTGAAGATTTAATTTGCTACCCCAAGGATCAGTATTTAACATGGTTGGGTTCGCAGTTCATTGTTGTAACAGTATGTAAAGTTTGTAGAAGTACTTACCTTTAGCAAAGCAAAGCAGCGATAAAAATGCTATAGATGCATGGTAACTCGTCACTGTAGAAATAAATACATAAACTTAGTTTTTACACTAAGTTGAACACTAAAACACTAGTGGTGCAACACGACTTTCTGACTGGACACCTAGCCAAATGGTGACTTTAGCATAGGAGACCAATGTGGGGTAACACAATACCCAAACTAACTTTCTAACGTCTTTACACTAGTGCGGGGTGAGGTTCAATACGACTATAACTCAAAACAACACAAAAAGTTGCAAGTCGTAACTATGCAATAAATAAATCAAACTATACATTGTGTTCCAACAATTTTTGAGATAGACAAAATGCTTAATTTTACATAAAATAAAGTACCAAAATGATCCTTATTAATTATAGAAATTTATACTAATTTTTTTGAAATTTATAAACCCTCATAAATAATTATTTAAAATCAGCAAACATAAATATACTGAAAATGAGTTCTGTTTTCCTATTTTTATAAAATAACAAAAGCACTTATTAAATGCTGAAAAAACTATACTAAATTGTCTAAATTAACATAGTATTTAAATACAATTTTTCCCTAATTTTTACAGTATTTAAAATATATATAAAAATTCAAAAACAGCAAGCAACAGTTTCTGGAAATTAATTAATTAATTATTTACTATTTTTGTCCATGTATTCGAAATTGAACCGAAGTCCAGATACAGGACCCAGAGCCATGAATCAAGTCCAATATGACTTGTACAGACTCTGAATGTATTAGACATAATCGGGCCCAAAAACTCATGCTAGGTTTGGACATCAATTGGTCATAATCAATAAAATACATGAATTTAAATATAATATATTTTTAGAGTGGTAAAAATATACAAGTCATAAAATATATAATAAAATAACTTGCGAAATTTTGCATAACAATATTTTGTACAAGGTAGAATTTGAAATGCATATATAAATATATAACAACAATATTTATATATATACATATAAATATATAGATTTATATATATATATAATATATAGATTTATATATATATATATATATATATATATATATATATATATATATATATATATATATATATAAATATATATATATTTTATATATATATATATATAATATATATATATATATATATATATATATATATATATATATATATATATATATATATACTATATATATATATATATATATAATATATAATATATACACATAACAAATATACATATATATATATATATAAGAAATACTAAATATAAGATATATATATATATATATATATATATATATATATATATATATATATATATATATATATATATATATTTTTATATATATATATATATATATATATATATATAATATATATATATATATATATAATATAAATACTGTATATATATATAACGGTATATATTAATAATAAATAATATATATATACATAAAGACATATAAATAAAAAATATATACATATATATAATAAAATATTAATATATATATATATATATATCTATAATATATATATATATATATATATATATATATATATATATATATATAAAAATATATATTTTTTTATATATATATAAAATATATATTACATATATATATATATATATATATATATATATATATATATATATATATATATATATATATATATATATATATACAAAAATACATATACATATAATAATAAATATATACATATATATATATATATATATATATATATATATATATATTTTTATATATATATATATATATATATATATATATATATATATATACATATATACATATAAAAAATATACATATATACATATAATATATTTTTTATATACATATATATATATATATATATATATATATATATATATATATATATATATATATATATATATATATATATATATATAAAATATATATATATAATAAATAATAAAATAAAACAAAAAAATAAATCAAAACAACAAACCAAAGGGGGCTCGAACTCGGGTCTGGCAAGGGGGGGTGTTAGGCACGGTCGGGCTGGCCAGGGAGTCAACCCGAGCCATTTGTTAGGAAATGGTTTGGGTTAGTGTTAGGTTAGTTTAATGGGTCTAAACCCAATAACAGTTCGGTTCGTGTCCAGACTGTTTAGGACACGAGTAAATACAATCTGACCTAGTGTCGTGTGTCCGCGCCTAGCACGACACGCACGACACTGTAAACGCGTGTCCAATCCTATGGTTAGGCTCCCCGTGTCCAAGCGAACTCCACGCGTGCGTTCGAGACACGCACGACACAAACTCGGGGTTGTTACCTTCGTGTCCGACGTCGGGGGGGGTGTCGAAGGCACTGGACGACGGCTAGGGCGTCGTGGACGCGGCGCTCGGGTGGCGCTGCGCTCGTCTCGATGAGACGCGTCGAGTGGTGGCGGTTGTGGGCGGTGATGGTTGCTGTGGGGGGTGGCGCTGGGGTAGTCGCCGGAGTTAGGGTTAGGGTTTAGGTTTTGTCGGAGAAGAAGGAGTGGGGGTAATAGGGTTTTGCAGTCGGGTCCCTAGACTTTAGGAAATTGCTGTTAGGTCCAAACCCTAACAGTTTGCAAATAATATTTGCAAACTATAATTAAAACAATTGACAAAATTGTAAACCGATATAAAAACAATTTTTAAATATTACAAAGTGATATTAAAATATTTAAAATAATTACAAAAGGATATATTTTGAATTAAAAACTATTTAAAAATTATCTAAAAATTCTAGAAAAATTCCTAAAAACCATAATAAATTATTTTAAAGCTAAATAGGTCATTAGCAACTAATTTACACTAATTAAACCAAATTTGAAAAACAGGGGCCGACACCCCTATCCGATATCTCGAGGACGACCAGCTACACCAGATGTACTATTGCAGTCCTTTCAGTCACCTCAGTCATCACCTCCAACAGTGGACGAGCAGCTAGGGCCAATACTAGATGTTCAACCATTAGCACAGTACCCACCACAATCACTGGCTCAGAGGATCAGGCAGCTCAGAACACAGTTGAATACGCAGTACCAGGAGCAGCTCTAGTATTTGCATGAGGGTAATAACTTGGGAATCACAGGTACCATCTTCATGGCTTTCTTTCAGTTATGGCCTTAGATCTGTCTTTCTGTAGCAGGCCAGGTAGTGGCAATATATCTTGGGTTCTTGTCGGCGGCCTTGTGTTCCTCCGATATCAGGAGTACAACGGTCGGCTTGACTTATTCGATGAGTGAATGAGAGTTTCTCGTCCCACTCTTCTGTCTTCGTATTTTGAGATACATGATATCTATCACATGTCTCGACTACAAAGATACGTCCGGGGTGGAGTCCTGTCCTAGACTAAATTATTGGTACCGACTTACTTTGAGACTTGACCCCTATCTATTTTGGAGTCAGCGTAAGCCAGCGAGGACGTTGGTCCCTACTCAACTGACTAAGGAGACATATTTGTTCGTATGCCTCCAGCCCTTCTTTATTGTGGTTGTGTTATTGCTTATGCATTTATTATATTACTGTTGCCTTTATTAACTTATATGCCATGCTTCGTTTTATGGAGATAGTTGTATTTTCTTAAGCTTTTGTTTTGGTTATCTTGCTCGACTAGCTTTAGGAAATTTCGAGGACGGAATTTTTCTAAGGATGGGAGAGTTGTAAGACTCGTCTCACTGTATCGGTATTTATATACGTATACGTATTTTTGTACTGTGTTTTGTATTTTCTTAATTTTCGGAATGCTTTGAAATTTTTTCCAACTTATAGATTTTCTCCTTGACCGGCATATCGCCAGTGTACTATTGTATGTCGACGGCATGACTCCCATTTTCTGTTATACGTATTTTCAGTATACGTATACAGAATTCTGGCCTTTGTCAGGAAACCCGTATTTTGACTTGTCTTTCTTAGCCTTGTGACTTGGTTTAATTTGGTTTGGTTCAACTTGGTTTGGTTCGGTTTAGTTGGTTTGAGTTGAGATAGTTTTGTATAAAACCCAAACTTCTCTCTCTCCTCTATTATTTTCATTCTCTTCATTTTCTTTCTCTTCATTTTCTCCTCCAACCTAAGGCAAGTACATTTTGCCAAATGTTGGACAAATGCTATTTTGTTTATTATAAACTCTTTCTTACATGGTTATAAGCCACTTTAGAACTTAGAGTTTTTGATTTCTATGGGTGGATTCTTGTAGATCTAAGTTAGTAATATTTTTAGTTTTTCTTGGTTTTGATCTATCAAACTTACTTGTTTTCAAAAACTAATTGTTCCATGTGGCAGAGAATTTGATTCTACATAATTTTGACCTTTGAAAAGTTAGATTTCGACTTATTTTGAGGAAGTTATGGCCAAAACAATATTTGGACATCTTCTATGTTCATCTGTCCTGGTTCTGGCAGGGACGATGAATAGTGTCGTAGGCTTGCATAGTGCCGCAGGCTTGAATAGTGCCGCATGGATAAATAGTGACGTAGGCTTGCATAGTGCTGCATAGATGAATAGTACCACATGGCTTGCATAGTGCCATAGGCTTGAATAGTATCGCATGGATGAATAGTGCCACATGCTTACATAGTGCTGCATGGATGAATAGTATCGCATGGCTTTCATAGTGTCGTAGGCTTGAATAGTGCCGCATGGATGAATAGTACCGCATGCTTGAATAGTGCTGCATGGATGAATAGTGCCGCATGGCTTGAATAGTGCCGTAGGCTTGCATAGTGCCGTAGGCTTGCATAGTGCCGCATGGCTTGCATAGTGCCGCATAGTGCCTATTTGGCTGTTTTTGTTTGTTTTATGTCCTATTTGGCTGATTTATGGCAAGAACTTCTGCCAACTCCCAACATGAAAGTTGTCAATCTTTGTCTTGGCTTCAAGAATCTTCTTGTTTCACTTTAATTGTAGTTCAATTGCGATTGATCACTACAACAGATATGGAATATAATAGCGTGCTCGGAACGCTGTAGAATATCTATTATAGCATATTGCGTCCGCTATAAATGCCCCCGTTATAATAACCCCATGTACAAGAACGCTATAAAAGTATAGCGTTCTAAAACGCTATTGATGGTTTATAGCGTTTACGGCCGCTATAGAGCATGTATAGTGTTTCGAAACGCTGTATATAGCTTATAGCATTTGTGAACGCTATAGAGCTTTAATAGCATACATGAACGCTATTCATCAGTTGTAGCGTTCATGAACGCTATAGACCTTTTATAGCACTGGAAAACGCTGTATATAGGTGGTATAGCGTTTACGAACGCTATAGCTTAGTAATAACATTTGTTTACGCTATAAATATGTTATGGCGTTCCTGAACGCTGTTGAGTTATAGCGTTTCGATATATATATGCTATTGCAAAGTCAAAATTCTTTCATATATCTACATTTCTTTCCTGCTATTATAGCATGTCAGAATGCTATTGCAGAGTGAAAATTATGTATTCGAAAATTTACAGAATGCAGCCCACAGTTACACAAAATGCATGTATTCAAATGTTTAAATGCGAATCAATTACAGAATAAAGTAGTACCAAACATATGTAGAACAACGAAGTAGTACCAAACATTCAAAATCCTTAATTTCTCCATGTAGAACAACAAAGTAGTACCAAACATTCAAATCCTTAATTTGTCCATGTAGAACAACGAAGTAGTACCAAACATATGTCCAAATATTAAACATTAACAGTGTATCAGCTACATATATCCCAAAATATTGACTATCTAACATTTAGCTCCCTTCGAGCCTATCCACAACCAAAACCCCTCAGAAAGCATCCTCTTCCTTCATCCAACCTACACAAAAATAGGGGAAAATCATTAGTGTAAAGAAAAAACCATCTCGAGTGCGTGCATTTTTGACTGAAGGCCTTACCAGTGCACTAAAGATCATTAGTGTAAGAAAAAAATCATTAGTGATGCCTATACAAAAATAGGATTAATCATTAGTGATGCCTTACCAGTGCCTTACCAGTGCACTAATACAAATCATTAGTGTAAAGAAAAAATTACTAGTGATGCACTACCAGTGCACTAATTGGAAAAATCATTAGGCTAATGATACAGTAGAGTATAATTAGTCCAGATTATGCCTTACCAGTGCACTAATACAAATCATTAGTGTAAAGAAAAAATCGATTATGCCTTACCCCTGCTGCCCGTAACAGAGCCCACCCCGACTCCTAACATCTCACACTGTCACAACCACTGACAGTGAAAAGCTTATATAATCGATTATTGCAAATGAACCATAAGTTACAGAGACCAATTAAACCCATAGATTATTGCAAATGAACCATAAGCTTATATAATCGATTATTACCAGTGCACTAATTGGAAAAATTATTAGGCTAATGATACAGTAGAGTATAGCATTTAGAGGTACTGCACTAAAGACGTACCTAGTCCTTTTGGAAGAACAAATTCTGCGGGGCTTGCTTTGTTCACAAATAACTCTGTTAGAGCATGTGTACTATGTCTATCACTTCTCAGTTGACAATATACTTCAAAGAATTGCACGAGTACCTGGGGATGTAAAAAATAGAAAACCGGCTGTTCTTTGCAGCAGCGTCTGCAGCAGCAGCAAGAATTCCAATATGCATTCGGTCACTTGATAATACTGAGGAGGATAGGGCGGGTGGCTGCCTATTGGCACGCGTTATGCCCAAGAGAAGTTGGGATTTCTCGTCTCTGATTTATGGAAAAAAATGTATACACGTTACAGATGATTAGATATTGCTACAACAACATCAATATCAGATATAAATGCTAAACTAGAAGAAACCTTCAAGTGTCGACAAATATTTAGCATACCTTATAAAGAGGACAGAATCGCCTGCAAGGAGTCTTTTTGTGCTAATAAACGCACTCCATCCTGTTGTCAGTAGATGCCTCTTTGGTTGACCTGCAAATTTTGTCAAATTCGTTCAATGATTGTGTTTTGAACAGAAGAAGATGATTTTTGTTCTCAAATATTTTCATGAATGGTCAATGTAGATGCATATCACCTTGAAATGAATGGTCAATGTAGATGCATATCACCTTAACTGATGTAGCCAGCATACGCACAAGCTGACTCTGTGTGTTAACCTTGAAACCAGCTAAAACACCCATGTCCACAAGTGATATGATAACAAAAAATAAAAATGATATGTAACCATCAACAAAGGAGATTGATAAAATAATGATGGAATGCTTAATATAATTCCTACAGAAGAAACACAGTAACTTGAAAATTCAAGTGGTGGACAGCTTGGCAAAAAAAAAATTTAGAATTTAGTGTAAACAAACCTATCAAGATGAATAGCTAGTGTAGACACCAAACTAGGCATATAAATAATCCTGCAAAATAACCAAATTGTAATTATTTAAGTATGTCGACTTTCGACCACAAGGCAAAATAATTATGCTCAATAGATTAATAGTATTAAATAGTCGAGTCCCATTGCAGTTGTGAAACAGACCTGGATTCAGAATCCAAAAATCTAAAATCATTGGCCTATGTCTCCAAAGGAAATAGAAGATTCAACATGTAAGATGACAAGGAAATCACAAAAGAATGTGCGGTTTCTCCTGAATACTACAGGAAAACCATTGCCATAACGTTCAACCTGTCATGAGAAATTCATATGGCAAATAACTAATCCCAAAACCAATTCCATCTTCGACAAGTTCTTCTAATTCATCAATGTCTTCTAATTCATCGTCAATATCCGCACCTCAAAGCCATATGAAGTATCTGTCATGCTTCAACTTTCTTCTCAATCTAGATCATGTCGATGACACTGTCAGCAGCTCCCTTAAAAAGGAAACAGCAAACAACCATGAGACTGCCAACATAACCCTCAAAACTGTTGAATATCACATGCAAGGGAATTAAGTTGCACAAAGAAACTCAATGATTAATTCCTTTTTTAAGAAAGTTAATGGTTGTTCTACTATGCATGGAAACCATTTTTCTTTATGTACAGGTGCAAATTCCTCAGTGGATGATCTAGCACATATAAGTTACCAAACCATAAACGAAAATGGAACTTTGAGTACATATCTAATGAGATGGACAAACAAAAGTTAGACTATAATCAGGATGCAAATTCTTAATAGGGGTATATAATATAAGTTGTATATAGTTTTGATACTAAGGCTTTCCAGTAACAATCATAATGTTGCAAAGATATTTGTACCCGAACATTGAAGCTATAAACATCGCTTTTCTACTTGCCATAGAATACCTGGAGACGAGCAACTAGTTTCTTAGGTATCCTTTCAGAAATTTTCTTTCAATCTCCTTTCTTGACAGATTCTTCAAACTTGTTAAATCACTCGGACATGTAACAGAAAGGAAAAGGATTCCAAGCACAACATCATATTAGCCAATAATAGGTCAAAACAACCATTTACATGAAAGAATATAATTTCCATTAAGCTACAGTTAAATCAACTACCTATGTTAAATCAACTACCTTTCCTAATAATTTAACATTTCTTGAGAAACCAAAACTGTTAATTAACTGAAGAGCTTATTCAGGTAAACGGATTGTTCACTAAGAGAAAATCTGTGTAATGTGATGATTGCTAGAGGAATAATCAAACTGTTAATTAACTGAAGAGCTGCAATGAACTGTCCACCACAACCACAAGTAGGAATAATCAAACAGAAATAGCTACAAGGATATTTGTTTCCTATCAAGTAGTTCTAGACAAGAAACTAGAACAACCATCAACAGGATTAATAAGAAAATATACGTCTCCATGGGTAAAAAATGTACATATCTTGAAAAACTGCTCAACCAGATATGTAAGGGTTGGGAGAATTGGATACAGCTAAAATTCATAGAAAATGCTATATGGTTCAGATTGACAACCACATGAATGGAGCTTCCACCAACCTCGGGTTTGTAAGTGCTAAAAAAAGACTTAGGAATCAAGGATTTAAATAATGAATATAGCTTCACTTTTGTTAACCAGCCACCACATGCCAACAAGGCAGCTACCAAACCATTCGGAGTGAATTCCCTTACATGTAAAATGGTCATGTTTTGTAGGCACTGGTGCAAACCAGTGATACAAGGCCTACGTCTGATATAGAATAGTATGACAAATTTATCTAGAAAAGGATAATCAAAAAGCATCATATCAATACCTACTTTACTGTTAAGAACATAATTGTATATAAACATAAGATATTAATAGGCACCTCATATTTTGGGCAAAGCAAGCAAGTATAATCATTCCAGCATCAACTATATTACCACACTTCTTGACGTCAAGCTTTACAATTTCCTACATCCCAGGGCAATGTCATACATAGAGAGCAACAAATGAGACCTGAGAGCACCCTCAAGTCTCCAGCTAACATCTGAATTATTGCATTTATGCTTGTCTATATATGGCTTTTCCTTTTGTCAGATAGCAATATAAATATAAGTATTCAAGAACATATGAAATTTTCATTCTATGTAGCATGTATCTAAATTTCAAGGCTTGAAATATTAGACGAAATCAATATATTTCTATGTATCAGGTATTTACATATGAAATTTCCATTCTATGTAGCATGTATCTAAATTTCAAGGCTTGAAATATTAGACAAAATCAATATATTTCTATGTATCAGGTATCTATATAGACACATGTATCAATATTCAAGAACATACGAAATTTAGAACATAAAAGCTAACAGACTAACCTGATTCATATGAGAATCAGAACTGGTAGGTCACATGATCTCAATCAAATAATTACTCTTCTGTTCAAGATGAAAATTCGCAAATACTTAAAACATGAAGATGGAGAGTTCTACTTGTTTTGAGCATACCTAACAAAGAGGCAAAGGCAAAATATAACAACCTTTGCAGGTGGATTGGAATTTTTGATCGAAGGTATTGAGGAAAACAAAGCTTCATGTGTTCAGCATTATCACAAACAGCTACTAGTACCTTCACTTCTAACACCAAGCCTGGGAATCAAAAGAACGAGTAAATAAATCAAAACTCAAATAAGTAATCATGCAGACATCGCAGAGCTCAACAGCATTGTCTATGTTGTGTCCAACATGCGTCCGACGGGAAGCAAAACAAACATGACACCGATTTTTGGAGATAGAAAAAGTTGTAATTTTTATTAAAAAATTGTAAATCAAAACATGTTACCAAATTTTGGGAATAATATTGCAAATCAATGCATAATAATTAATTTTGGGAATAAAGTTTTTTATACCTGATCGTTTGCGGGCGGTGGAGGAGGGTGGTCGTCAGTGGGCAGAGGAAGCTCTGGTGTGGGCGTAAAGAGGAGAAGGAGGGGGTCTAATATGGGCGGTGGGCCGGCGGGGCGTCGATGCGAATAGCGGACGGCCGGGCGGGGGGCGCCAATGCGGACAGAGGACGGCAGCGGATGACGGGGCGCCGGGGCTGAGTTGTGAGGAGGAGGGAGGCCTGGGGTGTCGGCTGAGTTGTGAGTAGGAGGGAAAAAATTTGTGAAAAAATTTAGGTTTGGAGGGAGGAGAACAATGACTTGGTTTTGGGGTGGGGAATATTGGTTTTAGGGTTTGGGTTAGCCACTGAAGTTTTAGGGGGGAAGGGTTTGGAGAAAGAAATTGGAAAGGAGGGAAATGAGTTTTGGTTTTGAGTTTTGGGGGGGAAGGATTTTTTAGTGTTCGGCTGAGTTAGGTTTTGGAAGCAGTTGAATTTCAATGGCTAGTACGTTGACACTAATATAAAGATTATTCCAACTCCCTAGCAACCAAAAATATCAGTTTCTAAAAAAATTCAAAAATTTATCAACAATCCAGCGACGAAATTACGACGAACCATCTCATCCATTAAACTAAATTGTTAATTAGTTGAATCTTAGTCGCTAGTAAGTCGCTAAAATAGCAACGGATATAGGTTAGTCGCCGGGTTAGTCACTAAATTACCATAATTTTGTAGTATAAAGACTCTCACACATAATAAGATCCCTCACGAAAAACCCAAATAATCCCTCATGAAAACCCCAAATAATCTATCAGTCGGTCGGTCGGTCTTTAGGGTTTCGTGAGGGGAGAGAAAGACAGAGAGAAAAAGATGAGGAAGAGGGAGGGTTTCGTGAGGGGAGCGCTACCTGAGGAAGAGGGAGGGTTTCGTGGCAGAGAGAAGGAGGGGGAGGGTTTCCGGAAGGGGAGGGGTTTTCGTGACAGGGAGAAGGAGGGGGAGGGGTTTTCAGTTTGGCGTGCGGGTTATGAGGAGTTGAAGGATTGGAGGATAATACATTAAGGTTTTTTCAAACATAAGACATAGCATTTTTCTAGGGACGGTACCAATTTAATTTCTAAAAATCCAACGGACGGGATCGCCCGCTATCGAGAACGCTATAAATTATATAGCAAAACCGAATCGCTCCTATAACTTATTTTTTAATATAAAATAAAAAACTGTGTTGCTTCTTCCATGATTGGAAGAATAGATAGTTCAATTGTGAGCATTCGATTAACTCGGCTAACCGAACCGAATTACCAAATACCGAATTCGGCCGAAAATCGAATAATAAAAATTGAAACCAACCGAAATATCCTGTACCGAACGGAATAAATCTGTTCGATTTTCAGTTTATTTGGTTTAACCAATATTTCTGTTTATTTATAATTTTTTTCTCAATATATATAGTAACTAAATATACAAAGATATATTTCGTATATATATTACTAAATTTTTGTATTCGATTTACCAGGGAGAGGAATTTTAGATAAAATTTCTGAAAGGTTAGTGGGATTAAACTGAAACCGAATCCCAAAACTGAAACTGAAACCGAATAAGAAATTTTAGTATTTTCGAAACCGAAACCGAACCGAACCGATTTTTTTTTCAAACCGAACCAAATCTCTTATTCGGTTAGGTTCGGTTCGGATTTCGGTCCAAAAACCGAATAATTCTCACCCATAGACATACGGACATAGCAACGTTCAGAAAAAAAAAACTATACCTTTAACAGCGTTCATAACACGCTATATAAAGTTCTGTTAACAGCACTGCATAATGAACGCTATTGATAATGACATTCTAATAGCAGGGAGGCTTCAACACTATAGATAAACTGCTATTGTATGAACGTTTAATAGCACTTCAATATGAACGCTATGGATGATTATATTATAATAGCAGGGAGGCTCGAATGCTATAGATAAACTGCTATTATATTCTATTTTAATAGCACTGTGGAAGGAACACTATTGATGATGACATTCTATAGCAGGGAGGCTTGAACGCTATAGATAAACTGCTATTGTATACCCTATTTGTTGTAGTAGATAACTTCAAATCATAGTTTTGATCTTTTTGGCATATTTTTTGTACTTGACGTTTTGAGGTTTCCTTCGAATGTAATAAAATCTTATCATGATTAGATGATTTTGTACAGTTAGAGAATAATTGTACCCCCCTTATATTCTTAACACTAGCACAATTTCAATTATTATTTTTGTCAAGTAGTACTTCTATTTATTTTTTCTCCCATGCCATGATACGTCTTTTATCTAATTCTTTCTTACATGTGATCCTTGTCGCATGTTTTCTTTCTTATATAGTGGCATGTTGGGGTGCACTCATAGTTTATTTCTTTTCTTTACTTTGTATGCACTTACGTTACATGCCACTTCTTTGCTTGCATGAAGGTAGCCCGTCGTGGTGCACTCATGCTATACGTCTCTTCTCTACCTATACTAGATAGTGACCCGTTATGGTGCACTCTAATACATGTCTTTCTTTGTTTACATGATGGTGACCCGTTGTGGTGCACTCTTGAACATGTCTTTACATGCTAACATGATAGTGGCCCGTCGTGGTGCACACTTAACCGGCAACTTTAACATGATAACTCTTGATAGTGGTCCGTTGTGGCGCACTATTGATATGAACCTAACATGACATGTATAATCAAGATGCTGTTACGACGGCTATTCTTTTTGCTAATACAACTCTTTTGGACACCGTGGTTGAACGTATTGTGTATGCATGCACAAACTATATGTCTCGTCTTGCATCATGTCTAGGACATGGATTTCTGATTACCACGATCAGGGATTTATACTGGATCTGACTAGGTTAATGACTAGATTAATCAAGTAGTTCATATAGAGAGATTTTCCAGTCACAGGCGATCCAGTTATCTGGGCACTTTAATTAGACTTGTAGCCTGCCGTCGAGTAGGACGCATTTTCAGCACACTGTCATGTGTTGTACCCCTAAGTCACCATAGGATACATTTGTCTCCTGGGCGATGTATCCACCTAATACAACTCTCAACCTGCGGAAGGATAACTGGATAGCTGCAGGGCTTATGACTGTGGGAATATCTCGTTGCATCTTGTTAGTAACTAGGCTTGTGATAACCCTAGTTAGTTCATGTATCAAGCCGTACTCATTGCTTGGCCGTGTATGATGGATGGAGTCAGTCCAGTCCAGTCTAGTTTTTTCTAGGCAGTATCCGTATGTTTATTTCAGTACATCATTATTTATGCTTTACTTTTGTCGATAAATGATTAAAGACGAAGTTCTGTTCAGGAGAAGGGTTACAACCCCTGTCCTTGTTTGGTTTATGGGTTGTAACTTGGATTCCGAAATAGTTCCTAAGTCATCGTGTCATTTATTGTCCTATTCAGTACCCACACGCTATACATGCTTCTTATGCTAAACATTGATTAGAGATTAAGTTCTGTTCAGGAGAAGGGTTACAACCCCGATCCTTGTTTGGTTTACGGGTTACAATTGGGCTTCTGGAATAGTTCCCAAGTCATCTTGTCATTGTCGTTCTATATAATTATTACAGGTTCTCATGCCCTAGTTACATAACATGCTCACAAGTCTCAGTAATCTAACATGCTCACATGTTCCACTTACCGTACATGTTCGCATGTACCATTTCTCTTACATGGTTTAGCTATGTCACAAGTTCTCTGTTTAATTTACAAGTCCACAGTTTACGTTATGTCACATGTTAATTAATTTATGCTCCAAGATGCTTTACTTATTATCTTTCTAGGTTCGGGATAAGTGCATTGGAGGTGCACGAGTCTCGATCTATTTTTACTTAATTATATCTCTAACTATTGCTATGTTAGCTATTGTTGGTTTTAGTTCATAGTTTGGCTTCCTTTATGGTACTTGCTATTTGGGGGTCTGACCCCACTGGTTTTGTTTGGTCAGATTTAGTTGAGAAGCCCAGAGGATCTTCCGTACCATCTACTCGACGGCGACTATTCGGAGCACCAGAGTACCTGAGTGGGTTCCTTGTTTCATTCTTCCACTTGATATGTACATTATTCTTTTACGGCATTTAGCCTCCGAACACGTGTTTAGCTCGTGTTTTGGTTCTTGACATTTAGCCTACGGGCCAAGACATGATGTGTGTATTCTAGACTATAGCTAGAGCTTATCATGTATGACTATTACTCTTGCTAGTTATCTATCTTGTATGACTAGCTCCATGATCATCCACATATAAATGATTTGGGACGCTTTACTATTGTATGTCTGATGATCATACTTCTTGCTCCTTTTATAATTGCCTGTGATTGAGATACCTAGGATTGTTTGACCTAGGATCGACTGTTGGCTTGTAGAAGTAACCCCCATGTCTTGACAGCTTTTATGTGATTTCAGAGTACTAGCGTACTCTGGCATTACGTAGCTGGCCTTGTCCGTCCCCGCTTGTTAGTATTCTGGTTCTGGGGCGTGACATATGTCCCAATCAAGTAGTAAGTTTAGCACAAAGATTTATTGTTTTTTCCGATTCAGGTGTAATTTATAGTTCTACTTTATTAATATGCATTAACCTCTTAGAAAGTATAAAAGACTGATTGAAATTATGGCTATTGCATTGTATTTCAACCAATTTACTTGTTTAATTTCTTACATTGTTGCTTGAAACATTGAAGAGTGACTATCTCACGCCTTGTATGTAGTATGTGGTTCAGCTCAATAAATTTCTTGCATGCCCTAGAAAAATTGAACTTGAATGTTATTAAAGATCAAGGTGTAGCAATGCAAGGGCAAATTGTTTGCAGCTTCATATGATTGATACCATAACATTTTCACTATCATAAATTGATTGGAAGAAGGATGCGTTGTTTTATTTATATAATACTATATGTTGTCTTCCAAAGTCATTTTTGGCTACACAATGACAAACAATTTCTTATTTGTGTATAGGTACTACTCCATGTACGGGCATGTTGAGAAGCTAGCAACAGAGATCAAGAAAGGTTCTACATCTGTGGAAGGAGTAGAAGCTACACTGTGGCAGGTTTGTGCTCATTGGCTTCATGATAACTGAATATAAGTCACCTTTTAGTCAAAGTAGCTAATGACGCCTCTGCTTTACAAGGTATATATGACTAGTACATATCAAATTGCAAACGAAGAACTGTTAAGGTATTATCTGCTCAACAAACCACTGAGTGCAGTAGGTTCGCTGAGATCATATGGTGTTAAACTGTTCCAAGAGTTAATACTTTGAATATAAAAGTTAGGTATAGAATTGTACCTTTCTATTGAGTAGGTGGAGTTTCCTGGATGGTTGACGTCTATTCTTGTCATGTCCCGCACCCGGATATTCGGACACGTGTACGTGGGCCACGCCCAGCCTACACCGCAGTACCGGTGGTAGAACGATGTCCAGTACCTAATAAATATCTACAACATCTATTTTATCTACTATAACAATATGTAATCCAATCACATACATCTAGGGAAGAAATGAATAAGAAAGATGGTAATATCACAAAAATAAACCAAGTCTACAATGATCGTAAATGACAAGAATGTGTCAGAGGCATAAACTGACGACGAAACATGAATCTAAAATAAAGAAATAATGGCCTAGAGCTTCCAAAAGGCAACTCACTGTGAAAGAATATCGAGATCCGTCTTAGCTAGCATCTTCCTGTAGTCCAATAATGTGGAGCATAACAATTCCTAATATTTGTCAACATATCTAGTCAGGATTGGAACGAGCACATTTCCAACAACAGTTCCCAATAAATGATAAGTTCTATGTAACAATAAATAGAAAGAATAAACACGACTAAAATAGAATATACATGATAGTAGCATGGCAAGGATAAAGCAGTAAACTAGGGCAAGAATAAAGAGAACTGAACATATCATGTATAAGAGTCAAGAAACAACTATCTACGTGAGTGAATATTAGCTTAGACACGTGGCCGGCTTGGGAACTTGCACAAGGTCTATTGGACTGGTTAATCATACGTGAAGTATATGATTAACACTCACAATGATCTATACAATGCACAAGGAGGGTATTGACCACACGTCTAGACTAATATTCCCCCGCCCCTACTAGTATAGTGGACCTAACCATGACTCATTACGACACGGAATTCTAAGAGAAGGTAGCAAGTCTTCTCGAGAATCGGTGTCCATACATTACACAAGAACTACAAGAAGGCTTACACAAGGTACACCAAGGTAAACCAGGAATAACAACTCATGACGGGATCCGTAAATACCAGTCCGTATGACCAATGTGTCAAGAATCATGAATATCTACACTAGATACAAGAAACAGAGAATGTACTCGTCGGGTTTTGAACTGAGGAATCAATACTGCCACTCAATGAGCCTCGAAGGGTCAACTCGTGCAATAGTCTCCTAATGCTGAAACAGACAATACCAATGTGTTCAGAATGGTCAAATTAGCTAGGATACCCTACCCATAATTCCAATTCTAGACAAAGGGACAAAATGGTAATTTTAGACAAAAATGATATCCGTCGTTGGACCTGCTTTGCACCAAAAAATGTGCTGGTATCTACGGTCTCTAAAGTCGCCAAACTATATGTCTACGGGTCCAGTTTGATGAGACGAACCCAACCGTATGTCCAAAGTTGGATTCCGATGGGCCGTGCACAATTTCGCCCGTTGAATCGGGTCGCGGGCCCGCCAAAATTGCGTTTCGGTCGACCTTCTTAGAATCGGACCAAACTTGACGTACAGGACCAAAAAAATGACCCAGTCCTGTTGGCACAAGTTTCGTCTCGATTTGACGAACGTGCACAAAGTAATTGACAAATTCGTAAAAGGGTCGATATGGGATATCTCGACGGATACGCACTGATTTCATTGCGCATACGCGGCAAAATCGAGTTTCGTCGAATCCCACACGTCCGCAACATCCATATGTGCCTTTCGATGCCTACGGTTTGCGACCAAGTCGTCCGGTTTGTCGGGACGCACGCTGTATCGGGAAAATTTTCCTGAAATTCGGGTTTTCGGAACACTGTTTTTCCTGATTTTGTAAATCAGTTTTCCAGAAGCACTATTTATAAAATCAGGAACTAAAAGGTGGGTTATGGGGTCCTATAGGTTGTCTACAAGTCCCTTCAAATAGATTTTTAAATCTGTCGAAGGATCGGCCAGAAATCACATCCAAACACAGCGATTCGAGATCCTAAAACTGTCCAGTTAAACATGGTTTTTCGACAACTTAGTGTCGATTTTCCAGACAACAGGGTTAGGTATAAGCAAATCTATCTAATGGGACTCCTAGAGGGTTATATCTGCTACACGTGGAAACTTACGGATCTCGATTTGATCGAGCGTGCACGAAGAAATGAATCGGAGAAGGCGAGTACCTGAAACTGTGTTTCTGCGGCTGTGTGCACGCACGTGTGTTGCGCGCGGCTGCGGGCGGATGACGACGGCGCTCAGGAGGTCGACGGCGACGGGAAGACGTACTGGGTTGGACGGCTAGGTTTCTCTGAGATTCTCTCTCTCTCTCTCTCTTAATCACATTATAGAGGGGTTCGGTCTTTCTAGTAGATATGTTCTACCCTACTCATATAACCTTAGACAATCACCATCTTATAAAATCTGCACCAATATAGATCTATCCTACGACAAAATATAAACAAAACTACCACAACTGTTGTAGCTACTGAGGAACACCATGTTCAACGAATTCATAAATGTAGCAAATGCATTGGTCCGTCAAGGGCATCGCCAAAACATGTAGGGGTCGTAACGTATCCCGAATGTTGTCCTTGGAATATCTTCTCACCGTGCATTCTCCTGATGGTTTCCCGATCTCAAGTCACCTTTAAAAAAAATTTGCTCATGTCAGCTGGTGGAACAGGTCGATGGTGGAGTATACTTTTGGTTACTTGAACGATCTTGGACTTCAAATGATGAATCCGTCTGAAGATGACGAATGTCGACTTATGTCAAAGTGTAGTCTATCTATCAAGATTTTCTAAGGATGAGACTAGCTAAACTTCTTGGTCTAACTTATGCTACCATAAAGGTCTTCTATCTCGGTTCCAATCAGCTTACTCGCCTATGTAAACTGAGTTTCCTCCAACCGTCGCTTCTAGCAACATGATGTTACATAATAAAAATGTGGTCTGCTAGGCCTAGCCATCCTTGACTGCTCCTACGATTCTTTTCTCTTTATTTCTTATGTACATCTTATTCAAATAGAATTGTTGTAACTATACGTCTTTTGGAATTTCTATCTAAACTATGTTATGGAAAAGGGTTCAACATCTCCACGATTTTCTATTCTACTCAAATTAAGATTCTTAATTTTCCTCTCAAGTCCTTAGTTATGTCTATCTACAAAAGTTAGGACTACCAAAAATAAATTCCTAATCACTATGTCATTCTTTTATCAAATCTCCTTATTAGTATGATTAACAACTCACCCTTTCTAGTCTATAGAAAACTATTTAATAATCACAAATACGCCTAATCCTTCTATGCTTGTATACTAGGTAATAGGGTATGTTAATGCTAGACAATGCTTATATGTCATACCTTGGCAAATATTTACCTACTGACTAATCTTCTAGTCATGATTGTTGATAGGTCATTTCAAAGTTATTTCCCTTCTACTTAGAGGCATGTATAGTCTAACACAGTCATATCCATTCTACATAATATCCCAAGATTACACTTTGGTACGACCAAACATCACTTATCCCTTTGATAGAAATCTTTCTAGTAAGGTCTTTCGGCCACTGTCCAGTGGAACTTCATTTCTTGACCTATGCCTACCATCATGATTTTTTTATTGTTAACAAGCAAAACTTCCTCCGCCTCAATGTGACCATAGAATTTCTATAAGGATTTTTATCTATCTTAAATACAGTGCTTATAGATTTATCCTATCCATAGCAAGACTTTCGAATCCTTTCAAATGTAATCTTTTCCTTGGGTGATCACATTCTAAATTGGGAACCGTATCAACCTGTAAAATTATATTAGTCATTCTTCCAAATCACTCCCATCATTTAGATTGATAACCATATCATACCTTCCTTACTAAACCAAATTAAACCTTGTTATACCTCTATCCTATCTCTATCTAACATAGATAAATAGTAGAATGATTGCAGTCCATTGCTCCTAGAGTCTCTCGTTAGGATTAGGTCAGCTATATGAATTCTATATTACCAATCCGGCCCACTTGGTCTATCTAATATGGACGTCTATTTAACCTTTATTACCTTAAACAAGCAATCCCTCTTAAGATGCTATAATAACTACTTTCTATCCTATGATTAAAAAATAATCCAAAGGAGTGTCAAACACAAGCATTCGTCCTTCCGAAATAGAGAAGGTCATGAGTTCATGGTAAGGAGTTCAAGAAAGATGATCGAATGCAATTTTTAACCTTCAAGAGTGATAGATAAAATCAAAAAAAAATTCAAAGCAATCGTGGATTGAGATCCTAATATAGTATCATATTACATTCTTATTCGGTACAGTAACATAACCGAGACGATATGCTCTGACCTGCATGGGCCACCATAAAAACATGTAACGCCCTAATCCTAAAATACTTCGGACCAAGAATATAAACATGTTAGCTACGTATCAAGTGGACTCAAGCCCAGCTCGAATACTTATACTATCTAAGTTAGGTATTTATATCTCTATATCCCTATGATAAATCTATATATCAATCCATGGAGGATAAATCCTTCGTAAGACCAAGTGTACTAATGTTGGTCAGACATTAACATACTGGATCCCACAAACAAACAATAATAGACAATATATAATAAAGTGGACCAAACTCTATTATAATTGTTTGGGCAAGCTTATAACAAAGAATAAAGCTTACAAAACAAGGCCATGTCAGCAAAATAAAATGACAGAAAAATAAATATAATGTTGTAGGAACATAATCAAGATATTAACCAAATATATATATATATATATATATATATATATATATATATATATATATATATATATATATATACCTGAGTCGAACACAGCAACACCACCTGGATCAGCGAACTTTTCCTGCAGAAGCGACTACCTGGAGAGATCATCAGGTCCTCAGAGGATATAGCTAGGTACATAGTATACATGCCAAGTAACAGTAAAGAGAATATGTAATATGAAAGGTAAAACTACCATAGCCATCTAAATGTACGTATGTAGTTGAGGACAATCCTGATACGAGGCCCAGCTAAACTGGCAATCACTCATGGCACTATGTCGTGATACCAATGAGTGAACACAAAACAACTCCAAGGCTCTGCTATAAAGAACCTGGCACACGAAAATAGCCAAACCCCAAATAAGGAGACAAGATCACGAGTTACGACGGTCGGATACTTCGGTAGAGTCCTCCCCATCCCATGTTCTAGAATTATCTAGTCAAGTCAAGTATAAATCATGTACAAGCAACAAGTCATGCAAGCTAGTACTACATGCAATCATGGAGTCAATAGCTACAAATATCTCTTGCCAGACTCCATATCATATCATCATCATCCATCGTGTCCGTGTCCTGTGGTCTATCGTGTCAATGGATACGAATTTAACATATCGTCATGTTTAATGTCGATACTCGATATCCATAAGTAGACATCAGCACCGAATACTAATAGGGCGCTAAGTACTAACTATTTCTACGTCATGATATAATGAAGATAGAAACAAAAAAACAAGTAAATAAAGGAACATAAACTAAAAACTTGGTAAGGTACACTTGCTTGGAATATCTCGATGAACTAGCAATGAACCGTCTGCAACAGAACTGACCGGTAGTCACGAGCTCCTAAAATATATCAAAAACTACTATCAGTGCCAACTTGATGATGTCATACATATTATATACATACATACTTTATATTACGATCTGCACCCGAATATTTGGGCACAAGTACGTGGGCCAGCCTATACCACAATATCGACGGTAGAATGCTGTCAAGTACACAATATATAACTACAACATATATGATCTACAATAATAACCTGTACTCAAATCACATACAGCTAAGGAAGATATGAAATAGGAAAGATAGCAATAACACTGAATCAACTAGAGTCTACAAATGATTATATAAGACAAGAACGTACCAGAGGCGAATCCGATAACGAAAACACAAAATAATAAAGAAGTAACGGCCTAGAGCTCCCAAAAGTCAACTCACGGTCAATGGATCATCGAGACCTGTCTCAGCTAGCATCGTCATGTAGTCCAAGTATGTAGGGCATAACAACTCCTAAAATATGGTTATCCAGTCAGGATTGGAGCGAAGTACATAAACTAACAGTAGTTCCATTAATTTGACAAAACCTATAAATAACAGTAAGCAATAAAACACATGATAAATAAGTAGAACTGAACAGAAGATAGTATAGGATAATCATGAGAGCATGTCATGGTAATAATGTATTGTAAGTAATCAGGAGTAAGGATTAGGCTAATCTAGAATAGAACATGTACTACTACTAAACAGTGCCTTGAGATATTAGTTTATTATGTGATCGTCTTGGGACTAGGATTAGGCTATCCATATGACCGGCTATGCACAAGTTCAAGCACAGGTAAACCAGGAATTAGGCCGACCATACATGGAAGCTATGCACAAGTACAAGTAAGGTCAGGCTTCACCCTACGTGTGGCGAGGGTGAGTTATACACAAGTGAGTAAACAAGTAGGGGTATAATCTCCTAATATCTCTCCATTTCCCCGACTAGTATAATGGATCCAACCATGGCACGTTACGACACGAGATTCTCTAAGAGGGTAACAAAACCTCTTAGGAATCGGTGTCCATACAAGCACAAGAACAATAATCAAGAATGAGTCATGTACCAGTATACCAGGATAACCAGGAATAACATCTCATGATGTGATCCAAGTAATACCAATCCATGTACTCTCGTGTCAGGTATCAAGCATAACACTACAAACTGATATCATAGAGACTATCAAGGTAATGAAAACTATCCGAGAATGTACTCACCTCAATTTACTAGAGTCGATGTGCACGACACGAACGTGTCAACACTGAATAGGTACGATGCTATGCTCCACAATATAGCCCCAAACGACGGCACAGACGGTTCCATCGAGTCCAGAATAGTCTAAATAACCTTGTTTGGTATATAGAAGCCCAAAGTCAGAGTTAGGCACGATAATTAAATCAAGAAATA
Source organism: Iris pallida (assembly GCA_029216955.1). Classification (NCBI taxonomy): domain Eukaryota; kingdom Viridiplantae; phylum Streptophyta; class Magnoliopsida; order Asparagales; family Iridaceae; genus Iris; species Iris pallida. The sequence goes on along the minus strand of JANAVB010011397.1, from coordinate 23,004,950 downwards.
GGAAACGACTATAATAGTCGCGATTTATGATTTTTAAAGAAAAGCATCGCTAAACACATATAACTGTTCTGAAAGTTACCTATAATACTTAGAGAGGACATTTTATAACTCAAATTATTTTTTGAAAATCTTATTAGGAGTATATATAAGCCCAAATGCCTTATTTATTAATAAGGGCCCCCAAACTATTTATAGTAAGGTTAGTTGGAATTAATATATAAAAGAGGCTATAAGTCCAGGAAACAATTTATTTATATAAAACCTAAAATATTAAATTAGAAGTAATAAGGACTATACTGGCCTAGTCCTATGGCCGAAGTTTTTAATATTATATAATATTATAAAAACCCCTTCCAAGAACTAAGCCCATAAATATTTATCAAAATATTAAATCATTTTAGTTATCAAGCAATAAAATATATGAAAATAAATATATCAGCCCCATATCTATAGGTCCAATTTTTGCTCTGCACCCTAAACCCATAATATATGAAAATATTGAATACATTTACCATTTGGCTTGAAACCCAACTAAAAGCCCAAATTGATATTTCAATTAAATCCAAGTTCTAATAGGCTTCTCAGTCCATCAAATAAAAACTTAATTAAATTTATCAAATACCATGGGCTCTAAGCCCAGCCCATATATTTAATCAGCCCATCAAATAACTAGTAAAGAAAATTTACTTCTACTAATATCTAACACTAAGCCTCATCCCTATATCCTAATAATAATAATCATCATCATAATAGTGACATTAACAATAGTAAATTCCTACTTACTATCATTAGAAATTAGAAATAACGATATTAACTAAACCGTAATTATCCCAATAAATGGGGCAACAGATGGGGTGTATGTTGTTCATTCATTATATTCTCAAATTCCACAGAAGAAATCGAAGAGAGAGAAGAGAGAAGGGGGTTCTCACCCAAGGGGCGGCTACCCACCAGCTTGATGCGGTGGCTCACACCGGGGAGGCCGTCGTCAAGGGGGCTAGAGAGGAGGACCACAATCGCGATGGAGGCGGTGCGCTCTCGAAGAGGCGATCACCACTGGAGGACGGAGATGGTGCCACTTCACCGGATCTAGGTCGAGGCAGTCACCGCGGCACGGCTGCCACCAGATCTGTAAGGGGTGGAGCGGATCTGGCTCTCCTGGCTCGGAGGCGGCAGCATCTCCGTGAACTGCCAGGCGGGAAGGGGGCGTGGCTCGGTGAACGCGGTGGAGGTGGTCACGCACGGGATGGTCACGGCGTGGTGAGTGCACAGTTGGTTGGAGAATTCCCTTTATTCTTTCTATTTTTTTCATCTTTGTAGTGATGGTGTCGTTTGTGGGGTGGTGTCGGCGATGAAGAGGGTGTGTTTTGCTAGTGGTGGTGGAAACACGGGGTGGTCAGATAGGCTTGGGGAATCGAGGCGTAAATGGTGGCGGTGTGTGGTCGTGAGGAGTGGGGGTGCTGACGAATATCGGGGTCGAAGTTGGCCGGGTGGTGGGATGTTGCATGTGGTGATGAATGTTATCCTGGACTAGTGTTGGTCGAGGTGGTCTGCAGTATCTGGTGGTGGTTGTGATGGTGATGAATGGAGAGGGTGGTGGTTGTGTCGGTTACAGTGGGCCGGGGTGGCGATGGCAGCGATGGTGCTGGTGTGCTCGTATGGGGACAGGGAGGTGAGGCAAATGTCATCGGGAACAGAGGGTTGGTGGCTCGCGGCTACAGTGTAGAAATTTAGGAAATTTAGGTTTGCTATGTGTAATATTGGGGAGTCCCCAATATATATAGTGTAGTGGGAAACCCTAAGGGCAAGGATGTAAATGTAATATAATTAGAAAAAAAATAGTGGAACATTAACTACTAACACTAATTGCTAACCACTAACATTATTGTTATCCACTAGTTTAATTAGTTATTAGCTAATAATTTATTTAGATAGTCGTTAGTAGCTAATTACAGTTTAGCAACTAATTATCTATTATTGGCTAAATTCCAAGCTCTAGCCCACAATATTCCAAGCCAATGGCTTGGTAGGCTAAACTAGGACCGAAATAGTCTTAGCATGACACGAGGAAAATATAATATTACAATTTATCGAAAACTTTAGGATCCAATAAAATAAAATAAGTATATTTATTTAAATAATATTTTTTTATAAATCTTTTATGTATCCAAAAATAAATATTTATAACTTATATAGGTTTAAGGAAATGAACAGGGAGATTCCAATAGAATAAAATTTCACATAAAATACTTTCATAAAAACAAATACTCCAACAAAATACTGATAGCATTATACGATCGAAAATGCGCTTCAAATTAGAATTCTCATTTTCAAGATTTAGAAAAATCTGAAAAATAGAAACATGCACAAATTCCAAAATTTTCAAAATTCGGTTAACGGAGTTACAAATCTACCTCCTTAAAGAAATTTTGTACTCGAAATTTAAGGTTAGCAGGGGGTCAAAACACGATTAAGAGTTTAGTCAATAACTTAGGCATGGTCAAAGAATGACGATTTTGGCACGATCAAGATAATCAATTCAAAATCACTTAGGCAGGTCTAATGCTTTTGGCACGCTAGAATCGTAATATGAACAATATTGTTCAGGCATGATTTAGGAATAAACTCAAGTCATTCAGGCACGATCTCAGTCATGGCTAAGAGAATCGAAGGTAGAATTCAAAATCGCATAGGCACGATCAAGATCGAAGCTTAGTTATGACCAAAAATAAAGTTTCGACATGATAAGATTTGGAGTCACAGTCTTATAGACAGGATTTAGAAAATAAATTCAAGCTATTTAAGCGTAAAGTCGCGACTAGAAAAATCAAAATCGTTCAGTTACGACCAAGTTAGGATCAGGTCTAAGTATAGAATGAACAATATGATCTAGGCTCGATAAGATTAGATTTAAGGTTATATAAGCACGATCAAATATGGAAGCAACGCGATTTGGCACCATTGGAAATAATCAAAGGTTTAGCACGATCAAAGTCCAAGGATCAAACCACTTGACCACGTGCAAAATCAAGGCTTAGACGTACTTAAGAATTTGGAATGCTTAAAATCACTTAGACACGATTTAGGATATAGCTACGAGAAAAATTAAACCTAGGCATGATTTGGAATAAAATTTGATCACGAGTGACTAGTGAATCAAAATTTAGGCACGATAGGAAAAAATCTATTCAGACATGATCACACCCAAATTTTGGTACGACTAAGTTCATAATCAAATCGGATTATCGTGGTCAAAGATCAAAAAATTTAGGCACAATTTATGAGTTAAGGTTAACACGTACAGTCACGATTATTAGAATCATGACCGTTGGAATCAAAGTCATATAGTCATGCCAGGTCATCTAGGCACGCCCAATCATGAAGAATAGTGACTAAATCAAATCATGATGAACACGAAACTAGTCATTATTAAGAATTTAAATCGAAAGTTTAGGCGCGATCGATAGTGGCATTTAAATTCAAATATGATCATAATCGAAATTTCGATGCGATCAAGGATAAGGTCAGTCTAGCCTTAATCCAAACAATATTTATATATGATGAAGAACATAGTCAAAGTCTAGGCATGACCAATAAATTGATGGAAATCCAGGTCACAATTAAACTTAAATCACTTGAGTATGGTCAAGATTCAGGAACCTTGGCACGATAAGCAAGATGATCAAATCGATTTGGTTACGATCAGGGTGAATCACAATTTAGCGATATTGAATTTGATGATCGATTCAAGGATAGGGAATCAATCTCTTCCACTAAGATAGGAAATCAAGAGATACAATTTGCAGAAGGAAGTCAAAGTAATCTTCTTACACTACTACTAGGTTATCTCATCATCCTTTGCCAATTACACCTTCATCTTACAAGTCCAGACATACCACTACAAAATCATGATCTTCAATCTTGAAAATCAACACTTTATATGACTACTACCAAAAATTATATCTTCGATCATGAAGATAGAACCTTTCTATAAATACTATAGGCTTGGCCTTTATTCCAAAGGCAGTACCCGTGAAGCATACCATTTCTTATAACTCTTTAATTTTTTTATCCTTTTCCATGTAGTCATCTTGAAAGTCCAAATTCCTCTACCTTGTCTTTACTTAGGTCTAAAATTCCTGAATCAAGGTTTATAAAATCCTTGAACTTGTTCAAATCACACTCCTCGTATTACTTAAATCTAATGGCACTATGCCATATAAAAATTTATTCTCCATTATTTAAAAAATAAACCTTCACATTTGCTCCAACCTATACCTTCAAATATTATCCTTCTTAAATATTAAACCTTCACATTTTTCCATAACTCAGATTTTTTTACCAGTTCTTAATCATTCTCCAACCAATCTTTTGTTAATTCATACCATCTCTACATGTTGTCGTAATCTCTTTTCCATGTATTCTTGGATTCCTACATTCAGTATCCTAGCCTTGATTCAAATACGAAACATCTCGAGAATCAGTAACTCAAAATATCAAAGTTCTTAAAACCAAATCGGTCTCGAATATCCTCATTAGTTCTAAAAATGCCACTACAAAATATTACAGTTCCTACCATCAATGTACATTCAATTTCTCGAAATCCTCCTACGTTCTTCCTAAAGTAATTCATGCTCAAAATAATTCTCTAAGTGTAGTCATCTTCCAAGTTGATACTACCGGTTTCTTTATTTTTTCTCAATCTCAGTTATATCCTTATCTCACTAATTCTATCTTAATGTCCAATGTTTTATATCCTTACCAGGACAACACTTGATAACGAATTTCATCCCTTCTGAGCTAGATGATTACGATACCTCATCGACCTTTCCTAAGTAGAGAGATACGAGAATTCAAAAGATTTGAAAGTGTAGCTAACAGATTTAGATATAAGATAGTTTGATGGATGCAAGTAGGACAGAGTAACCAAGACGAAGAAAGTGATAAGAGAAGTTTATCTTGCTCATTTGGTCATAACGGAGTGAACCAATTTAAGATATGATCTGATAACCATACACGTCTACCTGAAAACATGTTAGCCAGAATATTTGCCACACCAGTAAGCATAGCTGCAATAAACGATAGAGTCCATTACTAAGATATATACCCTATAATCATGTTATCTAGAATTCTCACCATGCCAACCGGTATGGCTGCGAGAAACTCTAAAATCTATAACTAAGATAAGTATACCCCGAATCAGGCTCTACGTTTTTGTCATACCAGCTAGTATGGCGGCAATAAATTCCAGACTCCATAACTAAAGCAGATATTTATCTTTCACACTGTCATCATCAAATATGTCATCAGAATATACATTAATTTAGTCCATATAATTCATCTCATTACTAAATCAAAGTTAACAATGAACACTAAGATTCAATCAACGAACAAGGACTAGTAGTCGAAAATAAGTGAAAACATATTTCGAGGTAGGGTTTAGAGCGAGATTCTCAGGGGTCGTTCTAAAGGTACTATCTTGGTCAAAATTTGAAATTTCTTGAATGTGACCTAAAATAATTCTCGACCTTCATATATAAGAATGACTAATCATTTTCTGTCCTCAACCTAAATGGTATATAAGTTCAACTTCTACTCTTTTGTTCCTTCTAGAGTCCATAAAACTTATCTAAATGCAAGAATAGGGTTCGGCAATGGACAGGTGTTTCAAAAATTAGGATAAGCAAAAACCAAACGAAATAAAAATAGTCTCAATATAGTACGAAGTAAGATTCTCAGGGGTCATCCCTGGAATCTATCAAAAGTTCCTAATATGTGATTGAGTACCAAAACTTCTAGAATATTCTATAACTCAAACTCTTCTCCTAGGGCAAGCTCACAGTAGTATGACTAAGCCTAAGTACTACCACGACTTCACATTAGTTGCAAAGACGGACCTCTACGGGCTACCATAAAAATGTGTCATGACCCACACCCAGATATTTGGGCACAAGTACGTGGGCTATGCCCAGTCTACGCCGTAGTATCGGCGGTAGAACGCTGTCAAGTACCCAGTATATAACTACAACATATATGATCTACAATAATAACATGTACTTATATCACATACAGCTAAAGAAGATATGAAATAGGAAAGATATCAATAACACAGAATCAACTAGAGTCTACAAATGATCATATAAGACAAGAATGTATCAGTGGCGAATCCGATAACGAAAACACAATATAATAAAGAAGTAACGGCCTAGCGCTCCCAAAAGTCAACTCATGATCAATTGATCATCGAGACCTGTCTCAGCTAGCATCGTCATATAGTCCATGTATGTGGGGCGTAACAACTCCCAAAAATATGGTTATCCAGTCAGGATTGGAGCGAAGTACATAAACTAACAACAGTTCCATTAAATTGACAAAACCTATAAATAACAGTAAGCAATAAAATACATGATGAATAAGTAGAACTGAACAGAAGATAGTATAGGATAATCATGAGAGCATGTCATGGTAATAATGTATTGTAAGTAATCAGGAGTATGGTGTAATAGCAGGTGATAATCTAGAATAGAACATGTACTACTACTAAACAGTGCCTTGAGATATTAGTTTATTATGTGATCGTCTTGGGACTAGGATTAGGCTATCCATATGACCGGCTATGCACAAGTTCAAGCACATGTAAACCTGGAATTAGGCCGGCCATACATGGAAGCTATGCACAAGTACAAGTAAGGTCAGGTTTCACCCTACGTGTGGCGAGGGTGAGTTATGCACAAGTGAGTATACAAGTAGGGGTATAATCACATAATCTCCTAATATCTCTCCATTTCCCCGACTAGTATAATGGATCCAACGGGATGGTCCCGACGAGGTGAGTGCACAGTTGGTCGAAGACTTCCCTTCATTCCGTATATTTTCTTTGTGGTGATGGTGTCGTTTGTAGGGTGGTACATGCGGTGAAGAGGGAGTGTTTTGCTGGTGGTAGTGGAAACATGGGGTGGTCGGATTGGCTTGGGGAATCGGGGCGTGGACAGTGGCGGTGTGTGTTCGTATGGAGTGGGGGTGCTGACGAATGTCGGGGTCGAAGTTGGCTAGGTGGTGGGCTGCAGCATGTGGTGATGAATGTTGTCCTGGTCTGGTATTGGCCGGGGTGGTCTACAGTATGTGGTTGTGGTTGCTATAGTGATGAATGGAGAGAGTGGTTGTTATGTCGGTTACAGTGGGTTGGGGTGGCATGGTGGTTGCTTGATGCCGGTGGTGGCTGGAGGGGTGATGGTGATGGTGCTGGTGTTCTCGTAAGGGGACATGGAGGTGAGGCAAATGTGGTCGAGAACAGAGGGTTGGTGGCTGGTAGCTATAGTGTAGAAATTTAGGAAATTTAGCTTTGTTATGTCATATGTGTAATGTTGGGGAGTCCCCAATATATAGTATAGTGGGAAATCCTCAAGGCAAGGATATAAATGTAATAGAATTAGAAAAAAAATAGTGAAACATTAACTACTAACACTAATTGCTAACCACTAACATTATTGCTATCCACTAGTTTAATTAGTTATTAGCTAATAATTTATTTAGATAATAGTTAGTAGCTAATTACAATTTAGCTACTAATTACCTATTATTGGCTAAATTTCAAGCTCTAGCCCACAATCCAAGCCAATGGCTTGGTAGGCTAAACTAGGATCAAAATTGTCTTAGTCCGAAACGAGAAAAATATAATATTACAATTTATCGAAAACTATATGATCCAATAAAATAAAATAAGTATATTTATTTAAATAATATTTTTTATAAATTTTTTATGTATCCAAAAAATAATCTTTATAACTTATATAGGTTTAAGGAAATGAAAGGGAGATTCCAATAGAATAAAATTTCACATAGAACAGTTTCATATAATCAAATGCTCCAACAAAATACTGATAGCATTGTACGATCGAAATTGCGCTTCAAATTAGAATTATCATTTTCAAGACTTAGAAAAATTCAAAAAATACAAAAATTTGAAAATTTCAGAATTCAGTTAACGGTGGTTACACTTTATATAGTCTCGCTAGGTATAGTCTAGTTAACTAACACATAACCATATATATAACCATATCTACTATAGACAATATTATGATATCTTGATAAAATAATAATTTATAAACTAATTATAAGATAATAATTCTAAAATATTTATAAACATTATTTAATCATAATATATACAAGAAATAATTATCTAGTTAGTATGTCTCACTAAGAACACAATATGGACAACTTACCAGTTTATTTGAATCCAAATTATAATAGAAAAGTTTAATGTTTTAATTCTGAAACAAATTAGAAAATAATAAAAATTATGATTTCCTATCAAGGGTACATGATATGCATCATAGAAAAATTATTACGAAGTGGGTTTTAAACAACTAGGTTCAAGGTATCTAAACTAGTCTAAGTTACTACCTTTGTTGCTTTGATTCACAAGTAAATTATGAATAAAATTATAATAAATTATAATTTAAAATAATTCTGGAATATTATAACTTCATATAAATTAATTATAATAAACATAGTTGACATGGTTATAGTTACTGAAAGAAAGTTGTAGGCAACTAGTGGGACATATCAGAAATTTGGTTATAGTTTATATCACTTATCATACAAATTTATTTAATTTAATAATATAAAATTAAACCAAAAATAAATAATATCTAGATATAAACATCGTAGAAATTTTATTCGAAATTTTGGGTTGTAATATACCACAAGTCGGCACAAGTCATTTACAAGTCAATTTTGAATTTAAATAGATTAGGGTAACAAAACTTTTGAAGATGTAAGCATATATATATATATATATATAAATACATCACGATATAAAAATATAATTGATTGGAAATGTTAAGGAATGTGTTAGGGTCGTTCTCAAGTGGTTATTTGGTGTCGAAGCGCTTCATAAAGTTGCACAAACATTCATGTTCCAGAATTGGTTTCAACCTGGACACCTTTCGTATGTCACTCGCCACGGCCAAACGGTGTTGAACCATAGGCTGTAATTTTGAGAGAATATGGGAGACACGTAGAGGTGCAAGTTAGGGCCAATGAAAGGAGGTTCGGTTGATAAAAACATCAAAACACAGCCGTGGACTAAACTATTGTTCTCGGATTTCAGGGATCGACTGAGTTTTATGCTCGCATTTGGGCTTGTCTCGGCCAACACAATTGTTGCGACAACGTGGGGGCCTGATGGGGTCGAAGGAGGTCATCTTGGCTTTCGCAATGAACCTTCGCGGATGGTCATAGGTTGTCAGAAAGTGGTCGGTAAGGGGCAAGATTTGGGGTTGCTCCCAGGCAGGTTCAGCTTGTTGTGGATTCGGTTGGGGGCTATTATGGGATTGTTGTGGGTGTTTTTACTGAAGATAATATGAAAAGAAATGGTGGAGAGGAGGGAGAGGAAGAATAGTTGTGATGGAGTTGTAGGGAAATTATGAAGGGAGGATGGTTGTTCATGTTAGGGTTGTTAGTGGGGGAGGTGAATGGTTGGAAGTTATAAGCCCCAATCTATACAAATTCTTCTCCAATTAATTCCTCCACTCATAGCTGCAAAAAATGGAAATTATCCCTATTTAGGGTGGTCTAACCTAGCCTAGTTCACTCAGGTTAGGTCTTAGTTGGGTTGCGTTTGAGTTCAGTTTAATTAGTTTAATTCGGATGAGACACATGACTAGGAAATGCGTCATGTTGATCAATTATGTATAGGTAGTGCATAGGGGTTAAATTTAGTGGGACACGAAGGTCATGGGATTCATGGGCTTAGCGTAGGTCAAAATCGTATATTGGGTCATAATATTTGAATCATAATCGAGTCACTATGTCCGGTCAAAATGGTGTATGGTAGGATTTAAATTAAGGTTTTTGACCCGATTATTGTGCGATAAAAATAGTGCATAAGGAGATGTGTCTGAGTGGGACACGATAGTCGTGAATGAAGGTTTATGTGTCTAGGTAAAGCATATGAAAATTTTTCAAGGAAATAAAATATGTTATGCTCCTAAAGTCAAAGCTACGACAAAGGTCTTTATTCTAAAAATTAAAATGAGTAACTAATATTATTTAATTAATTCAAATAATTACCAAAATAAATAAAATAAATCACCAAAATTCAAAGAGCTTACAACTGTTGTACACTTGGCATGTATATTATGTACCTTGTTACGTCCCTCTAAGGACCTGATTTCCTTCTAGGTTAGCTATGTTGACTATAGAGAACTTTTATTGGATTGTTGATGTAAGCCCCTGACAGTTGATGAGTTCCCATTTTACTTTAGGTATTCACTCTTCTATGATTTATATTTCATTTATACTATTTTTATCTGCTTAGTACCATCGTAATTGAAGACTCATATTATTTCTTTCGTGTCTATCCAGACAAGTATGATTATTAGGCTACAGATTGGTAATATTTTATATTTCCTTACGCTCTTGTCATGTGGATTGATATTTAGTGCTATAGAGATAACAACACAAACCTAAGGCTGTCACTACCATATTTCTAGAATAGGGATATTTTTGTAATTTTATATTATTTATATAGTGGGTATTAACTAAATATGATTGCTGCATTTATTGGTAGACTAGTCTATTAATTGGAACCCTTGTTAGTGAACCTAATTGGACTTGTCATGACACTTGGACCTACATTTTAAATTAGACACAATTAGACTCATTTAAGTCATAATATGTCATGAATCGGGTTAGAACTAATCAACCACTTAGGCTAAAAGATTCCATAGGTTAACCAAACCTTTATGACAACTCAAAGGGGTATTTTGGACATTTCAAATAGGAGAAACTAGGGCTTTATGAACAGCCACTATAAGGAGAGAGGTTTCATTCATTCTCTTCTCTATTTTGAGCTTAAAACCCTAGTTTTAGTGCTCTTCCATTTTCCACTCATTCCTCCACCAAAATCCTTCCAAGCTCCCTTAAAACTTCATCCATTATTCATCCTAGAAGGCTTGGAGCTTGGAGACCAAGGAGCGCAAGAAGAGGAGTCCAAAAGCTTGGAGGATTATGTCCTACTTGACACTTGAGCCCTCTTTGAGAGTTTCATTGGGAATCCATCTCCCAATAGGTAAACAACTTGTCACTTCTCCTAGTTTATACACTACTTTCATGCATGTCACTAGTAGGAAACTCATCCATAGACTACGGGTACCCATAGGGAGAAGAGCAAGGCTCTAATCATCATTTTGATAGAAGTTATATAGGCTTTTTGTGCCATTTTTGGAAAAATCTGAAAATGGTACACCAAGTGTTTGCCATATATTTTGATAGGCTAAATGGACATGTGAATGATGTATGAGACTAGTAATATGTCCACATATGGATACTAGTAGGTTGTGTCATGTTACATTAGGACACAGAGTCAATTTGGGAGTTTTATTCCTCCTACACTTGTCACAACATGTCATATTTTATATGACACATTGCACTAGCTAGACACCACTCTAGTTAGCTTCTAATTGTTATTTTAGACTTGCATATGAAGTTTGGTAGGATTCGGACAAGGTTTGATAGAGTATCTTGAACGTATCACAAACTTGTGCACCAAGTGTTCGATATGTGTCCTCATAGAAATTTTTGTGTCCTATATGAGTCAAGATTTGGGGTACGTGTTCTAAATAGGGTTCAGGTTGTTGTGTCATGATATCTAATGAAACGCACGGTTAGAAATGGAGATGTGATATATATATATATATATATATATATATATATATATATATATATATATATATATATATATATATATATAATATATATATAATTTTTTTTAATGTCCATTTCTTAGGCCCCCAGCACCGGACCTTGGCCGCCCCGCGACCACCCAGCCGGTCCGTGCCCGGGAGGGGACTATATATATATATATATATATATATATATATATATATATATATATATATATATATATATATATATATATATATATATTGTTTTATTTATATATAGATAAAACAATATATATATATATTATATATATAAATAAAACTATATATATATTGCTTTATTTCTATATATATAAATAAAACAATATATATATATATATATATATATATATATATATATATATATATATATATATATATATATATTTATATATATATATATATATATAGTCCAAAGAAGTTCATTTTTATTGTGAAAAAAGAAATATTCATGATGATGATGTAAGAAACATACATGAAAATATGTTGCCACAGGCAGCTATGATTCTCTTCACCGGTGATATAAAAAAGGATTTGGGAATTATTACTCGATAAGTACTGTAGCCAATACAAGGTCTCAGTATAATATTGACTATCAATAAGCACCAGTGACAGGAACTACTGCGTCTCCAGCTCCCTGAGGAAATCTGCATGATCCGTACCAGAACCACTTTCCAGCTATCAGGATCAAGAAATGAGGTAATCTTGGTGTTGATTCCTGGAATTGGGCCTGGTTGTCGAGTGATCTTCCCTCCTAGCTCTTTGGTAACCAGATCAACAACAACAGCACTTTTGAATACATCTTCGGTACCAATAACAACCTGTGCATATGCATTGCCTTTAGTGTACTCGGTCACTCCGTAGTTATATGTCAACTCTAACACAGTTGTCTTGTCTTCATCGGCATAACCCATCATGGCTATACTATACTTATAAGCAGGAACGTCCTTTTTCCTCAATAATTTCATCCCACAGGCCTTTTTGTAGAACTTGATAGACCGATCCAGATCACCAACACGCAGTATAACTTGGCAAATTGGTTCAGGTGTAGGACCTATTTGAATAAGCTCAAAAATATAGCCATCAGGGTCTTTCACAAAAGCAATTACAGTCGACCCTCCTTTAACAGGAGCAGACTCACGAGTGATGTTGCCACCTTGGGACCTGATGTTCTCGACCAATTTATAAATATCCTCAGATGCAATAGCAAAATTCCCAAAGCCTGTGCCACTGTCATATGTATCCACTCCATAATTGTAGGTCAGCTCGACGACGAAGTGAGAGTCTTCGGGCCCGAACCCGAGGAAAGCGTTGGAGTACTTCTCCACCGGGACGTCCCTCTTCCGCAGCAGCGTCATCCCCAAGCACTCCGTATAGAACTGTATCGTGCGGTCCAAGTCGCCGACGCGGTACACGGCGTGCAGCAGCCTCCGCTTGTCCTTTTGGGCCCACTCCAGCATGGCCGCGGCGGCGGCAGCGGCTTCGGCTTCTGATCCAGACGCCATAGATCTGTACGGTCAAACCCGGAGGAGAAGAAGAAGAGCAGGTGCGACGGATGTCCGGCGAGCGAAGTGGTCAGTGGTGTTTGTCGTTGTTGTTGTTAAACTATATATATATATATATATATATATATATATATATATCAGCCCAGCGGGACAGGCCCCATCTCCTCGTCCCTTGGCGCTAACCCCAGCAACTCGTTCCCCGCGAATGGCACTGGCGCTACATCCACGGAGGATTCTTCCCATGGCACGACAGTCGCCTCCCCTAAGGTGCAGGCATCATGCACCCTTGCGGCATCTGGCTCCAAGCTGCCCAATCCTGCGCCTTCTAACGTTGGCGCCAACTTTACACCCCCCCCCCCCCCCCCCCCCCCCCCCCCCCCCCCTCCTTTGCTCCTCTCTGGCCGGTGGATTCCCCCCTGGCGCCTTCCAGCCATTTGCTAGAGGTTGTTGTACCAGCTTCGAATGGTGCAAGAACTCTTGCTCTCGCCACGTCTCCTTCTAATGGGTGTCAGCTCGTGCTGAGTTCGGACGCTGCCCTCGTCCAGACTGCTCCCAAGTCGTTCGCTGACGCGGTTCGGCCTGACCGTGTAGCGAAGGCGAACCAGATATCCATCGACGTCGACCTCCAGGAGATTGAAAATCCCTCATCAACAGACCACGTCGACCTTCAGAGTAGCCCCATTTGATCCCAAGCACATTCTCCTATATCTAACGTCAGAAACAGATCGCAAGAACGTATGCATCCGAGGTACCGGCAGGATTGCATCTCATCCCATGGAAATCGTTAAATGGTCTCCAGACTTCAACCCCAAAAAAGATTCGGCTATCGTCTCGGCATGGGTCACACTTCCTAATCCGCCACTATTATGCTTCGTACCTGCCACGATGAAAAGGATTGTCAACTCCTTCAGGACTTTCGTTGCTATGGCGGAGGAAACCAGAAATTTAACCAAAGCCAACAACGCTAAAGTCTGCATGGAGCTCGACTTAATGAAGGAGCTACCCAAATTTATCCAAATCTCTCTCGGCAACAGGATGCTCACTCAACAAATCCTTTTTGACAACAATATTATCTTCTACAAGCACTGTCACATGGGTGGCCATACAACCGAGCTCTGCTACAAAGCCCACCTCGAGCTAAAGAAAACAACCACAAAGAAGACGTTACATCCCAACCAAGAACCAGACACCAAAAATCTCCCCTACTCCCCCTCCCCAACTCACACCTATGCTTTCATGAGAGCGCTGGATCGCCCCTTAGTGTAGAAGCTTAGAAAGGTACCCCCAGGGAAGTCACATCGCCACCATCGATTCCAACTCATTTGACATCCTGCTTGCGGGCAACGTTAAGACTGACACGAATCAGGAGAATCCTTTGACACCGAAAGGCACGGGAAAGGAGATAACCGAAGATTCCACATCGGCCCTCATACTCACAAACACAGAAGAAACAAGCCCAGTAGCAGAAACTGGAGAAACAAGCCATAAGGCAGAAATAGGGTAGAGTGGTGAAATCGATATGGTGACCGCCAACTATCCGGAACTCCGAGCTCTAGAGAACCAGGTGGATCCTAAGTTCAAAGAGGACCCCCCCAACCCACCAACACAGAAACCCTCCCCCCTTCGGAGCAACAGTGGCCAGGATGCAACAGGTCATCGACGTTGGCATCACCACCACTAACAGCTACTTCGGAGCGTTGGCCGAGATAGTTGGAGAGGTCTACATAAACCCGACTGAGGAGGCAGACAGACTCTCCAAAGAGGGTGGAAAGGCCGCTCTCACTTCTAAAAAATCAAGTAAAAGATGCGCTAAAGAGGCCACGGCCAGGACCACTAGGTCTGCTGCGAAACTCACCAAATCCCCTCCCTCCAGCAATCTTAATGCTTAACATCCTCTCTTGGAATGTTAGAGGCCTTGCCAATAAACCCACCTTGAGAAGATTAATCGGTCTCAAGAAAATTCACAACATCAATATCTTAGTGATTATCAAACCAAAAATCTCCCTAACCAAAATCAGGTCCATCCAGTTGTAATTAAGATGCCCTTCGGCTATCGCCGGCTGTCACGATATTTGGATACTCGGCACGGCTGGCGTGAAGTTAGGCATCATCCACGACTCCAGACAAGCCCTCTCGTGTTGGGTAGAACACCCCATGCTTCGATCCCTCTCCCTCTTGTCTGCAGTACATGGCAGCTGCGACATCCCTGAGTGCAAACAACTTTGGGCTGACCTGACGGACACCCACCTTAACAACATCAAACTTCCCTGGCTTTGTGTTGTTGACTTCAATGTGGTTACTTGCAGAGAGGAGAAGTCCAGGGGGCGACCTCCTCATCCGTCGGCCATCCAAGACTTTAACAACTTCATATTCAGAGCTCACCTGTCTCCCTTCAGTTCAACGGAAGCGCGTTCACCTAGTGCAACATGCAAGAAGGTGCTCAACGGCAATATTCGCGTCTCGATCGTGCCCTAATCAACTCTAAGTGGTCAGATTTAGAGATCACCACCAGCCTCTCGCACCTCAACACGACCGAAACGGATCACTCCCCTCTCCTTATCGAAATTAGCAACAAATGCACCAGATTAAGAAATGCTTTCGATTCCTCGAGTTCTGGAGCCACCACCCCCAGTTTCGGAATATCGTTGATACCGCATGGAGCAGTGTTGACGTCCTTGACCCCCTTATCCGTGTCGCGAGAAAACTCAAAGCCACCAGGAAAGCTCTCTCTATTTAGAGTAAAGCGGCTTTTGGAGACATTTTTCAGGCAGTCCGCACTACAGAAGACGACGTCACCCACGCTGAAGCCCTCTTCGCTAACAACAGATCCACCTCGAACCGCACTTCCCTCAACCTCACGAGGGCCCTTCTAAAATTCAGATTAAAAGTGGAGGTTGACTTCTGGAAGCAGAAAGCCAGGCTGACCTGGGACAGCGAGGGAGATAGAAACACTAGCTACTTCCACTCTTGTGTCAAGGAACGCAGACAACAGCTCAACCTACACCAAATTGCGAATGAGAATGGGAACACTATCAAGGATCAATGGGGTATACAATCGGCTGCTGCTAACTTCTATTCCAATCTGTTTGCCAAAGAGGGCGTCGTTGTAACTCCACTTCCCCTTTTTTTTTAAAAAAATTGATTTTAAATAGCAATTGAATTATTTGAGTTTCAAATAAAAAGTTTATTCTTATTTATTTTAATATGTTGATTGATATTTTAGAGGGAAATAAATTGGGAGCAAATTTTCAAATTTGAAAGGTTGTTACAACCAACTTAGTAGTTCCCTCATTTTTCAAAAAAAATTCTAACTAAATTTTTCAGCTGTTACTCTAAATAATAGAATGGGGGAGGGGGTTTCTGAGTATTTTTCTAAGTTTTTGTAAATTATCGTGAGCGGAGGGACTTAAGTGCAAATATGCACTTTTTGGTTATGTATTGGGAGGAGAGAGAAACTTACTCATTCTCCAGAATTTTTTCAGATCCAAACCTTTCTCTCTTCCTCCTCAAAACTCGATGGGCCACCAAACCCTAACCCTAGCTGAGATGGCGACGACTCCGGCCACGGAGACCATGGCGACTCGGCGACGGTGGTGGTCTCCGACCTCGGCATCAGCACGCACGGAGTCTCCGACGACTCCTTGCCAGCGGTGGCCGTACCTCACCGGCAGCGACGGCGCTTGACAGCGCGGATCTCCTCTGGAGTGCTCCTGACAGCGGCAACGTGAGTCCACAGTGACGACGGCGACTTGGCGTTCTTCACCACCGGTCCATTCCCTCGACAACTGACCCGGTCACCTCGTCGTGGATCGACCATGGCACCTCACTTAACTCGACGACGGCAGTCTCCTTCACGACGATGAGGCATCCCCTCCGACGATCTCCTTCGGTGACGGTGATGACACGACGGCGAGTACGTCTTCCTCGGCGGATGGCGATCACTATGTGCTCGAGTTCGTCGACTCCTGGTGAGTTTTGGATCTAGTAAATTCTTGAGATTCTTCACAAATTTTGATTGGAAATTTATTTGGCTGAGACTTGTTTGTTTCTGGGCATAATTCGTCGAACACGCGCTCGCAACCGAACACAAGGAGGAGCGGTGTCTGATTTCCTGAGTCGTGATTCCACTCCGAGACTCAGTCCTTGCATACAGGTATTACTCTGTCCACTTCAAGTATTGCTTGTTAATTCATAGTTAGAATTAATGGAGATTGAACGGGGTTGAGGTCTGGATGCAGAGTACGTTGATTGTGTCCAAGACTGGAGTCGTGTCCAGTATGCGTGTGTTCGTGTTCCGTAGGGAATTGTATTCAGGAAGTGTGTATATTCAAGATGTTGTACGTGACGACCAGGGTGCGTGTCTGGGTGTTGGTGGTATCAGTTTGGTCGTGTTCAAGAAGGGGTTGTGTGTAGAGGTTGCTGGACTGGGAGTGTAGCAAGGGCAGGGTTCGTAGTCGATTTTTAGTATCAGCTAGTTATATGTTTTTCCTATCCATTATTCAATTTGGTTGTATATTTTCATCCATAGATTTCATAATTTTGATAGAGTTTGGTATACATTTTGCTAAAGGTTTGGTTGTATAATTTTCTAGTAAAATTTCTATTGCTTGGTTAGATGTATACTTGTTTGGGTTGGATTTGGAGGACCAGTGTGTAAGGGTTCCGGTGTATCTTTTCTTGTTTTTGAGTTGCACTGGAAGAAGGAAATAGTTGCCAAAACTCATGTGCGGCTAGCTTGATGGGTTGAGTAGGTCCAAATGTGTGAATTCATGGATAGGTTTTGATGGAGCTCATTGCTCTGATTTTTGGCTAGGGATTAGAGGACTGTTCGTTAAGCTGAGTTCTAGCCGTTGAAGTAAAGTTTAAATTGATGTAGTAGTGATTAGTTTGGTAAACTTTATATATATGTACATTAATTGCTGAGAGCTTTGTAATATACAAGGCTGAGCATGTGTTGGGTTGGTTAGCTTTCGAATACTTGATTTTTCTCATAGGAATACTGAAATTCCTGGTGGGATTATGAGCTGAGCATGTGGGATTGTTAGGAATGGATTGGAGGAGTTTTGAACTATTCTTAAGAAGTACTTGCTGATTTATAGCAGAAGCTTATCAAGAAGTTTGTGTTCAAGTCATGTGATGATTTTATTATAAATATTTTCTTTATCTTAAAAATCTGAAAATTTAAACTTTGTATGTGTCAAACTCAGTTGTAAAAGCCACCTAGCAATTTCTATGTTTGAAGCTTCTTTTTGAATGCTCTTAGGCATTTAGACCTTAACAAGTGAAGAAGAGGAACTGATTGAGGGAAAACCAGGGTCTCAATCGTATCTACCTTATCCATAACTGTTGCTTGAAATAAATTATGTGAGAGAGTATAATATATTAGTAGGAAGTGGATATTATTCTTCACTATTTTCAGGGGTATATTAAACTTGTTTACCATTATTGTATAGGAGTTTTGTATACAAAGATTAAACTCTAGATTCATGTGGGATTAATTCTTAATATTATTTAGACTTAAATCAACTAGTATATTAATGGTTAGATATTAATCAATTGTCATAGATTAGACATTAACCAACTTGTACACATCATTATCAAATTCAGGTGAACATAGAGACTACTATCTCCCTATTCCCGATCTTCCCGGAGCAAAGGCAAGTACACTCTATGGTCTTGTGCATTTCATTTTATCCTGTACTTTCTTGATTGACACGTTGCAACATGTCATGTACTTTCTGGTGCTCATGTTCCCTTGTTTTTATTACTTGTACCTGGGGTGGAGAAATATACTATCTATGTGACCAATCCCAAGAAACAACTCAGGTGTGTTTAGCTTAGACCCTGCATCGTGCACGCGGGTCCTAAGCCGTACCATTTCATGTACTTTCATGTGCTTACCCTAGCCGGTCACATACTTAGTTATATTTTAAATATAGTACACACATGTTCAGGAGATATACCTTGTACTTATTTCCTGTGATTCCATGATATCATGTTCTTTTAGGTGCTTACATATCATGTTCTTACATACCATGTTCTTTCATGTACTTTACACACTGTTTCTTTCATGTACTTATACACATGTTCTTTCCTGTACTTTCCATGTTTCCTCGTACTTTTATATCATGATGTCTTGTTCATTACCTAGAATTGTACTTTGCTCCGCTCCTGAATAGGATATGTTGCAGGTATGCTTGCAGGACAT
Organism: Iris pallida; assembly: GCA_029216955.1. NCBI lineage: Eukaryota > Viridiplantae > Streptophyta > Magnoliopsida > Asparagales > Iridaceae > Iris > Iris pallida. Next base: position 22,985,532 of record JANAVB010011397.1, on the reverse strand, counting down.
TGTTCTACTCTATGGGCCAGATCCCAGGATTTAGCTGAGCAAGATGAGGCTTAGCTTGAGGTTTCAGGTTCAGACTGTTAGCTTTACTCTTAGATATTGTCTTTAGAATTCGTGTACATTTCATTCTTGATGATTTGTACATTTATAGAATTGTGGATTATGGTGATCATTCTGGGATACGTTTTTAGATGCTGTGATTATATACTTTCATGTTTATCTGGTTAGTTTTCCCTAGCTTGGTACAGCTTACTTCGTCGTGTCTAACGACGAAGGCTGGGCGTGTCCGACTCGTGTCCGATTATTCGGGAGCGGGTCGTGACATGTTTTTAGTGGTGGCCCATGCAGGTCTATCCTAATAGTACCTAGGACTTAGCATACTATTGGGGGACTTGATTATACTAGGGAACTTGATCACAGCATAGGAAAAACGAAAAATAAGGGTATATCTGGTATATTAGGTATATTGATATTCTATAAATACTTGTTGTATTTAGGTCTAGGTTATTTTAACAGTTTTCTATTTTTCAGATAGTTCAAAACCACGCGACACCGGAACTATTGATCCACCTACACTTGAAGATTTCCAGCCTCCACTACCTTCTACCACTCTACTATCCCCATGGGTAGTACGTAGATGACGGAGACGTTTGAAGAGTCCCTTGACAACCAGAGGGAGCATGCCATTCTTTCCAAGTCAGACTTGTGGATACACACTCCAGGAATGACTTCTGATTTCTTCAGATCCTTGGACTTTCCGACACATAGCGTATATCTTGTACCGAGGAGCAGATCGAGAACCTGAAGCCGCTACTGAAGATCATCTCAGCATGTGAGGATCCGACTCCTCCGAAGATTGAAGTCGCCAACCAGGAGATCCAGCTCGTAGCACATACAACAAGATGGGAAGCTGAAGCACATAAGAGACATGAAGACTTATGACGAAGAAAACAACTAGCCTGGATCCACAAAGCGTCATCAGACTCGGACAGTGTTTCTTCAATCGCATCGTCAGATTCAGACAATGACCAATTGTGCTTCCTGCCGCCATCCAGGACATCGCTTCGAGGAGTGCCGCAAAAGACGGAGGCTATGCTTGTTCTACGGATCATCTGCCCACCCAGTCAAGGATTTCCAGAGACCATTGATCACACTGCCCAAGGACGAACACGAAGAGCACCATGACTACAGCAAGGGGACCAGCCTCTCTAGATTCAGCAACCACATTGAGTACCACCGCAGGGATCAACCTACGTGAGGACAATTGAAGGAGGTTAGAGATATTTCCGTTCTGGAGGAATACTGAAGACAGACTGAAGACTAAAGATTTTTGCATGGTTGGGAAAACCATGTATCTTGATTAGCAACCCAATTTTTTTTCTTCTTAAATTTCTTTTAGCATATAGACCATTTCTTGGAACTTCTTGTTTTCTATTTTGGAATCTTGGTTGGTATTCGAAACTTAATTCGAGATATTGTTTCCTATTCGTTGATTGATACTCCTCCATCCATTCTTCGTAACCTTGCTCTTTTCGAGATTCTACTCAGGAATTTTGTTTCCTATTGAGGACTAGTTACAATTTGTAAATTTTGTTTTCTTTCCAAAGTTTAGTTTTCTATTTGGGGCTTGTTGGAATTTGATTTTTTATTCAATACTTGTTTCTATTCATCATTCAAGACATCGTTTGAAAACTTCGGATTCGACCTGTTCCCTATGTGAGATTTTGTTTCCTACGTGGCTTATTTTCTATTTGAAAATTTTTCCGTTCACAACTTTGCTTCGATCTTGTTCCCTATTTGAGGTATCGCTTGTTCCATGGATATTTGTTTTATTCACCCATTGATTCTTTTTCCTACTCGTAACTTGATTCCATTCGAAGATTTTAAGGTCCTGTTCCCTATTTCGAGACTTTGTTTTGTTCGTAATTTTGTCTTCCATTCAAGATTTACCAGACTTTGAATTTCAGTTCCTACTCGCGACTCGTTGAGACCGTGTTCCCTAATCAAAATCTTGTTTCCTCGTTGAGATTTTTCTATTCGAAAATTTGTTCCTTATTTATGACTTTGTTAATACTTGATTTTCTATTTGGAGAATTCGTTTTCAATCCAAGTTTTTGCTCGAGATTTTATTGTTATTCAAAATTTTATTGAAACTTGTTTCTAGTGCAGAATTTTATTTCTTATTTTGAAACTTGTCTTCTATCTAATACCTTGCCTCAGTTCATCCTTCGAGACTATGTTATCCTTTCGGGATAATGTCTCATATATGGAATCTTGTTACCATTCCAGATATCAGTTGAAATTTCGTTATAATTTGAAACTTTGCTCCCTGTCTGAAATTTTAAATCTCCCTGGCTGCCCTTTTGTACTCACTGATGGGATCCCTTGTCGTCTTTTAGTACCTAATAAATCCTTGTATTCTAACAGTCAGGTAACTTCACCATTTTCGTGACTTGGACTATTTAAACTCATTTTGAATTCCTTGAAACTCTTTTGAAATCCCTAGGGATAAAGTCGAGAGGCTATTCGATGATCTACTATGGCATGACAGTTGCGCGCTGCAGCCATTAGCTGGATTATGGAGACCGAGGGTTCACTGCAGCCAGTAGCGCACTGGCGAGGCAGGAACTTTAAGTTGAAGTAATTTCAGACAATCATAGGTTTTCGAGTACTGTCGAGACTTGTCATATTCTACATACCTTGATCTCTTGGGTTGCTTCGTCAATGATTGTTAGAAAATGGATAAGGTTGACAGATTATTCGGTGACATATTGTTATTTGAGTCACGGAGCCAAAAGTCCACTGCAGTCAGATATATACTGGCGGGGTAGGGATTCTAGGCAAAGTGATTTCAAATAGCTATATGTTTCCCGACACCACGAAAACTATATCCCTTTTTATAGGATTATTGGTTTTCGAGAATCACAGATCCTTGCACGTTCCTCCTGATTTGATACTGTATCTCATGAGTATTGCGTACGTCTCCTCAATCAACCCTTGCTAAATTTTCCTTCTAGCATTTTATCGTTAGATCATTGAATTCCTCAAAAATTGTATATTACCAGATTGTGATTCCGTACTTCGTTTGTGACTTGTCTAAACTTCGATCTTAAGTCATGTCTATCTGACCATGATTTTCTATTTTATTCTAGTATACCTGTGTTAAACTATCGATTTTTGATCATACTTAATAATTGTGTCTTCATGATTTTGCTCCTCTAAGATGTAATTGAACTTCATTCCATTCGTGCCTATTTAATCCTTGATCATTGTTAGATCGTATTATTTTTCTTGTGTGCAAGTATCGTATTTGATCTCAAAGGCTCAGGGCGTCTCAGAGTTGCACATGATCGGCAGAAGTACTGGACGGACAGCAGCAGACGGCCACTGGAGTTCGCAGTTGGAGATAGAGTGTTTCTGAGGATCTCGCCGACCAGAGGCAGCATTCGTTTTGGCAGAGGCGGAAAGTTTAGTCCGAGATTCATCGGGCCTTTCGGCGTGATGACGCGTATTGGCGAGGTGGCATATCGACTAGCGCTTCCAGCCAGCTTGGAGGGAGAGCACGACGTTTTTCACGTGTTCCAGCTTCGATGCTACATTCCGGACCCGAGCCATGTGGTGGACTTTTTGGAGTTAGAGGTAGGTCCGAAATTGACCTACGAGGAGCAGCCAGTGGAGAACCTTGATCGGAGGGAGAAGCGCCTGTGGAACCAGACTATTCCACTTGTCCGCGTCACGTGGAGACACCACTCTCAGGGAGAGTCCACATGGGAGCGCGAGGATGAGATACGGGAGCGCTATCCCAGTTTGTTGTATGAGTGTACCTTGATATTGAGAATTTTAAATACAATAAATAAATTGTGTTTAACCTTCTTGAGATTTTGCTTTGAGATTGTTTTGTTTGTCTCTCGAATTTCGAGGACGAAATTATTTTAAGGGGGGAAGATTTGTAACTCCACTTCTCGGTTTTTTTTTAAAAAAATGATTTTAAATAGCAATTGAATTATTTGAGTTTCAAATAAAAAGTTTATCCTTATTTATTTTAATATGGTGATTGATATTTTAGAGGGAAATAAATTGGGAGCAAATTTTCAAATTTGAAAGGTTGTTACAACCAACTTAGTGGTTCCTTCATTTTTCAAAAAAATTGCTAACTAAATTTTTCAGCTGTTACTCTAAATAATAGAAAGGGGGGAGGGGGTTTCTGAGTATTTTTCTAAGTTTTTGTAAATTCTCGTGAGCGGAGGGACTTAAGTGCAAATATGCACTTTTTGGTAATGTATTGGGAGGAGAGAGAAACTTACTCATTCTCCAGAATTTTTTCAGATCTAAACCTTTCTCTCTTCCTCCTCAAAACTCGATGGGCCACCAAACCCTAACCCTAGCTGAGATGGCGACGACTCCGGCCACGGAGACCATGGCGACTCGGCGACGGTGGTGGTCTCCGACCTCGGCATCAGCACGCACGGAGTCTCCGGCGACTCCTTGCCAGCGGTGGCCGCACCTCACCGGCAGCGACGGCGCTTGACAGCACGGATGTCCTCTGGAGTGCTCCCGACAGCGGCGACGCGAGTCCACAGTGACGACGGCGACTTGGCGTTCTTCACCACCGGTCCATTCCCTCGACAACCGACCCGGTCACCTCGTCGTGGATCGACCATGGCACCTCCCTTGACTCGACGGCGGCAGTCTCCTTCACGACGACGAGGCATCCCCTCCGACGATCTCCTTCGGCGACGGTGACGACACGACGGCGAGTACGTCTTCCTCGGCGGATGGCGATCCCTATGTGCTCGAGTTCGTCGACTCTCGGTGTGTTTTGGATCTAGTGAATTCTTGAGATTCTTCACATATTTTGATCGGAAATTTATTTGGCTAAGACTTGTTTGTTTCTGGGCATAATTCGTTGAACACGCGCTCGCAACCGGACACAAGGAGGAGCGGTGTCTGATTTCCTGAGTCGTGATTCCACTCCGAGACTCAGTCCTTGCATACAGGTATTACTCTGTCCACTTCAAGTATTGCTTGTTAATTCATAGTTAGAATTAATGGTGATTGAACGGGGTTGAGGTCTGGATGCAGAGTACGTTGATTGTGTCCAAGACTGGAGTCGTGTCCAGTATGCGTGTGATCGCGTACCGTAGGGAATTGTATTCAGGAAGTGTGTATATTCAAGATGTTGTACGTGACGACCAGGGTGCGTGTTTGGGTGTTGGTGGTATTAGTTTGGTTGTGTTCAAGAAGGGGTCGTGTGTAGAGGTTGCTGGACTGGGAGTGTAGCAAGGGCAGGGTTCGTAGTCGATTTTTAGTATCAGCTAGTTATATGTTTTTCCTATCCATTATTCAATTTGGTTGTATATTTTTTTCCATTGATTTCATAATTTTGATAGAGTTTGGTATACATTTTGCTAAAGTTTTGGTTGTATAATTTTATAGTAAAATTTCTATTGCTTGGTTAGATGTATACTTGTTTGGGTTGGATTTGGAGGACCAGTGTGTAAGGGTTCCGGTGTATCTCTTCTTGTTTCTGAGTTGCACTGGAAGAAGGAAATAGTTGCCAAAACTCATGTGCGGCTGGCTTGATGGGTTGAGTAGGTCCAAATGTGTGAATTCATGGATAGGTTTTGATGGAGTTCATTGCTCTGATTTTTGGCCAGGGATTAGAGGACTGTTCGTTAAGCTGAGTTCTAGCCGTTGAAGTAAAGTTTAAATTGATGTAGTAGTGATTAGTTTGGTAAACTTTATATATATGTACATTAATTGCTGAGAGCTTTGTAATATACAGGGCTGAGCATGTGTTGGGTTGGTTAGCTTTCGAATACTTGATTTTTCTCATATGAATACTGAAATTCCTGGTGGGATTATGAGCTGAGCATGTGGGATTGTTAGGAATGGATTGGAGGAGTTTTGAACTATTCTTAAGAAGTACTTGCTGATTTATAGTAGAAGCTTATCAAGAAGTTTGTGTTCAAGTCATGTGATGATTTTATTATAAATATTTTCTTTATCTTAAAAATCTGAAAATTTAAACTTTGTATGTGTCAAACTCAGTTGCAAAAGCCACCTAGCAATTTCTAAGTTTGAAGCTTCTCTTTGAATGCTCTTAGGCATTTAGACCTTAACATGTGAAGAAGAGGAACTGATTGAGGGAAAACCAGGGTCTCAATCGTATCTACCTTATCCATAACTGTTGCTTGAAATAAATTATGTTAGAGAGTATAATATATTAGTGGGAAGTGGATATTATTCTTCACTATTTTCAGGGGTATATTAAACTTGTTTACCATTATTGTATAGGAGTTTTGTATACAAAGATTAAACTCTAGATTCATGTGGGATTAATTCGTAATATTTATTAGACTTAAATCAACTAGTATATTAATGGTTAGATATTAATCAATTGTCATAGATTAGACATTAATGGCCAACTTCTTCTGGGGTTACTACGACGGAAGAGACAAACACCACTGGGCGAATTGGGACTCAATGGCCAGACTTTCCAATGAAGGAGGACTTAGCTTTTGCAGGCTGTCGCATGTTGTTAATGCATGCTCGATGAAGCTGTGGTGGAAGCTCCGTGTGAGCCGCACCATCTGGACGAGATATTTCAAGCACATTCACCCGACTGTCGCTGCTTTCAACTGCAGATCATCCGTGTCCTGGCGTCGCATTCTCCATGGTCGACGCCTCTCGGAACCTCTGATCCGCCTCCAGTTAGGTTCGGGCGAATCGTCTCTTTTTCTCGAACGTTGGCTCGGGGAAGACCACCTCCCCCAGTCCCCGGCTGCTCTGCCCTATTGTGCGATCAGAGACTTATGGGACCGCTCTGGTGATTAGAATTGGGACCGAGTGAGAGACTGGATTGGAGAAGAAGCCGCATCTAGGCTTATTGACGACGGTTTAAAGATCAGGACAGATCCAGACGCACTGAAGTGGTCGATTGTGGCCAACGGGTCCTTCTCCGTTGGATCGGCTAGAACTGTCGTGTGTGGCATCAGTGCCCCTTCCCCCATCATAGGCCGTTTCTGGCGGTCTTGTATCCCAAAAAACTGGTCCTTCTTGTTGTGGAGGGCGTTTCGCAAGAAACTTCCCACAGATGACGCTCTCAATACAATCGGCTTCAGCTTAGCATCTGCGTGTCATTGCTACACGGCTAGACAGTCGGAAACGGTTGATCATATTTTTCATTCAGAAAATTTGGCGATGCAGGTTTGGACCACACTCGCTCAACGCTGCAAACAGGACCAGACCGGTAGGAGCTTCAACGATCTTCTTGAACTGGGGTAGCGCATCTCACGAACACCAGATCATTGCAGCAGCCATCATGTGGGTCCTATGGAAGAACCGCAACAAAATCAATACAAGGGTTACCAATATTCCGCCAATCAACTTATCCGGGAGGTTCTTCGTCAGACCCTTAAAGTCAGCAGGCACTGCAATCATGGTGTAGAGGGTTTCTGGCAATCCTTGCTCCACTGACTTCTCGATCGCTGCTCGGGATGCGACTTTCTTGTTTTCTCATTTTGTTGCCTTACTTTAGCGCTTACTTGTAAAAGCTTCATCATTTTGCGCCTTCAGATGAATATAGTGGTAGAGTTTTATATATATATATATATATATATATATATATATATATATATATATATATATATATATATATTCAAAAAGTTCCTTTATTCATAGCATCTTATAAAGCCCATTACAAAAACTGCCAGTTTTCCAACAAGCTTAAGCTATATCTGGTATATCCGCATGAGAGTATCCGATCATCGCCTTCTTGATTTGTCTTCTGACTTCTGTAATTAGCTGCTGTGAGCTGAAACAGTAATCTTCATAATGCCATTTGTTACGGTTTTTCCACATCACCCAACATATGGTTCCCACCACAATTTGTTTACCATGTTTCTGTCGTCTTCGCCACCAAGCTTGAAAATGTTGTAGAAGATTAGTTCCCTGAGCTCGAACACCGAAGGCATTCTAGAAAAACTGCCACACCGCTATTGCAAGATCCCCTCCACCAAAGATATGAGCAATGGTCTCCGACGATATATATATATATATATATATATATATATATATATATATATATATATATATATATATATATAGGGGTGTGTGTGTGAAACCATGTTTGAGAGTGAGTGTGTATCTATATATATAAATTCATGTGTGCTTGCATTGTATATAGGCATATGGATGGGTATATTGTGTGTATCTATATGAATGGATATGGGTGGGTATGTATATAGATAGACAGGTACTTGTAGAGAGAGTCTTCGGTAGGCATGTGAGCATGAATGTATAATATAGAGAGATGGGTGTAATGGAGATGTTATAGGTAGTAAAGGTACATACATATAGGATTTGGGGCTATTGGGGTGCCACATGTGTATAGAAGGCTAGAGTGTAGTGTGGTTGTGCACATTTGTGTGTATGCATATGAGAGTGTATGTATATATGAGTGTTTGAAAGAGAGTGTGAGGTAGATGAGAAGAGGGAATATAGTGTAGGTCCTACGCATGAGTGTGTGCACATGGATGTGTGTATAGTGTATGTAAGCTTAGAGTGTCAAAGAGAGGGAGAGAGAGGGAGTAAACAGCAGCTTATGGCAGCAGCAGCAGCTTATGGCAGCTTATGCAGCACCAGCAGCAGTAAGCAGCAACAGCAGTAAGTAGCAGCAGCAGCTTAAGTAGCAGTAGCAGTAAGCAGCAGCCGCAGTAAGCAGCAACTATGTGTAGAAGGATTGATTTTTAATGTACTATTGGGATTAAACCTACTTGGAAAGGAGTATTACAGCTACAGTAGTCCTTCATTCATCATACTTGGCTTCTTAAACCCAATTGTACAACCATGTAGATGGGTAGGAATGAGTTGTATTTCAGGTGAATGAGTCCTTAGGTGATATATACTAGCTAAGATTCATGTGGCTATTCTCTATTAGCTGAAATGACCACCATAATCATTCATCTATGTTGATTATTAAGTAACTATTTGTGGTACAATATGGTTAACCCACCCCCTTGCTTATTGTACAACCTGTATAGTTGCTAAAATGAGAAGCAATAGATATGCCTATAGGTATTGATGGGTAAATCATACTTTAGGATATAGATTTAGATGTGCATATAGATATGGGACATTCACCTTTATATATAATTGGATTCCTATATACTTGCATATAACCTAAGGTTACTGATTTTTCAAAGGATGTACATATGAATAGGTATGCCTATGAAAAGGTAATAGGCCAAGGTAAGGTATTAGATAGGTAATATCTAGTTAGGGTATATGGAGATATATACATAAGATAGGGAGAGGCCTATTTGGTAAAGGGTTTGGTGTATCACATAGGCATGGGAACATCCATGTGATGTCGGTATGCAAAGGGGATAATAGGTTCATAGGTAGATAATGTGGCTAATGACATTGGGTATGGGTAATGAGATTTACCTAGAGAACATTAGTAATAGGAAATGTGTTAGTGCTAAGGTAAGTGGGTTTTACCTTGTGCTAAGGCATTGGTTTTTACCTAGGTGCAAAAGATATTGGGTTTACCTAGTATCAAGGTATTAAATTAGACAATGGGTATATATGTATATGTTAGGAAGAGTGTGAGGGTAATTAGTTAACAAAGTAAATGGTTTTAAACGTGTGGGTGAAGGTAATGTTTAATGTATAGGTATAGGGGTATCTTAGTAATACCATGGTGTGAGAAATTAGGAAGTAGGATATAGATACATAGGTTTTTATAGGACTTTATTGATATAGTATCTTAGGTATCATAGGATACCATATCATAGGGTATCGAGCTAGTATTGCCTAGATAAATAGTTTAAAATATTGCATCATAGGGTATATGGGTATACTAGATGTGTAGATCCATAGAGTATGGCCTAGTATAGACTAAAATACCTTGGTGTGACAAGCTAATGACCTAGAAACCTAGTTTGGACCTAGTTTGACCCCAGTTGACTAGTTTGACCCTAAAAGTCAACCTTTAAGTCAAATTGACCTAGTTTGACCACGGAGACCTAGTTTTGACCTAGAATTACTTATAATGCATATTACACTTTAGATATCCATGTTTAATGCACCTAAACATAAATTAACATGTATATCTCATATATATGTCATTGTTATTCCACTTTGGACCTCGATTCACATTTACTGCTCAGGACCGCAGGCGAGTACATTCTCTGATAGTTTCTATTATTTGATTACCACTACAATTCCAGTATTTAGAAATTTTACTTATGATTCTTGACACGATGGTACACGGATTGGTATTGTCATTGGATCTTCAGTCATGGGATGTTACCTTAATTCATCGCAATAGTATCGGATATTGTCCTCGTTGGTATTAGATAATATTGGATAAAACTGGAATACATTGGCTAGTAACGTGTCATGGTTGGATCTATCATACCAGTTGGGGCAGGAGAAATATTAGCTAGATATGTGATCAAGAACTATTGACAAGTAGTGTAAATCATTGGCTACTAGCTATCATACATTTCACGTATGGTTGAGCTAGCCTTCCTTAGTGTACATTATGATCTCCCAAGCCGATCACATATCTAATTTGTTATTCCAAAACACATTGTCTATTATAGTTTCATACACAGTTCACCAGCTACATTGCTCTATCTCCGATATGATAGTTCATCTTCCATTACTTGCTCGCATAGATTACATTTTTTAGATTATATTGCATGTCTCTTTCCATTATACTATCGCCTCAGATATACTTTTTTCTCATCGTACATAGCATTCTCTTTATCACTGCTTTATAGTTTTTGTCAATTAAATGAAACTGCTATTTTGGTTGTACTTCGCTCCAATCCTGACTGGATAATATTTTTCATAGTATTAGAGGACTGACGACCATGCCAGGAGATTTTCTTTGGAGCCGGTGCTCACTGAGGGTGCACCTTTAGTAGTGTTTTAGCTAGTAGCTAGGTTTACTGGACCTTGTCTCCAGTTATGAGATTGAAATGTTATATTTATTTTAGGACATGTATTATATTGACTTGGACTTCTAGACTTATTGTGTTGTGACTTCTGTTGCTATTCAGTTTTATCTTCAATATCATATATCCAAATATTGTGCCTATTCTTTCCTTAGAACTTATGATTGAGAAATATATTTCATATGTCATATTATTCCTCCGTACGGAGATGATAGGTTTACATTTCATATTGTTAGATGCTAGATAGTAAAGACAACCTCTACAGCATTCTACCGCCGACACTGCAGTATAGGCCGGACGTACCCACGTCTTCGTGCCCCTAAATAGGGTGCAGGTCATAACAAAGGCAGCTTATACATATTCGAGTTGGACTGGAGTCCTCCTGGATACGTAGATGTCTATTGCCACATGGCTTGGCTTCGTATATTTTGGGACTGGGGCGTGACAATTTCAAAGTTGGCACTTGGTCTTTCGACCTCACGATTGGGTTAAAAATATTTCTACCACAGGCTATCAACTTAATATCATAGCATGCACGTTTCCGCATATTAGGTGTTTGTCTTAGCATGCATGTTCCCACGGTATCAAAGCTTATCATATATAGTATGACTCTGTTGGTGGCACTGTACGAAACATGATTGGTTCAATTTAAGTAGGAGGGCTATCAAATAGTCGCTCCTAGGAATGAGTCAAAAAAGTATGAAAATATGAAAAGTTCTCATGACCGTTGGTCGCCAAGGTAGTCCCTGGTTTGGGAGCTGCATGATGAATATGGAAAGAAAAGAGTTGGACACTTGTTGAGTCATACGGTCAATTAGGTAGGGACCATTGCATGGTCATGGACAACTTGTGCACAAGGTTTGAGTTCCTCGAGCGAATTACTATGGCACCGGGATCATGTCGACCTAGGAGGAACTAGTATTGTGCGTGCTTCAGCGGGGTGCAACCGAGTCTGAAGTATGACACATTTACTCAGTTGTGGGACCTTTGGTAGAGTTCGTACCTCGCATCAAACTATTCTCATAATCCAGAAGTCCAAAAGGCTTGTGGTTCTAGTGACATTCATATAGATCATGTCAGCACGATAGCAATAATCCATGTGCATGTCATAGATTGAGTCAAGAGTGGACACGTGACACGAAACTAATGAGCCTAAGATTTGGCTTCAGTAGAAACACATGGTTCGTCCGATATGTGTTGTATGGTTTAGTAGTTTGACATAAGAGTCCATACGTTATAACAAAGAAGGCCAAAAGGTAAGTATGGGTAAGTTTACACTATATTGTGTGGCACGACCACGATTTTGTTTCACAAATGGGTTTATCGCACGATCACGATGTTCTCAGCACGATCTCAATGTTCCAGCACAAAGTAGGCTTTAGAGTTATACCATAAAATTGATCCTAAGGCATGATTAGAAAGACTAGAAAATGATAGTTTCACTCACTAAAATAACGTGTTAGTTTTGTATGGGTGGACGAAAGGCTCACTCACCAGTACATGATGTGTACTGATATCCCCACAGTTTTTTTATAGGTTTCAGGTAGCAGCTTGTTCGAAGTGCGGAGCTCTCTTGGATGCGTCGAGTCATGGAGTTTCCTTGGCGTTTCTAGGTATGCAGCCACGTGGAGTCTTCACTTACATGGGACAATATATGGACATTGTGTCTTCTCAAGTTGTACGTCTCAAGGCATGATCTTCTGTACTGAGAGATGAAAGAGAGCTGAGAGATTGTATTCAGAGTGAGTATCAGCTTGAGTTATCATAATCTTGCCTCGTGCACTTTATAATTATCCTACATTATCAATAAAAAGGATTTTGTTTTCTATACATCTTGTGTTATTCAACTTCTCTGCTTGGGACTTCTGTGCGATGACCCCGTTGCTAAGCTACGTAATTGGTTGTTAAGGTATTCGCCTTGTGCGAGTACAACTTAGGCTCATGCGGCATCATGCTCATGCAAGGACGATCGGTTCTGCGAAATCGGGGCTTGACATGGAATACAGTCAGAACTCTGCAGAGTACAATCGGTAGTCAGGTCTAACTTTAAAATCTCATTTCTAGAAATTTCAGGAATCCAATCTACGTACGAGTCCTAACACACGGGTCTATATCAATGCTAAGGGGTACTCTATAAGTCTCAGGTAGTTTGGTAGCAATATAGTTGCCACAAACAAAGAAGAGTATTATATGATATAAGTCATTAATAGTTTTTACGAAAAATAGGCGTATCGTACAATGCCCAAAATACAGGAATCAAGAAAAATCTATCAATACATAAATCTGGAAATGACTTCATGGCAACTTACATGAATCTCGAAAACTAGAAAACTATAATATATGATACATAATACCATATTCGTATACGCATACTGATATAGTGAGACGGGTCTCACAATATGGGAAGAAGGATAAGAAAAGTAACGCTAGTTACCATGGATTTGATATTATGAGTGAAACTTATTGGGTTTGTGAGATAATTGACAGCAAGGTTAATGGGTATAACGAGAGATTTCTAAAAGGGTCTAGTCACTTAATTTCTTTCTTTATTAATACTAATAGCTTCTATACACAATATATATGCTCTTATCGAACTCAATTGACCCTACTGGTCAATGAGGAGAGCTATAAGGCTAAGGGGCAGTTGGGTGGTGGATGGTCACAGGATCGAGCCACAAAAAATGAGAAATAATATAAAGCAACCAAAAACAAATCATAATGCGATGGGTCACAAAAGTACCAAAGGCACAACCACAGACGAGAAGAAAGTAGACCTCAAAAAGAGGCAAAATCCTCAGAGCCTAAACCAAAAAGTGTACCCCAGAAGACCAAAAGACCAATCGGGCACTCTTCTGGTCCCGATGGCAAGGTACTGCCATGTCTTACTACCCTTCGCGTGAAGGTGATTGCTTGACGAGGTAGCCTTTCAAACTGCCTTGCCACCTCAAAAATCAGCTGACCAAAAGAATAAGAGTAATGCTCATATCTATATTTTTCTATCCTTCCAAAGAACACAGCAAAGAGTAGAAGTGACTAAATCCATCATGTGTTGGTGAGGGTCATTGCTCCAAGCGTATATGTGAGACTACAATGATCCATTGGCGAAGCGAATGCCAAAAATCAACTAGAAATGCTGCCAAATGAGAGAGGCTAACATACTTAAGGAGAAAAGCGGGTTCCTCGGACGAAAATCTACAACGATGGCAGTTGGAAGTGATACAAAAACTCGAGTGGTTGAGGATGTCGGTCATCAGTACCTTGCATCTCAGCACTCGCTAAAGCATAATAGACCACTTATTTGGGATACAAGGATGCCAGCTAAAAAAAGTTCACCTGTGTCACGCCTCGATCCCTTAGGATTGAAAGTTGCCACATGGCATGATGTCATACAAGCCTAAATTGCATTTGTACAAGGCAAGCACCAAAATGGTCGATTAAATAGCTAAGTGACAAAGTCATCGTAACAACAATACCAAGCAGAAAGTTGAATCGATACAATACATATAAAAGAATTATTCCTTTTATTGATATGGAAATTTACAACGGCTCGAAGGTAAGGTACAACTTAATTAAAAATTTCTCTCTCTCTCTCTCTCTCCCTCCCCACCCTCTCTCTCCCAATAGAATGAATTTTTTCGCAAGGCTTATAACTAGAGAAACTATACGAACAATTACGTTCCATATATTATGTCCTCTATATACAAGAAAACTGTATCTTCGATTGCAACACTTCAGGCATCAACCAAGCTCCCACTCCTCAGCACCGCTCAAGGACACACCACACATACAAGGATCTGGTAGGGTGTCCGTACATAAAACAGTACTGGTGATTGTCCTCTCGTCCACTCAACAGAACCCACACGTTTATTTAGTGAGTGCAAGCAAACTTATGTGGTCTTTCTAATATTGCCTTAGGATCACTTACACGCCATAGAAAAATAAATTGCATAGTTGTGTCACAGGCACAAAGTATCATGCAACAGAATACTATGATTCCTTACCAACTTATCCTCCATCATTCCTTATCGGGTACAATAATAATAGCAATATGAAGTGAAACAAGATATCTATACTCAAGCTGTCACGAGCTTGTCTCTGTAGAAGACAATCGTCAGCCTCAAAATATAAGTGTATAGTGCACTCATCTCTACAAATATACTAATAATCTTGCAAGCTGATAGACTTAGCATGCAGCCTAACTTATGTGAAGGTTACTGGAACCATAAGCCATCTTAGACTATATTCTAGAAAGATGGTGACACTTCGCGTATGAGGTACAATCTCTACCGAATGTCCCACAATAATCGTATTATGACACAACCTTACAGTGCAGGTCGTACGCCACTGAATGTCTCACAATTCCCGTTCCCCTAGGCCTAGTCGATCCCGGTGCCTCGGCGATCGTTCAAGGAACAATATCTTCTGCACAAGTTTTCCATGACCATGCGATACTCGTGTATAGGTAAATTATGACACTCTAAAAATAGAAGTCACACATCTCTACTCAAAATCACTTTCTCCAAGCCATTACTCGCATCAAACTTTCCAGTCAAAGGATATTGCCTCTGCGACCCTACGATCCAAAACATTACCATATATCTAACTCCGAAAACACTAATGTGATCGACTTCCTGTATAAAACAGTAATGCTACATTCCATAAGATAATTCTAATAGAAGTATTAAAGTTTATGTGATAAAACATGGCAACATTAAGAAATCTCCATTATATATCAGCAAGATAGATAGATCATGTGATACGATACATCAAAAGTATGAAACTCTACTTCTATAACAACAAGCCAGATAGTTTAAGTGATAAGTTCAAGCTGTACTACTTTATACTAGTTCATAACATTAGATTAACATTTATATGTTCTATAACAACATGATACAGAGTGAGATTACTCTCTCATGTTGTTTCGTCTCTTTTATTATTAGCATTACTATCTTATGTCATAGCAATAAAAACTAGCAGCATTATTTATTAAGTGTGAAGGTAAAGCAAAAAAGGTTCATCGAAACCATCCACCTGAAGGCGATTATCTGCATCATCGAGAAGAACTTTGAAACAAATATTCAGTATATGATTCAAACCCATGATAACTTGAACAAATCAAAACCTATCAACTAAGACAAACCCCTAAGCCAACACTGTGCCTCTGCTTGAAACCAAAATACAAATATACGTCAAGCCAACTAACCATCTCAAACACCAAGCAGAGTGGGGCATTATAGGTGTAGGATTGATGGCACCTCTAGAGGGGGCTGAATAGAGTGCAGTGAAAAAAATAATTACCAATAAAAAATTCTAAGCAGGTGAAGCAGATAATCAATCAAATTTAAAGTGTGAGTAAAGCAGTAAATAGTAGAGGCAAGAAAGCAATACGCAGACACAACAGGTTTATATTGGTTTTCCTCTGAGAGGACTAGTCCAGTTCGCGAGAACTCTAGCTCGCTATAATCCACTATTTTGAATAGAGATTATACCGCGTACTTTACTCCGAAGAACACGTCAACTTCAACACCGCCATGTTTTTATCCAAAGCCCACGATCAAACTTCAACAACACCTTTATGAGAAAAAAAAGTTTTTATATGCCAAACTTTGTACAACTCGAATACTCCTAATAGAAAACCACCGACACTAGAAGAATTGGGTTGTCTTGGAGATTTGAAGATTGAAGCTTTATAGTTTGAATAGAAAGCTTAGGAATAGATAGAGAAGATAAACAATGAATGAGTGAATAGAAATAGGAATTTCTTCTCTCTTTTTTAGGTTTTCTACGACAGAGTTCGGGCAGAACTCGGTAGCCTAACGTTCATAATTTTGAACGTTGGTGATCCAAAAGAATAGATAAAGCTGCTGACCAGGATGAAATCCAGGTGACCAAGTTCGGTCCGAGTTCGGACAGAACTCTGGCCGAGTTCGGTTACTAGGGTTTCTGGTCAACCTGATTTGGTTTTTGCTTTTGGATGTGGGTTTGATTTGGTTTTAGTAAATGAATCAAGTTTTGGGTCGTGGGAAATGGATCAAGGATAGGTTTTAGGACTGATCTTTCTAAATGCCAGTGATCCCGACTTACAATTTAATCTAGACTCAATGAAAGAAAAGTACAGAATAAATGTGAAAAATTAGAGGAGATGTAAACTGTAACTTTCAGTTTCTTTTCATATCATGTTCGGAGTTTTAAGTCAATTATCGAAATCAGTTTGACTACGGCTTAATGGGCCGACAATCTCCCACATTTTGATAATTTGACAAAACTACGATTGATACTTAAGAATGTTCAGCTCAATTTGGAAGTAGACTTGATGTGGTACTGGAGGTACGGTTGCAGCTTTTAGCCGTCAATATTGGTACAATATAATTGTTTCCCCGTAATGTACACTCAAGTCTTGTTACTTCCCCGTAACAAAACATATCAGCTGAATCTGTCTATAAAACAAAAAATTTCTCCAAACAAACTTTTAGTGATAAAATATTTGTAAGCAACATATCATCAGCAGCTCTGGAAGGACCGATCTCAGCTGAACGGTTGGGATCATATCGGGCAGCAGCAGGGTCAAAGTAACGCTGAGCCTCTGGATCATCAATCTGATAGCCAAGTCTGATAGGATCACGAACCATAGGGATGGGACCACTAGGGTTGTGAGCAAGACTATGACATATCCCAAACAGAGTTGGATATGGCCTGGAGCTGGAGGGGGGTACGAAAATCCATGGAGCAAAACTGATCCAACCTAAGAGCCTGAATTAACTCAAAGGTAACCCCACCGAGAGGATGAGTAGGAGGATGAGTATCAGCAGCTATGGGTTAATTGGAGGAGGAGCCGAAACAGTAGGAGCAGGAGCAAAATGATGATGTTCATAAAAATAAGCAGGAGCACCATCCTCAGCACAATCCTCGAGTCAAACTTCAAAGTGCTGAAAGATGTAAGGAAGATACATCGCATAAAGAAGACGTCGTAATTTTTTGCGACACCATTCCATTGCGGCAATAATAGTCTTGGGTAGACTGAAGGCGATGTGAAAATGGAGATGATAGATAGCTGAAAGCTCTAGATAGGAAATCTCATCAGTGGCAGTATTCTTTAGAATGATGGTAGTGAATACCATTCTATGAAGATCATAGAAATAGTTGTTCAGATGCCTAGGGCGAAGGGTGCCTTTCGGTCGAGAGTTTGGTTCACATAACAAGTCACGAAAGGAGTCAAAATTTGTCCCTTCGGGAAACTGGACAGAAGTGATATCTACTAGGGCTTCTCCAGTATTGGGAATGTTAAGTATGATAGCTAAGTCATCACTATCAAACTCAATATCGATTCCACCAACTTTTGGTTTCACTTTCCCGTAGTGGCCGACAAGTTTTCTTTTATAAAAATCATTAAACCACTCATTTGATGCCTCTTGAGACACAAATATAAATTCATCAAAGAAATCTTTATCAAATTTGGATGGAGTAAAATGAGAGAATGAGGTCGCCTCATGAGGAGTAGAGGACAAACCTTCATCAATATTACTTTTGTTTTTCGAAGAAATAGGAATTATAGAAGCCATGGAAAATTGAAAGGAGTAGAGATAGAGGATTTATACCAAAATTGAAGGTAGACGGTAGAAGAGAACTTCAAGAGAGCTGAATCCAAAGTTTGAAGACTTTAGAAGCTTGGAGGAGGGAGAACCAAGAAGTTAGGGTTAGGGTTTTCGGTAGAAATATAGTGGTTGTGATGAGGTTGAAGATGATGTTGAGGGTTTAAATAAAGAGGAAGCTCGGCTGTCCAGCTTCTGTTTGAATTCACTCATACCAAGTTGTCACGACCCGTACCCTAGAGTAAGGGCACGAGACGTGGGTACGTCCAGCCTACGCCGCAGTGTCGGCGGTAGAACGCTGTCCTAGGTCACAACATCTAACAGTTGAAGGTAAAAACAGTTATACTCCCAGAATGGGGGTGACATAACAGAATATAACTCAATCACAGCTAAGGTAGAACAGGAATAAGATAGAATGATAAAAGATGATAATATCCAGGAAAGAAACATCACAGATATACAAATCCAGAATTCTAAGTGTCTAAAATAAGTACATATCCCAAATCTCTAAAATCCAAGTAAAGTAAAGACAATCCTAGTCTAAGGGAGTGTCATCTACTGCTAGTGGATCCTGCTGCTGGTCCAAGTCCAGACACTCGTCTAGTGTAGCACCGTAGTAAGTAGGGCAGAACGCCTCAGCCTCGTCCTTTGTAATATTTCAACAGGTCCAGTCAGGACGGAGCAAGCACAGTACATCTCAACAAATCATAGTAGGTCAGGATATATAATCATGCTAGAGAGTAAGATACAAGAAACTGAAGAATAATATGATAAACAGGAAAGACTGTAAATAAATAGCTACAGTATATAGAGAACTAACAGTATCTAGTGATTCAGAGCACAAGATGGTTATGTAAACGGCACGATGTTATACACGAGTAATCTACAGAGGTTGTACACGAGTAATCTACTGGATTGAATATATAACCACTTCTACTCCCCCGCCCCAATCAATACACAAGGATCTGGCTAAGTTATGTTATTGTACACGAAGGTCATGTGAATACATGATTATACAAGATTTCACACGTTTCGTACACGAATGTCACAAATACAAGGAGTACACGATGTTCACGATAAAGTACACGAACACGAAATACCCGATGTATCTGCTAAGGGGATAACAACGCCCAACAAGATCCATATAGTACTAATCCGTGTTTCTAACGTGTCAGCATCATGTAAAGTAATCTAAAGCAGGAAATATACTCCTAATGCAGGATATGAAATGATCAGAGAATGTACTCGCATGTATCAGGTGAATCTGGAGAAAATATACTGTCCGAGGAGTGGTGTCTGTCTCCTATAGAACAGTACAAGTCACTATAAGTCTACAATGATAATAAGATGCAAATCAATGCATTCTACATGAATCTAGGTCAATCTAGACCAAAGTCAACTCTTGGTCAACTCTGGTCAACCCTAGAAGTCAAACTAGGTCAACCAAGTCAAACCTAAGTCAAACTAGTCTAACTAGTCTATTCTAGGTTCTAATAAGACTAATCTAGGTTTACTAGGCAATATCATGCCCTAACAACCATAACCCATCTACACAAGATATTATCTATATCTAAACAATACACATATTGACAAGGCTACATAATGTAACTTAGAATACATAACCTATAGCCACTATACAATATCACCCATACACTATATCATATATATAATACATTATATCATATGGTATCACCCATACACTATATATATCTAACATATATATATAAAAGCACACACACTCATATATTATATAGGATACATATATATGTATCTCAATTTATATATATGTATACATATGTAAAGAGAGAGAGGGAAACACAAATGTACAAGTGTATGTGTGTGTGTGTGTCAAGAGAGGCAATAGGGTGTGTGTGAGATACATGAAGGTGTGTGTGTTTGTGAAATTCTGAAACAGGAAAACAGTGCTAATGTGTGTGAGAGTCTAGAGAGTGAGGGTGAAACACATTAGTGTGTGCAAGGAAACAAGAAGGGAAATAGAAGCATTGCATTAACAGTGAACAAAAGGCGAACATGAGTTAACCCATATCTCAGTTCAGCCTACAGTTTACAATACCCAGATTTCAGTCCCACATATCATTCTCAAGATTTAAAGGAATTCAACATCAGTGTGACAAAAAAAAAGAAAGAAATCTCAGATTTTAAGTAATCTCATAGACATTATAAACATGATTTAAGCATGCAATGATCTTAGCTATAAAATCAGAACTCAGGATTAGGAATTTACTTCTCAGATTCAGTATTTGAAATGAAAGGAAATCAGTCCAGACTATTCTAAACAGTGACCCAATCTCAGAGATACAATCTCAGATTAACACATGTAATGCAAAGGGAACCAATCCAGTTCAGTCAACCATGGTAAATTCAATCAGAACACTCAGGTATTTAATCATGAACTCAGTTAAAAGAATTAGTCCCAGTTTGGTTTACAGTTCAGGAATTTAAGAGTTTAACTAAACCTTCATTCACAGGTTAATGAAAAAGGGAGCTAATCTCAGTATCAGTTAACAGTTGACAAACCTATACAATCCCATTCAAAACAACAGTTCTACCAAGGAAAGATTGTCATTCGAAAATCTCAGGTTTTGTATAGGAAAACCAATTTAGTTTATAAACACATTCATGTATTGACAGTTCAGTACATTCATGCTCAGATTAACACATAGGATCATTTAATAGTTCAAATTCAGTTAATAAGGAAGATACCATACATAATTAAAAAGGGAAGGAAATCAGTCCATCAAATTATTCTCAGGAAAGGGGAAAACTGGAAAGTAAACTCAGGTTATCAGCCAATTCGAAAACCAACCCAATACTCAAAATCTCATCCTCACATCCAAAAGCCTATATTTGAATTTAAAAACTTAGCTAACATGATTTATAATATGTGGGGATAGTTTACAGTAAAAAATATTACTAAAACAGGGATTAAATTGTTAGGAAATTAACTAGGAAAACCATGTATCAGCTCGTATCAGAAAATGCCATTTAAAGCCTCATTCGAACCAAATATTCTACCAAAACTTATTCTATTGTGAAAACCTAAGCTAACATAGATTATACAACACATATGGGATCTAATTAATCAATTAAAACACAATTTAAAACTATTTAAACGAATTAATGACAAGAACACAAACACTGTGTACAGAACCACACAATGCATAACACGTGCATAGGCAAAATCGTGTCCGACACGACACGAGGGTTCGTGTCAGCCTGGGGTTCTCGTGTCAGTCATGAGAACGATACATGTGTCAAGTCTCGTGGGTCGAAACGCTGTGTGCACAGAGCAGTTCCGCTCGAGTAGCAAGGCATGCCACCTGCCCCCGCGCGTGTGTGCACGACCGCGTGTACGTGTCCAAAATCCGACACGACACAACAAGAAAACGTGTTCAGAACACAAGAAATGCACAAGCGAGATCAAATCCTAATTTCCTATTCAAACACAAACCTAAAATTAGATCGAAATGCCCTTTGAGGCATTTCACCAAACACCTTCCTATACACGTTGATAAGTGTCCGATACGGACACGTAATGGGCTCAAAATCTAGGGTTAGCCTATCCTACTGTTAGGTTAGGGCTATGGCATCCTAGAAATGAAATTAAACAGAAATCGAAATATACCTATTGATGAATAAAGGGTCAAAATCCCCAAATGGAATGGTTCTCCAAGCTTCAAAAACTCCCACAAATTGTCCCTACTCTGAAATATTCTTACACAAACAGAAAGAACAGAAGAATTAGGTCCTAATGCAATTGGTTTGGAGGAAAATGGAGTTGAAATGGATTTTCTATGATTTTAGAAAGATGGAGACTCACCTCTTCCAAAACTTGCACAAATCCCAATGGAGGCTAGCCCTAAATTCTAGGAGTGGATTAAATAGGGGGAAAGGATCAATAGTGGCTGCCATGGGCTGATTAGGGTTAGGTTTGGTTCATGGTGTGGGCCTATGGGCTATTAAGCCTAAGTCACAAGTCATGACTTGTGAAATCACAAGCCATTTCTAAATCAATTCAAATCCTATTTTCTCCAAATTGATCCTAATGATTAATTATCACTAACTTAAGTCAACCTAGGTTTCCATATCCTAATCACATAGTCATGACCTAGGTTAGCCACTAGGTTAGTCTCCAAAGTCAACATAAGTCAAAGTCAACTAAAACACCAAAATAAATTATACTAAAAATCTCTAAAAATCACATAAATTCCAATAAATCTAAATAATACATAATAATTCCAAATAATTCTCAAAATTTCAAAAATGACCAAAATGACCACAATACCCTCAAGATAGAAAAGTGGCAGTGACAAATCTACCCTCCTTAAAATAATTTCGTCCTCGAAATTAAAGGCGAAACTAAACTGCTGAGAATGATAGAAAAGTATACCTCAAGAAAAAGATAGGGGCACAGCTCGCGCATCTCATCCTCCCGCTCCCAGGTAGGCACTCCTGGAGAATGATGCCTCCATGTGACGCGTACCAAGGGTATCACCTGGTTCCTCAATACCTTCTCTCGGCGATCCAGAATCTCCACAGGCTGCTCTGGATAACTGAGAGTAGGTCCAACCTCAATCTCCGAATGATCGAGCACATGGCTGGGGTCAGCCACGTACCGTCTCAACTGTGATACGTGGAATACGTTGTGAACTCCCACTAGTACAGGTGGCAAGTCTAGCCTGTATGCCACGTCACCGACTCTCCCGCTTGATAACGAAAGGGCCGATGAAGCGCGGACTAAGCTTCCCTACCTCCACCAAAACGTATCGTACCACGAGTCAGAGATATCTGCAGAAAATCCATGTCTCCAACCTAATCACAAGCAAGGTCTCAAGTTACTAAAAATCAAACACGATCAATCAAACAAAACAAAACATAATACAACCTAATTCTAATCCTATCTCTAAATCTGTACCTCAAACTCCAGCGGCCTCCGGTGGCTATCGGCCCAGTGCCGATGTCTGTCCTGCGCCACTGCGAAGTCTGTCCCTGATGAGCTTCACCTTCTCGGCTGCGTCAACAACCATCTCTGGTCCCAGTAAAGCTCGCTCTCCAACATCATCCCAAGACAAGGGTGTACGACACCTACGCCCGTACAGAGCCTCAATTGGTGACATCTCAATGCTGGCCTGAAAACTGTTGTTGTGAGCAAACTCCACCAAATGTAGGTGATCCTCCCAGGAACCTCCAAAATCGAGGACGCACGTCGCAGCATATCCTCAAGTGTCTGAATAGTCCTCTCTGACTGTCCGTCCGTCTGGGGGTGGTATGCAGTACTAAACTTGAGCTGAGTGCCCAAACTAGTCTGCAGACCCCTCCAGAAATGGAAAGTGAAGCGACTATCCCGATCTTAGACTATGCTGACGGAAACTCCGTGAATCCTGATTATCTGTCTCATATACAACTCCGTGAGCCTCTCTGTAGACGTACCCTACCTTGAATGGCAAGAAGTGGGCCGATTTGGTCAACCTGTCAACGATGACCCAAATCGCATCTTTTTCTCCTGGTGTACGTGACAACCCCGATACAAAATCTATGGTGATATGTTCCCACTTCCACTCTGGAATGGGCAACGGCTGTAATAATCCTCCGGGCCTCTGCCTCTCTGCCTTGACCTGCTGACAGACCAAGCATCTAGCTACTGAAGTGGGACACCTTCCCGCTTCATTCCGTACCACCAGACATGCTCTCGCAGATCCCTATACATCTTTTTAGGCACCAGGATGTATATAGTACTGTGATCTGTGAGCCTCCTGTATGATTTGCTCTCTGAGCTGCCCGCTGGATACACATAACCGGGAACCGTGCCTCAGGGCACCATCCTCTGCAAGTGAAAACTCGCCATCCTCCAATCCTGCACTGATATGCTCTCGGATACACCGCAGAGCCACATCCTCGAACTGTGTCGCCTTGATCCTGTCCATCAAGTCCGACTGTATCTGAAGTCCCCATAACTGCATCTGCACTCCGGGCACAATCACCTCAATCCCAAGGCTCTCCAAGTCTGCAAGCAAGTGCCAATCCATAGTCAAACACATGGCTGTCGGATACCTACTCAAGGCATCGGCAACCACTGTTGGCCTTCCCTGGGTGATAATGAAGTGAGATGTCAAAGTCCTTCATCAACTCTAGCCATCTGCGCTGCCTCATATTGAGCTCTTTCTGTGTAAACACATACTTCAAGCTCTTATGATCTGTGAAAATCTCCACCCTCTCGCCATATAGATAGTGCTTCCATAACTTCAAAGCAAAAATCACCGCCGCCAGCTCCAGGTCATGGGTAGGGTAGTTCTTCTCATGGGGACGTAATTGCCTGGAAGCATAGGCAATCACCTTCCCATGCTGCTGTAAGACACAACCCAGCCCCTTCCCTGAAGCATCACTATAAATAGTGAATCCACCTAATCCTGAAGGCAATAGTCAGAATCGGAGCTGTCAGTAAGCCGCTTCTTCAACTCATCAAAAGCTGCCTGACACTCCTCTGACCAAACATACTCAGCATCCTTCTGGGTCAACCGAGTCAACGGCTCTGTAACCCGGAAGAAATCCTGCACAAATCTCCTATAGTATCCTGCCAACCCTAGGAAACTCCTGATCTCTGCCACTGAAGTCGGCGCTGTCCAAGCCTCAACTGCTACAATCTTCTTGGGGTCAACTGAGATACCATCTCCAGTCACCACATGCCTCAAGAAGTCCACCCAGTCCAAGAAAAACTCATACTTGGAGAGTTTCCCATAAAGCTGCTCCCTCCTGAGGGACTCTAGCACTATCCGTAGATGCTCCTCGTGCTCCTCCTCAGTCTTGGAATATACCAAGATATCATCAATGAACACCACCACGAACTTGTCCAAGTACTGGTGGAACACCTTGTTCATTAGATTCATAAACACAGCTGGTGCATTGGTTAGCCCAAACGGCATAACCAAAAACTCAAACTGCCCGTACCGCATCCTGAAAGCGGTCTTGGGAATATCCTCCCTCTTCACCTTCACCTGGTGATAACCTGACCTCAAATCAATCTTGGAGAACACCCGAGCTCCGCTCAACTGATCAAACAGATCATCGATCCACGGCAGTGGGTATCTGTTCTTGATTGTCAGGTTGTTAAGTGCCCTGTAGTCGATAGATACACATCCGTACCGACCCATCCTTCTTGGGTATAAAAGTATCGGTGCACCCCAAGGTGAAGAACTAGATCGGATGAAGCCCTTGTCCTGCAGCTCATCCACCTGCTTCTTCAGCTCCACTAACTCGTTGTTGTTCACTCGATAGACATGCTGGGAGATCGGTTCCGTGCTGGGAACCAAGTCTATCGAGAACTCTACATCTCTGTCCGGTGGAAGCCCTGGCAACTCCTCTGGAAATATGTCCATAAACTCTGCGATCAAGGGATGCGGAGCCACCTGCTCCTCAACTGAAGCTCCACAGAAGACTCCGTCGTCCTGCTCTGCCTGCCGCCGGGTGTACTCAAACTCTGGCTCTCCTGGCGTCCCGAACAAAACTCTACCCCCTCGGCAATTAATACGGGCGTGGTGTCTACTCAGCCAGTCCATACCTAATACTATATCGTAGTTCGGTAATGGCATGACGAGTAAACTCACTCCCAACTCTCGGCCTCCCAATAAGACGCTCCGCCCTCTGTAAACATCACTCACGAGGATGACCCCACCCCCGGTTGTGATCTTGCAGGTCCTAGGCAATGGTTCAGAAACCAAACTGTGTCTAATAGCATACGATACTGACACAAAGCTGTAGGAAGCCCCGAATCAAAGAGTGCAAATGCTGGAAGGGAGTCGAGTAGAACCGAATCTGCTATTAGCTCTCATATGGCCTCGGCATCCTCAGCTGCCAAGGCGAAAGCTCGCCCCTGCTGTCCACCTCGTGCCTGCTGCTGGTGCTGCTGGAACCTCTGCTGCTGGGTCTACAGGGCTGGTCCCCTCTGCTGGCCTGCTGGAGCCTTGGCTGCCCCAGCTCCTCCTGGTATCGGACGCATCGACGCAACTGGACACTCTCGCATCTGATGGTCTGCTGACCCACACATCAAGCATCTACCGAGTCTCTTCCTGCACTCGTCCCACTTGTGTCCAGGCTTCTTGCAGAAAGTACAACTAATAGCCTGCTACCTGCGTGCTTGCTGCCCTCTCTGCTGTTGGTGCTGCACCTGCTGAAAAGGTGCACGGCCCTGATGCTGGTGCTGCTGAACTGGCCTTTGCTGCTGAAAGTGCTGCTGGAAGTGAGGCCTCTTGGCCTGCCCCTGACTGCTACTGCCACCCTGGAAGTCGCTACCCCTCTTCTGCTTCAGCCCTAGCTCGTCTTCCGCCGCCATGGCCCCAGAAAATATCTCAGCAAATGTGGCGTTCTGGTCGCTCTTAGTCAGCGACCGAATCTCTCTAATCAGATCCTCGGTGAAACTTCCTCGCCTTCGTCTTCTCGGTCAAGTCATCTATAAACCGGGCCAATCGGCTGAACTCCCCGGCATAATCAGCTACCGTCTGGTTCCCCTGAACCAGACCCACAACTGTGCCTCGATACCTCTCAAGGCAACATCAGGAAAGAACTGTTCCTTGAACAACTCCATGAACTGGGCCCAAGTCTGGCCCTCAACTCCCACCCTGGGATCTGCCTGATACCACGCACGGGCTAAGTCCTGCATCTGGCTGCCTGCCGCCTCGATCTGGAGTCGATCTGGTATCTCCGCCAATCGGAAGATCTCCTCAATATGCTCTATCCAGTCGTCTGCAACATGGATGCCCTCTGTGCCGAAAAACTCCCGATGATGCATCTTCTGGAAGTCCTGAATGTCCTTCTCCCTCCGACGGGGCTGCAGCTGGGTCCCCTGAGCTGTAATCATCTCGACTGTAGTACGAACCAGCTGGTGTGCCTCATCGATCCCCTGCCTGAAATTTGCAGTCTGCCTCGTCTACTGCTGCTGGTGGGACTCAAGAATCCTCTCCACGAAGGAGAAGAGATGTGCAGCATCTACCATCCCCGCAGGCGGAGGCTGCTGCGGTGGAAAGATCTCAGGAATCACAACTGGCCTCCTGACTGGTGGAGGTGTTCCTCCAAAAGTGGCAGAAATACCGACTCCTGAGGGCTGCACTGGCCCTGTGGCACCGGAAGCTGGCCGCTGCTGAGGTCGAGAGGTGCTAGACCCCTCTCCAGCGTCTTCCAGTCCAGGGCGATGCGATCGCGTCTCAACCATCCTGGAGACACAGATCAAACAAGAAACAATTACTGAGAATGAATCAAAATATCAAAGGAGGACAGTTAAATTTCTAAGGAAGACAATAAGCAGCAAAATAGATATACGGAATCTGATAAGGAATTTTTCCTAGTATGATTGAGTACCTTCAAAAATATACTAATTCCTACTGTAGGCTGCAGTGATATTCCGGTTCGAATACCACTACATTTCCAACCAAGACCTGCATGGGCCACCACTAAAAACGTGTCACGACCCGCACCCTAGAGTAAGGGCACGAGACGTGGGTACGTCCAGCCTACCCGCAGTGTCGGCGGTAGAACGCTGTCCTAGGTCACAACATCTAACAGTTGAAGGTAAAAATAGTTATACTCCCCGAATGGGGGTGACATAACAGAATATAACTCAATCATAGCTAAGGTAGAACAGGAATAAGATAGAATGATAAAAGATGATAATATCCAGGAAAAAAATATCACAGAGATACAAATCCAGAATTCTAAGTGTCTAAAATAAGTACATATCCCAAATCTCTGAAATCCAAATACAGTAATCTAAGTAAAGTAAAGACAATCCTAGTCTAAGGGAGTGTCATCTACTGCTAGTGGATCCTGCTGCTGGTCCAAGTCCAGACACTCATCTAGTGTAGCACCGTAGTAAGTAGGGCAGAACGCCTCAGCCTCGTCCTCTGTAATATTTCAACAGGTCCAGTCAGGACAAGAGCGAGCACAGTACATCTCAATAAATCATAGTAGGTCAGGATATATAATCATGCTAGAGAGTAAGATACAAGAAACTGAAGAATAATATGATAAACAGGAAAGACTGTAAATAAATAGCTACAGTATATAGAGAACTAACAGTGTCTAGTGATTCAGAGCACAAGATGGTTATGTAAACGGCACAATGTTATACACGAGTAATCTACAGAGGTTGTACACGAGTAATCTACTGGATTGAATAGATAACCACTTCTACTCCCCCGCCCCAATCAATACACAAGGATCTGGCTAAGTTATATTATTGTACACGAAGGTCATGTGAATACATGATTATACACGATTTCACACGTTTCGTACACGAATGTCACAAATACAAGGAGTACACGATGTTCACGATAAAGTACACGAACACGAAATACCCGATGTATTCGCTAAGGGGATAACATCGCACAATAAGATCCATATAGTACTAATCCGTGTTTCCAAAGTGTCAGCATCATGTAAAGTAATCTAAAGCAGGAAATATACTTCTAATGCTGGATATGAAATGATCAGAGAATGTACTCGCCTGTATCCGGTGAATCTGAAGAAAATATATTGTCCGAGGAGTGGTGTCTGTCTCCTATAGAACAGTACAAGTCACTATAGTCTACAATGATAATAAGATGCAAATCAATGCATTCTACATGAATCTAGGTCAATCTAGACCAAAGTCAACTCTTGGTCAACTCTGGTCAACCCTAGAAGTCAAACTAGGTCAAACAAGTCAAACCTAAGTCAAACTAGTCTAACTAGTCTATTCTAGGTTCTAACAAGACTAATCTAGGTTTACTAGGCAATATCATGCCCTAACAACCATAACCCATCTACACAAGATATTATCTATATCTAAACAATACACATATTGACAAGGCTACATAATGTAACTTAGAATACATAACCTATAGCCACTATACAATATCACCCATACACTATATCATATATATAATACATTATATCATATGGTATCACCCATATACTATATATATCTAACATATATATATAAAAGCACACACACTCATATATTATATGGGATACATATATATGTATCTCAATTTATATATATGTATACATATGTAAAGAGAGAGAGGGGAACACAAATGTACAAGTGTATGTGTGTGTGTGTGTCAAGAGAGGCAATAGGGTGTGTGTGAGATACATGAGGGTGTGTGTGTTTGTGAAATTCTGAAACAGGAAAACAGTGCTAATGTGTGTGTGAGTCTAGAGAGTGAGGGCGAAACACATTAGTGTGTGCAAGGAAACAAGAAGGGAAATAGAAGCATTGCATTAACATTGAACAAAAGGCAAACATGAGTTAACCCATATCGCAGTTCAGCCTACAGTTTACAATACCCAGATTTCAGTCCCACATATCATTCTCAGGATTTAAAGGAATTCAGCATCAGTGTGACAGAAAAAAGGGAAGAAATCTCAGATTTTAAGTAATCTCATAGACATTATAAATATGATTTAAGCATGCATTGATCTCAGCTCTAAAATCAGAACTCGGGATTAGGAATTTACTTCTCAGGTTCAGTATTTGAAATGAAAGGAAATCAGTCCAGACTATTCTAAACAGTGACCCAATCTCAGAGATACAATCTCAGATTAACACATGTAATGCAAAGGGAACCAATCCAGTTCAGTCAACCATGGTAAATTCAATCAGAACACTCAGGTATTTAATCATGAACTCAGTTAAAAGAATTAGTCCCAGTTTGGTTTACAGTTCAGGAATTTAAGAGTTTAACTAAACCTTCATTTACAGGTTAATAAAAAATGGAGCTAATCTCAGTATCAGTTAACAGTTGACAAACCTATACAATCCCATTCAAAACAACAGTTCTACCAAGGAAAGATTGTCATTCGAAAATCTCAGGTTTTGTATAGGAAAACCAATTTAGTTTATAGTTTATATTCAGGTATTGACAGTTCAGTACATTCATGCTCAGATTAACACATAGGATCATTTAATAGTTCAAATTCAGTTAATAAGGAAGATCCCATACATAATTGAAAAGGTAAGGAAATTAGTCCATCAAATTATTCTCAGGAAATGGGAAAACTGGAAAGTAAACTCAGGTTATCAGCCAATTCGAAAGCCAACCCAATACTCAAAATCTCATCCTCACATCCAAAAGCCTATATTTGAATTTAAAAACTTAGCTAACATGATTTATAATTTGTGGGGATAGTTTATAGTGAAAAATATTACTAAAACAGGGATTAAATTGTTAGAAAATTAACTGGGAAAACCATATATCAGCTCGTATCAGAAAATGCCATTCAAAGCCTCATTCGAACCAAATATTCCACCAAAACTTATCCTATTGTGAAAACCTAAGCTAACATAGATTATACAACACATATGGGATCTAATTAATCAATTAAAACACAATTTAAAACTATTTAAACGAATTAATCACAAGAACACAAATACTGTACACAGAACCGCACAGTGCATAACACATGCATAGGCAAAATCGTGTCCGACACGACACGAGGGTTCGTGTCAGCCTGGGGTTCTCGTGTCAGTCATGAGAACGACACATGTGTCAAGTCTCATGGGTCGAAATGCTGTGTGCACAGAGCAGTTCCGCCCGAGTAGCAGGGCATGCCACCTGCCCGCGCACGCATGTGCACGACCACGTGTACGTGTCCAAAATCCGACACGACACAAACGAAAACGTGTTCAGAACACAAGAAATGCACAAGCGAGATAAAATCCTAATTTCCTATTCAAACATAAACCTAAAATTAGGTCGAAATGCCCTTTGAGGCATTTCACCAAACACCTTCCTATACACGTTGATACGTGTCCGATACGGACACATAATGGGCTCAAAATCTAGGGTTAGCATGTCCTACTGTTAGGTTAGGGCTAGGGCATCCTAGAAATGAAATTAAA
This sequence comes from Iris pallida, assembly GCA_029216955.1. Lineage (NCBI taxonomy): Eukaryota > Viridiplantae > Streptophyta > Magnoliopsida > Asparagales > Iridaceae > Iris > Iris pallida. The sequence goes on along the minus strand of JANAVB010011397.1, from coordinate 22,954,084 downwards.
CAAAAATTACATGGAGTAGATAGAAATATACCTATTGATGAATAAAGGGTCAAAATCCTCAAATGGAATGGTTCTCCAAGCTTCAAAAACTCTCACAAATTGTCCCTACTCTGAAATATTCTTACACAAACAGAAAGAACAGAAGAATTAGGTCCTAATGCAATTGGTTTGGAGGAAAATGGAGTTGAAATGGATTTTCTATGATTTTTAGAAAGATGGAGACTCACCTCTTCCAAAACTTGCATAAATCCCAATGGAGGCTAGCCCTAAATTCTAGGAGGGGATTAAATAGGGGAAAGGATCAATAGTGGCTGCCATGGGCTGATTAGGGGTAGGTTTGGTTCATGGTGTGGGCCTATGGGCTATTAAGCCTAAGTCACAAGTCATGACTTGTGAAATCACAAGCCATTTCTAAATCAATTCAAATCCTATTTTCTCCAAATTGATCCTAATGATTAATTATCACTAACTTAAGTCAACCTAGGTTTCCATATCCTAATCACATAGTCATGACCTAGGTTAGCCACTAGGTTAGTCCCCAAAGTCAACATAAGTCAAAGTCAACTAAAACACCAAAATCAATTATACTAAAAATCTCTAAAAATCACATAAATTCCAATAAATCTAAATAATACATAATAATTCTCAAAATTTCAAAAATTGACCAAAATGACCAAAATACCCTCAAGCTAGAAAAGTGGTAGTGACACAAGTTCGGCCAGAACTCTGACCGAGTTTGGTCACTTGGGAATCAGAACAGAGGTTGGAAAGGGTGTGATAGTTTTTAACATAAATTCAAAATTAATTCAAAATAAATGTGTTAAACTAAATAATTAATATTAATTAATTAATAACACATGAATCACTTCGAATACTTCGGGTTAGTTGTAGGGGCCGGATCCCAGCTAGCGGTAGTCCGAAGAGCGTGTAACTTCATGCTATATACACCTGTGTGACAGAAGGGCCCTTTCGAATTATAACTAAAATAAATTTTGCGAATTCATGAGTATTAACTAATAGTATTTAATTATATTACTTCAACATCCAAAATTCCTAATTTTCTTCGTATAAAGTTAAAATAATCTTCAGCCAAGGGCTTAGTGAAGATGTTAGCTAGTTGATGTTCAGTGTCAACAAATTATAAGTTAATGTCACCTTGTAAAACATGATCTCTAAGAAAATCATGTCTAATTTCTATGTTTTTAGTGTAAAATTGACATATAGGATTCTTCGTGAGATTAATGGAGCTAGTGTTATCACAGTAAATAGGGATGTAAAGAAATGATAATTGATAGTCTTCTAAGGTTTGCTTCATCCACAAAATCTGAGCACAACAATGTCCTGCAGCGATATACTCGGCCTCGGTTGTTGATAGTGCAAGAGAATTTTATTTCTTAGAAAACCAGGAGACTAAGACTTCTCCAGAAAATGAAATGTGCCACTGGTAGTTTTACGATCGACTATGCATCCGGCAAAATCTGCGTTCGAGTAACCTATCAAGTCAAACGAATCGGTTTTGGGATACCAAAGACCAGTCGTCAAAGTTCCTTTAAGGTATCGCAGGATACGCTTAACGGTGCCCACATGTGATTCTTTAGGACAAGCCTAATACAGTGCACATAAGCATACAGAAAACATAATGTCATAAAACTAGCAGTTAAATACAGTAAACTACCAATCATACCTCTGTACTTACGTACATCAGTCGGTGTACCACTTTTATCTATATCAATCCTTGTAGATGTTGCCATAGGTGTGCCAATTGGTTTGACCTTGTCTATGTCAAATTTCTTTAGCAAATCTTTTGTATATTTTTCTTGATTGATGAATATCTCTTGTGAACTCTACTTGATTTATAGCCCAAGGAAGAATGTAAGTTCTCCCATCATGCTTATTTCGAATTCACTCTATATACACTTAGCAAACTCGTTACATAGCATCTCATTTGTTGATCCAAAAATTATGTCATCTACGTATGTTTGCACTAACAAAATATTTTTATCCAAAGATTTTATAAAAAGAGTTGAATCAACCTTCCCTTTTAAAAAATTGTGTTCAAGTAAGAAGGAACTAAGGCATTCATACCATGCACGAGGTGCTTGTTTGAGACCGTAGAGAGCCTTTCGAAGCTTGAATACGTAATCAGGATTTTTAAAATCTTCGAAACTGGGAGATTGTTTTACAAAAACTTCTTCTTTTATAAAACCATTTAGAAAAGCACTTTTGACATCCATTTGATAGAGTTTAAACTATGAAAACTTGCAAAAGCATAAAGCATACGAACGGACTGTAGTCTAGCAACTGGAGCATACATCTCATTATAGTCAATGCCTTCTTCTTGATTATAGCCTTGAGCTACTAGACGTGCTTTATTGTATGTGACTGAACCATTCTCATCTAGTTTATTATGGAACACCCACTTGGTACCAATGATCAGGTGATCAATAGGTCTGGGAACGAGTTCCCAAACTTGATTTCGCTCAAATTGGTTGAGTGACTCTTGCATAGCAGAAATTCAAAATTTATTATTGAAAGCTTCTAAAATATTTGTAGGTTCAATTTTGGAAATAAATGCAACATTAGCTATTACTAAATCTCTTGTGCTTGAGCGAGTACTTACACCTATTGATATTTCACCTATTACCAGTTCTTCCGGATGGTCTGGCATAAATCGCATTTGTTTCGGCAGACTTTCCAGATAGAATGTAGATGGTGTATCTTTTGGTATTCTGTTGGAGGGTGTTTTCTCTTCTTCATTGTCACTATCGTCATTGCGTTAACTGCTCAGCTCATCGAATTTGACATTTATTGACTCTTCAACAACTAGTGACCTCTTGTTGAATACTCTGTAGCCCTTACTCTTTGCAGCATATCCCAAAAATATGCCTTCATTAACTTTTTTATCGAACTTTCCCAAGTTGTCTTTTGTATTTAAAATAAAATATATGCAACCAAAGACCTTGAAATAGATGATGTTAGGAGTTCTAGTAAATCATAATTCATAAGGAGTCTTTTTAGAGATGGGTCTAATTAGAACTCTATTTAAAACATGGCATGTTGTATAGACAGCTTCTGCCCAAAATTACTTTGGAAGATAATACTGGTTAAGCATAACTCTGGCCATATCGCACAGAGTTCTATTCTTACTCTCCATAATGCCATTCTGTTGAGGAGTTATAGGAAAAGAGAATTCATGAGATAACCCATTTGAATCACAAAATGATTTAAACTCGTGGTTATTAAATTCTCCTCCACAATGACTTCATATCCGAGTAATCATGAATCCTTTCTCATTTTGCACCCTTTTACAAAAAGATACAAATTCGAAAAAGGCCTCGTTCTTATTTGTAAGAAAATAAACCCAAGTATTTCGTGAATAGTCATCGACTATCACGTAAGCATATAGCTTACCGCCAAGGCTGGCGACTCTACTTGGTCCAAATAAGTCCATATCAAGTAATTGCAAGGGTCTAGAGGTACTTACAGTGTTTATTGATTTGAAAGATGATCAAGATGCCTTGTTCTTTTCACATTCGGCACAGACCATGTCTTTCTTGAAAGTTATTTCAGGTAAGCCTCTTACCAGTTTCATGGTGGACAGTCTTACAATAGTGTTCATGTTCGCATGTCCAAGACGCATATGCCATATCCAGCTTTCATCTTGAGTTGTGAACAAACACTTCCCTGTACTGTTAGTCTTCTTTGACAAATATAGTACATATATGTTGTCCTCTCTTATTCCCTAAAAGGAAATTATTCCAGAAGATTTATCACAAACATAACATTTATTCTTAACAAAATTAATTCCATAACCATGATCATCAGTTGACTAATACTGAGTAGGTTATGTTTTAATTCTGTTACTAAGCATACATCTTTAATAATAGGTGAGGGAGAAGTACCTATGTCGCCAATTCCAATGATATGTACCTTAAGATTATTTTCAAAGGAGACATAGCCTTCTTTCTTCATCGATCGAGTTGCAAACAATTTGTTGTTGCCTGTCATGTGCCTGCAGCAACCACTATCGAGAATCTACTTACTTTTAGTGGGGGAAGGAAGGTCCACCTACAACACAAGTTGAAGATATAACCTTTGGTACCCACTTCCGTGAGGGCCCTGATGTGTTAGTTTTTGGAACCCATACATACACATTTAGATCTACAAGCTTTCTATTTTTATACTGATGTGATATATGTCCTTTTATACCATAATAGTGACATGTAGCAGAAGTGTTAGTGCTAGGTGTAGTTCGAAGATCATGTATGTGAGTTTTTGAATATGTGTGTGTGTTTTCTTCTTATGAGGAAAGGTATACATATATGTATGGCTTTTGACAGTTCTAGCAGTGTTGGCTGTGGTGTGCTTGTGTTTAGCCTTGTGACTTGTGTTCACCTGAGCAATTGGTTTAACACTTGTTTACCCAGTTTGACCTCTAACTTTTTAGAGACATCACAGGCTTCATTGTACTTGGTCGTGAGTGCATCTACTTTCTGAGCTGCAATGTTATACTTCATTTTCTCTAGTTCATAGAGATCGTTAAGTTTTATATTTTCTTGATCGGCTTTCTCAAGCTTCTCAAGAGCTTCATGTAAGCTTAACTTCAAAGAAGTAATCTCATTGGTGTTACTAGAAGAATCTCTAATATTTTCTCGTTTTCTGGATTGCTTTAAAAACTCATATTGTACAAATTTTAGCTCTTTCTTAGCACTTTGTACATATCTATCATTTTCCTCTGATCTTCTAATAGATCAGTAAAAGCATCAGACAATTCATCAAATGTAAATTCTTCATAGAGAGGGTTGATATTACCTTAGCATCAGTAGCCATGAAACATAGGTTCCCTGTGTTGCAATGCTTTTCTTCTACTTCAGAATCACTAGCTTCACTTTCACACCAGATGCTAGTGTTGGCATAGTTTATGGTAGAAGACCTTCTCTTGCTTGTCTGATTATGCCTCCTTCCCTTCCTTATAACAGCGCAGTCCTTCTTGATATGTCTTGTTCTTTTACAGCTGAAGCAGATAGGTTCTTCATCATCTCTAGAATCTTTCTTCTTCTTGTTCAACTTCTCATATCTGAGGAATCTTCTGAAGTTTCTTGTCATAAGAGCCATTTATTCGTTGTGTGAGCAGTCTGTCTCACTGTCATCGTCAGAGGCTGTCTTGTGGTTAGTTTGAATGCTATCACCTTCTCCTTTGGAGTTGACTCTTCAAAATCTTTAAGGTCTAGCTCATGCGTTATAAGCTTTTCCATAAGGGTTTCAAGAGTCGTGACCGTGAGATCATTTACTTTAATAATGGCTGTCGCTTTAGGATTCCAGTTCTTTGTTAGCCCGCGAAGCACCTTCCGAATCTTTTCGTGATTGCTGTATTCTTTTCCAAAGGAAGATAGAGGATTAACAATGTCTAGGAACCGAGTAAACATATTTGTAATAGTCTCATTAGGCTTCATTTTGACGGCCTCATACTCTTGTGTTAGTCTTGAGATTTTGGACTCCATCACTTGTGAAGTACCTTCACGAGTGATCTTAAGAAGTTTCTAAACTTCGTGAGATGTGACACATGTAGAAACTCTATTGAACTTAGTTCTATCTACAGCACAAAATAAGGCAGTTATGGCTTTTGTTTCAAGACTAGCTTGTTTCTTTTCATTTTGGTATATCTGTTGAATGGTTTTTCCACTAGAACACCCTCTACCGTAATAGGTAGTGGTTTCTTATATCCATTCATGACAATCGACCATAAATCGAAATCAAGAGACTTGAGGAAAAAGCTCATACGTGTCTTCCAATACATGTAGTTTGTGCCATCAAATAGGGGTGGCCTATTTTTTGGTTGACCTTCACCATTACTTGGATATAGGGTTGCCACATCTTAAGGAGTTTTAATCCGACTAGAGATAAGCTGTGCTATGATACCAATTGTAGGATCGATGGCACCTCTAGAGGGGGTGAATAGAGTGCAGCAGAAAAAAGAATTACCAATAAAAAATTCTAAGCAGGTGAAACAGATAATCAATCAAATTTAAAGTGTGAGTAAAGCAGTAAATAGTAGAGGAAAGAAAGCAATACGCAGACACAGCAGGATTATACTGGTTTTCCTCTGAGAGGACTAGTCCAGTTCGCAAGAACTCTTGTTCTCTATAATCCACTATTTTGAATAAAGATTACACTGTGTGCTTTACTCCAAAGAACACGCCAACTTGAACACCGTCGTGTTTTTATCTGAAGTCCACGATCAAACTTCAATAACACCTTTCTGAGAAAAGCTTTTATATGCCAAGCTTTGTACAACTTGAATACTCCTAATCGGAAACCACCGGCACTAGAAGAATCGGGTTGTCTTGGAGATTTGAAGATTGAAGCTTTGTAATTTGAATAAAAAGCTTAGGAATAGATAGAGAAGATGAAGAGTGAATGAGTGAATAGAAATAGGAATTTCTTCTCTTTTTATAGGTTTTTCTAAGACAGAGTTCGGGCAGAACTTGGTAACCGACTATTCATAATTTTGAACATTGGTGATCCAAAAGGATAGATAAAGCTGCTGACCAGGATGAAATCCAGGTGACCGATTTCGGTCCGAGTTTGGTTACCAGGGTTTCTGGTCAACCTGATTTGGTTTTTGCTTTTGGATGTGGGTTTGGTTTGGTTCAATAAATGAATCAAGTTTTGGGTCAGGAGAAATGGATCAAGGATAGGTTTTAGGATTGATCTTTCTAAATGCCAGTGATCCTGACTTACAATTTAATCTAGACTCAATAATAGAAAAATATAAAATAAATGTGAAAAATCAGAGGAGATGTAAACTATAATTTCCGGTTTCTTTTCATATCATATTCGGAGTTTTAAGTCAATTATCGAAATCGGTTTGACTGTCACAACCACTTTCCTGAAACAGGGGTATTTTTGACTTTTTCCTAATTACTGTTAATGGTGTGGTTTCATATTATATCTTGAGTGGTAATTATTTTTGCAAACTAAACTTTATATTTTGGTTAATTATTTAAATAGTTAATATGGTGCATGTGTTATATTTTGAATATGATTAATGGTTAGCCTTTAGATTAGAATGATGATTAGTGATCCTAGAAGACCTAATCCCATTTGTCATGACCACCCAACAAGATGATTAGGACTAGCCTAATTGAACTTTAGTTAGTCTCTAGCTAGATTAGAAGAATTAGTTAGAAGGCGTAACTAAACACCTCAATAGGAAGAGAGGTTTAATCCCTAACTTGTCATGACTAAAGAGAAGGGCTTAGTGGACATTTTCCATTGCCCAAAACCCTAACCCTAAACCCCTATGGCAGCCCACATTGTTTATAAAGCCCCACTTCATCTTCTTCCTCTTTCTATTTTCATTTCAAGCCCCAATTTAGGAGCTTTTTTCCCCAAATTGCTCCTACATCGAAATTTTCTCCAAATTGAGCCAAATTCATTTCATTCTCTCCCCTTTGGAGAGAAGAAGCCTCTATTGGCTAGCTAAGAAGGAATTGGAAGGATCTGGAGCCTTGAAGCTTGGTGGAGATCTAGATCTAGAAATTTTACATTAGGAATCCATCTCCCTTCTAGTATGAGCTCTCTAAACCCTTCCATTTTATTTCATTAGTGTAACTACATTCATTTAGGACTCCATTTGTATTATGATACCATTAGAGAGGAGTTGAGGCTCTCCTCTTCCTATTTGAAGATTTTTCCAATTTTATTTTGATACAAATTTGGAGAAATCGAATTTGTGACCACCAAGTGTTCGATACGTGTCCCCAAAGGAACTTCGTGTCCTTTTTGAGTCGAGATTGGGTGTATGTATCCTAAATAGGATACGTAGTATTGTGTCATGGTATCTCATGATACACATGGTTAGATTTAGGTATATACATGTGTTTCTTTTGTCCAAACAACCCAAATTCGTCATAATATTCATCCACGTTTTTAGTAGCCATAGCAACTAAGAAATGCCATAACTTTTAGCTCAGAACTCCGATTAATCTTCCGTTTTTTTTAAAAAACCGTATCGAAAATATCTTAACAAATATATATATATATATATATATATATATATATATATATATATATATATATATATATATATATATAGGCCAAAATCATTATAGAACTTTCTGTAAAACTGTTTGAGTGTCAGCTGTCCGAAAGACGAACGCGTTTGGGTTTTTCGCGATTCCGGGAGCTTCCGGACACGAAAATACGATCCGTTTAAAGTTTCAGAAAGCTAATACGAAGGCTACGGCATACTTTAATCCTAGAATTTAGTGAAGGTATAATTGGTACAATATTGATTTTAAGTAGAAAAGTGACTATACGACATAGGCATTTTGTGTAACCTATGAGCCTATGTAGTATGGATATTAAGTGAATATAGGTACCATAGATTGTCGAGTATATATATGATATAGTACATATATATGTATATATATTATTGTTAGGTAATATGTGTTAGTGTGTGTTAATGTCGATACAAATGGTTATCAAGTAAACTAAATATAGATAAGTTATGTGTCAAGGTATTAAAGTTTTGGGCAAGGTACTAGTGTGATACTTATGTACCATAAGGATAATGGTATCGTGACACTCAAATATCATGAGTAAGGATAAGAGAGTATTGGAACTTGAGTAAGGTATCATATTTGGTATCAAGTATTAGTATTAGAGTTAGTTGGAATATGTTAGAGTTATCTTAAAAGTTAAGATAATTAGTGTATATAGATATCTTAGTATCTATGATATATTAGAGTTAGAAGATTAGATGGTTAGTTAGTTAGTGTCTAGTAGATGTTAGAGTTAAGATAGATAGTATCTTAGGATACTAGATGTCAGTATCTTAGGAGTAGATAGTGTATCTAAGATTTATCTTTACCTTAAGGTAATGGTTTACCTACAAGGTAAGGTATTGGGTTTACCTTCAAGGTAAAGGGGTTTACCTAGATACTAAGGTTAGATGTTAAGATATTGGTTAGCTAGTAGTTTAGGGTAGATACTAGATATCTAAGATTGATATTGGTGGCTAAGGTATTTATACCTAAACTAAGGTATTGGACTTCCCACCAAGGTATTGGTATTGGGATACCAATAGGACCAAGGTATATTGGTATATGTTATGGGTAGGTAAAGGTAATGGTATATGTAATAGGCATTGGGTACATCCATGTATATATAAAGGATAAATTGGCTAAAATAATTCTAGATAGTAGGTAACTAGTAGATATGTAAGATATATGTATTGATACTTGGTAATATTAGCTATTATGGCTGATACCTTTAAGGTATAGACCTAGAAACGAGGTATTGACTAGCATGGACTAGAAAATCTAGTTTACGCAAGGTATTGAGCTTAGAACTAAGGTATTAACTAATATTTAAGGTATTTGAGATATGGGCTAAGGGTAAGTGGATAGTATCTATAGATGATATATGTGATTTGGGATACCATAGTGTATGTGGCTTGTTGAGAATTCATGCATAATATATATGTATATGATATAGTACTGTAAGGTATCCTAGAGTATGTGGGTCTATGGTTAGAATTATGACTAGCTTAGATAGAGTTGACCCTTTTGACTAGACAGTTGACTAAACCCTAGATGTTGACTTAGTTTGACTAAGAGTTTACCAATGATTGACTTTTGACAAAGGGGGAGAAAAGAGCAATACCAAAAATTAAAGATCAATCAAAGAAAGAACACCGCCATCTTTTATTCTTTTTCAGGTATTTTTATTTTTTATTATTTAGATATATTTTGGTATAGACTCAAGTTTATCAATTATCAAAATGGAGGAGATTGTTGGCCCATTCCATGGTCACACCAGATTTTAATAATCGACACTAACTTAAGTCAATGCACAAAATATACGAACTGCTGCTAATTATTTCTGGTCTAGTGAAATCAATATCAAAAAGCGTACTACTACATCAGCAAGCGTGTGAATCATCATTCTGAAGCTCATCTTCATTGGAATCAAGTCCGAGTCATTTTATAATTTATTATGTATTTTATCTTTATTGAGTCTAGGATATAAATTGTAAGATCGACTGGATACTACTGGCTTAGGTTAATCATAGTCCACTTTCCTATACAGCCTACCCATCCAAAGTCTACCTACCAAAAATATTATTCACCTTCTGCAACAAAATTTGACAAATGTTTAACATTTTTACTGAGACAGAACTCAAGCCGAGTTCGGCCCGAGTTCGATCTGAACTCTGATCGAGTTCGGTCAGTTCGAATTTAAATATTTGTTGCCTCCAAATTTGCATGCAACGTTCATTTACGAAATATTTGCATCAGAACTCTGTCCGAATTCTATCCGAGTTCGGTCCTCGAAAACACCTATAAATAGAAGAGAATTTCTCATTCCAAACCACTCAATCAATTCATCTTCTTTTCTCTCTTCAATAAGTGTTTTTATCTGATCAAAAGCTTTCATATTTGATCTATAGTCTTTTTGTTCTCAAGAGTTGTAAAGAGGTTGTTCAAAGTTCAGAAACTATATCTATTGTGGAGCCGATCGTGCGCTCGTCGCCAAGCACGGTGTTGTGAAGTCGGTCGTGCACTTGTCACCAAGCACGGTGTTGTAAGAGACTGTAAGCTCTCAGTTAGCTTATGCCTTAGTGGATTAACATCGAGCAAGAGTACTCGAGACTGGATTAGTTCTCTCAGAGGGATACCAGTATACATCGCTGTGTCACTGACTTTGATCTCTCTATCTCTTGCTATATTTATTTACCGTCTCTTATTCACGGTCATAGTTATCTGCTTTTAATTTTTAAATTGGTGATTATTTTCCGCTGCACTCACACTCACTCTATTCACCCCCCCCCTCTAGAGGTGCTCAACGGTCCTACAATGATCACCCAACAAGATGATTAGGACTAGCCTAATTGAACTTTAGTTAGTCTCTAGCTAGATTAGAAGAATTAGTTAGAAGGCTTAACTAAACACCTCAATAGGAAGAGATGTTTAATCCCTAACTTGTCATGACTAAAGAGAAGGGCTTAGTGGACATTTTTTATTGCCCAAAACCTTAACCCTAAACCCCTATGGCAGCCCACATTGTTTATAAAGCCCCACTTCATCTTTTTCCTCTTTCTATTTTTATTTCAAGCCCCAATTTAGGAGCTTTTTCCCCCAAATTGCTTCTACACCCAAATTTTCTCCAAATTGAGCCAAATTCGTTTCATTCTCTCCCCCATGGAGAGGAGAAGCCTCTATTGGCTAGGTAAGAAGGAATTGGAAGGATTTGGAGTTTTGAAGCTTGGTGGAGATCTAAATCTAGGAATTTTACATTGGGAATCCATCTCCCTTTTGGTATGAGCTCTCTAAACCATTCCATTTTATTTTATTAGTGTAACTACATTCATTTAGGACCCTATTTGCATTAGGATACCATTAGAGAGGAGTTGAGGCTCTCTTCTTTCTATTTGAAGGTTTTTTCCATTTTCTTTTTATACAAATTTGGGGAAATCAAATTTGTGACCACCAAGTGTTCGATATGTGTCCCCAAAGGTACTTCGTGTCCTTTTTGAGTCAAAATTGTGTGTATGTGTCCTAAATATGATACGTGGTATTGTGTCATGGTATCTCATGATAAACATGGTTAGATTTGGGTATATACATGTGTTTCTTTTGTCCAAACAACCCAAATTCATCATAATATTCATCCACGTTTTTAGTAGCCATAGCAACTTAGAAATGTCATAACTTTTTAGGTCAGAAACCCGATTAATCTTCCTTTTTTTTAAATAACCGTATCGAAGTTAGCTTTCCAAATATATATATATATATATATATATATATATATATATATATATAGGCCAAAATCGTTCTAGAACTTTCTGTAAAACTATTTGAGTGTCAGCTGTCCGAAAGACGAACGCGTTTCGATGTTTTCGCGATTCCGGAAGCTTCCAGACACTAAAATGTGATCCATTTGAAATTTTGGAAAGCTAATACGAAGGGCTACGACATACTTTAATCCTAGAATTTAGTGAAAGTCTAATTGGTAGTATTGATTTTATGTAGAAAAGTGCCTATACGACATAGGCATTTTATGTAACCTATGAGCCTATGTAGTATGGATATTAAGTGAATGTAGGTACCATAGGTTATCGAGTATATGTATGATATAGTACATATATGTATGTATATATATATTATTGTTAGGCAATATATGTTAATTAGTGTGTGTTAATGTTGATACAAATGGTTATCAAGTAAGCCAAATATAGATAAGTTATATGTCAAGGTATTAAAGTTTTGAGCAAGGTACTAGTGTGATACTTGGGTACCATGAGGATATTGGTATCGTAACACTCAAGTATCATGAGTAAGGATAAGAGAGTATTAGAACTTGAGTAAGGTATCTTATTTGGTATCAAGTATTAGTATTAGAGTTAGTTGGAATATGTTAGAGTTATCTTAGAAGTTAAGATAATTAGTGCATATAGATATCTTAGTATCTATGGTATATTAAAGTTAAAAGATTAGATGGTTAGTTAGTTAGTATCTAGTAGATGTTAGAGTTAAGATATATAGTATCTTAGGATACTAGATGTTAGTATCCTAGGAGTAGATAGTGTATCTTAGATTTACCTTTACCTTAAGGTAATGGTTTACCTACAAAGTAAGGTATTGGGTTTACCTTCAAGGTAAAGGGGTTTACCTAGATACTAAGGTTAGATGTTAAGATATTGGTTAGCTAGTAGCTTAGGGTAGATACTAGATATCTAAGATTGATATTGGTAGCTGAGGTATTTATACCTAGACTAAGGTATTGGACTTTCCACCAAGGTATTGGTATTGGGATACCAATAGGACCAAGGTATATTGGTATACGTTATGGGTAGGTAAAGGTAATGGTATATGTAATAGGCATTTGGTACATCCATGTATATATAAAGGATAAATTGGCTAAAGTAATCCTAGATAGTAGGTAACTAGTAGAGAAGTAAAATATATCTATTGATACTTGGTAATATTAGCTATTATGGCTGATACCTTCAAGGTATAGACGTAGAAATGAGGTATTGACTAGCATGGACTAGAAACTCTAGTTTATGCAAGGTATTGACCTTAGAACTAAGGTATTAACTAATAATTAACGTATTTGAGATATGGGCTAAGGGTAAGTGGATAGTATCGATAGATGATATATGTGATTTGGGATACCATAGTGTTTGTGGCTTGTTGAGAATTCATGCATGATATATATGTATATGATATAGTACTATAAGGTATCCTAGAGTATGTGGGTCTATGGTTAGAATTATGACTAGCTTAGATAGAGTTGACCTCTTTGACTAGACAGTTGACCAAACCCTAGATGTTAACTTAGTTTGACTAAGAGTTGACCAAGGGTTGACTTTTGACCTAGAGAGGCATAGTATCATGTATATTGCATTATACACTTTAATTATTATATATTGAACACATTATAACCTGTATTGCTCTAAATAGGACATTGTGACTCTAGTTCGGATATCTGTATACATCAGTCGTTCAGGGTATCAAGCGAGTACATTCGTTGATAGTTGTTTTTAGTATTTGATATCTACTATGATTCTTGTATTTAGCAATGCTATATTTGATTCTCGACACATTGGTCACACAGATTGGTATTTCTGGATCTCGTCTTGAGATATTACCATTGTTATCGTATTGACATCGTACATGACTTGTTTATTAGACATTATACAAGATATTTCATAAAACATTGTTTGTGTATCGTATATGTCATGGTTGGATCCACTGTACTAGTTGGGGTGGGCAAAATCCTAGTAATAGATGTGATCAAATTCTTATTGTTATTGTCAGACATTGTAAGTGTTAATCGTACATCTCACGTATGATTTAACAGGCTATGTAGCTATTATACAAGTTCCCAAGCCGATCATATCTCGAAACTAGTATTTCAAACACATAATATGTATAGTAGTTATAGTTTTCGTCATATTCTCTGAATTATGCTTACATGTTGTCTATTTATTTTCATTTTTGTACATTTTACCCTTTATATCGTTCATCCTTCATAGTACCATTGTCAGGATATGATTATATATTAGTAGTTATATATTTGTCATCACTTATCGTACTCTCTACTTGTAATTTTATAGTTTTTATCATTTTATTGAACTGTTGTTGGTTTATGTATTCGCTCCATCCTGACTGGATACATTGACAAAATATTACAGATAATTTAGATGATTGTCCTACCTACTACGAGGCATATGAGGGTGGCACACAGGAGTATTGAGGAGGATCCTGCTCAGTAGATTTTGCCTTAGATATAGTTTAGAATTATTAGTTTTCATGTTGTATCGGATTGTTCCGATTGTTAGTTAAGACTATTTATATTCAGGATAGTACTTATTTGTGTTAGACACCTAAAATTGTGTGATTTGATAACTCTACTATTTATTCAGTTTTTTCCTTTTATATGATTCCATATCGTGCTCTATCTTCCTTAGACTTGTGATTGAGATTATACGTTGAGATGTCATTTTATACCTCCATGCAGAGATGACAGGTTATATGATTCATATTGTTAGTTGATAGATATTGTAGATGACCTATACAGCTTTCTACCGTCGATACTGTGGCGTAGGCTGGACGTACCCACATTCTCGTGCCCCTAAACAAGGTGCGGGTCGTGACATTGACTATGGTTTAATGGGCCAACAACAGCTGGAACGAAGATAATAGATCCCGCTAGTCGACACTCGGATGCAGATGTGAACTTACCTAAAGAAGTTCCCCTCACCTAAAGCTATCCTCGACACTCGAAATGGAGATTCCTTCTTCTCTGATACCGTCAACAGCAGGTTTACCGAATAGTCTGGAAATGGAGCTAAAGTCCAAGGAACCCTCGGTCCAAAGATGATCGATGAGGGAGATAGCCCCAAATGGTTGTTGTCACGACCCACACCCGCTTTTTCGGATACGAGACGTGTCCAAGCCAGCCTACGCCGCAGAGTCGGCGGTAGAACGCTGTCAAGTCCGCAAGAAATAAATGCTCAAAATTATAAAATATAATATTTGCTGCTCATTCACATTTCTAAGTTTATTACAACATTTACAGGATTTATATTTAAAGAAAAATACAAAGTTCTCACAATTAATGAAAATGACAACTAGTTCTACTATCTAGGTCGGCCTCAGCATACCCATGTCTTTCCAGTGCTAAGAGTGATCGCGGCTAAACCTGAAAAATGTTGGTTTCCAGTCAGGAATGGAACAAGTACACAAACCGACGACGATGCGAAAACACAATAGAATTAACAAGACATGAAAATAACATATGAGAGATAAAAACTGGAAGATAACTGATGACATGGCACGATGGAGAATAAAAGGAAAAATAAAAAAACAACTACCTATGTGGAGTGAAATATCTGTTTCGACATGTGAACGGCTAAGGGGTAAATCCAGCACCTGCACGTGTCGTGTACAGGTGCTATTGTTCACGAATAGACATCATGGGATAGTTCTGGGTAGTACAGGTGCTACTAAGATATTTCCCCTCCCGACTACTCCGTATGACGAGCGTGTCAACAAGAAGCAAGATATATGTATAAACATGAAATAAAAAGACTACTATGAATCGAAAGCAATCAGAAATTGCACTTGCCTGAGGTCCTTAGCTGGTGAAACCAATAATAATATACCACTCAATGAGCCACAATCAGTCAACACATGCAGAAGTCTCCAGATGCTGAAATAAACATTACCAATGTTCTCAGAATAGTCAAATTAGCTAGGATTGCCTGTCCTTAAGTCCAAGTCGGGACACAGGGGTAAAACGGTAATTTCGGGCAAAAACGATATCCGTCGTTGGACCCGCTTTGCACCAAAAAGCGTGCCAGAGTCAATGGTCTCTAAAGTCGTCAAACTATATGTTAACAGGTCCAGTTTTCTGATACGAACTCAACCGTATGTCCAAAGTTGAATTTCGGCGGGCCGTGCACAAAATCGTCCGTTAAGTGGGACCGTGGGGCCGGCAAAACGACGTACGATTCAACTGTCTCAGAATTGGACCAAACTTGGCATACAGGACCAGAAAAACGATACGATCCTGTTGGCATAAGTTTCATCTCGATCTGACGAGCGTGCACAAAGTAATTGGAAAACTTGTACAGAGGCTGATACGGGGAATTTCGACGGATACACATCAAATTTGTCGTGCACACGCGACCAATTTGAATTCCGCCAAAGCTCACACGACCACGAAGCCGTTACGCACCTTTCGATGCTTCCGGTTCGCGACCACGTCACCCGGTTTGGCGGAACGGACGTTGTATCGGAGGGATTTTGAGATTTTTAATATTCTGAAAATGGGTTTTTCTCTAAACTTTAGAATCAAATAACTTCGAACCTACTCAATGAAATCAGGATCCATAAAAAGGGTTTTATTGTCGTATATGTTGTCTAAACATCTGTTCATTTAGATTTTTGAATAGGTCGTTGGATTGGCAATGGTTTGCCGTCCAAATCGGGCGTCTGGACTGTCGTATATGTCATATTTTGACAGTTTTTCGGGTAAGTTCGTATCGATCTTCTGGACAATCTATAGCATATAAATTCGAATTAAAAGAAGGGATTGGAAGTTGTATGGTTTGTGTTCATACCCGAATTCGTAGTTCGTCGAACAATCAAACACCTGCTGCGAAAACTCCTCGCAAAGTGTCCCCCCTTGACTACTGTTTCTGCTGCGGTTGCTCCCTTGTTTCGCGTGCGCGCTGTGCAGCATCCGCACGGCCGTGGCCGCGCATGGCGGCGCCCAGGGTGGCGCACGAGGCTAAGGCCGTGGGTGGCAGCGTGGGTTTGTGTCGAGGGTTACGGTTTTGATGATTTTGTGTGAACGCCCCTCCTCTATTTCTATTTGTATAAACTTGCTGTTAGGAACAGCAGAGGGTCGGGTTCTGTTAGTTGTGGGAAGGTCGGGCCTGGCCTGGGGGTATTTAGGCCCGGGTAGAGATGGCTTGGCCCGAGCTCAGCTGGGCTGGTCTGGCTTGGCTTGGGCCCGGCTTAATTTAAATTATTTTCTTTTTATTAATTATCATCACTACAACAAAAAACTCTTTTAATGACGGCTAAAAAGCATCATTAATGACGAACCATGACGCTTTTTTTTTCACAGCAACTGTTATGAAAACGGGTGTTATAAATGTTTTTTAAAAGCGTCATAAAATAACCGTCATGAATAGTTTCTATAAAAGCGTTATGAATAGTTAATATATAGTGCACAATTCAGAACAATTTTAAAACGTCATGAATAGATAATATGTATAGGCTCAATACAGCACATTTATAACACTTTATACTATTCAAATTAGCATATTTATAATGCTCTATACTGCACAGTATATATTACATTCCAAAAACTTAACATTATATATCACCATCTTTATTACATTTCTCAAAATAGAGTACATATCAACATCTTCATTACATTGAATATCCAAATACAGAATGTACCCAAAAAATAAGAATAAATCTCTCTTTTGCTAAGCAAATTATTAGAAATATTTACCTAAGTAGATTCTGAACATGGATCTTCTCTCTGCCATCTCTTGAAGATATCGGGAGTCCCAAAGAGAAGTAGTGTCGCAGCTGAGCGACGACTTGGTGCTGCTGCAGCCGACGCCGTTGTGGGAGAGCCTCATCCTCTGATCCCTTACTCTCGCCTGAACCCTCACCAGCGCCTGCATGCACCTCAGCGTCACGTTGTGCCCTTTTTGCAAAAAATCGGAAATGTTAGCTTAGTACTTTAGTAATCAACACTAAAATGTGAGCCTAGCAATCAACCTGGATTTTACCAAGCCAATAAATTAAAGAAAGTTAACAAGAAATTTATATATTAGAAATCCAAATCGAAAATCTATAATTAAGAAAGCATCACTTATTAGACTGACTGCACTTGGCGCAAATGGAGAATTGCTAAAAATAGAATGATATTAAAATGCCAACCAAATAGAGGTCTCGTGTTCCAAATCCTCACCCCACCTATATCCACAATTTAGATGTTATCAAGTTAGAACTAGGTATAAATGACACATTATATTTGAAAGACCGGAAACTGGAAAGAAAAAAAACATTCAAGTCACTACAAAATTCAAGAGAAAAAAAAACACAGGTTCAAGTGAATTTCAGAAAACCCAGAAGCCAAAACTTTCATAAATGGAAAAAAGTTTATAGAACTCTAAGTGCTCATGTCAAGAGTTCCTCTGCTATGTGAAGTCCTCAGACAACTTTCAGAATGAAGCATGCATTAACATTTTCTAATTTATACTTCTTTTTGCAGCAGTACGTAGAACCTTCTTTCTTTGGTCTTCTTTCTTCTCTCTATTTCTGAGGTGTGGAGTGGTTGTGGAATCCACATTCACTCATAGGTCCTATATATCTGAAGTAAAACAAACTAGGTCATGATAGTCTTTCTAGCTGAACCCGCATTGTTTTTATCCTATCTTCTTTAATTCTAAAGTTGTTTCTTTAAATGTAAAACATTCCCCTGAGTCCCCTCCCTCACCACCATCACAACACCTCATTGACATAGTACTCTCAATATAGCTACCAAGAAAATGTTTGATGTGGAGATAAAGCAATCTAATTATATAATTATGTATGAGAAAAAAATTAGTCCTATGCTTAAATCATTAGAATTATCATAGTGAACTGTAATGAAAGGGTGTATCAATGCCATCAACCAATAAAAGGGTGCATAATTGACATGAGCCTCCTACTAATGCAGGGCCTAGGGGTGTCAAGATGTACGTTGTCATGATGTGATGCGGCAATACAATGACATCCAGAAATGATGAACCAAGAAAACAACGAATATACAATTAGCCCTATATTTTCAATAAAGCGCAGACATGATAATAGTGTGGCATATCAGTAACGTGTCCTACTTGATATATTCTGCAGTTTGGAAAATCAAGGATGTCAATTATGCATGAAAAAGTATGTCAGTTATGCATAAAAAATTACTCGGCTAATGTACGAAGTTGCTATAATTTCGACCAACATGCAGCAACAATGATCAAATTTCATGAATGAAATCTACATTGGCCATGTAATTTTAGCAGAGCAGTTAAAATACAGTAGAATTAAAATGTAGAACAGGAAGATGAAATAGGTATGCAATACTAGTGTATTGCTTTATTACAAATTCACGACATCATCAAACCAAGATCTCTCAATATACTCATAAGCGTTCTGCTTCCAGAGTAGAAATCCAACCTCATCAGAATACATGTTAATTTAGTAGACAAACAAAGTAAAACACGACAATGATACTATTATGGAAATAAAGACCTACTTTCATCCTACATCCTCTAAAAAATGTAAAAAAGATGGATTATAGGGGAACATGATTACCAAACAGAAAGCATAAATGCGATGACATTTACGAATGAAGAACTATACTGTTCTCAATTTCTAAAATGGTATGGAACGAATACTGGATGCTTCTCTGTATTTGTTGAGTTACTCCGAACTTCATATTTATCTCATATAAGTGACTCACTTCTATGTTGTCAGAGCATCAGGAAGAGTTGAGTGTGCTCCCAGAACTATTATACTATTATGGAAATAACACGACAATTATACTATTATGGAAATAACACGCCTGAAGGGGAACGCGGAGCTCCGCCTCCTGGTGTGCCTGCACAGCGAGGGCCCCGTCCCGTCCGTCCTCGGCCTCCTGGACCTGTCCTACCCGGGCACGGGACGGCGCCGGCGACGTGCATCCACGTCCTCCACCTGGTGGACCTCGCCGGCCGGGCCAGCTCCAGCCTCGTGGCGCACAGGAACAAGAAGGGCTTCATCAACCCCTCGGAGATGGACCGCCTTCCACAACGCCTTCATCCGCTACGAGCAGGACAACAGGGGCCGTGTGTCCGTGCAGCCCATGTTTCTTTTTTATTCGTATTGAATCTAAGAAGTTAGAAGAAATTCCTTACCAAAAAGGGACCAGACCATGCCGGAGAGGAACGTCACAAACTCGCTCCCTATTTTTTGTCGGGAGGAAGAAGAAATTAAAAATCCTAGCCCTAATTTTGAAGAGAACGGGCTCTAGGGTTAGGGTTTTGGAGTTGGGGAAAAGGAAGGAGAACGCTGCCGAAGTGGTGGCTCTGCACCGATAGCTCAGTCGCCGAAAGGTTGCTGCATAGTCGAGCCCATCGCTGGAGTAATTAAGGTTAGGGTTGAAAATTGGGGGAGAAGAGGTTTGAGGAGGAGAGCTACTGCTCGGTTAGAAAATGGATGAGAAATGAATTTTCTCTCTCCCACTGAGATTTTATACAATGAAGGAATTACAAGTTTGCCACCGCTCTAAAATATTAATGACGGTTTGTTTTATAAACGTTATAAAAAGTCAAAAATTAGTCAAAACCGTCATAGAAAAAAGGTATTTTGAACTTTGATAACGCTTAGGTATCAGGCGTCATTAATACGTCTTGTCGAGCGTTATTAATAGACATTTTTGTTGTGGCGCATGTATATATATATATTTTTTAATAGACCTTTTTGTAGTGCATGCATATATATATATATATATATATATATATATATATATATATATATATATATATATATATATATATATATATATATATATATATATTTTATACATGTACACATATATAATATATATAAAAATATATATATATATACACATATATAATATATTATATATATATACAAACATACATACATGTATAATATATCTATATATACATGCAATTTACACACATTTATATAATACATTTATATATACATACAAATACACATATATATATATATATATATATATATATATATATATATATATATATATATGTATATATATATATATATATATATATATATATATATATATATATATATATATATATATATATATACATATATATACATATATATATATATATATATATATATATATATATATATATATATATATATATACATATATATATATATATATACATATATATATATATATATATATATATATATATATATATATATATATATATATATATATATATATATATATACATACAAATACACATATATAATATATATATATATATATATATATATATATATATATATATATATATATATATATATATATATATATTGTACACATATATAATATATTATATATACATACAAACATACATACATGTATAATATATCTATATATACATGCAATTTAACACACATTTATATAATACATTTATTTTTTTATTTTTTTTTATTATATATACATACAAATACACATATATATTTATACCTATATATATACACACTACCATATATATTATATATACCCATACTTTTATATATATATATATAGTTATATATACTTCCATATATATATATAAAAAAAAAATATATATATATATATATATATATATATATATATATATATATATATATATATATATATATATATATATATATATATATGACAATACAAGCCTATATATATATATATAAATAAATATTCTATAGTCAAAACCTAAACGATGTTTCCTTGCGTATGGTTCATAAAATATGCACATATGTACATATAATTCATTTGGAAATGAAATATCAGAATAAACGAATATCAATTATATTATTTAAGAATAACAAAATAATAAGAATAATAATAATGATAACAATAACAATATTAATCAACTAAAATGACCAATACGAGTTTTCGATAAGCATATCATACCCCATCTTATTTGGTCCTAGAACTTCGTACAATTATTCTAAAAATTACCATTTCAATAAAATAAATAATAAAAATAATTTCAGAATTTCTGGGAAGGGGAGCTACAGTTGTAGTGCACCGAGGCACCCTCTCTCGGTCCAGACTTCCCAAATGGCATCGCCATCGCCGCTCACGATTACCATATGAATTAACCTCTCACTGAGGGCCTTGGCAACGAGGAGTTGCCGCTATACGAGAGAAGCCTTGTAGTTTTATTTCACCGTGGACTGATGATATATATATATATATATATATATATATATATATATATATATATATATATCTTTTTTTTCGTGCAAACTCAGAGTATGCATGTAACTACCACATTTTCAGAATAGGGGTATTTTTGTATTTTCCTATTTTGTACCAATTTAAAAATTGTATTTCAAATAAATTGTAACGGTTATATTTTTATTTTTCCATGATTGATATTGTTGCATATAATTAAATATAAGTTGTAGTTAGTTGTTAGCCACTAGTTAGACTAGTTGTTAGTGAACCTAGATTGGCCCAACTAGACTTGTCATGACACCATTAGTGAACCCATTAGTAGGTCATGTTATACCCATTTAATTAGAGACCAATGATCACGGAAAACCCTTCTTTATTTAATGAAACCTTTTCGAATTAAATCCCTTCCTAAAACATACCTTCATGACTAATTAGGAGGGTTATTAGACACTTTACAAGGCATTAGGGTTAGGATTGATGGCTGGTTATAACCCTATAAAAATCCCTTTTAGAGTTCATTTATTAGCCTTTAGAAACCCTAAATTACGTCATCTTCATTTCCTCTTCATTTGAGAAGAACCAATTCCATCATTCCCAAATTTATTTCCAACCAATTCCTAGTGTCACCCCAAGGAGTCTAGATCTTGGACTAGCAAAAAGGAGAGCTTTGGAAGGAGAGAAGCTTGAAGAAGGTGTCCATTCTTGAACGATGTGTCCATTTATGTCCCATTTGGACCATGCATTGGGAATCCATCTCCCAATAGGTAAAATCTGAATTTAAACCCTTATAATTATTTATAATTAGTGTCATTTGTCATTTAGGAACCACCCATGCATTAGGGCTACCCATAGGGAGAAGCTTCGGCTTCATTGGACCCATTTGGAGACTTTTACATAGGGTTTTTGTGTCATTCTTGGAAAAATTCAAGAATAAACACCAAGTGTTTATCATTAGTGACCTAATTAGCTTTGTTAGAGTGTTGTGAGGCTAGCTACGTGTCCACAATTGGATATGATAGGACACAGGGTCGATTTAGGAGTTTTTGGGCCACCTACACATGTTGTACCCATGCTCTAATTCACATGGCACTTGACACTAGCCTAGTGGCTCACTAATTAGGTGTGTCTACCTATTTTAGGCTTGGCTATAAAATTTGGTAGGATTCAGATAAGGTTTGATAGAGTATCTTAGGCGTATCGTAGGTTTGAGCACCAAATGTTTGACACGTGTCCCTATAGAGATTTTTGTGTCCATTTTGAGTCGAGATTTAGAGTGCAAGACCTAAATAGGATGCATGGTGTTGTGTCATGATATCTCATGAAACGCACGACTAGATTTGGGTGCATATGTATATGGATAAGTATATAATATATATATATATATATATATATATATATATATATATATATATATATATATATATATATATATATATATATATATATATATAATTTATTTATTTTTTAGAGAAACACAACCATTTTATTCATGAAGGCCATGAAAGGCAAAACTGTACAAGTATACCAGTAGGCGCAAAATGCCGAAGCCTATACATGTATACTAACAAAAGAAGGAAGCAAAACGGCTAAGCCGGGGATAGAACAGAGTACCAGAAGCCTGATTGGCAGTACTTGCAGAGATCTGCAAGCTTGCGGCATTGCCGAATAGTCTCTTAGATGAGCTGGTCTGTGTTGTACTGGTAGCCTTCGTATCTCGTCTTGTTGCGATTCTTCCAGATGACCCATGTAGCGGCGGCAGCTACAATTTGATGGCCATGGGACTCGGTTGCCCAGCCCGCAACGAGCTCAGAGAAGTTGTCGCCCCTAAGAGCCATTCTGTATCGCTGGGACAGAACTCTCCAAACCTTGTCAGGAAGCTCCCCCTGATAGAGGATGTGGTTGACATTTTCCGACTGACGTTCAGAGCAACAAGTGCATGCGGACGCGAAGCTGAATCCGATAGTGTTGAGGGAGTTGTCGGTTGGAAGGATATTGCGCAGAGATCTCCACATGAGGAAAGACCACTTCTTCGGGATGCACGTCTGCCAGAAGGCTGAGATGGTGAGAGTAGGTGTGGGGTGGCCCAGGATGACTTTTTTGGCCGATCTGACCGAGAAGGATCCGGAGACTTCGGGCGTCTACCGAAGCTCATCGTCTCCCATTCCAATCATCAGATTGCTTCTCCGAATGCTGTCAACCGCCTCCTGCCCGGCCCAGGCTCTGATCTTGTTCCAATTCCAATTGTTGTCAGAAGGGTCCCACAATTCGTTGATGGTGCTCATCTTCGGGACGCCAGCGAGGTTGGAGAGCAATGAGTCACCAACCTAATGTTCCAGGAATGGCGATGATCCTCCGCCGCCTAACTGAAGGCGAATCTTTGGTTCTGCGAGAGCTCGACCCACCCATTTCCAAAGCTCTTTATGCGGCTCAGTTGTAAGGACGTCCATGCGGCTCAGTTGTAAGAACGTCCAGGCGGCTCAGTTGTAAGGACCTCCATGCGGTTCAGATTAAAGGGCGTCCATGCGGCTCAGTTGTAAGAACGTCCTTGCGGCTCAGTTCTAAGGACCTCCATGCGGTTCAGATTAAAGGACGTCCATGCGGCTCAGTTGTAAGAACGTCCATGCGGCTCAGTTCTAAGGACCTCCATGCGGTTCAGATTAAAGGACTTCCATGCGGCTCATTTGTAAGGACTTTCATGCGGTTCAGATAAGGCCACCCTTATGCAGCTCTGACACGAGGCCGTACTCATACGGCTCAACTATGACAGTCCTTCATGCGGCTCGCAGCAGTTTAGATACGTGGCAAGAGTTGATCAAATCTTAATAATTCAGATTTATGGCAATCGACATAACAGGAGTTGGGACACGTGGCAAGAGATTGACCAAGATTTATTCATTTGGATTTGCTGATATCAACAAATCATTACAAAGCAGATTTGTTGCAATCAACATTAACTGTCCAGATCGATTTAACAATGCAGATTTGGTGCAATCAACATTAACTGCCCAGATTTGTTACAATCAACATTAACAGCCCAGATTAATTTCAAACAAACAAGATCAAGGCAAATCTTCACCAAATCCCTAACCGCCCACTCTTAAAGGATTAATTACTGCACACCCTACTTATGACAAATCCCTATAAATAGCAAGGTGCCATTCCCTTGCATAGAGAGGAGAGAGAGCAGCGCACGTACAGAGTTATATGCACAGAGCCCGAGCAGAGATATCAGCGACCTCCGTCCACACAAAGAGCATTTCTTCCCCGGAGCCGAAGCGACGTCCGATCGTCCAAGGAGTAAGGCAGAGTTGCCGTCACTCTCCCGAGCCTCTACCGTCACCCCCCATAATCAAAAATAAATAATTATACTTAGATTGCTTTTCCTAGGTTTTGTTCCTAGGCTCTTTTTGTACGAGCGAGTTTGTATTGTGAAGTAAAAGTCCAGTCCTCCCATAAAACTATTCTGTTCTTTTATAATCAATGGCAAACACGATGGCGACTCTGTTGGGGACTAACTTCTCCATGGCTGAGAAGTTGGTGACGCAATCGGACGCAGCCAAACTTGCCTCCACACAACAGATGCTGGTCGTCCGCTTCGACCAACAGGCATTTGAAGAAATGCTCTCCGACGGGAGCGCTAGTCCGGTCCAGAAGCGAGCTCGCACGAAGAAGGCCCGCAGGAAGTAGAGGCCCAAATCATTTGCTCCTCTCCAAGCTCTGGACGAAGTGTTCTCTGCTGTCCAGGACGGTGGAGATTTGCATGCGACCCCACTTCAGGCCACGGAGGACCCTGTTGTTCTCAAGTCTGGCAGAGGAAAGCATTACGATGCTGGACTTGAGGAAGCAAATGGGAACTCTACGCGGTCCAGGAAGAAGCCGCGTAAGGGTGCCAGCCGCATGAAGAAGGCTCATGCGGCCAACAATTCCAGCCGCATGAAGACTCATGCGGCAGGAAGAAGCCGCGTAAGGGTGCCAGCCGCATGAAGAAGGCTCATGCGGCCAACAATTCCAGCCGCATGAAGACTCATGCGGCCACTAAATCCAGCCGCATGAATGCCGATGTGGCCAACAGATCCAGCCGCATGAATGCCGATGTGGCCAACGGATCCAGCCGCATGAATGCTGATGTGGCCAACAGATCCAGCCACATGAATGCTGATGTGGCCAACAGATCCAGCCACATGAATTCTTATGCGGCCACAAATGCCAGCCGCATGAAAGCTCTATGCGGCTCGGGTTCAGTCTTTGACCGCCTCTCCTGCGATCCTGATCTCGGATGCTCCCAAGAAAATGTGCCAGACTCTATGCTACACCATTTGGACTCTTTCTACTATGCACCCTCGAGTGCTAGAGCGAAGAAGTTTATGACAGTACGGGCTAGGCGAGCTCAGTCAGCTGTCCCAACCTCTGACCATCCGAGAGCTCCGCTTACTGTTATACGGGCCTCTGATGGAAAGTTGTATCGAACCACTCGAGTCCAGCCCCCGACGACAAATGGACAAAGTGGTTCCCAAGAGTCTCCCAACAATCAGGAAGCAAACATGGTGCCAACACACTCAGATGCTCGAGATTCCCGGGCCCATAAAACGGTTGTAAAGGTTGCTCAAGACGCACCTGACTTGCGTGACGTGATCCTTCACAAGCACAAAGAAAGAGAAGAAGCTTCGGTGTGCAGAGAGTCCTTCCATGGACATCACTGCACCCAAGTCATTGTCAACTGCTGCTGCAACAACGCGGCAGTACAAGAAGACCGGCGGTCCGTCTTCCAACGACTACAACACCCAAGCTCAGAAGACGAGGCGCTTCTCGTCGCCTCCTGCAATTCTGCTCTGAAGATCCCTGGCAGCGGGAGAGGGAAGAAAACAAACGTCTCCAGTCCAAAAATCTCAACCAGCGTAACCAAGAAACTCTCTTCTAAGCGGTTGTCTACCACCGTTACAGGAGGAGTTTACCAAGGTACCCGCTCAAAGACGAAAGCTGCCACACTTGGAGATTCGTCATCCACATCTCTGGGAAGCGCTGGAGCCGGGGGTAGCACTTCTCCAAACATCCATGACAATTCCGGTGTTCCAAGAAGATAATCCAGGGGAAACGGTTCCCCCAATAGATGCAGCAGGTTTCGACGTCCCCGAGGACATCCACAACTCTCAAGACGAGGCAAGCTCTGAAGCTGGGGGTACCACTCCTTCTGAGTCTGAACCAGAGGAGAACATTCCTACATACCCTGACGACTTCTCTGTACAAGGGTATGACTCAGAGGGCACGTCCTCCACCGTTCCTTCCATCTCTCCTCATGTGAGGACGTGTTCATGACAGATAGCAACCAAGACGGTCCCAGTGATCGCCAACGCATCGACACTCTGGAGGCCATACTTCATGCCTTGGTCAAATCCGTGGACGAGATCAAAGCGGCCCTACCGACTCTGTAAGGTAGGACGCCTGGCCAAAGAAGCTTGGGTCCGGCGGTCAATGCGAACTCAAACTCAACTGCGCCAAACCCGGGCAACAATCCTCCTACGATGACGGCTCCCACCGCTGCAGATACGGCCAGGAAGGCGAGACGAGAGGTCCAGGAGCTCTGGGCTATGTTCCATGCCCGAGAAACATGCCAGGACCTCAGGATACGACAACCGTATCCTGCTGCATGGAGAGATGTTACCTTTCCACCAAGATATAAACCATTCAACATCAATCCATATGATGGGAAGACATCTGCGAGCCGGTACATTACCTACTTTGAAGTCACGACCGACCATCTGCCTCATGACAACACTATTCTCATGCGGTTGTTCATCGGGACATTGGAGGGGGTAGCATTTGATTGGTACCGCAATCTGCCGGACAACTGCATCCATTCTTTCACCGTCTTCAAAAACATGCTCCTTGAAAGGTTCTACGAGGTAGGACAAGATGTGACAATGTCCACCCTCATGGACGTTGTTCAAGGTGAGAAGGAATTAACAAGGAACTACATTGAGCAGGTTTTCGCCAAACCGCGATGAAATTGCCCTCTGGCAATCCAGATTCTTCCTTGATTGAAATCTGCCAAAAGAGGCTACTTTCCACAATCAGCCTCTGGATGGGCGAAAGTCAATTCAAGGATTGGAAAGACTTTCATTATCAGCGCCACTAGCATAGAAGACAAGTTGAAGAAAGCTCGCCAACTGGAATTGCACATCACGGAGGGAGACGACAAGGGCAAACGCCCTAATGCCAACAGCAATAATGGTGGTAACCCCTCCAACAACCGAGACAGCAAGGGCAAACAGGCTATGGTGGCCGACACAGCACAGAAGCCTGAACCAAAGCTGGCAGAAAAGCAGTGGCCTCAGATGACCTACTCCTTTGAGTACAGCCATGTCAAGCCCATCTTGGACATGCTCATACAAGGGGGTAGAGTTCAGCTCCCCCCACCAAGACGGAAACCTCGGCCGACAGAAATGGAGAGCCCTAAGTACTATCACTACCATCGCTATGTCCACCATGCTATGCAAGACTGCTTCCAACTGAAGCGATACATCCAATATCTAATCGATTCTAAGGCCCTGGCCATTGATTTCGAAGAGGTGACCAGTGGCAGCCAACATGGTGTCAGTATAGTTCGGCAGCTTCCCTCCGACAAAGACTCAAGACGGCGTAGTGCCCATCCCTCGGGCAACAATGGAGGTTGCTAATCTTCCACCTCCCCGAGACCAGGCTGCTGGTCTAGTGCCCCTTACCACATCACGAGGGGAGGCCATGTAGGTTCCATCCGGACCTGGTACCTGAAGTGACTTAGTCCGCACCACTCTCCACCAGCAAAAAGAAGAGTGGAAAAGTCAAATCATGCCGCACAGTCTCGGCAGAGGTTGAAGAAGCTACAGCTATCGTCACCCGGTCGGGTGCACAATCCCAACCTACACCGGGTAACTCGGCTGAAGATCATCAGCCGGCTACTGCTGATGCTCCAGGACCTTCTCAGCCTCTGACGATCGACAAGCCTAGGCTGAAGGAGACTCGCTTTGACAAACCACTCCGAAAAGAGGCACCTCATGGGCTGGAGAGGCCCTACAACTTTGACATCTTGGTACAATTGGCCAACACACTGGCCAAATTATCTCTATACGAGCTCCTGAGACTCTCCAAAGATGTTCGCTCGCACTGAGCGAGGCACTCCAGAATGCCTGACGCATATCTGGCTCAGTCCAATCTCACTGGGGAGAGCTCGCCTGCAGATCTTCAAGACAGCGCTTGCACAGGTATAATGCCCAACATTGTCTTTACTCCGCAGGATATGCTTATCAAGACCAACCTGCATGATCGCCCCCTATATTATACTGGATACGTTGGCGATATCAAGCTGGATCGGATGCATATTGATCCCGGTTCTTTCATAAGCATCATCCCGAAGAGCCTGCTGCACCACCTGCGCATCCCAATGCATCGCCTGACGCCGACAAGCACTGCCATCAGCGGTTTCAATTCAGGCAGAAGCTATCCGATCGGGGAAATTTGCCTGAAGTGCCAAATCGGCGACCTTCAGTCAGAAGTGACATGTTATGTCATAGATGCGGACACTTCCTACAATATTCTCCTAGGGCAGTCCTTGGATACACGATTACATGATCGTGCCCTCCACATTACACCAGTGCTTCAAGTACGTCGACAAGCACGGCTTTGTTAGGACAGAATTTGCTGACATCGATCCCTTTAGAGGGGTCGAATCCTACTACTCAGACTCATGCTTGTACGAGAAGTCAAAAAGGTACCTTGTTGAAGGAGATAATCAAGCTCAAACTGAGGCAGCAACTGGATCGGAAAAACCTATGACGATCCACCTCCAAGCCCGCAAACCTGGCAGAACTGCACCCCTTACAGCCACTCTGCGTAAGTATGCAATCAGCCTCTCTGCACAGGAGGAGCAAATGATAATCCGACTGCCAAGGTATGGCCAAGCGCCAAGACCCACGACAGAGCCACTGACAATCAGGCTGCGTAGAGCTAGCCAGCAACAAACAGAGGAGCTAAATCCCTCTGTCAAGCCGATGATGATTCGTCTTCCCAGAATGAATCGACAGCCGAACGCTAAGCCGGGGATTGCTAGCCAGTCAACAACTCCCCGTCCAGCATCAAGCACCAAACTGGGGGTCGCTAGTACACCAACGACTCCACGTTCTGCTCCGCCAGTGGAGCCCCTGATGATTAAGCTGCCCAAGTCATCCTTCCAGTCTTCATTGACATAGGGGGTAGCCGAAAAAGAGTCAGAGCTGGCCAAGTATGTGGCTGCTCACACGATGTTCCATCCGCAGATGATGTAATTCTACTGGAAAAGATACCTTACTTCATCAATAAAGGGCTATCTTTGAACAACCTCGAGCTTAATAAGCTTTGTACAATGTATGCTATGGAACACGGTATAGGAACCCACCTACACACACAGGTGACAAATGTCTACATCGCAAATCAACTTACTCCAGTAGAAGACGCTTACCGCATAGTTGAGGGAGAGGATCATCCAATCATCTTCGGTCGAAAGAATGATCTACAGCCCTTCAGGATAGAAGAAGTTGAGCTCGAACCCGACACCGAAGACTGCCCCTTTATCTGTATAGTTCCCGATCCAAATATCTCATGCAAAAACAAGGGTATGATCTGGAAACTACGCCAGGCTTGAACTACGGCACTGGACGGCGATTACCCTTACAATTGTCGGTCCTGGCTGGGAAACCACATGATTACTACAACAAGACCAGATGTCGGCTAGGTTATGTTACACCTCCAACGATCCCTGAAAGCTCGGATGAGGAATGCGACTGGTATTCACACTCAACCGGATCACCAACTTCTGATTCAGATGTCAGCATCGGGGACGTATTCAGGCAAGTCTTGTCTGTCAATATGGCATTCGTCGATGCATATGAAGAAGATGAAGACATTCCTGAACTTCTTGAGTTAGAGCCGTGGGCCCAACAGCTAGATGCGTAATGGGAAAAGCAGTTCGAACAAAGATAGCCCCTACTGAAGATGAGTTCATACAAGTTGACCTCGGTAATAGGTCTTCCCCAAAACCAATCTTCGTTAGCAAAAGTCTGACAGACGAAGAGCGGGAATCGCTATTGCAACTCATCAGAGAGTACATTGACGTGTTTGCCTGGAGTTATGAAGACATGCCAGGACTAGACCCTGAGGTCGTACTTCATAAACTCAACATTCATCCGGACGCAAAGCCGATCAAACAACAGCAAAGACATTTCCGCCCGGACATCATAAATTCTATCGAGGCTGAGGTCAACAAACTGATAGCCAGCGGCTTCATCCGGTATGAGCAACATCCAGACTGGGTCGCCAACATAGTACCAGTCCTTAAGAAGAATGGGAAGATCCGAATTTGCATTGACTTCCGAAATCTAAACGAAGCTTGTCCTAAAGATGAGTTTCCTCTTTCCATCACTGGACATCATGATCAACAACACATGTGGCTTTGAGCGCATGTCATTCATGGATGGCTTTTCAGGATACAATCAAATCAAGATGTTTCCTGACGACGAGAAGCATACATCATTCCGAACACCGATTGGCGTGTACTGTTACACCGTCATAGCCCTTCGGCTTAAAAAATGTCGATGCTACATATCAAAGAGCCATGAGTGTCATCTTCAGAGATCACCTACGTAAAACCGTGGAGTGTTATGTTGATGACATCGCTGTCAAAAGCCGTTCTAAGGGAGACCATATGCAGGATCTGAGGACGGTATTCGACCTGATGCAAGCGCACAACTTGAAGATGAATCCTACCAAATCCTTCTTGGGCGTATCTAGTGGAAAATTCCTGGGTTTTATCATTACTGCCCAGGGAATCCACATAGACCCGGAGAAAACGAAGGCAATCATGGAGATGGGTCCTCCGAAAAATCTCCGTGAACTCCGAGGCCTTCAAGGGAGGCTAGCTTACATCAGAGGTTTATCTCTAACCTCTCCGGACGATGTCAGCCATTCCCCACCTCATGAAGAAGAGCATTTCATTTGTATGGGATGAAGAATGCCAGTGCACCTTCGATAGCATCAAAGAATACCTGTCGAACCCTCCAGTCCTGGTGGCCCCGGTTGCTGGAAAACCATTCCTGCTCTATGTGCGAGCAATGGAGCATTCTCTGGTGCTTTACTAGCACAAAATAATGATGTAGGCCATGAGCAAGCTATATATTACCTCAGCCGAATGATGATGGGGCCTGAGCATAGATACACCGTCGTAGAGAAGGAATGTCTTGCTCTGGTGTTCACCATTCAAAAGATGCAACACTACGTCACGGGACAAACCATCCATGTCGTATCACGAGTTAACCCCCTCAGGGTCCTCATGACCAAGCCAGGTGCACTCAGCTCTCGCCTCGCTACCTGGGCGATATTATTGTCTCCATACCACATGATCTTCGTCCCGCAGAAGGCTGTTAAAGGACAAGCTCTGGCAGATTTTTTAGCAGCTCATCCAGGTTCAGAGTCAACCAGAATAGACGAAGAAATTCCAGATGAGGTTGCCAATTCAAATGTGGCCTATCATGATGTCGCATGGCGAATGTTCTTCGACGACGCTTCCAGAACTGGGCCCAAGGGCAACATAGTCGCTGGAGCCGGAGTGATGCTGATTTCTCTCTCCGGGCTGGTGATCAATCGGGCTTACTCCCTCACGGAGCCCTGTTCAAACAACGGGGTTCGAGTACAACGCTTTGGTCATTGGCCTTCGACTTGCAAAGGAGCTGGGGGTAGAGTATCTTGAAGCATACGGCGATTCGCAGTTAATCGTCAATCAGATCCGAGGTTCATACGAAGTTCGCCATGAAGATATGATCCCCTATCACCAAATAGCAATTAACATCATTTCGTCATTTGAAGGGTTCTTCATAGAACACTCCCTAGACTCTAAAATATAGAAGCCGATGCCTTAGCAGGTCTTGCCACTTCCTTAGCGGTTCCGAACCATGCTCACCACTTGGTTGACGTAATAGGCCGTGAATTGGTCTGTCCCAAGGACAATATTCAGTGTATTGAGAGTTACTCCGCTCTGACAGTCGACGAAGCACCAGACTGGAGACAGCCATTCATTGACTTCGTAGTCTACGACATTTTACCGGAGAATCCAAAAGAAGCCACTTCCATCAGAAGGCGTTCCTTCAGATTCTTCTATGATACGGAAACAAAAATGCTATATCGACGATCATACGACGGATTACTGCTTCGGTATCTGTCAAATACAGAAGCCAAAGAAGCTGTACGCGAAGCTCACGACGGCGTCTGTGGCGCCCATCAGCCTAGCCCGAAATTATAAGACCGCCTTCGTCGAATGGGCTATTACTGGCCTATGATGGTTGCAGATACGATAGACTATGCAAGAAAGTGCAAAGCCTGTCAAGTCCATGCAGATTTCATCCACAGCCATCCGAGTTTCTATATCCGACGGTGGCATCCTGGCCATTCGAAGCATGGGGAATGGACATCGTTGGTCCGATCACTCCACCTTCGTCCCGAGGACATTGCTTCATACTCGCAGTCACAGATTACTTCTTCAAATGGATGGAGGCTATTCCGCTGGCAGAAGTGAAGACTTCAAACGTGATCAGCTTCCTCAAGCATCACGTCATCTATCGCTTTGGACTGCCCCAAAGGATCATCCACAACAATGGTCCGCAGTTCGCAAGCCACACCTTCTATCGGTTCTGCGACAAACCCCGAATCCAGAATGTTGCTTCAATGTCGTACAATCCGGCAGCGAATGGGTTGGCTGAAGCATTCAATAAAACTATAATCAAGCTACTCAAGAAGTTCGTGTCTTCCAACAACGTGACTGGAATGAGAAGCTTGGCGAATGCTTATGGGCATACCGTACTACAGTCCGGACGGCCACTGGGAACATACCATTCTCCTTGGTATACGGGAGTGAGGTAGTTCTCCGTTTGGAGACTCAAATCCCCTCACTCCGCGTTGCCTTTACCTATCGATTGACAACGGATGATAATCACCATCGCCGATTACAAGAGTTGGCGGCTCTAGATGAGAAGCGCCTGTTAGCTCAACAACGAATCGAGCTATACCAAGCACGTACCTCGGGAGCTTTTAACAAGAAGATTAAAATCAGAACATTCCAAGTAGGTGATCTCGTTCTGGCAGTTCGAAGGCCGATGGTTATGACTCACAAAACCGTCGGCAAATTCCTGCCAAAGTGGGAAGGCCCATTTGTCATCGAGGCTATATTCTCCAATGGTGCTTACCGCCTCGCAAAACAAAACGGAGACTTGCACATGTTGCCCATCAACGGTAAGTTTCTGAAGAAATATTATGTCTGAAACGACATCCTCCAAATCTCCTAGATTGTTGAGTTATGTACCCTCTGGTACCGCTGAACTTACATTCTGACTCTTAATCTCCTAGACTGTTGAGTTATGTACCCTCTGGTATCGCTGAACTTACACTCTGATTCCAAATCTCCCAGATTGTTGAGTTATGTACCCGTAAGTGCCGCTGAACTCACACTCTGGTCACTCCAGATGAATCTATATCGCATCTTTTGGGTAGTAAGTCATGTATAATTGTACCTCTGAACTTCCTTCCTAAAAGAGCATCTTCCTCATGATCTATAACCCGCAATTTCAGTATATGAAAAAGGGTAACAGATCCACAAATTTTTCGAAACAACCACGTCGATGTCACCTCTGAGTTGTTTCACTTCCATCAAAAACAAACCGCCCCTCACGTAAAACTTCCACATCCACATTACCTCTGAGTTGTTCTATGTATCCTTCATGGTGTCCACTCCTGCCACGTTCTCATTACCTCTGAGTAGGAAGATTCCATCGAAGAAACCCTCATATTTACCACGTCCTCATTACCTCTGAGTAAGTATGTTAGTTCTCTCTCGACTTATTATTTGTACCCAAAACCAAGGTACGCCAAGGATAATAGGCCCACAAATGTCCTCAGTTGACCAGAAATGTCCTCAGTTGACCACAAATATCCTCAGTTGACCACAAATGTCCTCTGTTGACCACAAATGTCCTCTGTGACTACAAATCTTGTACTAATTCCTCTAGTACATACAGCTCCTTTCTCATTATGCCTCTGGGGCCCAGCTGTCCCATGGCACTCTTTCACTCGATACAAAGAACTTCCATGGCCACCTTACCGTGGAATCGTTCTAGGTATCCCTAATCAAACTTATTATCCGTACCTAAAACCAAGGTATGCCAAAGGTAATAGGTCCACAAATAGTTCCCCAATGGGGCAAATATCACAAAATACCAAAGATACAGTACAAGCACAATAGATGATGGATGATGAAAATATAGTCATTTATTGAAAAGCAAAAGTACTACATATTCGAGGACCACGTCCCTATCAAATGGAAAGAAAATGACAAAGAAAGAAAGAAAAAAAGGCCGACTATGGTTCGGCTATACATTGTGAAACCCAGTTTTATAGTGTAATTATTATTATTATTATTATTATTATTATTATTATTATTATTATTATTATTATTATTATTATTATTATTATTATTATTATTATTATTATTATCATTTTTGGGTTTTCAAAAAAATCAATTTCGAAAATATTAAACATGGCTTTTTGTTTGTCGGACCAGACCCGAGCCCGGACCCGACTCCCGAACCCAGACACAATCCTATTCTTTTGAAATTCCGAGTTCTGTTTAAATATATATATATATATATATATATATATATATATATATATATATATATATATATATATAAAGACACTTTGAGCTGGTCCACGTTGGACCAGCACCCATTCCCCAATTCCCTACTTTTCTCCCCAACTCACGTTCTCCCACACAACCCCTACAACTCCTCCTCCTTTCACTCCCACCTCTCCTTAATAACCCCTGGAGCATAACCCACTCCTCACTCCTTCATTTCACTTTTACTCACAACTCCAACTCATCTCTCTCTCTCTCTCGCTCACTTCTCCCAGGGATCAAACCCTTCACTCAACTCTCCCTTCACCCTTCCCGAGCGACCCTGTCGAGCTTCCCGAGCCCCGACCCCCGGCTGGCCGCGCCCCGCAGCCGCCTCCTCCGGCCAGCACCCTTCGTCGAGCTCTCCGACGCCCGTCGAGTCCCCGCGCAGACCCCTTCGCAGCGCCCCGACGCCCTCGCTGGCGCTCCGCGCCCCTCCCAGCGCCGCGCGGACACGATCCCAGCTCCCGCGGCTTCCCTGGCCGCCCGGACCCCCGAGCTTCCGTCCG
The DNA here is from genome assembly GCA_029216955.1 of Iris pallida. Classification (NCBI taxonomy): domain Eukaryota; kingdom Viridiplantae; phylum Streptophyta; class Magnoliopsida; order Asparagales; family Iridaceae; genus Iris; species Iris pallida. Next base: position 22,917,835 of record JANAVB010011397.1, on the reverse strand, counting down.
CCCGCGACCCTCGCGGCCGTTCCCAGCGCTGACCCAGCGCCTCGCCGCGCCCCGGACCCCGATCCAGCGCAACTCCCGCTGTTTCCGTGCCCGGCCAGCACCCTAGCGCTGATCCCGAGGTTGTTCGCTGTTCTGGACAGCGTTCTTCACTGGATTTTCATCCCCGATCTGTGGATTGTGCGTCCCGAGTCCGAGGCAACCCTTCAGATTCCATCATTTTGGGTAAACCCTGGTTAATCACAGTAGTTCGTCCCTCCCCGGTGTCGATGATGAATTGGTCCACGAGTTTCCTTTGGGAAATTCGATTTTTGGGGTGAACGTCGTTCCCGGGATTTCTGAGGAACGTCGGGAAGTTCTGTTATTTGGTTTTCCTTATTTCTGAAATATTTTGGAAATGGTTTTCTAAATACTTTAGTTTTCGGATCTTCCCGATTATTGTGTTATGATGTTCTGGTTTAGTTTCGGACTCCCGAATTTGGTTCGGGTCGTTCCGAATTAATCTGTGGAATGTTTGTGGTTATTTTCATATATATATTTTGGGATTCCCTGGTTTGGGATTTGCCGGAAAATTATTGGCATATTTCCCAGTTTTTAGGTTGACCAAAAACAGAGGAGATGCTGCCGGATTTTTCCGTAAATCTAATTATATTTTAAAAATGATTTTAAAATAGATTTCGGAAATATATTAAATATTTTGGTTTTGGGCGACGACCGTATCGGTCAATGGGCCCCGGCTAAGTACAAACGAAACCGGCTTCGCCCGGACGTTGAGGCATTAGCCTAGTTGACGATTGGACCATATCTGAGACTCATCAAATATTTATATTTAACTTATTTTATTATTTATTCATAATTAATTATAGGAAGTTTTAGAACTAACGACCATTTTGTCTTATTTCAATTTATGTAAATAAATTGTAATGGGTATAAGCCCAGCTGGTTGTTGGTTCTGTGGCTTATAAATTGGTAGTGTAGGATTTTTGTTATTTGCTGATTTTGCAAGTTTTTGTAGCATACGCATAAATCTAATAATAGTTATTTTCATATAGAAAATTAATAAAGATTTCTCACAATAAAATCTGCAAGTTTAATATTTAACAACGATCATGTATTTCTCATTAAAATAAGAAATTTAGTTTTATATATAATTACGAAAAATACAAAGTTTTAATCAATTAATTTGGTATCGACGAGTTTTCCAAAAATATAAAGTTTAAACAATTTTTCCTTCGTTATTAAATCAACGCACAAATAATCGTATTTTTGTTCGTGTTTTATTAATAAAGAATTAAAAATGGATTATGACACAATTAGAGATTTCAACTAGCGTAGTTAGATTGGTAACCCTGGATTCTGAGTCAATTTCTCGAATGTAGGAATTCGAGGACGATCCTAATTCCCATCTCAAAGTCTTCATCCTCTCCAGTCCAGTCTATTTTGAGGCGAGTATAGTTTGTGTTAGTTTACAGTTATTTTAATAATCATTTTATTGCAAGTTTAAACCACGATGCAAACACGAAACTCTCTCTGAGAGAACTGATTGTGACTACTGTAACTGATTGGGGACTGGGGGAATAGAGTAATGTTTATGACCACATCCACTGTAACTTAGAACTGTATTAGCTTACCCCTCATACACACGGGGATAAGCCGAATCGTATCAATAGGATACAACTGTACAACCCAAGCCGGTCATATTCATTGTCTATTCAAATCACACTGTTTTACTGCTAGAAAACTGTTCATTTCTAAACTATTTAAAAGTGCATGATTCTATTATTTATTTTAACTGTTTAAATTAGCATGAATTGTACTTTGCTCCCTCCTGACTGGAGATATATTTTTAGGGGACATTGAGGATGCTGAGCTGTTATACAGCAGTTACTACGACCCTGTTTTGTACCCTGTAGTGCTGCCAGAGTCCCCATTGGAGGACGTTGGGACTGAGGCCGATGAGCCGACTGATTAGCTAGCTTTTTCTTTTCCAGCTTTGTTGTCTATTTTGAAACTCTGTTTATTTGAGTTTAGATATTTATTTTAGTACATTTAAATTCCAGTTGTATTTGATTTCAAAGTTTAATAAAGTTTTATTTCCCGAATTTGAGTTCTGACAAATATAGATGTTGTTGTTATGGTTACCTGCTAATGGAACAGCTTACTGCCGCCGTCTCAACAACGGTGCAGGCTGGGCATGATCCGGTTCGACCCAATTATTTGGGATCGGGTCGTGACATGTTTTTAGTGGTGGCCCATGCAGGTCCAATACAACAACTTAGGAAAATATACCTAGAAACAATTAGAACACTAGAACATTGATTTGTCACAACATAGGTCCGATTTATATATAAATAAATATTTTTGATTGATTATAGACTGGTAGGATACCTTGCTTATGTTTGTACCCTAAACCTTCCAGATTATGACCAAGGAAAAGACCACCCCTGCTGGCGATGAGGTGTCATCATCTGAACACACCCCATCTCCTCCAGCACGTCCAGACCCTTCACCGTTGCAACTGACCGACCGTCCCCATCAATCTCCAGCACTCCGCGGCGCTTACGCCACTACTTCTCAAGCGGCAAACCCTACACTTCCCCGGGCTGAGCCGCAGATCCCTGCGGTAGTGCCCGCACCAGCTGCCCCACCAGTGCCCGTAGATCCCACTGATCTAGTGGGCATGCTACGTGGAGTGCTCGAAGCCCAGAGAGCCCAAGCAGAAGCTCATCGAGAACAGACTGTAGCCCAAGCTGCAGTCCATCGCGAGCAGACCGCGATCATGAGAGAAGGCATGGAGAATGCCCACAATGTGGCTATGGCTGCCCTCGAAAGAGGAGGAACCACTTCATCGGAGCCACGACCTGCCAAAGTAAGCATGATTCAGGAGTTAAGTTTTATATCATTTAGGCCATTCTTTTGATTAGAGGCGTATTATTACATGAAGGTCGGAGATATAGAGAGCTTTAAGAAGCAAGGCCCTCGACCTTTCAAAGGAACCGAGGGTATCATCTACACCGATGAATGGCTAGACAGTATAGAGCGCCTCTTGAGCGTCGCTCGACTCCCAGAGGACCACAAGACCGAAGCAGTGGGACTCCAGCTACAAGATGTGGCGAGCACCTGGTATCGGAATAAACCCCGACTCCAGGACAAGCAGCTCGACTGGGACACCTTCAAGAGGCTGTTCCGCAGGAAGTTCTTCCCAACATCTGAGATGCGGGAGATGGAAAGGCAATTCCAGGACCTGAAGCAAGGGAATATGACGGTCAGCGAATATGCGACAGAGTTCGGTCGACTTAGCCGCTTTGCCCAGAACCTGGTTGCTTACCCCAAGGATTGTGCTGAACGATTCAGGTATGGATTAAGAGAAGAGATTCGCACCCCTGTGATCGCAGGTGGCGCAAAGACTTATGAGAGGATCCTGATACGAGCTCAGGACATGGAGAAGAGCCAACCTTCTCGATCCAAGAGGGAGTATCCTGGAACTAGCAACTTCTAGGGTAACCAGAAGAGGCCCAACAACAACAACAACAGGCCTTCGCACCACCAGCAGCAGCACCATCAGGCAAGGACAAATGACAGAGCGCCTCAAAAGCAGATTCCTGTCTGTGATTTTTGCAAGTGGCCAGGACATCAGTCGAACATATGTAGGACGAAGCTAGGATACTGCCTAGTCTGTGGGTCTGCCACCCACCAAGTGAGGGACTGTCCCTCGTCAGTCCACCGAACCGGAGCAACTCAACAAAGAGCTCCCCTACCCACTCAGCAACAACGGTTCGGACAATACCAGCAGAAGACCGGGCAAGCTTTTGCCCTAGCAGCAGTTGAGCAGGAACCAGAGCAGGAACCCACCGCTGACGTCATCACAGGTTCTATTTATGTGTTTTCACATCCTGCTCTATTATTATTTGATTCGGGTACATCACATAGTTTCATATCATCAGATTTTATTTCTGCACACCACCTAGATACGGGACTTAGCAAGGTAATTAGTAGAGTTATGACTGGTAGTGGTCCCATACCCATCACCGAGACTTGCAACTATCCCATAACTATCTCAGGCCATCAGTTCTTAACACCCTTACTAGTGATGCCCCTGCCCAACTATGATGTAGTCCTAGGGATGGACTGGTTAAGTGAATAGCATGCGCTGATAGATTGTCACCGAGGATGTGTAATCTTCAGCCCACCAAGAGAACCGGAGTTTGAAATCTGTCGAGCTCCGGAGGACATGAATAGTATTATCTACTCCTCAATCACCGAAGAACCCGGGCCTCCTCACCCTATCATCACGGAATTCATGGACGTCTTTCCAGATAGTCTTCCAGGATTGCCGCCGGATCGAGGTGTGGAGTTCACCATCGATCTAGTACCAGGCTCTTCCCCTATTTCTCGGGGATGCTACAAAGTCAACCCCAAGGAGGCAAAGGAGATGAAGGATCAGATCGACGAGCTGAAGGCACAAGGATTTATCAGAGACTGGGCTTCACCCTGGGGAGCACCAGTTTTGTTCCTGCCCAAGAAGGATGGAACCGTGTGGATGTGCATTGATTACCGGGCGCTGAACAACATCACCATCAAGAACAAGTACCCTCTGCCCCGGATCGACGACCTGTTTGATCAACTGAGTGGAGCCAAGGTATTTTCGAAGATAGATCTCAGATCAGGCTACCATCAAATCAAGGTAAGGAAGGAGGATATTCCCAAGACGGCATTCAACACCAAGTATGGGCAATTTCAATTCTTGGTCATGCCGTTTGGACTGACAAATGCTCCTGCGGTATTCATGAACCTCATGAACAAGGTTTTCCATGAATATCTGGATCAGTTTGTTGTTGTCTTTATCGATGACATACTGATCTACTCGAAGACGGAGGAAGAGCATGAAGAGCACCTGAGGAAAGTGCTGAGTACCTTGAGGAAGGAGAAGCTCTATGGTAAGCTATCCAAATACGAATTCTTTTTAGACAAAGTGGAATTTTTGGGCCATGTTGTCACAGGAAAAGGAATTTCGGTGGATCCAAAGAAGATAGCTGCTATTGAGAAGTGGACTGCACCAGGCTCGGTTGCAGAGATCAGAAGCTTTTTTGGGTTTGGCTGGCTACTACCGAAAGTTTGTGAAGGGTTTCTCCAAGATTGCTGAACCAATGACGAAGCTTACCAGGAAGAACGAGGAATTCATTTGGTCTGAAGCTTGCCAGTTAGCTTTTGAGGAACTGAAGAAGAGGCTTACAACGGCGCCGATACTTGCGCTACCCGCAGGTACTGGCGGTTTCTCAATTTATATTGATGCTTCAGGTAAGGGATTGGGCTGCGTTCTTCAACAACACGAGAAAGTAATTGCTTACGCATCTAGGCAATTACGGACTCATGAGAAGAACTATCCTACACATGATTTGGAGCTTACAGCGGTGATATTTGCTTTGAAGCTATAGAAGCACTACCTGTATGGAGAGAGAGTAGAAATATTTACAGACCACAAAAGTCTGAAATATGTTTTCACTCAGAAGGAGCTGAACATGAGACAGAGACGATGGCTGGAGCTGATGAAGGATTTTGACATCAACCTGCAATATCATCCGGGTAAGGCTAATGTTGTTGCAGATGCACTTAGTCGATACCCGATGGCAATGTTCTTGACCAAGGAGCGTCATTTGCTGGAGGACATGGAGAAGCTTGGATTGGAGATTGTACTGCCTGAAGAAGAGATGAAGAAACTGGAAAGAGAAGCCATCGTACCAGGAGCTGAGTCAACAATGATGAAGTTGCAAGTGCGTTTGAGTCTTATGGACAGAGTCAAGGAGGCACAATTCCAAGACGAGACGCTTTGCAAACTCAGAGACCAAGTGCTGGCGGGAACACTTGAAGGATTCTCAATCACCAGCGATGGAGTACTGAAGAATGGTACGAGGCTTTGCGTACCAACTGGCGAACTGTGGAACGAGCTGATGCAAGAAGCGCACCAGTCGCAGTATTCCATACATCCTGGAGCCAACAAAATGTACCGGGATATGCGTACTATAGTATGGTGGTACGGAATGAAGAAGGACGTATCCAGGTATGTGGCTAGATGTTTAATTTGTCAGCAAGTTAAAGCTAGTAGACAGAGACCAGCAGGATTATTGCAGCCGCTTGACATTCCGGAGTGGAAATGGAAGCACATAACGATGGATTTTTTGTCGGGACTGCCTCGATCCCAAGGAGGGAAGGATACCATTTGGGTTATTGTGGACCGACTGACGAAGTCAGCTCACTTTATCCCCTTCAAGGTTGGTTTATCCACCGAAAACTTGGCAGCACTGTACATGCGACACATCTATCGGATTCATGGAGTTCCGGTAAGTATTGTGTCTGACAGAGATACTAGATTTACCTCTCACTTTTGGAAGAGTTTGCATGACAGCTTGGGAACCCAACTGAAGTTCAGCACCGCCTACCACCCCCAGACTGACGGGCAATCAGAGAGAACAATCCAGACGCTAGAAGACATGCCGAGATCCTGCGTCCTGGAATTTAGAGGGTCTTGGGAAGACCATCTGCACTTGGTGAAGTTCTCTTACAATAACAGCTACCAAGCTAGCATCGGTATGACACCGTTCGAGGCACTCTATGGACGTCGTTGCCGTACTCCACTTGCTTGGGATGACGTCGGAGAACGAGTGTTGCTTGGACCTGAGATGGTGACCGACGCAGCAGAGAAGGTGAGAATGATCAGAGACAAGCTCATGATTGCCCAGGACAGATAGAAGCATTGGGCCGATAGCAGCCGACGACCTTTGGAGTTTGAAAAAGGCGACAGTGTGTTTGTGAAGATCTCTCCTACCAGAGGAACAATCCGGTTCGGCAGAGTAGGAAAGCTAAGCCCCAGGTATATTGGTCCATTTAAAGTACCTAACAGGATTGGAGAAGTGGCTTATCGGGTGGCTCTACCCCCAAGTCTCGAAGGCGTCCACAACGTCTTCTACGTTTCGCAGCTGAGACGCTACATCCCGGACCCGAGCCACATCTTGGACCATTCAGAGCTGGAGATTGGACCCAGCCTCACAGTGCCGGAGAATCCAGTGGTAATTTTGGATAGAGGCGAGAAGAGAACCAGGAACTCTGTGACGCCGATAGTCAGAGTCATGTGGCGGCACAACTCACCAGGCGAGTCAACCTGGGAGCGAGAAGACCAGATGCAGGAGCAGTACCCGTACCTGTTTGAGACTCGAGGTAACCCCTAACCCTGACTTTAATTTCGAGGACGAAATTTTCTAAGGAGGGAAGATTGTGAAACCCAGTTTTATAGTATAATTATTATTATTATTATTATTATTATTATTATTATTATTATTATTATTATTATTATTATTATTATTATTAGTATCATTTTTGGGTTTTCTAAAAAATCAATTTCGAAAATATTAAACATGGCTTTTTGTTTGTCGGACCAGACCCGAGCCCGGACCCGACTCCCGAACCCAGACCCAATCCTATTCTTTTGAAATTCTGAGTTCTCTTTAATACATATATATATATAATATATATATATATATATATATATATATATATATATATATATATATATATATATATATATATTAAGACACTTTGAGCTGGTCCACGTTGGACCAGCACCCATTCCCCAATTCCCTACTTTTCTCCCCAACTCACGTTCTTCCACACAACCCCTACAACTCCTCCTCCTTTCACTCCCACCTCTCCTTAATAACCCCTGGAGCATAACCCACTCCTCACTCCTTCATTTCACTTTTACTCACAACTCCAACTCATCTCCCTCTCTCTCACTCACTTCTCCCAGGGATCAAACCCTTCACTCAACTCTCCCCTTCACCCTTCCCGAGCGACCCCGTCGAGCTTCCCGAGCCCCGACCCCCGGCCGGCCGTGCCCCGCAGCCGCCTCCTCCGGCCAGCACCCTTCGCCGAGCTCCCCGACGCCCGCCGAGTCCCCGCGCGGACCCCTTCGCAGCGCCCCGACGCCCTCGCCGGCGCTCCGCGCCCCTCCCAGCACCGCGCCCCTCCTCTGGCCGCCCGGACCCCCGAGCTTCCGTCCGCCCGCGACCCTCGCGGCCTATCCCAGCACTGACCCAGCGCCTCGCCGCGCCCCGGACCCCGATCCAGCGCAACTCCCGCTGTTTCCGTGCCCGGCCAGCACCCCAGCGCTGATCCCGAGGCTGTCCGCTGTTCTGGACAGCGTTCTTCGATGGATTTTCAATCCCGATCTGTGGATTGCGCGTCCCGAGTCCGAGGCAACCCTTCAGATTCCGTCATTTTGGGTAAACCCTGGTTAATTACAGTAGTTCGTCCCTCCCCGGTGTCGATGATGAATTGGTCCACGAGTTTCCTTTGGGAAATTTGATTTTTGGGGTGAACGTCGTTCCCGGGATTTCCGAGGAACGTCGAGAAGTTCTGTTATTTGGTTTTCCTTATTTTCGAAATATTTTGGAAATGGTTTTCTAAATACTTTAGTTTTCGGATCTTCCCGATTATTGTGCTGTGATGTTCTGGTTTAGTTTCGGACTCCCGAATTTGGTTCGGGTCGTTCCGAATTAATCTGTGGAATGTTTGTGGTTATTTTCATATATATATTTTGGGATTCCCTGGTTTGAGATTTGCAGGAAAATTATTGGCATATTTCCCAGTTTTTGGGTTGACCAAAAACAGAGGAGATGCTGCCGAATTTTTCCGTAAATCTAATTATATTTTAAAAATGATTTTAAAATGGATTTCAGAAATATATTAAATATTTTGGTTTTGGACGACGACCGTATCGTTCAATGGGCCCCGGCTAAGTGCAAACGAAACCGGCTTCGCCCGGACGTTGAGACATTAGCCTAGTTGACGATTGGACCATATCTGAGACTCATCAAATATTTATATTTAACTTATTTTATTATTTATTCATAATTAATTATAGGAAGTTTTAGAACTAACGATCATTTTGTCTTATTTCAATTTATGTAAATAAATTGTAATGGGCATAAGCCCAGCTGGTTGTTGGTTCTGTGGCTTGTAAATTGGTAGTGTAGGATTTTTGTTATTTGCTGATTTTGCGAGTTTTTATAGCATACGCATAAATCTAATAATAGTTATTTTCATATAGAAAATTAATAAAGATTTCTCACAATAAAATCTGCAAGTTTAATATTTAACAACGATCATGTATTTCTCATTAAAATAAGAAATTTAGTTTTATATATAATTACGAAAAATACAAAGTTTTAATCAATTAATTTGGTATCGACGAGTTTTCCAAAATTACAAAGTTTAAACGATTTTTCCCTCGTTATTAAATCAACGCACCGATAATCGTATTTTTGTTCGTGTTTTATTAATAAAGAATTAAAAATGGATTAGGACACAATTAGAGATTTCAACTAGCGTAGTTAGATTGGTAACCCTGGATTCTGAGTCAATTTCTCGAATATAGGAATTCGAGGACGATCCTAATTCCCATCTCGAAGTCTTCATCCTCTCCAGACCAGTCTATTTTGAGGCGAGTATAGTTTGTGTTAGTTTACAGTTATTTTAATAATTATTTTATTGCAAGTTTAAACCACGATGCAAACACGAAACTCTCTCTGAGAGTACTGATTGTGACTACTGTAACTGATTGGGGACTGGGGGAATAGAGTAATATTTATGACCACATCTACTGTAACTTAGAACTGTATTAGCTTACCCCTCATACACACGGGGATAAGCCGAATCGTATCAATAGGATACAACTGTACAACCCAAGCCGGTCATATTCATTGCCTATTCAAATCACACTGTTTTACTGCTAGAAAACTGTTCATTTCTAAACTGTTTAAAAGTGCATGATTCTATTATTTATTTTAACTGTTTAAATTAGCATGAATTGTACTTTGCTCCCTTCTGACTGGAGATACATTCTTAAGGGACGTTGAGGATGCTGAGCTGTTATACAGCAGTTACTATGACCCTGTTCTGTACCCTGTAGTGCTGCCAGAGTCCCCATTGGAGGACGTTGGGACTGAGGCCGATGAGCCGACTGATTAGCTAGCTTTTCCTTTTCCAGCTTTGTTGTCTATTTTGAAACTCTGTTTATTTGAGTTTAGATATTTATTTCAGTACATTTAAATTCCAGTTGTATTTGATTTCAAAGTTTAATAAAGTTTCATTTCCCGAATTTGAGTTGTGACAAATATAGATGTTGCTGTTATGGTTACCTGCTAATGGAATAGCTTACTGCCGCCGTCTCAACAACGGTGCAGGCTGGGCATGATCCGGTTCGACCCAATTATTTGGGATCGGGTCGTGACATACATAATTCACTAAGGCGGTTCCTCAGCACGGCGGTTGATCGCTCAAATTGCAGCTTAGCCCGACTCTCAGCCTCCTGAATCAGCCGCTCTGCATCCTCCAGATGCACGTGGGCCTGTCAGCCATCTTCGAGTCTCTTCATAGCACGCTCCAGGCCAACGGAAGCTCGGGTGACCTTTTCGGCCTCCTGAACGATTACCTCTTTATCCGTACGGGAGGCCTCGAGCTCAGATTCCAAGAAAGCCAGCTTCCTCTGGAGCTCGAGGATCTGCTCCCTCGTATCAATTATTCTGCGAGAGGCGGCCGCTTCCCGAGCCATGCAATCCTCGCTCCTGCGGCTCAGCTGATCATACTGGAGAGACAGATCGTCGAGGTCCTTCGTTATAACTGGCTTGGACGCATCTCGTGCAGCCCTTATCTTCTCCAGGACAGTGATGAGGAAGGCCTGTTCCAGATCTATCGCTGAAGAAAAATCAACTTGCTGCAGTATTTGAAACTGGGCCACAAGCTGATCCGCCTCTAGCAATTTGGGCTCCAGCAGCTTAACTATCCCTGCCCCGCCGGGGAGGGTTCTAAGGATTTCAATCTGGCCCCGGGCGCATTGATGGGCCAAGGCAAAAGAGGTCCCCCTCTCTACCACAGCTTCAACTCCTCGCCGCAAGTGACGATAAAAACTGTCAACTACATCCTTTGATGATTCATCCAGAACTTTCGAAGAAGACGGTGTCAAAGGAAGGGTAGTTGACAAGGTCGAAGAAGGTGCACCGGAACTTGCTACCCCTGCCACAAGGGAAACAAATTTTGAGCGAAAGGACGCTTGAATAGCGGCCAATTCTTCTTCCATAGCCCGCAGAATTCGAAGACTCGGCAGGACAGAAAGGTCGACCCCCGGGGTTGGAGTAACATGAGCCGAGGAGGATGCAGGGACCAACTCTCCCCGTCCCGGCAGTTCCGTCGCTCGCTCTTCCGAACTCGATTCAGCGGGAGGCCCCTCAAAAAAAGCTGGAGGGGGAGGAGGCACGCTCTCTTCCACCAGGTCCCCTCTAGCAAACTCTACCCTGACAATGTCCGTCATTGGCAGTGAAGGAGCAGGACCTGTATGTCCAGAGCAACCATCAATCAGCTTAATCCAAAGGATGTGATGATAGAGCGAATGAGCCTCCTCAATAGTCAAGACTGGGCTTATCTTACCATGAAAGAGTTGCGGAGGCTGAGGTCGCTCACAGCCCCCGTAATTTCTTCGCCAGCGACACCCAAGCCGAATTCAGCTAGTTCCTCTGCCCCAGCCACCCCGGAAGGAGATACGACTGGATCAACGTCACCTTGCTGAAATTCAGCAGTCTTGGGGATGGGTTCAGCGGAGCCCAAGTCGCCTTCAGCAACGTGAGACCCCTCAGCTGCCGCCGAGAGAACCCCGGCAGAAATAATCTCGGTACACATGTCACTAATCAAAGTGGTCAGGGCCGGGTTGACTTCAGAAACAGTGGCCGGTTCTCCAGAGTCCGACTCTTCTGACGCCTACAGAGAAAAGAAAAATGATTAGATCATAGTTCAGGAAAAGGAAGAGCTAAAGAAGAAGATGGTTGTAATTTAATTCACCTCCGAAATGGCACCCATATCCTCGCCTCTCTCCTTAATAAGTAGCCGGAGAGGCCTAACCGCAGCCCGTTTCACGGAGTAGGTTCTGCCGCCACCAGCTAACTCAGGCCTGCTTCGCTTTCGAGAAGAGCTCGGCACAAGGGACGGCTGATCCGCCACCACCTTATCTACAGTAGGGAGAGAGTTGTCGGGATCATGTTCATGCTCTTCATCCTCTTCGTCCGCGTTGGCAGACTCCGAGTCCGACACAGCGATTGTGTTCTTCCGCTTCTTCCTCGCCTTAGACCCCTTGGGTTTCTCCTCCAAGTCGGTACCAACAATGAAGCTGGTACTCGGGTCAAAGCCAACAGGAGGCTTGTTTGCCATGACATAGTAGAGAGCCGCCAAGTACAAGATCTCTCCTGAATCCCCAGTATCGGGAATCGAGAAGCTAGTACGGGTGTAAACCGTATTATAATAATGCCAGGCCCTGATGCCATCGAGGACACTACCTTCAAAACCCAGACAAGAGCTGGGACTATCCAGGAAAAGCTGGCTATACCCAAACTGTCGGGCGAACCTACTGGGCAGGTAAGGCTCCAAGTAGACAGCGTTGCGGTTGCGGTATACCAGGTGGGAAGGGCAAATATTGTGCAACCAAAGGAGCATTTTGTCGCCTAAGAAGTGGGGAGGCCCAGTACCATCCAGATGCACAGCCCTTATTTCCTCAGCAGTAAATCGAGGAACAGATACAAAAAAATTTTATCTGTCCACTCTTGACAGCGCCATCCTACAAGCGCACATAGTCTCACAATCCCAAGCCATGCGGCGATATTGAAAGATGAAGGCGTCATCTGCACTTATGCCCTCTTCGGGGCCAGGCCTCATTAAAGACCGGCAATGCATCAGCAACCACCCCATCAGACAGTGGTATGGCGGTTCAACATGTTCAAAGTCCTTCGTCGCGTCATGGGCGATGACCTTGGACGTAAAAGTGCGAAGGCCACGGTGTATACTGCACACCAGGCCGGGAGTAGAGCTAGCCTGACTCCGAAGACCAGCTTTACAGCAGGGAGGATGAAATTACGGCTGATTCTCTCAATGGAACCAGCCCCTCATGAGACTACGCAATTTCGCAGCCATACCATCAGAAATCCCGCCAGGAGAGCCTTCTCAGACATCGGCTGGGTATCCTGGTAAAAATAGCTAAAGGAGTCAGTTTTACTCCCGAATCTGTCTATTGTGGCCCTCGATCTTTTGGCCATCGACACTCGGCTCTGTATTTCCTCGTGGGTTTGAGGACTGCGGGAAGAAACTCGGCCTGAGGCACCTAGCTTAAAAAGGTAGGTGAGCCAGGACTTAGTATGGGGAAGGTTCCCTTCCGAGCTGTCGTCCTTCTTAATGGATATCTGGTGGCATGTACTGTGATGACACAGTAGTTCCTGGTAGACGGCTACGAAGCTCGGGAACCGTTGCTCCAGATCCTCGAACTCTTCGTTTGTCGGAGTATACACTTCAAAAACTTCGTCTCCCTAAGGTAGCTTAGAGATTGCGTGCATCTCGTGCAGAGCAAGTCCCATCTCCCCCACGGGTGTAAAGAAAGTCCCTGTGCGACAGTTGTACATTTTCAGCAAACCTATGAACAATTTATTGTTTATGGGCAAGCCATAGCTGGTGTCCCGAATGGCATGGTAGAGTCCAATCTCGCGCATGAGAGTCTCGTACTTTCGCGCGATCCATGTAGACAGGTTGGTCCACGAAGGAAGAGGGTGTATCCAATTCGGCAGCGACAACCGGCCAACAGGATAGGACCCCTTCCGAGTAAGTTGGTTTATGAAAGTGTCAGCTTTAGAGAACGTGAAATTGGGACCCTGCACATTCAAGAAACTGCCCGGGGCCAACCCCATCACGTATCGGCTGAATGGTACCCTGCCCGCGTACACTGACCACATGTTATTGTTGTAGTGAATTTCGTCCACAATCATCCCGCTTCGGGTTGGAGTCAAGGAATCCTCCATCGTCCTGGTCATAGGCAACATGTTGAACCATGACAGTGGGAAGTGACGCTCCATCAGAGGAATATGGATCGCCATTCCGTCAGAAGTGAAGTCCCAGCTCTCAGATACATCCAGAACTTGGGAGTTCTTCACAGTCAAGGCATCCCCGAAGAGGAACGCAGGCTTCAAGTGTTTGCCCCCCAGCAGTCCTGAGTTCATCATCCCCGAAATAAAGAAGAAGGACTGATTTTTAATGTCATACAGCCTCTCTAAAGGTTTGTCTTTTGGAAACTGATTCACCACATACTCAACTATGTGGTCATACCTATAGCCCACAGCAGATTGGGCGCGACCCACCAGAGGTTCTCCCGCAGCATTAACTGGCAAATTCACTGAAAGAAGGACAAAGGAAACAAAGTCAGGAGATGACCAGAAAATATTTAAAAAGAGTTCATGCGGCTCTGTTTAGACGGATCCTTATGCGGCTCAGTTTTAACAGAGTTCATGCGGCTCTGTTTGGACCCGGCTCAGTCTTAACGGAGTTCATGCGGTTCTGTTTTGATGGGTCCTTATGCGGCTCGGTTTTAACGGAGTTCATGCGGCTCTACTTTGATGGGTTCATATGCGGTTTTGTTCAAGGGACTTCATGCGGCCCAGTTCATCAAGGGTTCATGCGGCTTTGTTTAGCGGGGTCTCACGTGGCCAAGTTCAGATAAGCTTATGCAGTCCAGTTTTTAAAGGGGACTTCATGCGGCTCAGTTCTAAAAGAGCTCATGCAGTTCTGTTCATTGGGGCTTATGCGGCCCAGTTCAGATAAGCTTATGCGGCTCTGATCTGTTCGAGTTTATGCGGCCCAGTTCATCAGGAGCTCATGTGGTTCTGTTCAGTGGGACTTCATGCGGTTCAGTTTTAAAGGTTCTTATGCGGCTCAGTCATTTCCCATGCGGCTCAAACATAGGGGATACCCCATGCGGCTCGGACATGAGAAGTTCATGCGGCCCATACAACATATGCGGCTTCATCGTACTGAACTTGGGCAGTTCAATGAAGACAAAGGACGCATTAAATGCCAAGGAGAAAAGGTGTGCATAAAACATGCAACAGAGCCATTTTTGTTAGGGTTTGAAGCATACAATCTTCCACATGATCCTTACCATCAATGGCGGGATGGACATCAGGATGAACTGTGGGCACCTCAGTTGATGAAGAAGCCGCTCTCTTACCCTTCGTCGCAGCACTAGAGGAAGCTTTGGGGGCCATTGTTGGTCGGTGATCGAGAGAGAAGACGACGGCAACTAGGGCAAGAAAAGTTGAAGAGAAAAGAGAGTAAAAAGTCTCTCTCTCCCAAAGAACCCATATTTATAGGATGATGGGGGACATGCGGATCAAGGGATGCTTCGCATGACGCGCCGCCTAGAAAACAAAGTCGACTCTTGCATTTCTAACCCCTGCATGCGAAAAGATTAATCCTAATCATTAAGGCAAAATCTAAACATTTAAAGCTGACTCTTGGGATTCTATCCCAAAAGACGGCTTTAAATCAAAACAAATCAAGAGCAATGATGAGACGCCCACGTGGCACAGGACCATTATGCGGCCAGAATAGCCCATGCGGCTAGGAAGTCTATGCGGCCAGAGCGGTCCATGCGGCTAGAACGTCCCATGCGGCTAGAAAAGTCAATGCGGCAGGAGGAGCCTATGCGGACATAGCCTTGCTTCTTATTCAAAGTATTTCAATTTTTACAAATTAAAAACTTTGAAGGGGGTCTTGTAGAAGCATGGAAAAAGAACAGGAAAGTCCATGCGGCTCAAAAGTTCTTTAGAGCTTCATGCGGCTCAAAAGTCTCTTAGAACTTTATGCGGCCCAAAAGTCTTCTAAGGCTTCATGCGGCTGGAAAGTACACGATAGCTCCATGCGGCTCGGAACAAGCCACGTGGCTCTATGCAGTTCAAAGTTGGCATCTACAGCTGGCCATCATTACTTTGTGCAGCTAGCTCATTAAAAGCTCTGACGCAATGCAGCAGCCCTGACACAACGGATTGACAGCTCTGACATAAAGGTGAAATGAGGACTCTTGACGTGCTCCTAGAGAGACGAGGAAAATCTTGACAGCCTGCACCATCCACCCATTTCCAAAGCTCTTTATGCGGCTCAGTTGTAAGGACGTCCATGCGGCTCAGTTGTAAGAACGTCCATACGGCTCAATTGTAAGGACCTCCATGCGGTTCAGATTAAAGGGCGTCCATGCGGCTCAGTTGTAAGAACGTCCATGCGGCTCAGTTCTAAGGACCTCCATGCGGATCAGATTAAAGGACATCCATGCGGCTCAGTTGTAAGAACGTCCATGAGGCTCAGTTCTAAGGACCTCCATGCGGTTCAGATTAAAGGACTTCCATGCGTCTCAGTTGTAAGGACGTCCATGCGGCTCAGTTGTAAGGACTTTCATGCGGTTCAGATAAGGCTACGCTTATACGGCTCTGACACGAGGTCGCACTCATGCGGCTTAACTATGACAGTCCTCCATGCGGCTCGCAGCAGTTGGGACACGTGGCAGGAGTTGATCAAATCTCAACAATTCAGATTTATGGCAATCGACATAACAGGCAGTTGGGACACGTGGCAAGAGATTGACCAAGATTTATTCATTTGGATTTGCTGATATCAACAAATCATTACAAAGCAGATTTGTTGCAATCAACATTAACTGTCCAGATCGATTTTCAACAAACCATGCAGATTTGGTGCAATCAACATTAACTGCCCAGATTTGTTACAATCAACATTAACAGCCCAGATTAATTTTAATCAAACAAGATCAAAGCAAATCTTCACCAAATCCCTAACCGCCCACTCTTAAAGGATTAATTATTGCACACCCTACTTATGACAAAGCCCTATAAATAGCAAGGTGCCATTCCCTTGCATAGAGAGGAGAGAGAGCAGCGCACGCACAGAGTTATACGTACAAAGGTCGAGCAGAGATATCAGCGACCTCCGTCCACACAAAGAGCATTTCTTCCCCGGAGCCGAAGCGACGTCCGATCGTCCAAGGAGTAAGGCAGAGTTGTTGTCGCTCTTCCGAGCCTCTACCGTCACCCCCCAGAATCAAAAATAAACAATTGTACTTAGATTGCTTTTCCTAGGTTTTGTTCCTAGGCTCTCTTTGTACGAGCGAGTTTGTATTGTGAAGTAAAAGTCCAGTCCTCCCATAAAACTGTTATGTTCTTTTATAATCAATGGCAAACAGTGTCTGTAGGGATGCAGGGGATGCCACAGTTAGTTAAGACATTAGGATCCTAATAGCAGTGATTAGTTACGCGAAAGAGGCTTTAGATGGAAGGCCTAACTGATACATGTGTATGAGTTTTGAGTGAAGGAAAGGGGAGAATCTGTAAGAGTGAATGCAGTGTAAAGGAGAATGATTGGGGGAGCTAGAGTACAGGCAGGGAAGGGGGGAAATCGAGCAATTGAATGCAGTTGGGACCACTATAGAAAATCCTTGGCTTTGAGGCTCGAGCACACGCAGATTTGAGGACTGAACAGTGAAGAAGGGATGAGGATTTCAGTGTCAGTTCAATCCATAAGGGACAGGGTATCCCACTGCAGTATACAAAAAGGACATGAATGATGTGGACTTTATCTTTATAACTGTTTTAGTGGACTGAAATGATGATTTGATCATGAAAGCATGATAGGGTCAAAGATGGGGCATTTATCTTTTGGAGTTATAGGTGTCGGTCTGACCTCGTTGTGTCTGGCCCTGATAAGATTGGGTTGTTCCTAGACTTTTCTCTTGTTCAGAGGGGCTTGAGGCAAGTGGCAACTATTGTAGGTATTAAAATGAGGTAGCTCACTACAAGAAAAAAAATCCTTTTTACAATGTTTCATCTACAATACATCCTAAAAACATTGTAAAATAGGGGGTCTTCTACAATCTTTATTGTACAAACGTTGTAAAATACCTGTACAAACAACATTTTATATTCAAATGTAAATACTTCCACAATGGTCAATCACAAAAAATGTGTATTACTGTCTTTAACAACGTTTTATTAACATTGTAAAACTTATTACTTTTGACAACGTTCATTTAATGTTGTCCATGTTAATAATTTTGACATTGTTTTTAAAACATTGTAAAATTTTCATGTTCAACAATGTTTATCAACTATTGTAATTTTTCTATCTTTCACAATGTTTGTTCAATGTTGTAAAAGTACTTTTATTTCACCACTTTATAAAAACATTGTGCATGTATTGTCATTTTACAATGTTTAAGAAATATTGTAAAAGGGTTTTATACGACAACGTTTATTGAATGTTGTAAAAAATGTGTATTTCACAATGATTATACAATGTTACAAATTTACCTTAATTATCTTACTACTGTAATAAACGTTGTGAATGTGTTCATCTTTTAACTTTTTTTAAATTGCATATCCATGTATTTGACCAAAAAAGATACACCCATCATAAGTTACACGTTTCTTACATGTATGACTGTGGTGGTGAGGGTGGGGGGATTTCACCATAATTTTTCATTAAAAACATGAATTTTCTTATATTCATTAAATTAGTTAGTATAAGCCGTGACTAGTTGAAAACTTATTAGTTTCGGTTATTGTATATGGTGTCTTCTTATATATATTCTTTAAATTGGCTTGAGTTGATAAAGAACTTTAATGGAACAAAGTAAGTCACTTTGTTGCTAATAACACCATGTATATATTGTGTGGCACCGGGAGGGCATACACCCACTAAATATAAGAGAAATATAATAATTGATAATTATTTATGCTACGTTCCCCCTAAAATAAATAATATATATGAGGATATTGAGAATTGAATCACAAGAGAGCCATTATCATTGTGAACCCTCCGTTCCTTGCAATTTTGTGTTCCTGATTATACACTAAAAAAAATTCCTCATTTACGACAAACATTTACGAGGGTTCTTGGAAAAAGTAGTAGTTGCGACGAAAAAATCGTTCCATCGGAAGTATCCCATAAAAGTCCATACTAATTCCGACACATAAAGTGCGCTCGGAAAAGATATGTTTTTTTTGTTGGAATTGCACAATAAGTGGCATGAGTTGTTGGCACCAATACTGTTTTCGACCGAAAGATTATTTTTCAAAAAATGATATTTTTATTTCCAAGGTTGTGAAAAGCGCTAAGTGCTAGTCGGACGTGCACCCACCGCCTAGCGCCTAGTCCGCCTAGGCGATCGTCTAAATCTAGGCGATTAAAAAATAAATAAATAAAATCGAAAAAACCTATTAAAAATTGTAGAAAAGGTCCATAAAACTCGAAAACATGCATAGTCGGGCGTAACGGGGTCTAGGCGGGCACCTAATCGAGCATCAGGCGGACACCGGGCACCTAGCGTCTAGGCAACTGCCTAGACCGCTTTTTAGAACACTGATTATTTCTGAGGGCATATTGGACCCGTTGAAAGTAGTAGCCTAATTGTGAGGGCAATGTTGCTCGTAAATACTGCTTTATTTGTGAGAGCAATTAGATATTGTTATAAATATATTTCTATTTACGAGGAACATAAATATTGTCGGTGAAAGTATAGATTTTTTCAAGGGATTGTACAAGTCATCGAAAGTTGTTTACTACACCAAAACATAAAATTTGTATCACAATTTTTTTTTCTATTATTAACGTGACAACTTCTAACGGCTATTGTTGTTACGATAAGTAAACTAAAATTCTAATTATGTAATTATGTAATTTTATATTATTTGTGACACTAAAAACCATGATAAATTTATAAATAAGGTCACATACATTGCACGTGACAAGAAAAAAGTGTTACAACACCAAAGAAAGTCTTACATATATATGGATATTAGGGTTTGGATCTCGAAATTGATAGTTGTCTCGAAACCGCTATTCATTAGCCTACGACCTACTTGAATAGTAATTTTGAGACCCAAACTCTAACATCGATCAATTTTGAAATCCAAATCCTAATATATATATATATATATATATATATATATATATATATATATATATATATATATATATAAAACTAGTCCAAGCTCCCTAACCTAAGTGGTTAGGGAGGGGGGCTCACTTGGGGGAGGTCCCAAGTTCGAGCGCCCCCGTGGGCATGGGATGGCTGGGTGGTCGTAGGGTGGCCACGGTCCCAAGCTGGCGGCCTGAAGAAATGGACAAAAATAAATAAATAAATAAATAATATATATATATATATATATATATATATATATATATATATATATATATATATATATATATATATGGGACCGGATCCAAAGTCCCCCTTAGAAAACCCCCTAAAAACTCCCTCACTCTCAGCCGTCCATTTAATGTTAATATTAATGTTAATGTTAACATTAATGTTAATATTAATGTTAATGTTAATATTAAATACTAAAATTAACATTAAACTTAACATTAAAATTAATATTAACATTAACATTAACATTAACATTAATATTAACATTAACATTAATATAAAAATAAAAATTAATATTAACATTAATATTAATATTAACATTAATGTTAACATTAACATTAATATTAACATTAATATTAATATTAACATTAATGTTAACATTAACATTAATATTAACATTAATATTAACATTAAATGGACGGCTGAGAGTGAGGGGATTTTTAGAGGGTTTTCTAATGAGGGCTTTTGATCCCCTCCCTATATATATATATATATATATATATATATATATATATATATATATATATATATATATATATATATATATATATATATATATATATATATATATATATATATATACACATCAAATGTCACGACCCGCTCCCGAATAATCGGACACGAGTCGGACACGCCCAGCCTTCGTCGTTAGACATGACGAAGTAAGCTGTACCAAGCTAGGGAAAACTAACCAGATAAACATGAAAGTACAGAATCACTGCATCTAAAAACGTATCCCAGAATGATCACCATAATCCACAAATCCAGATATCATAATGTACCAGAATCAACAGGAATGAAAAGTGCTATGAACTCTAAAGTCAATATCTCAAAGTAAAGCTAAGTAATCTAAACCTGAAGCCTCAAGCTAAGCCTCATCCTGCTCAGCTAAATCCTGGGCTCTGACCCATAGAGTAGAACAATGTCCTGCAAGCATACCTGCAACATATCCTATTCAGGAGCGGAGCAAAGTACAATTCTAGGTAATGAACAAGACATCATGATATGAAAGTACAAGAGAACATGGAAAGTACAGAAAAGAACATGTGAATAAGTACATGAAAGAACATGGTGTGTAAAGTACATGAAAGAACATGGTATGTAAGAACATGAAAGTACATGATATGTAAGCACATGAAAGAACATGGTATCATGGAATCACAGGAAATAAGTATAAGGTATATCTCCTGAACATGTGTGTACTATATTTGAAATATAACTAAGTATGTGACCGGCTTGGGGTAAGCACATGAAAGCACATGAAATGGTACGGCTTAGGACCCGCGTGCACGATGCGGGGTCTAAGCTAAACACACCTGAGTTGTTTCTTGGGTTTGGTCACATAAATAGTATATTTCCCCACCCCAGGTACAAGTAATAAGCACAAGGAACATGAGCACCAGAAAGTACATGACGTGTTGTAATGTGTCAATCAAGAAAGCACAGGATATAATGAAATGTACAAGACCATAGAATGTACTTGCCTTGCTCCAGGAAAGTACGGGTAGGCAATAGAGCTAGATATCCTCCTGTAATTAAATGGTTTACAACTTGATTAATATCAAGACAAGCTCTCATTGGTTATCACACAAATTCTAATCTTGATTAAAAGTACACTAAGTCTTCTACTTAAATCCATCCTATAATCCAACTACTCAAAGTAACTTCCTACAATTATACTTAAAACCATTAATTAAGCTAAACACTAGAATAATAAAGATAACTAACTTATTTTGAAAAGAAGAAGCCTTCATTAAACCATGTTATTAGTCTAGAGGGAAAAATAATTATTCCATAATGTTATTGCTTCAAATAGAGTTACAGAGTATTCTAATGAAAGGGTTTCTTACTAAATCTCAGGTTCAACCCTAGAACCTAGATACTAATACAGGGATGCTCGGGTTAAGTACAATCTGAACTGGCTTCTTTTAATACTTAACATGACTGATTGGTCTATCACAACTGATATAGGAAATTGCAGTTCAGAGACAACCAGTGATATGTTTCCCTGAACTGAAACAATGAGATGCTATCTCAGTTCCTGAAATCCAACTGAACTAACCATGAGATGTTATCTCAGTTACTGGAATCCAGATTGAACTAAGTCTCGGTTTAAATCTGAAATCTCAGTCTTCAACTGAAATCTCGATTTGGACTGAAAATCTCAGGAATCATATTCCAACTATATCACGGTAACCATTAAATTAAAATTAGTTGACAGTAAGGTTCAACTATAACCACCCTGTTGTCATCTATCAGGAAAATGACTTGGTTAACCAATTTCAGTCTATGGTTCCTGGTAACAAAATTAAACCAAACTCTCAATAATCAATAGGAACTCAATAGGAACTCTCAGTTCAAAGGATCAACCCTCATCCAAGATTGCAGTTCCCAGGTTCCATACTTGAATCAGACATTGCATAAAAAACTCTCAAAAGAGAAATAATCGTGAAATCTCAGGTCATTAGATTGAATTAATACCAGTTCAATTGTTTCAATCCAGAGTTCGTAACTTGCTGGAAAACCATTTGCATAAAGAAACTCACAGAACAATAACTCATCAAAAGATTATACACTGGAATGAATTGAAATAAGAGAGAAAAATTATCAGTGATCCCCACTTGAAAAGTTCAGAACCGACTCTAAAGTCGAACACGCCCCCACAGTCCGAACATACACACGAAATCTAAACTGGATTCAAAATAAGTTACTCCCTTCTGCTACTCCTGTTACTGCATACTCATGCCAAAACAATTTCAAATTCCAGCCCTCAATACTCACGCATACATCCCCAAAACTGAAATATATACATTCAAAATTTATCAAATAAAAATAAGACTCTAGCTCCCTTTGTTAATCCGGCCCTGACACGTACACACGTCCCGGACACAAGCTCTGCCTGGACACAGCTACATCACGCACACAAACACGAACTCTGGTACACACGATCCACACACGACCAGAACCGGACTCGAATGATATCACGAACACATATTCCATAAATGAAAACAACTTCCGTTCCCAGATCGACTCTGACCAAAACACCAAAACATATAATAAATAAATCATAATTTGAGGATATGAGAAAGTACCTGCTCCGGAAATAATTGCAGCAAGAGGCTCTCTCTCTCTCTCGACTCCAATCACTGAACTGAACTCAACAGTACTGCATCCAAACCATCAGACAACATTGTAATAACTTAGGGACTGCATTGATACGACAGTATAGAACTCGACGGAAATCAAGGAATGGTTACAAAATTACTCACCAAAAGTCGTTCGTTTCCGAAGACGAGTGATATAGATCGATCGAAATTTCGAGAAGTACTCCTATATCCGAACAAAGGATCGAAGTAAGAAATCCTGAAAATTCGAACACCAATCATCAGGCGTGAAGGACAAATAGTACAAGCGAGATTTCAAAATTAAATGCAGGGCACGGATCGAAACTTACTGTGGTCGAATAGTCAATTGGAAGGAATGAAGGACGTCAGGATTCGTTCGTTGGAGAATCGCCTTGTCGTCGACACGGAGACGGCGTCACAGGGACTCGAACACGGCTCTCAAGATTTCAGCCATCATCGCCATCCGTCGCTGGACGATCTGTGTCGAAGCCGTGTCGTCGTCGTCGTCGAGAACACCGCGGAAAAGACGCTGCTGCTGTGATCGGAGTGGCTCGACCACTCGTCGCCGCCGGAGTCGAAGTCGGAGATCGCCGCTCGAAGTAGCCGCTCGTCGGGATCAAGCGCCGCGGAGTGGTGGATCTACCACAGCGGCTCTGTTGCTCGGAAAAGGAGGCCGTCGTCACTTCATCGTCGCCACCGGAAGCAAGATCGTCTACTCGCCGTGAGGAGATGGCCCAACCGCCGAGCATCGCCGGACTGAGGGTCGCCATCAACCCTAACCGTCGTCGATCTTCTCTCGGCCACCGGAGGATCTATCCTCGCCGCCGTCGTGGAACCACCGCTGTCGAGTCATCGCCATCGTAGAACCACCGCTGTCGTGGTCGTCGCCATGGCCATGGAACCAGAGAGTTAGGGTTAGGGTTTCGAAGTCGGAAATTAGGGAGAAGGAAAAAAACTAGACTGAAAAAAATGAGAGGAGATTGCTTCTCTCTCCTCACTCGTTGCTAAAAAATAAGGAAAGGTGATTTTTCACTTAGGTTCCCCCGCCATAATCTATTTACACAACAGTTCCTCCCGCTCTGGCTAAATTGCAAAATAGTCCCCCCCTTTCATATATTAAACTACAACCATTAAAACAATTAGAAAGTTGAGAAAAGGTTGGGGGACCACTCTAACTAATTGTAACCAACTTTCAAATTTTAAAAAAATATATTCCTGCTTTAAATTCCTTCCCAAAGTATTCATATAATATTTTTATAACAAAAAGAATGAAGTATTATTAAAAAAATTAAATTCCACTAAAATGGGAATAGTGGAGTTACAAATCTCTCCCCCTTAAAATAATTTCGTCCTCGAAATTCGAAGACCCACAAAATAAATCTCAGTAAATTCAATTAGACTCAATCACAGTCATTTATAAAATAGAGTTTTCGAACATGAAAGAGAAAATAATAATAAATACAATCAAACAAATCAAGCTAGGATAGCGCTCTTGCATCTCGTCCTCGCGCTCCCATGTGGACTCTCCGGAGAGTGGTGTCTCCACAGGACGTGGACAAGTGGAATAGTCTGGTTCCGCAGGTGCTTCTTCCTCTGATCAAGGATCTCCACTGGCTGCTCCTCGTAGGTCAAGCTCGGGCCCACCTCTAGCTCCGAAAAATCCACCACATGGCTCGAGTCCGGAATGTAGCATCGCAGCTGAGATATGTGGAAAACGTCGTGCACTCCCTCCAAGCTAGCTGGAAGCGCTAGTCGGTAAGCCACCTCACCAATCCGTGCTGTCACGTCGAAGGGCCCGATGAATCTCGGACTGAGCTTCCCGCCTCTGCCAAATCTGATGGCGCCTCTAGTTAGTTAGATCTTCATGAATACTCTATCTCCAACGCGAACTCCAGTGGCTGTCTGCTGCTGCATGTCTAGCGCTTATGCCGATCCTGTGCAATCTCTGAGATGCCCTGAGCCTTGAGATCAAATACGATAATTACACACAAGAAATTGAAATAATACAATCTAACAATGATCAAGAATTAAATAGGCACGAATGGAATGAAGTTCAATTACATCTTAGAGGAGCAAATTCATGAAGACACAACTATTAAGTACGATAAAAAATCGATAGCTTAACACAGGTTGACTAAAACAAGATAGAAAATCATGGTCAGATAGACATGACTTAAGATCGAAGTTTAGACAAGTCATAAACGAAGTTCGGAATCACAATCTGGTAATGTATAATTTGAGGAAATCAATGATCTAACGATACAATACTAGAAGGTAATTAGCAAGGGTTGCTTTGAGGAACGTATGAAATACTCAGGAGATATTAGTATCAAATTAGGGTGAACATGCAAGGATTTGTGATTCTCGAAAACCAATAATCATATGAAAAGGAAATATAGTCTCCAGAATATCCAAGAACATGTTGGTATCTGAAATCACTTTGCTTAGAATCCCTACCCCGCCAGTATGTATCTGACTGCAATGGACTTTCGGCTCCGTGACTCAAATAACAATATGTCTCCGAATACTCTATCAACCTTATCCATTTTCAACAATCATTGACGACACATCCCAAAAGATCAAGACATGAAGAATATGACAAAGCCTCGACAATACTCAAAAGCCTATAGTTGTCTGAAATTACTTCAACTTAGAGTTCCTGCCTCGCCAGTGCGCTACTGGCTGCAGTGAACCCTCAGTCTCCATAATCCAGCTAATGGCTGCAGCGCGCAACTGTCATGCCATAGTAGGTCATCGAATAGCCTCTCGACTTTATCCCTAGGAATTTCAAAAGAGTTTCAAGGAGTTCAAAATGAGTTTCAACAGTCCAAGTCACGGAATAGTGAAGTTACCTGACTGTTAGAATACAAGAGTTTATTAGGTACTAAAAATGATAAGGGATCCAATCAGTGAGTACAAAAGGGCAGCCAGGGAGATTTAAAATTTCAGACAGGACGAAGTTCAAATTATGACGGAATATCAACTGATATCTGGAATGGTAATAAGATTCTACATATGGGACGTTATCCCGAAAGGATAACAGTCTCTCGAAGGATGAACTGAGGCAAGTTATTAGACAGGAGACAAGTTTCAAAATAAGAAATAAATCCTGTACTGGAAACAAGTTTCAATAAAATTTTGAATAACAATGAAACCTCGAGCAAAAACTTGAATAGAAAACGAAATCTCCAATAAGGTATACAGTGGAAAATAGAAAATCAAGTATCAACAAAGTCGTGAATAAGGAACAAATTCTCGAATAGAAAATCTCAACGAGGAGACAAGATTTGGAATAGGAAAACGGTCTCAACGAGTCGCGAGTAGGAACTGAAATTCAAAGTCCGATAAATCTTGGATGGGAGACAAAATCACGAACAAAACAAAGTCTCGAAAATAGAAAACATGATCAGAAAATCTCGAATGGAATCAAGCTACGAATAGAAAAAGAGAATCAATGGGTGAATAGAAAACAATATTCATGAAACAAGCGATACCCCAAATAGGAAACAAGATCGAAACAAAAAAAATAAATATGAAAACATGGTATTAAATAGCGGATATGAAACAAGTGAAATCTCAAAATACAAGGCAAAATAAACAAGATCGTGAATAGAACGAAAACAATTCACGAATGAAAAATAAAATCTCATAGGGGACGAGTCAAAATTTCAAGATAGAAAACGAAATCTGCAAATAAAATCTCGAATGGAAACAAGATTCAAACAAGGTTTTGAATGGCATAAGTTTGATTAGGAATGTAATCCGAAGTAAAGTCTTAAATATCAACAGGGTCTGAATGGGGAACAAAATTCGAGTAGAACCAAATCTTGAATTAGAAAACGACGCCATAGGAAACAAGTTATCAAGCAGGAAGAAAATCTCGAATAAGAGCAAAGTTATGAACAAGAATGGAAACAAACTTCCCAAATACATCTCGAAAGCGGCCAAGGTTTCAGAAGAGGAAATAAAATATAATAATCTTTAAATAGGAAACAAGGAGGTTTTTAAGAAACAAACTAGGTGCAAGAGGAATCTAAGGAAAAACTAGATTATGAATCATGATCCATGGTTTCCTCCAACCATGCAAAAGAGTCTTCTGTCTTCAGTCTATCTTTAGTGTTCTTCCGGGACTGGAATCTCTTCAACCTTCTTCAACTGTTCTGTTGTAGGCTAGTCCACGCGGTAATGCTCCATGTGGTTGTTGAATCTGAAGAGGTTGGTCCCCTTGCTGTAGTTCTAGTGCTTCTCGTACTCGTCCATGGGCAGTGTGATCAACGGTCTCTGGGCAATCATTGACTTGGTGGCAGGCGATCAGCAGTACAGGCATAGCTTTCGTCTTTTGCGGCACTCTTCGAAGTGGTGTCCTGGCGACGACAGATTTGCAAGTGGTCGTCATCTGAATCTGAATCTCCTGCTGGGTTGAAGAAGCGTGGTCTGAGTGTGGCGACGCTTTGCGGGTTCAGGATAGTTGTTGTCTTCGTCATAAGTCTTCATGTCCTTCATGAGCTTCAACTTTCTGTCTCGTTTCATTGTCTGCGCTAAATTCTTGATCTCCTGGCTGGTGGCTCTAATCTTCAGAGAAGTCAGGTCCTCAGAAACTTGGATGATCTTCAGTGGTGACTCCATATTCTCGATCTGCTCCCTGGTGCAAGATATACGCTCGGTGTCGGAAAAGTCCAAGTGTCTGAGAGTATGGAAATCAGAAATTCTTTCTGGCTCGGAGAGTGCATTTGCAAATCTGGATTGGAAAAGGACGGCCTGCTGGTGTCAAGGAACTCTTGAAACGTCTCCGTCAACTGCGTACTACCCATGGGGATAGTAGTGGCGATAGAAGGTAGTGGAAGCTCGAAACCTTCAAGTGTAGGTGGATCGACAGTTCTGGTGTCGCGTGCTTTTGAACTATCTGTAAAACAGAAAACTGTTAAAATAACCTAGACCTAAATACAACAAGTGTTTATAGAATATTAAAATACCTGATACACCTGATATACCTGATATACCCTTATTTCCTAATTTTTCCTATGCTGTAATCAAGTTTCCGTAGTTATTCAAGTCACCCAATAGTACTCTAATACCTAGGTACCATTAGGATAGACCTGCATGGGCTACCACTAAAAACATGTCACGACCCGCTCCCGAATAATCGGACACGAGTCGGACACGCCCAGCCTTCGTCGTTAGACACGACGAAGTAAGCTGTACAAAGCTAGGGAAAACTAACCAGATAAACATGAAAGTATAGAATCACAGCATCTAAAAACGTATCCCAGAATGATCACCATAATCCACAAATCCAGATATCATAATGTACCAGAATCAACAGGAATGAAAAGTGCTATGAACTCTAAAGTCAATATCTCAAAGTAAAGCTAAGTAATCTAAACCTGAAGCCTCAAGCTAAGCCTCATCCTGCTCAGCTAAATCCTGGGCTCTGGCCCATAGAGTAGAACAATGTCCTGCAAGCATACCTGCAACATATCCTATTCAAGAGCGGAGCAAAGTACAATTCTAGGTAATGAACAAGACATCATGATATGAAAGTACAAGAGAACATGGAAAGTACAGGAAAGAACATGTGAATAAGTACATGAAAGAACATGGTATGTAAAGTACATGAAAGAACATGGTATGTAAGAACATGAAAGTACATGATATGTAAGCACATGAAAGAACATGGTATCATGGAATCACAGGAAATAAGTACAAGGTATATCTCCTGAACATGTGTGTACTATATTTGAAATATAACTAAGTATGTGACCGGCTAGGGGTAAGCACATGAAAGCACATGAAATGGTACGGCTTAGGACCCGCGTGCACGATGCAGGGTCTAAGCTAAACACACCTGAGTTGTTTCTTGGGTTTGGTCACATAAATAGTATATTTTCCCACCCCAGGTACAAGTAATAAGCACAAGGAACATGAGCACCAGAAAGTACATGACGTGTTGTAATGTGTCAATCAAGAAAGCATAGGATATAATGAAATGCACAAGACCATAGAATGTACTTGCCTTGCTCCAGGAAAGTACGGGTAGGCAATAGAGCTAGATATCCTCCTGTAATTAAATGGTTTACAACTTGATTAATATCAAGACAAGCTCTCATTGGTTATCACACAAATTCTAATCTTGATTAAAAGCACACTAAGTCTTCTACTTAAATCCATCCTATAATCCAACTACTCAAAGTAACTTCCTACAATTATACTTAAAACCATTAATTAAGCTAAACACTAGAATAATAAAGATAACTAACTTATTTTGAAAAGAAGAAGCCTTCATTAAACCATGTTATTAGTCTAGAGGGAAAAATAATTATTCCATAATGTTATTGCTTCAAATAGAGTTACAGAGTATTCTAATGAAAGGGTTTCTTACTAAATCTCAGGTTCAACCCTAGAACCTAGATACTAATACAGGGATGCTCGGGTTAAGTACAATCTGAACTGGCTTCTTTTAATACTTAACATGACTGATTGGTCTATCACAACTGATATAGGAAATTGCAGTTCAGAGACAACCAGTGATATGTTTCCCTGAACTGAAACAATGAGATGCTATCTCAGTTCCTGAAATCCAACTGAACTAACCATGAGATGTTATCTCAGTTACTGGAATCCAGATTGAACTAAGTCTTGGTTTAAATCTGAAATCTCAGTCTTCAACTGAAATCTCGATTTGGACTGAAAATCTCAGGAATCATATTCCAACTATATCACAGTAACCATTAAATTAAAATTAGTTGACAGTAAGGTTCAACTATAACCACCCTGTTGTCATCTATCAGGAAAATGACTTGGTTAACCAATTTCAGTCTATGGTTCCTGGTAACAAAATTAAACCAAACTCTCAATAATCAATAGGAACTCAATAGGAACTCTCAGTTCAAAGGATCAACCCTCATCCAAGATTGCAGTTCCCAGGTTCCATACTTGAATCAGGCATTGCATAAAGAACTCTCAAAAGAGAAATAATCATGAAATCTCAGGTCATTAGATTGAATTAATACCAGTTCAATTGTTTCAATCCAGAGTTCGTAACTTGCTGGAAAACCATTTGCATAAAGAAACTCACAGAACAATAACTCATCAAAAGATTATACACTGGAATGAATTGAAATAAGAGAGAAAAATTATCAGTGATCCCCACTTGAAAAGTTCAGAACCGACTCTAAAGTCGAACACGCCCCACAGTCCGAACATACACACGAAATCTAAACTGGATTCAAAATAAGTTACTCCCTTCTGCTACTCCTGTTACTGCATACTCATGCCAAAACAATTTCAAATTCCAGCCCTCAATACTCACGCATACATCCCCAAAACTGAAATATATACATTCAAAATTTATCAAATAAAAATAAGACTCCAACTCCCTTTGTTAATCCGGCCCTGACACGTACACACGTCCCGGACACAAGCTCTGCCTGGACACAGCTACATCACGCACACAAACACGAACTCTGGTACACACGATCCACACACGACCATAACCGGACTCGAATGATATCACGAACACATATTCCAGAAATGAAAACAACTTCCGTTCCCAGATCGACTCTGACCAAAACACCAAAACATATAATGAATAAATCATAATTTGAGGATATGAGAAAGTACCTGCTCCGAAAATAATTGCAGCAAGAGGCTCTCTCTCTCTCGACTCCAATCACTGAACTGAACTCAATAGTACTGCATCCAAACCATCAGACAACATTGTAATAACTTAGGGACTGCATTGATACAACAGTATAGAACTCGACGGAAATCAAGGAATGGTTACAAAATTACTCACCAAAAGTCGTTCGTTTCCGAAGACGAGTGATATAGATCGATCGAAATTTCGGGAAGTACTCCTATATCCGAACGAAGGATCGAAGTAAGAAATCCTGAGAAATTCGAACACCAATCATCAGGCGTGAAGGACAAATAGTACAAGTGAGATTTCAAAATTAAATGCAGGGCACGGATCGAAACTTACTATGGTCGAATAGTCAATTGGAAGGAATGAAGGACGTCAGGATTCGTTCGTTGGAGAATTGCCTTGTCGTCGACTCGGAGACGGCGTCACAGGGACTCGAACTCGGCTCTCAAGATTTCAGCCATCATCGCCATCCGTCGCTGGACGATCTGTGTCGAAGCCGTGTCGTCGTCGTCGCCGAGAACACCGCGGAAAAGACGCTGCTGCTGTGATCGGAGTGGCTCGACCACTTGTCGCCGCCGGAGTCGAAGTTGGAGATCGCCGCTCGAAGTAGCCGCTCATCGGGATCAAGCGCCGCCGAGTGGTGGATCTACCACAGCGGCTCTGTTGCTCGGAAAAGGAGGCCGCCGTCACTTCATCGTCGCCACCGGAAGCAAGATCGTCTACTCGCCGTGAGGAGATGGCCCAACCGTCGAGCATCGCCGGACTGAGGGTCGCCATCAACCCTAACCGTCGTCGATCTGCTCTCGGCCATCGGAGGATCTATCCTCGCCGCCGTCGTGGAACCACCGCTGTCGAGTCATCGCCATCGTGGAACCACCGCTGTCGTGGTCGTCGCCATGGCCATGGAACCAGAGAGTTAGGGTTAGGGTTTCGAAGTCGGAAATTAGGGAGAAGGAAAAAAAACTAGACTGAAAAAAATGAGAGGAGATTGCTTCTCTCTCCTCACTCGTTGCTAAAAAATAGGAAAGGTGATTTTTCACTTAGGTCCCCCCGCCATAATCTATTTACACAACAGTTCCTCCCGCTCTGGCTAAATTGCAAAATAGTCACCCCCCCCCCCCCCCCCCCCCCCCCCCCCCCCCGCCCCTTTTCATATATTAAACTACAACCATTAAAACAATTAGAAAGTTGAGAAAAGGTTGGAGGACCACTCTAACTAATTGTAACCAACTTTCAAAATTTAAAAAAATATATTCCTGCTTCAAATTCCTTCCCAAAGTATTCATATAATATTTTTATAAGAAAAAGAATGAAGTATTATTAAAAAAATTAAATTCCACTAAAATGGAAAAAGTGGAGTTACATCGAACACCCAACAAACACAAAGTGTTACACTGTTACAAAAAAAATCCCCAAAATTTTCCCGCACAATTTTTCTATGGTTCCCTCCCTTCCCTTCTCTCGACCTTCCTCTGACAACATAAGACTTCTATTGATAGACTCTTCAATCACCGACGAAGCCAAAAATTGTGTTGTGCTCCTCCATCAACGATGAAGCGAAGAGGCGAGCAGGCCTCCATCACTGTCAAATCCACGAAGGTACTCCCCCCACAATCTCGATTGATTTTGTTGTGAAAGTTTTCTTCTCTCTCTCACAATCTCGATTTGGAGCTGGGCTACCACCATCACACCGTCGAAGCGGAAAGGACATCAACGGCCCACCCAAAGGTACTTCCACCACAATCTCGATTTTGGTTTGAGAGTTTCCTTTTCGCTTTGATTTGAGTTTTTTGTTGATTTTAGGGTTTTAGATATTACAAATCCACTATGTTGTTTTCCATCAAGAACTACTTTAGGTTTGGTTGATTTAAGGGTTTTGTTGATTTGAGGGTTTTGTTGTTTTAGGCTTTCTTCTTTACGCAATCAATAAATGGTCAAATGTATCTCCTTTCTTCATTAATATTTGGTTTCTATGTAATTCTTTATCAAATTCATTATCTTCAGTAATATTTGTCTTGAGCAAGAATCTATGATAATTTAGGCACTGCGTATTATTTTAGCTTAACCAAATCCTATTTGGATTCATCAGTTACCATGTTAATCTCGAGTTGCCATTTGAAATTTTTTATCCGGGTTTACATTGGCATTTATAATGTGGAGTTCCATTTTATATTTTCGAAGCCTTAGCTAGAACCAGTTAGATGTGAACCACATGCTAAATTCCAATGGGAAAGTGGCATATATACCTGTCTGACCTATAACTAATCCATGAATATTAACAATTAATCCATACATGATTAAAGCCAAAATCGTTCAATTCCATCTATTAAGAATCCATCATCGATCGAGTCATCCAAAGCGAAGAAAATTCGTAAAGTTAACTACTTTTTCTACTTCTTCTCAATCCAAGGGAGCCATCGGCTTGATAGTTCCAAATATTTCACTCATCCGATTGTGATAAACTTGTTAATTAGAGAGTTTGAATTACCATATAGAATGAAACTCGATATGTAGAGTGATGAAAATGATGCATGTCCTTGGGAGGATATTTACTAGAGGTGTTGGGTAGTCGAGTGAATCAATAGGAGGAAGTCCCCCTTGCAAATATCACAAGAGAAGTAATACTAGTTACTACAACAATATGAATGTGAGGTTGTTCCAGCTTCATAATCATGACATCGTAACTAATATCATGGAAACTTGATCATTGAAGATTGTCTATCTTGCAAAATTAAGTTAGTTTTTAGTCTCTGTCGAGCTAAATCCTAAATTAACCAAGAGAAAATAGATCTAAGATAGCCTCTAGGAACTTTCAAAATAAGAAGTGGGACGATAGGAAGACTTCAACTTTCGGTGCAACAAATTGTTTTTTATCCTAATGGGATTTGGTTAAATGAAACCCTCATTTACATTTAAATCTGATCAGAGACAATTGTCTCTACTACTAAAGCATGGTGGATGTGTATTTTCTATTTTGCATCTACATCATCTATTCTAGCAACTCGGAACTGCAACATGACTACCACATATTGACAAAAATTTATGTTATATGGCAACTATTCATATGATTTTCGGTACCTACATGATTTTTCATTTTTGGTACCAACAGGATTTTTACCTATAATACCTACATGATTTTTCATATTAAACTCTTAGCTCAATGTTTTGTCAGAATACTGCAACGTATGTGAAGGTCTAACATGTGACAGGAAGATGGTAATATAAAAGTTGAAATGTCCTACTGCGGAAAGGTATTATAGGCAAACAATAACATTTACTAAACTAATATTACTTGGAATTTATGACATGCAGTACATGCAACAACATCAACTCTAAAGGATGTGGCTCTAGAAGGTATGTGCAAAATAGGAACTCTTACCCAGTGCATGTTTAAGACCAGGTATAAGCATATAGTGGTTACCCCAAATTAGAATGACTACAAGAAGATGTGCATCAAATTCCAAAGGCGATGCCGTCTGCAGTAGCTACTTTAAACTCACAGAGTATAAGTGATAAAATTTTCATAAAAGCGTGCATGTTTCTGGTTTAAACATAAGCAATAACAACCTGAATACTGAATTTAACAAATCTTCTATATTTACTAGTAAGAGGTAAGAAGGGGAAGCAAGGATGCATCTTGAAGACTCGGTAAATAAAATCTCTTGATAAATCCCATGAAGGCACAATAAAATGACATTTTGGGATTCCAATTCTAACAATATCTGTATTTATTCGGGAATGCAATATAGCTCGTAGTTTGAGAGCAACAACCAATTTTTGAAAAACTAAATTGTTCTGTTTTTGAAACTTCTTGTACAAAATCCAACAGAAAGATTATCAAAACATGAAATTTTGTCTAACCATCACTAAGAAATTAGGGCAGATACAGCACGTGCATGGCAAAACATGCTACTGATGTAGTTAAAACAATAATAAGAATCAAGAATCGAGGTTTCGATAGTTCACGAAAGGTAGTCATAGTTTTAGCGAAGGTAACAACAAGAAAAGAACCCATCCAGTCTTATGGAAGGCCGACAAAACTCAAAGAACCATCTAGTCTATGAACTTTTTTTTTGGGGGGTCAATGACCTGAATGCCTATTATGCAGTATTTAGGTCTATGATTAGTTTATTTGACACTTCACCATATTGATTGGTTATATCCATTAGTGCAACAACTTTTAGTTGGGATATAGTTGGTTTTGGGCTGTACTGAAGGAACTTGAAAAGCCATATTTTTTTAGATAAATTCTAGATTTAACTGTTAGTACCATGTCGTGCTGGACGCATATTTGGCACAACCCAGACACTCGAAACTGCGGTTAAGACACGAAAATAGGTGCAGTGTCCATGTCACAGTATGGTGTCCATGCAACAAACATTGTCCTGAAATGGGTATTTATTGATTGGTGTTGATCTCTATGATGCAGAAACATGCCTTACTTTCAGCTGGGAGGAATCATCTCCCTGAGCATTGGCAAGCTCCACAGGCTCCAGTGACTACTAATGATTCTCCCTCAACTCACTTTTTTATTTTGTTCGTTTATTTTTTAACTTCTATATCTGACTTTTCATCTCGAATTTTTTGGAAGGGCATTGCTTCATAACATGTTGCGTGGGTCGATTCCTACAAAGATCAAGAACTGCACTGAGCTTAGAGCATTGTAAGTTGCCTTTCCTTCAGAACCATTTGAGTAATTTATTTTGTTTTCGTGTGCATTTTAGATATATTGTTTTGATTTTAAAAGGTATCTGAGAGCCAACTACCTACAAGGCCACATTCCTCTAAACCTCGGAGAACATACCCATCTCACCATTCTGTTAGTTCCTAAAGCCCTTCTACTCCTATTTTGTTCTTTAGATTTTTATTGCTTTTCTTGATTATAATATTTGGTATTGAATGTAGTAATTTATTGAGCAATATTTTGAGGGGAACTATACTTCCTTCTATTGGCAGACTTAGACTTACTCTGTTGCTGTTCCTGTGAGTGTCCTGAACTTTTTGTGCCTAAAGTTTGGTAGGTAACTGACCTGTATCTCAAAAAGAACTTTACCTATTTCAACCGACTGGTCTGGCTTTTAACATACTATTTGATATTTGCTTATACAGTCTCTCTAATACTCTGTGAACAAGGTCTACAAGGTATCGTGGACACAAAGCTGTAGAATAGCATCGAAAAATGAAGTATTAGCGGTACAAGGCATCAAGGACACAGCTGTGGAGTGGCATCGAAAAGTGAAGGATCGGTGTCTAGCATTACAAGGCAAATATCTAATTTAATTTCAACATCATACTGTTCTCCTACATAGACATTGTGTGTGCAACTAATGCTTTAAGCGAGTCATCCGTATGTGGTCATGGAGATATGATATGTTCCAAAGGTTACCTCGATGATATACTGAGGTTTGTATAAAAATGTTAGATCCCAAATTCCCGGAAGATGAAGCAGTTTTGGTTCAAGAGGTAAATAGAACCATTAGATTGAAGTTCATGTTCAAATATGTTATTTCCTAACTCACACATCTTCCCTTGTCAGCTGAATGTTCTTGAAGATTAAAGGCATCCAAATCTTGCGGAGTTGGTAGGCGCATGTATCGATCCTCTGCTTTCATTAGTCTTCATGTTCAAAAATATTCATCCATATTTTATGGCAGGTTGTAGTTTACCCAGGCAAAAGTTTTCTTTTAAGGTTTGCATTATGATATCTATCTGCACTCAGCTAGGGGTGTTAGTGTTGCACAATTTTTTAGTCTGTACCGTGCATTTTATATTATGAAACTGTTGGCATTTTTTTAAAAGTTTGCATTATGAATTTATTAAGATAAGCTTATTTGGATATTAAAATAAATGTGATCCAACAAATTTATTGTGTTTACCTATAATTATAGTAATGGAGGATAAACTGAGTTTCTCTCTTTGATTGGTGTTGTTACATGCTTCTTCCGGCCCTCTATAATTTGTATTCCCTTTTATTAGTCTTCATGAGATGAATGGATTTTTATTGTTATCCATCGACATTATTGAAAGAAGACAACATTCACATTATTCCGAAATAATTCTCCTTTTGTTCATTCATGCAGGACACATTTGACTATCTGGCAAAGAATATGGTTTATTGACACCATACTTGTGGACAAGGAGTAGACAGATTTTGCAATCCCATGACACAAGCCTTATTGAAGAAATGTTGCCGAGAGGATAGGAGCTTAGGCTGCCATGAAGTGGATTTGCCTCTTCGCCTTCCCATCAAATCCTTTTAGCCTCTTAAATTTGTCTACAAAATTATTTGTATTACATAATTTTGACATTTGATTGTCTTTGCAATGAGACACCACAGATCATTTATACAATCTTGGGTTCTAATTCAGAATTGGTTGGGAGTGTTAGCACTGAATCTCGTTTGTAATTTTTGTAATTTTTATATAATTACAATCAATATGTATATATATATATATATATATATATGTATATATATATATATATATATATATATATATATATATATATATATATATATGTGTGTGTGTGTGTGTGTGTGTGTGTGTGTGTGGGGAAATAAATTCAACAACGTTTAAACAATGTTGTAAGATAACATTTTAACAACTTTTCTAAATTTTGTAAACTTCATTTACAATACTTTTGAATTATTGTTGATGTTATAATTACAACATATAAATATTATTTGGAACGTTTGACAAACATGATTGAATAACATATGCAACATTTTTTTAAAAGTTGTGTACACTCTGTTTACAATGTTTGTACATTGTTATAATAAATCTACGCACAATGTTTACCGAACGTGGTAGATATTGTTTTATATCACAGCTACAAAATATTGTTGAAAGTATATTTACAATTATTGTAATATGTTTTAAAAAGTATTTTTACAATACATGGAAAAAGTTGTAGAAAGATTTTTGTCAAATTTTATAAACTTCAACAATGTTTGTAAACTATTGTGGGAAGAACTTTTACAACACCTTCACAACGTTTAAACGAACGTTGTGGAATATATCCCCCTTTTACAACTCTGGATATGACAACCTTCTATTAAACGTTGTAAAATTTCTTTTACAACGTTTTTTAAACGTTGTAAAAGGGGTTTTTTCTTGTGGTGTAGGTAATGGTTAGATAGGCACTTGGGTAATGTAGGATAGTATGAGTATATGCCATAAGGAGGAGGGAAAATAGGAGACTGAGTAATTGTGCGTTACCTAAAGTGTAGTAAATATGAGGTATGGGAAAACTAACAGCAGTATGTGAAGGAGTGAAGAGGGTCTGTCTAGGACAATAGAGAAAATTCGAATGTTTGTGAAATAGGAGAAGGGGAAAGCAACAGCAGCATATGCTACTGTCTATACAGGTTAGAGGAGGCCAATAGTTCAGGGACTGTTTTAGGCTCACATCAATACAAAGTGTAGGTTCAAATAGAGGGGTGTAGGGCACTATGATTTGGAATGTGATAGGGAGGAGATAATTAGATGTGTATGTTGATAAATGTATAGGAAGATAGTTTGACAGGTGAGAGATAGATAGGAGATAAATGGATAGATAAGATGGGAGTTAACTAACTAAAAAGATAGGTAGCTATTAGGAGGAACATGACAGCAGTAGCCTTGAGTCTTGAACATCATTTGGGCAATAAGGTTTGGAAGTTGTAGGACAGTTGTAAGCTATTGATGGTGTGCACATGTGCATGTGATTGGAGTAGGTAGCAAATTAAACTGTGGGTAGATTAGTGAATAAGCAGGGGTAAGTAGACAGCAGTAGGTTAGGAACTGGATTCCTGCTAGAGGTGCAAGTGTACTACCATATGTAGTACAGGGTGCAAATCTGTGCAGTGAGCAAGGGAGATGCGAAGCAGAATGAAGATTTCAGAGCTGTGGGCGTATCCAAGTAATTGTGTATGAAAGTATGCAGGAAGCAGGGATGTTAAAGAGTGTGTGAGGGTTCCCAGTGTATGTACCCCAATGTATGTAGAGAGGGTGTATCAATGCGTAAACATTGTGAGCATATAAGGACTTGTGTATAGGAGCATGTAACTAAGGGATATGGTAGGACAGGTAGTATATGGGCAAGGCCAATGAATGTAGGATAGGGGTGTAATTGAAGTATGGGGTATATATATATATATATATATATATATATATATATATATATATATATATATATATATATATATATATATATATATATATATATATATATATATATATATATATATATATAAACATTGTGAGCATATAAGGACTTGTGTATAGGAGCATGTAACTAAGGGATATGGTAGGACAGGTAGTATATGGGCAAGGCCAATGAATGTAGGATAGGGGTGTAATTGAAGTATGGGGTATATATATATATATATATATATATATATATATATATATATATATATATATATATATAGGTGAAGTATTTATATGGGTGAAGTATTTATAGGAATTTGGTATATACATATAGGTAATGAGTTGGACTAGTCATATAAGTTTGGTGATAGGTAATGTGTAGGTGTAGGTTTTGAGAGTAGGTAATGCCTAGGAAGTCATGAGTAATAGGTTAAGGGTTGGGATTACCTAGAGATAAGGATTTGGGTATTGCCCCTATGCATATGGATACTGGATAGTAGGTTAAGGTAATATCTAGGCACATGGGTAAAGATTAAGACATTGCATTTTAAGGCCTATATGCATATATTATAGGTAGTTACCTAGGGTATTAGCTAGTGTGGCCTAGTTTTGACTAGAATACCTTGGTATAGCAAGGTATGGTCCTAAAACCCTAGGCATAACCTAGTTTGATCTAGTTTAGCAAGGTATTGACCCTGTTGACCTAGTTTGACCTAGAAATGACTTGGCGACCTAAAATTAACCCAGTATAGCTTGTTATTAATTTTCGAAACACAAATTGACATTGATATTCCATATTTAGGTCTTCGAGCTACCGTATCGGACACTGTTGATATTCCATACCGGATCTCAGGCGAGTACATTCTCTGATAAATTTTCATTTATGGTATTTTCTATATTTCATGTATTTAGTGTAGATATCATTGATTTCTTGACACAATGGTTACACGGATTAGTATTGTTTGGATCCCGTCATGAGATGTTATTTTTTGTATATCTTGGCATATCTTGTGCAAGTCTTATTTCTTGTGCATTGTATAGACACCGATTCATGTGAAGGCTCGCGACCTTCTTAAATAATCCCATGTCATAACATGCCATAGTTGGATCCACTGTTTTAGTCAGGGGCGGGGAGTAGTAATGTAGATATGTGATCATACCCTTCCCGTGCATGCCTTGTTTTTCCTGTAAGTGTTAATCATACACCGCACGTATGATTAACTAGGCCATATATTCATGTGTAAGTTCCCAAGCCGATCACATGT
Organism: Iris pallida; assembly: GCA_029216955.1. Taxonomy (NCBI): domain Eukaryota; kingdom Viridiplantae; phylum Streptophyta; class Magnoliopsida; order Asparagales; family Iridaceae; genus Iris; species Iris pallida. The sequence goes on along the minus strand of JANAVB010011397.1, from coordinate 22,877,600 downwards.
TGAAACTAGTACTCACTCACATAGATAGTATATTTCTTGACTCTCGTATATGATATATCTTGTTCACCTGCTCTTAAATCCACTTACAGTTTACTCAGGCCCTATTACATTCCTGTACATGTTATTTCTCCTGTATACTCTCTCTATTTACTGTTACATAGACTTTATCATTTATTGGAAACTGTTATTAGAGATGTACTTTGCTCCAATCATGACTGGATATATTTTTCAGACGACGCAGAGGATGAGTGCCCTACTTATTACGGCCCTCCAGATGTAGTAGGCATAGATAGGGAGACTTTGATTCATGATGGTCTAGTTCCAGCAGATGAGCCCTATTTAGCGACTCATTAGGCTAGATTTATACTGGACCTTGTCTCCAGTTGATGACTCTTGGCATGTTTATTATTTTGAGACTTGTATTTGGGAATTATTATCTCGTAGACTCTTTCTGGTCTTGTATTATGTTACGATAGACTTTTATGAATATTTCTTATCTTGTTATCTTTATCTTTTGTACCAATTATCTTCCTTTAGCATTATGATTGAGTATACTATATTGTCATTACTTGTCCTCTATTTGGAGTTGACCATCTCGAAAGGTTATGATATTTATAATTGTTAGTCAGTTAGTTAGACCTAGACGGCGTTCTACCGTCGATGCTGCGACGTAGGCTGGACGCTGTCACGCACTCGTGTCCCTACACCGGGTGTGGGTCATGACATATTTTTTGTGGTGGCTCATGCATGTCAGGCTTCACAATTAGAGCGATGTCATGGTAGTACAATGCCTTAGTTGTACTATTGCATGCCTACGAAAGAACATAGAAAATAAGATATTAGGATGAGTGGATACTCAATCACAATTAGGACTCCTTGAGAGATTCCTGGGACGACCCCTAAGAATATCACTATAAACTCTATCTCGGAGTCTGTTTTTACTTGTCTCCGTCTATCCTCCCTTGTTCGTTGTTGAAATTTCATCATTGGTGTTCGTTGTTGACTTTGACCTAGTATCGGATGAATTTTATGGACTAAGTTAAGGTGCATTTTGATGACCTATTTGAAGAGGACATGGTGAAAGGTAAATGTCTGCTTGGTTATGGAGTCTAGAGTTTATCACATCCATATTAGCTAGCGCGGCGAAGACATATAGCCTGACTTTGGATATATTTATATTAGTTATGGAATTTAGAGTTATCCATACCGGTTAGTGTGGTGAGAATTCTATATAACATGACTATAGGAGTATATACCTCAGTTATGGACTCTATCGTTCATCGCAACTATACTTACTGGCATGAAGAGGATTCTGGATAACATGATTACGGATAGACATATATGATTATCAGATTATATATATCTTAAATTAGTGATGAGTGCCAGCAAATTGATTAGTATCAGGATACCAAGATAGGAGGAGTCTAGTTAGGCCACCTGTAGTATCGCAGCATATTCCGCACCAGCAGCGGGATATACCTCGTCAGGGCAGGGCTTTTGCGATGGCGGTCGAGAAGACCAACACTGCAGGTGATGGGTAGGTTTTGTTCTTTCTTCCTTCATGTTTCTTTCCATCTAATGATTGCTTGATTGCTTTCTTAGTACCTTTAGCTTGCACATATGATTTTCATGCTAGATTAATAGTGAACCATAGTAGAGACTGCAACAACATAACACTGTAGAGGCTATAACCAAGCATGTTTGTTTCCATTCCATAGAATTGCATGTATAACTTTAGATAGGATTTTGCTAGATCTTGATTTGTTGGAGGCTTGACCTAGAGAAGAGTGCAACCAACTTAAATTTTGAGAACAAAATTTTTCTAAGGGGGTTGGATTGTAACTACCACATTTCCAGAATATAGGTATTTTTGTCTTTTCCTACTTTGTACCAATTCAAAAATTGTATTTCATATAAATTGTAATGATTGTATTTTTATTTTTCCATGATTGATATTGTTGCATATAATTAAATATAAGTTGTAGTTAGTTGTTAGTTGTTAGCCACTAGTTAGACTAGTTAGTGAACCTAGATGGGCCCAACTAGACTTGTCATGACACCGTTAGTGAACCCATTAGTTGGTCATGTTATACCCATTTAATTAGAGACAAATGATCAAGGAAAACCCTTTTTTAGTTAATGAAACATTTTCTAATTAAACCCCTTCCTAAAACAAACTTTTATGACTAATTAAGAGGGCTTTTCAGACACTTTACATGGCATTTAGGATTAGGATTGATGGTTGGTTATAACCCTATTAAAAAGCCCTTTTAGAGCTCATTTATTAGCCTCTAGAAACCCTAAATTGTCTCCTCTTCGTTTCCTCTTCATTTGAGAAGAAGAACCAACTCCACCATTCCCAAATTCATTCCTAACCAATTCCTAGTGTCACCCCAAGGAGTCTAGAGCTTGGACTAACAAGAAGGAGAGAAGCTTGAAGGAGATGTTCATTCTTGAAGGTTGTGTCCATTTGTGTCCCCTTTGGACCTTGCATTGGGAATCCATCTTCCAATAGGTAAAATCTAAATTTAAACCCTTGTAATTATTTCTAATTAGTATCATTTGTCCATTAGTAACCACACATGCATTAGGGCTACCCATGGGGAGAAGCTTGGGCTTCAATGGACCCATTTAGAGACTTTTACATAGGGTTTTTGTGTTATTCTTGGAAAAATCCGAGAATGAACACCAAGTGTTTATCATTAGGTGACCTAATTAGCTTCGTTAGAGTGTTGTGAGGCTAGCTACGTGTCCAAAATTGGATACGATAGGACACGGGTCGATTTAAGGATTTTTGGGCCACCTACACATGTTGTACCCATGCTCTAATTCATATAGCACTTGACACTAGCCTAGTGGCTCACTAATTAGGTGTGTCTACCTATTTTAGGCTTGCCTATAAAATTTGGTAAGAATCGGACAAGGTTTGATAAAGTATCTTAGGCGTATCGTAGGTTTGAGCACCAAGTGTTCGACACGTGTTCCCATAGAGATTTTCGTATCCGTTTTGAGTCGAGATTTGGGGTACATGTCCTAACTAGGATGCATGGTATTGTGTCATGATATCTCATGAAATGCACGACTAGATTCGGGTGCACATGTATATGGGTAAGTATATATATGTATATATAATATGTGTATATATATTTATGAGTGTGTGTGGTTCAGTTGAGGGTTCAGTGGGTTTTGTATCCTATATGCACATGTACATTGTAATGAGGGTGTACCAGTTTGGGCAAGGCATGTAAGTGTAATCAAGGACAGGTATATGTGTGTGTTAAAGGGTGGTTAGACACCTAGGTTGAAGTCCATGAAGGCATGGCTGATACATATAAGTGTGTTTAGATTTTTGGATAGCAAGGTGTAGTAAATTAGTGTAGCAAGGAGGTTTAGGACAGCAGCTAGTAGAAGTGTGAGGGAGTTTGTGTTTGTGTGGTTTGTGTGTATATACAAATAGATGCACATATGTGAGAGTGTGTCTTGTGTAATGGACTGTTGGTAGTAATAGGGAGTGTATAGGTGTATATATATTTTTTTGATGTATATATACATATGAACTGTGTTCATATATCTATACTGCCATATATATCTGTAGATATGTATATTGTCCAATATATGCATATAAGTATATTGTTTTATATAGGGGATAGAGTTAACTTATGTATGTGTGTGTGTGGTAACATGGGGTTTCTTGTAATCAGTAGCAGATAGTGTCAGTAGGGATGCAGGGATGCCACAGTTAGTTAAGACATTAGGATCTAATTGCAGTGATCAGTTAGGCGGAAGAGGCTTTAGATGGAAGGCCTAACTGATATATGTGTGTGAGTTTTGAGTGAATGAAAGGGGAGAATCTGTAGGAGTGAATGCAGAATGAAGGAGAATGATTGGGGGAGCTCGAGTACAGGCAGGGAAGGGGGGAAATTGAGCAACTGAAACTAGTTGGGACCACTGTAGGAAATCCTTGGCTTTGAGGCTCGAGCACATGCAGATTTGAAGACTTAACAGTGAAGAGGGGATGAGGATTTCAGTGTCAGTTCAGTCCATGAGGAGCAGGATATCCCATAGCAGTATACAGGAAGGACATGAACGATGTGGACTTTATCTTTATAACTATTTTAGTGGACTGAAATGATGATTTCTTCATGAAAGCATGATAGGGTCAAAGATGGGGCATTTATCTTTTGGAGTTATAGGTATCGGTATGACCTTGTTGTGTCTAGCCCTGATAAGATTGGGTTGTTCCTGGATTTTTCTCTTGTTCAGAGGGGCTTGAGGCAAGTGGCAACTATTGTAGGTATTAAAATAAGGTAGGTAATGGTTAGATAGGCACTTGGGTAATGTAGGATAGTATGAGTATATGCCATGAGGAGGAGGGAAAATAGAAGACTGAGTAATAGTGTGTTACCTGAAGTATAGTGGAGGTGGGGGGAAACTAATAGCAGTATGTGAAGGAGTGAAGTGTGTCTGTCTACGACAATAGAGGAAATTCGAATGTATGTGAAATAGGAGAAGGGGAAAGCAACAGCAGCATATGTTGCTGTCTATATAGGTTAGAGGAGGCTAATAGTTTAGGGACTGTTTTGGGCTCACATCAGTATAGAGTATAGGTTCAAATAGAGGGGTGTGGGGCACTATAATTTGGAAGGTGATAGGGAGTAGATAATTAGACGTGTATGTTGATAAATGTATAGGAATATAGTTTGACAGGTGAGAGTTAGATAGGAGATAGATGGATAGGTAAGATGTGAGTTAACTAACTAAAAAGATAGGTAGCTATTAGGAGGAATATGGCAGCAGTAGCCTTGAGGCTTGAACATCATTTGGGCAACAAGGTTTGGGAGTGGTAGGACAACAGTAAGCTATTGATGGTGTGCACCTGTGCATGTGATTAGAGTAGGTAGAAAATTACACTGTGGGTAGATTAGTGAATAAGCAGGGGTAAGTAGACAGAAGTAGGTTAGGAACTGGATTCCTGTCAGAGTTGCAAGTATACTGCCGTGTGCAGTACAGGGTGAAAATCTGTGCAGTAAGCAAGGGAGATGTAAGACAGAGTGAAGATTTTAGAGTTATGGTCGTATCCAGGTAATTGTGTGTGAGAGTATGGAGGAAGCAGGGATGTGAGAGTGTGTGTGAGGGTGAGGGTGTATCAATGTGTAAACATTGTGAGCATATAAGGACTTGTGTATAAGAGCATGTAACTAAGGGACATGGTAGGACATGTAGTATATGGGCAGGGCCAATGAATGTAGGATAGGGGTGTAATTGAAGTATGGGGTATGAACATGGATACTGCTATATGGGTGAAGTATTTATAGGAATTTGGTATAAACATATAGGTAATGAGTTGGAGTAGTCATATAAGTTTGGTGATAGGTAATGTGTAGGTGTAGGTTTTGAGAGTAGGTAATGCCTAGGAAGTCATGAGTAATAGGTTAAGGGTTGGGATTACCTAGATATATGGATTTGGGAATTGCCCCTATGCATATGGCTACTGGATAGTAGGTTAAGGTAATGTCTAGGCACATGGGTAAAGATTAAGACATTGCATGTTAAGGCCTATATGCATATATTATAGGTAGTCACCTAGGGTATTAGCTAGTGTGGCCTAGTTTTGACTAGAATACCTTGGTATAGAAGGGTATGGTCCTAAAATCCTAGGTGTGACCTAGTTTGATCTAGTTTAGCAAGGTATTGACTCGGTTGACCTAGTTTGACCTAGAATGACTTGGCGACCTAGAATTGACCCAGTATAGCATGTTATTAATTCTGAAACACAAATTGACATTAATATTCTATATTTAGATCTTCGAGGCACCGTATCAGACACTGTTAATATTCTACACCGAATTTTAGGCGAGTACATTCTCTGATAATTTTTTATTTATGGTATTTTCTATGTTTCATGTATTTAGTGAAGATATCCTTGATTTTTTGACACAATGGTTATACGGATTGGTATTGTCTGAATCCCGTCAAGAGATGTTATTCCTTGTATATCTTGGTATATCCTGTGCAAGTCTTGTTCTTGTTTCTTGTGCATTATATAGACACCGATTCCTGTGAATGCTCGCGATCTTCCAAAGAATCCCGTGTCATAACGTGCCATGGTTGGATCCACTGTATCAGTCGAGGGCGGGGAGTAGTAGTGTAGATATGTGATCATACCCTTCCTGTGCATGTCCTATTTTCCCGTATCCTTATGTATATTAGGAAAATATATATATATATATATATATAATTTCATCTCTCATACCATTTAATATTGGACCCTGCATCATTAAAATGATCCTTTCTTTTGTTGCCACATAGAATATAAATAAAAAATATTGTAGAATATTTCTCTGCGTGCAATTTCTATGTAGAAACTCTACCAACTATGATAGAAATTTTTTTAACAAGTAGGATAGAAATTCAATTTTAGAAATCACCATTGGAGATGGCCTAAGTGCATCTTTGGAATTGAGCATACTGATGCACTATTGTTGTGGCCAAAGGCCACAGGATAAGAGGTGTGAGACGTCCAGTTTTTCATGCTGATTCAGTATTGTTGGGGTCAAAAATCACACAATGAAGGGTATGAGTAGATCAAATTTCCTATGCTGATTCAGTATTGCTAGGGTCGGAAACCACATGACGAGTATGAGTAAGTCCATTTTCCTCTAACTATTCTGGGGGATAAAGATAATGTATCCCTGAACCTACAGTTAGAAGAAGTTCTGGAGCTCTGCCCAACAGGATTAATGAGATTATATATATATATATATATATATATATATATATATATATATATATATATATATATATATATATATATATATATATATATATATATATATTGGGGGCCCGGGGGGTATATATATATATATATATATATATATATATATATATATATATATATATATATATATATATATATATATATATATTCAAACAATCTATGCTTGGTGCATCTGTTGGGTTCTTTGAATCGGAATAAATAGTATTATGAAGCTTACTCCTTCCAAGCTCCACAATTGACTCAGGAAGCTCAATGTCAAATGATGAAGGCTTTGCGATCTTGCACTCACATGAAGGGTCCTCTGCCCAATTTCTTAGAGAGGGGTGTTTGATTTTATCACAGTGTAGTATTGGCTCTTCTCTGTAAGCCTAAGTTGGTACCCTTTCCCTAATAAAAGCTTTGCTACTTTATATATATATATATATATATATATATATATATATATATATATATATATATATATATATATATATATATATTTGCTACTTTATATATATATATATATATATATATATATATATATATATATATAAAATAAAATATATATATATATATATATATATATATATATATATATATATATATATATATATATATATATATATATATATATATTCTCCTACGGGAATAACTTACGGGATGAGAAAATTGTTGAGCGTGTGCGAAAGCGTTTGCCAATCCACCAGATCAAAACTAACCCCCATCTAAAGGACGCCAAGCACAAGATGAAGACAAGTATATGGCGGTGACGTACATCACCTGGACAAATTTCAACCTTTAATAACTCAAATGAAATTACAAGATTGACAGAACTCACGTTGAACCCTTTGCCCTAATAAGTTCAACCCCCTCACCACTCTCAAGAAGAAAAATAGAAGATTATAATTGAGATCACTCACCAACCAATAGAAATCTCCCTAACCGAAGTTGATGACTCCTCGATTAGATCTTCTTATTCCTTTTGTCTTGGATGGCAAAGTCCTAAGAGCAAAGTACAGACTTTCTCTTAGATTTTCTTGTGGACGAGCACCTCGAATCTCCACTTTTTGTCTCCAATCTCACCTCATATAAATAAGATGAGAAACCTAATTTTAGGACTAGAAAACTCAAAAAAGTATTCCACCATCAGATCTGGCCGTCCACCAACAACCAACGGTGTAGGTTATATTCCATCGCCAATTATGGACGCCCAAATATGGTCAAATTAAATATTTGATACAAATTTGTAAATCTAATTAAATCAGATATTTAATGTAGATTACCAAATCATATCAAATTAAATCTTTTACCATATTTTGGCTCTAAAATTTGCTCTTACCAAATCCAGACTGGGCTCCAATAATCTCTTCCTCCAGTCTGATGATAGGGTGTTGACCCATGGCTCCTCAATTGGACTCATGCATGTCGTCCCGCGACAGAGTTTCTGCTCCCCTATGCCACTGATCTTCGATCCCCTGAGCTGCTTTGCATCTTCCTTTGTCTCCAACTCTTCGACTATCACGTCGACGCTAGCTGCCATGCATAGCACCTCCTGCACCACTGGGATCCTGCCGATATCAATGACACGACCAAGATCGAAGTTCCTGATGATCAGTCTCACAGTAAGTCTTGGATGCATGTCCCCGACTTTCGTCTTCCACCGAAAAGTGTTAACGTTCCGACGAGCTTCTTCATCCTTAGTTTGCCCAACCAAGCGGACGGTACGGTTCTTATAAGATTCGAACTACTGAACCTGTCCACCTTCATGTCCAAACTTGAAGCTCCTCCATACACATGCATCCTCGAGCAGAACATCACGTACTGTGCATGCCGTCGATGACCCACAGCTCCCCCTAAATTGAGCGAATGATGATGCTCCCGCCTCAGATTGAGTTTGCTACAAACCTTGATCTCCTCCCCGGCTTTGAACTGCTGAAAATGATGTCATTCCATGAAGCTTTGGCAAACTGCATGTCGCTAAAACTGGATCCGTAGAGCATCCCCTACCTGGAGACTGACCAGTTCTCATGTGACTTACAGACTGACCCTCAATCTTTGACTCATCACCATCCGTCGCTTTGTCTCAACAAACCAAATTCTATGTATCCCTCAAAGCATCTAGAATTCCCTCCTTAGCAAGTTTTTGATGATCCACCTCCTGTCGAACACACCACGAGCCTCCATCCGATGTTTGTGGTCTGCATGTACAGCTCAGCGGCTTGAGCCTGTACATGCCACAACACAAATCTTCCCAAGCTAGCAGTTTGGAACCATTCACAAGCATCCAATCTTTGTCCCCAAATAGACTGCGATAACCATCATCTGACAGCCTCCCTACTGAAACCAAGTTATAGCTCAAACTCGGTACATGTCGCATACCCCATAGGACGAGCTTCTTACCAAACTTCGTCGTCAAGTGCACATAATCGATGCCTATAACTGCAGCCGTTCCCTTGTGGCCCATCTTCACACGTCCAAACTTGCCATCACGGTATGACATGTAGATCCTCCTATGAGGAGTGACATGATATGACGCCCCCATGTCTATGATCCTGTCACGACCCGCATCCGGATATACGGGTACGAATACGTAGACGACGCCCAGCCTACGCCGCAGTATCGGCGGTAGAACGCTGTCTAGTACCCAATAAATATACACTACGTCTAGAAGGCCTATAACTATAAATATACTCTAGTCACATCACAACAGCTAGGGATGATAAGACAAGAAAGATAACTAAAGCACAAGAACAACTAGAAACTACTAGAATTAATCATAAGACAGGAAATAAAGAAGAAAAACAAGACAAACTAAGGATAACTACCAGGCAACTCACATAGAAGAATAGTGAGATCCACCTCAGCTAGCAACATCATGAAGTCCACTAATGGTATAAAAATTTCTAAAATATTATCAACGGTATCCTGTCAGGAAAATGAGCAAGTACAAGCACTAACAGCAGTTCCATGTGAATTGACAAATTCTATAAGAGACAGTATAATGAACTACAAGACAAAGATATATGAAGACTTGGGAACCGTTCGAAAGCTGAGCTACAACCCTTAAACCAAACAAAGACCGGGGTTGTAACTCTTTTTCTGAGCAGAACTTAGTCTCCAATTAAGGTACAATATAAAGGCATGTAGAACATGTGAGTAACTGAATATCATAGCATGGTGAGAAAGTACTGAATGTAGAACAGAGCAGGATATATGATAAGATAAAGTAAATATAAAATATGCCTTGAATTATTAGAGCGATATGTGATCGGCTTGGGATAAGTGACAGGACAGGCTATCCACTTGGCCCGGCAATCCGCGGTGACCTCAACGGAAAGTCATGCCGGCCAACCTGGATAACGAGCACAAGGCAAGAGGATCTCGCTACACCCTTCGTGAGGGAAGAGTGGCGCGAGCACATAAATTATGACAGGGTGGCTCTGATCACATAACCCCTAATAATTTCCCATTCCCGAATAGTATAATGGACCTGGACATGACATGTCATGACACGGGATTCCCTAAGAGGATAGCTACTCCCTCTCAGGAATCGGTGTCTATACAAGTACATGGAACAAGGCAGGAATGTACATATATACCAAGAAAATCCAGGAACAACATCTCATGTCATGATCCAACGTATACTAGTCCGTGAACCATCGTGACTGGGAATCAAGTAAGACACTACGACGGAATCGGATATAGCAGATATCAAGACAATAAAAACTATCAGTGAATGTACTCGCCTGCGGTCCTGAGCTGTCAAATGGGGTCGATGCTCAGAGTGATGCCACAGACCTAAAGATAAGATATATATAAGCTAATTAGGGTTCAACAGTGTTAGACTTGATTCTATAGTATAAGCTACGTAATCTAGGTCAGACTCAGTCAACTAAGTCAAACTAGGTCACACTGAGTCATACTAGGTCAAACTAGGTCACAAAAAGTCAAACCAAGTCAAACTAGGTTAAACTGGGTCAATGGTTGACTTACAGTTGACTTTTGGTCAACTGGTCAACTCTGGTCAACCAAGGTCAAACTAGTCTAACCTAGGTCAAATGTTGACTCTACTTCGACGTTCAGTCAAAGCAGTCAACCATGGTCAAACTGGGTCAAAGCTAGTCTCTACAAATATCTACAGGGTCAACACATTCAATTTCAGTGATTGTGAAATCACTGGAATCGATGGTTCTTAAAATACCACAAAGGAGAAGGATTATAATAATAGGGTAAAAACCTACAGATGTTGTCGGATGATAAAATAAATATCACCAACGTGTCCAGAATAGTCAAATCAGCTAGGATAGCCTGTCCAAAAGTCCAATTTGGACACAGGGGCAAAACGGTAATTTTGGGCCAACATGATTTCCGTTGTTGGACACACTTTACACCGAAAAATGTGTCGAAATAAAAGTGTACAAAATCTAACAAATTATATGTCCACGAATCCAGAACGACGATACAAACCCAACGGTATATCCAGAATTGGATTCCGTTGACCCGATCTCAAATTGGTCCGGTGACTAGGACATTAAAATTCCGATTTGCACGGAAAAGCGTGTCGGAGCTAATGTCCTCAAAACTCAGCAAATTATATGTCAACGAGTCCAGAATGACGATACGAACTCAACGGTATATCCAGAATTGGATTCCGATGAGCCGAACTCAAAATGACCCGTTGATCCAGAAAGTGGGACCCGCTTTGTACCGAAATGCGTGCCAGGGCCCACGTTCTCCAAATCAGGCAAACTTTATATGAAAATATGCCAGAACGACGCCATGGGTCTACTGGTGGTGTCAGAAATTGAATCCGGAGTCCTGAGTTCAAAAATAGAATTTTACAAGTGCAACACTAAGAATTCGAACGGCCAACTTTGGCGTCGAATTCGACCGACCTAACAAGCTCAAACTGAAATGAAATCTAAAGGGGGCAGGAAGAGGGTTATACCAGCTGTGCACCGAAACTGGTAACGCACAAAACGGAGCTGCTACGGCGAAGATACGAACCCGAGAAGTTGGCATCGCAAAACTGTCCAAAAACAGTACAAATTAAAACGTCAACTTGGTGGCCAGTTTTGATGTATCAAACGACAAAATTAAAAGTTCAAACTTGACAGAGGTGAAGAGGGATATACCGAGATTGAGACGGAGCAAGGAGTTCGCCGATCCAACGGTCGGATCTCCCAGAAAATGCGAGCGAAGTAACTGTGACGGAGCGCGAATTCTGGAATTTCTCCGTGCGCGCGTCGACGGGATTTCGACGTAAACGCACGAATAGCCCATGCGTCGCGCCGGGGAGGAAGGTGACGGCCTGGGGGAGGTCGTCGGGGGCTCGCCGGAGTTAGGGGTGCTCGCGGGGGCGCGGGCCGGCCAAGAAGTGGCGCACGACGGCGGCAGCGGGCGTTCGCGTGCGCGCGCATGGGCCCACAGCTGCTGCCGCAGCTGCTGCTGCATACTGCACTGCACAGCTGGCCGCGGAGAGGGGCTCGCCGGCCTGGCGCGGTGGCGCAGCCAGGGGCGCGCGACGGTCGGGTGGTTGAAGGCTGCGGGGGTGGCGGTTTGGTGATGAAGTTGGTAGTGGAGTGGTGGTGTTAAATAATAAGAAGAAGAAGAAGAACATGAAGAAGAAGATGAAGAAGTTGAGTGAAGGAAAGGAAAATAAATGGGAGAGGGGGGGTTTGCTCTCGTACACAAGGGGGGGTGTTTGCTTGTCGGCTGAAACAGAGAGAGAGAGAGAGGGTAAGGGGGTGTGTGTGTTGACTAAGGAGAGAGAGAAAAGATTAATATTATATTATATATGTGTGTGTATTATTATATAAGGAGATAGAGGGAGAGAGAAAGAGAGAGATATTTAGAGAGAGGGAGGAAAGTAGGTCGGCTGTGAGGGTGAGTTAAGAGAGAGAGGGTGGTGAGGATGAGAGAGAGAGAGTTATTATATACATATATATATATATTATGTATATAAATGGAGAGAGAGAAAAAGAGATATTTATATAAAATAAGAATATTTTGAGTAGAGAAAATAAAAATACAATAGTGGGATGATATGGGCTGTCATGGTAGGGTCTACACCCAATTGGGTCGGGTACTGGGCTAAGATCGGACAGGTTCAGGACCAAGATTTAATTAAAATAATAATTTTAAACTATTTAAAATCATGGACGAAATTAGAGCACAAGGAAAATCAATTCGATGGCGCACAAGTGGCACGTGCACAGTAGGCTCAAAACAGGCCAGGGCCATATATTGGGTCGACTGGATTGGACCGATGTCGGGCCCGAAAATTAAGTTGGAAATTAAATCACAAATTACGGCAGACGATAAATTGGTCTAAATTGACCCGAAGTTGCGCGAATCAAATGGAGCACAAGGGAACAAGTTCGAGTGGGACACGATATATCAACATGAAGATAATCTCGTCTACTACAAACTTCAAGAAGGAAGTTTCTTGAGACTGGCATCCCTGATGCTCTAGAATTCCAAGTCACGGTAAAGAGCATTTAAAGATCAAAATTAATTAACTAAAATGAATTATCGAGAATAAATTATTTAGAAAATTCGAAAATAAATCCCGAAAATTCAAGGGGCTTACATCCTACCCACCTTATAAAAATTTCGTCCTCGAAATTAAGGTTGTAGTAGGGGTAAAACAAGATAGAAAGTTTTAGGCAAAACTTAGGCACGATCATAGAATGACAAGTTTGCACGATTAAGAAAATCAATTCACAATTATTCAGGCACGATGAAAAATTTCTGCACGATAGAATCAAAATATGAAAAGAATCATATAGGCACGATTATAGATAAGTTAAGTCATTGGGACACGATTCAGAAATGACTTAGGAGAACGAAAGTTATAGATGAAGTCCACGTACGAGGTGACGTGTAGCACTCGGGTTAACGGATAATCAGCCTGAAAGTCACACAGGCTTGATCAAGATGAGAGATAATCATGACCAAAACAAGGCTTGGCATGATTGAGCTGGAGTTTTTAGACACAACAAAATCGAAGTCAAGGTCTTATAGACCTGATCAAGATTGAAGAGTATGATTAATAAAATCATGGAATACGCTCCAAATTCGAGCGTGAATAAAATTGGAAATAGTCTAAGATCACTTGGCACGATAGAGGTATGACAACAAAATCAAAACTTGAGCTTCATCCGGTTACAATCAATAAAATATTGATAATATGATTTCAGCTTACTGAAATTTGATTTAGGATTTGAGATAGGCATGATTAAGCACAAGAAAATTTCAGATACAATCAGAAAATCAAATCAAGGTCGAAAAGAGTATAGGCACAAGTGTTTCAAAATCTAAACATGCTCAAAATTGAATCTCAATACGATCATAGATACGGTCAGCTCAACCTTGGTCAAAAGTATAACGATTTAGGCATGACCAACATGAGACTCCGGCATAATCAAGGATAGTATGAAGCCAATTCATGATTGGAATGGAATTTAGTCATTTGCCAGAATTGAATCGAAAGTTTAAAGCACGAGTGATGATAGCATTGTCCAATCACGATAAAAGTAAATAAATTAGTCTCAGCACGATTTAAATTGATCAAGTTTTGGGTAAATCAGAATTTGGGCAAGATGGAGAATAAAATCAACGAAGTCTGGACACGAGCATCTAAGAAGAAAATCATATCACAATGGAATTCAAAACCATTTAAGTTTAATCAACAATCAAGACTCTTTGGCACGATAACTAGACAACCAGAATCGATTGGTCAATCAGAGAGGATCAATCTCACGATATCAAAATATAATAAACAAATCAAGGATGTAGAATTGAATTGCTTCTGTTATCATAGAAACCAGAATATTGGATCGTAGGAGGAAGCCGGGGTAATCATCTCGCTCTGCTTCTGTCACTCCCCGATCCTGTAATACGTATTTTAATACGTAAACCGGTAAATTGTATTTTCCTTGTATTTTTACTATATTTATTATACTGTATTTCTTCATGCATTTCCCAAAAATATTCGACAAAATATTATTTCCTAATTTATTTCCTGCATTTGGGCCTACAGTTTTGGCTCATTAGGGTAACCTATTCTTGGTTCACCTTGGTTCATCATGAACCCATGGGTTCAAGATTCTATATAATAACTCAACTCATTCTCTCTCCTCTCATTTATTTCCTCTCATATACTTTCCTCCACCAACCAAGGCAAGTACCAACTTGCTCAAGAGATGGATCCATAAATGTTGTTGATGTTTTCTTACAAAATTATTTGTCAAAATATGTTCTTCTCCTTATTCTATACTAGTTTAGAACTTGAAGTTTTCCATTTTGAAGCTTTAATCTTTGTAGATCTAGGTTTTAACCATTTTCGGATTTTCTTGGTTTTGATCTAGCAAACTTCATTATTTTTAAGTTTTGATGGTTCCATGTTGTAGAGAATTTTATTCTACCCTATTTTGACCTAAGGAAGTTTCGATTTGGGCTCCGGATGAAGGTTTTGTGTAGTTTGGAAGCCATGGTTGCTTGGCTCCTCTTCTCGGACAAGTGGAGAAGAAGAGCAGTACTTGACCGCATGAATCCTCATGCGGCAAGCCTCTGAGCCGCATGGCCTTTCCAGTCGCATGAGACTCATTCGAGCTCAGCCGTATGAAAAGTCCTTCCTAAGCCGCATAAGACTTGCTTGAGTACTTGACCGCATGAATCTTCATGCGGCAAGTAATTGAGCCGCATAGCCTTGTTCAGACTCAGCCGTATGAGCCCCGGTCGCATGGACTTCATGCGGCTAGCCTTCGTCCGCATGAACCCGCCCTTCCAGCCGCATGCGCCTTGGGGCTCCCTGAGCTGCATGAGCGTGTAGTCCCAGCCGCAGAACCAGTATTGACCCGGCCGCATGGACTCACCCCCCCTGAGCCGTATGAGCGTGTAGTCCCAGCCGCATGAACCAGTATTGAACCGGCCGCATGGACTCACCCCCCCTGAGCCGTATGAGCGTGTAGTCCCAGCCGCATGAACCAGTATTGACCCGGCCGCATGGACTCACCCCTCCTGAGCCGCATGAGCGTGTAGTCCCAGCCGCATGAACCTGTAGTGACCCAGCCGCATGGACTCACTCCCTTTGAGCCGCATGGGCTTTTGTGCCCTATATTGTTACCTTGTTATTATTGTTATTATTATATATATATTATATGCCCATTTTATATCCTTACGCCTTTTGTCCCGAGCATGATATGAGCACTAATGTGACCCCGGAGAACAAAGTGCTCCTACCTGATACATGTACCTGAATGTCCCAGTTCTTGTTCATGCTCGACAAAAGACTCGTAACTCCACGTGGCGTATTTGCAATGATGCATTACACTAAGGAGGGTAGAACATGTTGACATACCGATTGACATGAATCCTCTTTGGGGTACTCGTACTAAAGTACGACTTTAGGAGGATAATCATGCAGGCCACAGCATGAAGGTCCAAGATTTCACCTAGGGTTAAATTAGGCAACTAAATATACTAGATGCATGGGGAGGGCAAAATCTCGAGATCGTGTTATACCAGCCGCCTTGAGATACTGTCTTGACGTGCCGACTGGTCTCCACGGATACTGTGTCATCTGCAACGAGTGGATGACTGTATCCGATTAATTCCTGCTATGTATTATATGTTTTAGCAAGGTGGCCTTGCGAGGGACCTGTGCTCAATCATACCTGTCTACGCGAACCCCTGGGTTGGCTAGCCTTGCTGGAAAGATACGATCTGAGGATTTTCTAATAACATGATGCGAGGATAACCTCGTCCCACTAGAAACTCGTAGACTTGATTGGCCGTGAAAACGACTTGCTTGTACCCTATTACCTTCCGTGAGTAACTGAGGGAAGCGGACTGTCATGGTACGTGATCCAACCCATGTTCTTGTTTGATTGTTGGGTTGGTTATCGTACTATGATAGGCTGTGGACCAAAGTTATGAACGGAAGGCTTATTCTGGTTGTGAAGTGCTACTTCTGTGAATGACTGAGGAACATGGTCTATCATGGTACATGATCTAACCCATGTTCTTGTTTGATTGTTGGGTTGGTTATTGTGCTGCGATAGGCTATCGACCGAAGTCACGATTTTATTGCTTATACCCTTTAACTTATGCGAAAGTTATAGAGTACGACGCGTCCCGACTCCATGCGGCACCTTTTGTCCTTGTTTGGTTGTAAGGGTGCCATATGGGTTCGAGGATGTGGCGTTACCCTATAATGGTAGCATAAGTATTACTATTATCAATCATTCTATTAACTGGGTTTTTAGTCTTAACTCTTGTGCCCCTTTGGCGGTACTTGCTATTCGGGGCTGACCCCGCTGGTTTTGTTTGGCCAGATCCCGTAGCAGAGCCAGAGGACACGATCTTCCTCCCTGACATCCATGGTGCATACTAGGAGCATGGCAGTTCGGGGACTCGAGTGGGTTCCTTCTCCACCACTCCTGCTTATACTTTTGCGGCGTTTAGCCACCGGCATCTGTTAGCCGGATTACTTGATATTTTGTGTCAGTACATAATTGTAATTAAACAGACTGCAGCTGTGTATAATTTTGTACTCCTGACTCTCCGAGATAGCTAAATTATGAAGCTAGTCTCTCATGATCATTTTGATGAAGCGTCGGGGATGCCTTACTGCTTTATCTTTAATGTTCATCTATTTGCTGATGTGATTTGATTGATTGAGACATAGAACTCTGTGGGACCGTAGGAGACTTGATTGTAGCATGTACCCCCGAGTCTTTCGACAGCCACGATCGCCGTATGACGTTACGTACCTCATATGGTGTAGCTGGCCTAGTCCGTCTCCGTATTTCGGTACTGGGGCGTGACAAGGTTTTAGTGGTGGCCCATGCAGGTCAGATTTTTCAGACTTGTGGGGTATTGCGAATTATTAGGAGTCTCAATCAAAACTTGTTCCCCTTGAAATTCTGTTTCGAATTCTCTGTCCTTGTCTTGATCTCTAACCTGACTTGCATCCTCGAAATCTTCCTCGTTCGGACTTGATAATCTTATATTCTTCTCTATAGGGGTGCTTCATTCTCAGTAGCGGGTGAGGCCCATGAGGAAGAGCAGCAAGAGCATGGCTCGACTGGGCAGCAACAGGGGAGAGAACCTTCTCCAGTACAGGTACGAGCAGAAAAGGAACCAGAGGCAGTGCAGCCGCAGGTTATTGAAACACCTGCAGCACCAGCAGCGACGGCAGTACCAGACGCCGTAGCACTCCTGGAGCTCATCCGGGGGTTTCTTGTCACTAACCAACAGCAACAGACTCGGCAGCAGGAGCAGAACGTGTTGCTGAACCAAGGGATTCAGTTAGCTCTTGAGAGGAGTGCCGGGGTTGACTCGGGAGCATCAGGAAGGTTCCGTCGCTTGAACCCGAGGTATTTTGATGGCACGGAGGATGCCATCACTGCGGATGCATGGATTCAAGACATCGAAGCCATTCTTGTGGCAGCCAAGGTTCCAGATGATGAGAAGGTTGATCAGGTCAAACTGGTACTTCAGGATCTTGTCCGCGACTGGTGGGCATCAGAAGAAGTTGGTACAAGACGCCCTGTTCGTTGGACCACTTTCAGTGACAGATTCAAGGCCAAGTATTTTGGCGTAGTAGCTCGATATGAGCTCCAGCAGAAGTTAATCAATCTCAAGCAAGCAGGCAAGACCGTAGATGGGTATACAGCAGAGTTCTGCAGATTGTGCCGTTTCGCACCATCAATGGTGGCAACGGAGCCAGAGAAAGCTATGAGGTTCCAGCAGGGACTTCATTTGGAATTATTGCAGCTTGTGGAAGGACACGACTACCAGACGTTTGACGCTGTCTTGACGGCAGCTCGGAGGCACGAGCTTACCCAGCAGAGGTTGGCATCGAGGGCAGGGGGTCAGAAGAGATCTCATTCCCAGGTTGGAGGAGGAGCAATACAGCGAACATCGGTACCAGCACCCGGTGTACGTATTCATGATGCAGGAGCGCCGCGGAGGACGGCCGTGTCAACTAATACAGCGCCAGTTCGGCATCAGCAGCCGAGGAACCAGGAACAGCGTCAGGGAGCACCCCAGGGCTGTACATTCTGTGGAAAGGCAGGGCACACGAGGGAGGTGTGCCGGTCAGCGAATGGCTTATGCTTGAGGTGTGGTAGTTCAGACCACCGTATTTCTACTTGTCCTATGATGCAGAGGCCAGGAGGGCCAGCTCAGCAGTTTCCAGCATTGCCAGCTCCGGTGGCAACCCCGAGTGGAGGACCAGTATTAGCAGTAAGGCCCCTAGCCCAGCGTCTACCAACGCAGGCTCAGATGTTCCACCAGGCACAGGAAGCCGGAGGCCCTCAGAGGCAGCAACAGCATGGTCGAGGAAGGCCGCAACAAGGGGCTCCGCGGGGCCAGGCACTCACATTGACCTTGGGAGAGGCTCTAGCGTCTAGTGACGTAGTGGCAGGTAAAATTCTCGTCACCTCATTTCCCGCTGTAGCATTATTTGATTCAGGCGCTACTCATTCATTCATCTCTGCACAATATGCTACACGGATTGGACTAGTGTTTAAGGCATTGCCGGAGAGGATGGATATACTCACCGGCAATGGGCTCGTAGAAGTGAGCAGAGTGCGCTTTTCATGTCCGGTAGTGGTGTGTGGGCATTTATTGCCCGCATCATTGATTGAATTCCCTATGGGGAATTTTGATGTTGTTCTTGGCATGGACTGGTTGAGAGACAGTCATGCGATAATTGATTGTAGAGGAGGTAGGGTCATATTCAGCATTCCTGGGATGGAGCAGTTCATCTTTACTCGAACCTTGAAGAATCAGGCCGGAGGCGTCATCTCAGCAGCAGTGTCAGAGCCAGGACAGATTTCGAGAGTGGTCGAAGATTTTCTTGACGTCTTTCCTAATGAGCTCCCAGGGATACCCCCAGTCAGAGAGGTAGAATTCAGCATTGAGTTGAACCTTGGAACGAGGCCTATTGCAGACAGAGTTTACAGAATGTCGCCGTCAGAACAGGATAAGTTGTATCAACATGAAGAAGAGTTGAAGTCTAAGGGATTCATCCGAGACAGCCAATCGCCCTGGGCCGCGCCAGTGATTCTAGTTCCCAAGAAGGATGGGTCGATGAGGATGTGCATCGACTATCGCAAGCTGAATGCAGTAACAGTGAAGAATAAGTACCCGCTACCAAGGATTGATGACCTGTTTGACCAGTTGAGCAAGGCCAGTGTCTTTTCCAAGATCGATCTTCGGTCGGAATACTATCAAGTAAGAGTCCGGGAGCAAGACATACCGAAGATAGCATTCAGATCTAGATATGGGTATTATGAGTTTTTAGTAATGCCCTTTGAACCGCATCTTTCTGCCGTATTTGGATAAATTTGTGGTGGTGTTCATAGATGACATTCTTGTCTATTCCAGCAGTGAAGAGGAGCATGAGAAACATCTTAGGACTGTCTTGCAGACATTAAGGGAGCATCAACTTTATGCGAAGCTCGACAAGTGTGAATTCTGGTTAGATCACATTTCGTTCCTGGGGCATATAATTTCTGGGGCCGGAGTGTCAGTGGATCCGAAGAAGATTGAGGCCGTAGAGCATTGGCCAGTCCCGAGAACGGTTGCAGAAGTACGAAGTTTCTTGGGATTAGCTGGTTACTACAGAAGGTTCGTGGCGGACTTTGCCAAGATCTCTGTGCCCTTAACGCGTTTGACGCACAAGGATGTAGAGTTTGTTTGGTCAGCTAGCTGTCAGGCATCATTTGAAGAATTAAAGAAGAGATTGATCTCATCCCCGATCTTGACGCTTCCAGTAGGAGCGGGAGGCTTTACAGTATATTGTGACGCATCTGGGAAGGGCCTTGGATGTGTATTGATGCAGCACGGAAAGGTGATAGCATATGCGTCTCGACAGCTTCGAGACCATGAGAAGAATTACCCGACTCACGATTTGGAGTTAGCAGCTGTGGTGTTTTCACTCAAGTTGTGGAGGCATTATTTGTACGGGGATCGGGTAGAGATCTATACTGATCATAAGAGTTTGAAATACGTGTTCACGCAGCGAAATTTGAACATGAGGCAAAGAAGATGGTTAGAACTGCTGAAGGATTTTGATTTAGATCTTCAGTATCATCCAGGCAAGGCGAATATCGTTGCAGATGCACTGAGTAGGAGAAACAGTGCCTTTATCTTGACCTCGTAGAAGCATATTTTAGAAGACCTTCAGAGTATGGGAATCGAAGTAGTTTTGCCAAGGGATATAGGAAGAATGACCAGTATACAGATTCAGTCAACCTTAGTAGAGAGGATAAGGGCAGCACAAGCAGGAGATCCACAGATTCAGAAGTTGCGGTCGGAGTGTGAATCAGGCCGTAGGAAGGAGTTAGTGATTCATGAAGATGGTACGCTCAGGTTTGGAAACAGACTCTGTGTGCCGAGTGGAGACCTTCGACAAGAAGTTATGTCCGAAGCTCATAGTTCTATTTACTCCATTCATCCAGGAGGAACGAAGATGTATCGAGATATCAGGCAGTTCTTTTGGTGGAATGGCATGAAAAGAGAGATAGCGAGATTTGTATCCAAGTGTCTGGTATGTCAGCAGGTGAAAGCCGAGCAGCAGAGACCAGCAGGATTGCTCCAGCCGCTTCCTATCCCAGAATGGAAATGGGAGCACATC
Source organism: Iris pallida (assembly GCA_029216955.1). Classification (NCBI taxonomy): domain Eukaryota; kingdom Viridiplantae; phylum Streptophyta; class Magnoliopsida; order Asparagales; family Iridaceae; genus Iris; species Iris pallida. The sequence goes on along the minus strand of JANAVB010011397.1, from coordinate 22,856,190 downwards.
ACGATGGACTTTGTGACCGGTTTACCTAGATCCCCGGCTGGCAAGAATGCAGTCTGGGTAATAGTAGATCGACTCACGAAGGTCGCTCATTTCCTTCTCTTCCGAGTTGGACAGACTACTGAGCAGCTAGCAGAAATATACATGAAGCAGATAGTAAGACAGCACGGTCTTCCAGTTAGTATAGTATCAGATCGGGATACGCGGTTTACTTCCCATTTTTGGCGGAGCTTACACCAAAGTTTGGGAACCAAGTTGAGATTCAGTACTGCTTATCATCCACAAACTGACGGGCAATCAGAAAGAACCATTCAGACGTTAGAAGATATGCTACAGGCGTGTACCTTGGATTTTGGCGGATCTTGGGAGGATCACCTTCATCTAGTGGAGTTCTCCTATAACAACAGCTATCAGGCTGGCATTCAGATGGCCCCGTTCGAAGCATTGTACGGAAGGAAGTGCAGGTCTCCTTTGGCATGGGACGATGTCGGAGAACGAAAGTTGTTGGGACCAGAGATGATCACGCAGACTGTGGAGATAGTTAAGTTGGTCAGAGAGCGCCTTCGAGTTGCACAGGACCGACATCGTCATTGGGCAGATCATCATCGTAGGCCTCTAGAGTTCAGAGTTGGCGACCAAGTGTTTTTGCGGATTTCGCCAACTCGGGGTATCATTAGATTTGGAACCCGAGGAAAGCTTAGTCCAAGATACGTTGGTCCTTTTAAGATTCTCGCTCGGGTAGGCGATGTGGCTTATCGACTTGCCCTTCCGCCTTCGTTAACTGGCATACATAATGTGTTTCATGTGTCCCAGTTACGTGGGTATGTCCCGGATCCGAGTCATGTCCTCGATCATTCTGAGTTAGTCGTTGGTACCGACCTAACTTACGAGGAACAACCCGTATCTATTTTAGACCGGCGAGAGAAGGTACTCAAGAATCGGACGATAAGCCTTGTCCGTGTTTCTTGGAATCATCACTCTCCGGGAGAGTCAACCTGGGAGCGCGAGGACGAGATCAGATCTCGGTATCCGTATTTGTTTGACTAATAAGGTATATTTTTGCACCTTATTGACACGATTCCATGCTTATCTGCACCTGCTTGTTTTGCACTTTGTGATGTATGATAATAACTGCTATGATAGTTAACTTGTATGTGATTGAGCCTTACTTGCCCTGATTTCACTATCATGTCTTGGCTGGAATTCCGAGGACGAAATTTTTCTAAGAAGGGTAGAGATGTCACTCCCCGATCCTGGAATACGTATTTTAATACGTAAATCGGTAAATTATATTTTCCTTGTATTTTTACTATATTTATTATACTGTATTTCTTCATGCATTTCCTAAAAATATTCGACAAAATATTATTTCCTAATTTATTTCCTGCATTTGGGCCTACAGTTTTGGCTCATTAGGGTAACCTATTCTTGGTTCACCTTGGTTCATCATGAACCCATGGGTTCAAGATTCTATATAATAACTCAACTCATTCTCTCTCCTCTCATTTATTTCCTCTCATATACTTTCCTCCACCAACCAAGGCAAGTACCAACTTGCTCAAGAGATGGATCCATAAATGTTGATGTTTTCTTACAAAATTATTTGTCAAAATATGTTCTTCTCCTTATTCTATACTAGTTTAGAACTTGAAGTTTTCCATTTTGAAGCTTTAATCTTTGTAGATCTAGGTTTTAACCATTTTCGGATTTTCTTGGTTTTGATCTAGCAAACTTTATTATTTTTAAGTTTTGATGGTTCCATGTTGTAGAGAATTTTATTCTACCCTATTTTGACCTAAGGAAGTTCCGATTTGGGCTCCGGATGAAGGTTTTGTGTAGTTTGGAAGCCATGGTTGCTTGGTTCCTCTTCTCGGACAAGTGGAGAAGAAGAGCAGTACTTGACCGCATGAATCCTCATGCGGCAAGCCTCTGAGCCGCATGGCCTTTCCAGCCGCATGAGACTCGTTCGAGCTCAGCCGCATGGAAAGTCCTTCCTGAGCCGCATAAGACTTGCTTGAGTACTTGACCGCATGAATCTTCATGCGGCAAGTAATTGAGCCGCATAGCCTTGTTCAGACTCAGCCGCATGAGCCCCGGTCGCATGGACTTCATGCGGCTAGCCTTCGTCCGCATGAACCCGCCCTTCCAGCCGTATGCACCTTGGGGCGCCCTTCCAGCCGCATGAACCTGTAGTGACCCAGCCGCATGGACTCACTCCCTTTGAGCCGCATGGGCTTTTGTGCCCTATATTGTTACCTTGTTATTATTGTTATTATTATATATATATTATATGTCCATTTTATATCCTTACGCCTTTTGTCCCGAGCATGATATGAGCACTAATGTGACCCCGGAGAACAAAGTGCTCCTACCTGATACATGTACCTGAATGTCCCAGTTCTTGTTCATGCTCGACAAAAGACTCGTAACTCCACGTGGCGTATTTGTAATGATGTATTACACTAAGAAGGGTAGAACATGTTGACATACCGATTGACATGAATCCTCTTTGGGGTACTCGTACTAAAGTACGACTTTAGGAGGATAATCATGCAGGCCACAGCATGAAGGTCCAAGATTTCACCTAGGGTTAAATTAGGCAACTAAATATACTAGATGCATGGGGAGGACAAAATCCCGAGATCGTGTTACACCAGCCGCCTTGAGATACTGTCTTGACGTGCCGGCTGGTCTCCACGGATACTGTGTCATCTGTAACGAGTGGATGACTGTATCCGATTAATTCCTGCTATGTATTATATGTTTTAGCAAGGTAGCCTTGCGAGGGACCTGTGCTCAATCATACCTGTCTACGCGAACCCCTGGGTTGGCTAGCCTTGCTGGAAAGATACGATCTGAGGATTTTCTAATAACATGATGCGAGGATAACCTCGTCCCACTAGAAACTCGTAGACTTGATTGGCCGTGAAAACGACTTGCTTGTACCCTATTACCTTCCGTGAGTAACTGAGGGAAGCGGACTGTCATGGTACGTGATCCAACCCATGTTCTTGTTTGATTGTTGGGTTGGTTATCGTACTATGATAGGCTGTCGACCGAAGTTATGAACGGAAGGCTTATTCTGGTTGTGAAGTGCTACTTCTGTGAATGACTGAGGAACATGGTCTATCATGGTACATGATCCAACCCATATTCTTGTTTGATTGTTGGGTTGGTTATTGTGCTGCGATAGGCTATCGACCGAAGTCACGATTTTATTGCTTATACCCTTTAACTTATGCGAAAGTTATAGAGTACGACGCGTCCCGACTCCATGCGGCACCTTTTGTCCTTGTTTGGTTGTAAGGGTGCCATATGGGTTCGAGGATGTGGCGTTACCCTATAATGGTAGCATAAGTATTACTATTATCAATCATTCTATTAACTGGGTTTTTAGTCTTAACTCTTGTGCCCCTTTGGCGGTACTTGCTATTCGGGGCTGACCCTGCTGGTTTTGTTTGGCCAGATCCCGTAGCAGAGCCAGAGGACACGATCTTCCTTTCTGACATCCATGGTGCATACTAGGAGCATGGCAGTTCGGAGACTCGAGTGGGTTCCTTCTCCACCACTCCTGCTTATACTTTTGCGGCGTTTAGCCACCGGCATCTGTTAGCCGGATTACTTGATATTTTGTGTCAGTACATAATTGTAATTAAACAGACTGCAGCTGTGTATAATTTTGTACTCCTGACTCTCCGAGATAGCTAAATTATGAAGCTAGTCGCTCATGATCATTTTGATGAAGCGTCGGGGACGCCTTACTGCTTTATCTTTAATGTTCATCTATTTGCTGATGTGATTTGATTGATTGAGACATAGAACTCTGTGGGACCATAGGAGACTTGATTGTAGCATGTACCCCCGAGTCTCTCGACAGCCACGATCGCCGTATGACGTTACGTACCTCATATGGTGTAGCTGGCCTAGTCCGTCTCCGTATTTCGGTACTGGGGCGTGACAGCTTCGACTACTAACAACAATGTCTACTCTGAGACGGATGATTACGATACTTCCTCGATTTCTCCCAAGATAAAAGATATGAAAATTCTAAAATTTTCAAGGTTTTCAAAGTATGGCTGACAGAAGTAGATACGAGATACGTAATTGGTGGAACCAAGACATAATTGATCAAGACGGAGGAAGTAAGGGTAAGATGAGGAAATCATCATGCGATGAGGAAGAGAAGAATGGGAAAACAGAAGTAATAGTAGGAACTGCTCTTGCCCAATAGGTTAAAACAAGTGAATCAATTTAAGATACGATCTGATAACCATACACGTCTATCCAAAATTATGTTGCCAGAATTTACGCCACGCCAGTAAACATAGCTACAATAAACGATAGAGTCCATAACCAAGGTATACACCCTAAAATCATGTCATCTAGATTCTTTACCACGCCAACCGGTATGGCTGCAAGAGAATCTAAATTCTATAACTAGGATAGTATATCCAAAATCAGGCTCCACGTCCCTGTCAGGCTAGCTAATATGACTGCAATAAATTCTAAACTTCATAAGTAAAGTAGACACTTACTGTTCTCATCGTCCTCGTCCAAAATATGTTTATCAGGATATCTTAACTCAATTCTTAAAAACTTATCTCAAACAAGGTCAAAATCGAAGTCAACAACGAACGAACATCAAGATTTAAAATTCAACAAGGAATCAAAGATAAGTAAATGGAAACTAGCGGAAACAGATTTCGAGATAGGATTTAGAAGAAAATTCTCAAGAGATGTACAAAGGTACTATCTAAGTCAAGATAAAGAAAATCATTGGAATATAATCTAAAACAATCTCAACCTGATATGAGACTGGTAAATCATATTCTCGTCTCGACCTAGAAGATATATAAGTTCAACTTATACCTTCCCTCTGGGGCCCACAAACTTATTCCAAGAAAGAATAAAGTTGATAACGGACAGATGTTTCAGAAATCAGGACGGACAGGAACAAATGGGAAAAGTTTCAAAAAGTTCGAAATAAGATTCCCAGGGGTCATCCCTGGAATCTACCAAGAGTTCCTAATATGTGACTGAGTACCAAATCCCTAAAATATTCCATGACTCAACCTTAATCCTAGGGCAGGCTCGCAGCAGTACAGAAAAGCTCAAGTACTACCACGACTTCGCATTAATTGCAAAGACTGGCCTGCATGGGCCACCACTAAAAACGTGTCATGACCCGCACCCGGATATACGGGTACGAATACGTAGACGACGCCCAGCCTACGCCGCAGTATCGGCGGTAGAACGTTGTCTAGTACCCAATAAATATACACTACGTCTAGAAGGCCTATAACTATAAATATACTCTAGTCACATCACAACAGCTAGGGATGATAAGACAAGAAAGATAACTAAAGCACAAGAACAACTAGAAACTACTAGAATGAATCATAAGACAGGAAATAAAGAAGAAAAACAAGACAAACTAAGGATAACTACCAGGCAACTCACATAGAAGAATAGTGAGATCCACCTCAGCTAGCAACATCATGAAGTCCACTAATGGTATAACAATTCCTAAAATATTATCAACGGTATCCTGTCAGAAAAATGAGCAAGTACAAGCACTAACAGCAGTTCCATGTGAATTGACAAATTCTATAAGAGACAGTATAATGAACTACAAGACAAAGATATATGAAGACTTGGAAACCGTTCGAAAGCTGAGCTACAACCCTTAAACCAAATAAGGACCGGGGTTGTAACTCTTTTTCCGAGCAGAACTTAGTCTCCAATCAAGGTACAATATAAAGGCATGTAGAACATGTGAGTAACTGAATATCATAGCATGGTGAGAAAGTACTGAATGTAGAACAGAGCAGGATATATGATAAGATAAAGTAAATATAAAATGTGCCTTGAATTATTAGAGCGATATGTGATCGGCTTGGGATAAGTGACAGGACAAGCTATCCACTTGGCCCGACAATCCGCGGTGACCTCAACGGAAAGTCATGCCGGCCAACCTGGATAACGAGCACAAGGCAAGAGGATCTCGCTACACCCTTCGTGAGGGAAGAGTGGCGCGAGCACATAAATTGTGACAGGGTGGCTCTGATCATATAACCCCTAATAATTCTCCATCCCCGAATAGTATAATGGACCTGGACATGACACGTCATGACACGGGATTCCCTAAGAGGATAGCTACTCCCTCTCAGGAATCGGTGTCTATACAAGTACATGGAACAAGGCAGGAATGTACATATATACCAAGAAAATCCAGGAACAACATCTCATGTCATGATCCAACATATACTAGTCCGTGAACCATCGTGACTGGGAATCAAGTAAGACACTACGACTGAATCGGATATAGCAGATATCAAGACAATGAAAACTATCAGTGAATGTACTCGCCTGCGGTCCTGAGCTGTCAAATGGGGTCGATGCTCAGAGTGATGCCACAGACCTAAAGATAAGATATATATAAGCTAATTAGGGTTCAACGGTATTAGGCTTGATTCTATAGTATAAGCTACGTAATCTAGGTCAGACTCAGTCAACTAAGTCAAACTAGGTCACACTGAGTCACACTAGGTCAAACTAGGTCACAAGAAGTCAAACCAAGTCAAACTAGGTTAAACTGGGTCAATGGTTGACTTACAGTTGACTTTTGGTCAACTGGTCAACTCTGGTCAACCAAGGTCAAACTAGTCTAACCTAGGTCAAATATTGACTCTACTTCGACGTTCAGTCAAAGCAGTCAACCATGGTCAAACTAGGTCAAAGCTAGTCTCTACAAACATCTACAGGGTCAACACATTCAATTTCAGTGGTTGTGAAATCACTGGAATCAATGGTTCTTAAAATACCACAAAGGAGAAGGATTATAATAATAGGGTAAAAACCTACAGATGTTGTCGGATGATAAAATAAATATCACCAACGTGTCCAGAATAGTCAAATCAGCTAGGATAGCCTGTCCAAAAGTCCAATTTGGACACAGGAGCAAAACGGTAATTTCGGGCCAAAATGATGTCCGTTGTTGGACACACTTTGCACCGAAAAACGTGCCAAAATAAAAGTGCACAAAACCTAACAAATTATATGTCCACGAATCCAGAACGACGATACGAACCCAACGGTATATCCAGAATTGGATTCCGTTGACCCGATCTCAAATTGGTCCGTTGACCAGGACATTAAAATTCCGATTTGCACGGAAAAGCGTGTCGGAGCTAATGTCCTCAAAACTCAGCAAATTATATGTCAACGAGTCCAGAATGACAATACGAACTCAACGGTATATCCAGAATTGGATTCCGATGAGCCGAACTCAAAATGACCCGTTGACCCAGAAAGTGGGACCCACTTTGCACCGAAATGTGTGCCAGGGCCCACGTTCTCCAAATCAAGCAAACTTTATATGAAAACATGCCAGAACGACTCCACGAGTCTACTGGTGGTGTCAGAAATTGAATCCGGAGTCCCGAGTTCAAAAATAGAATTTTACAATTACAACACTAAGAATTCGAACGGCCAACTTTGGCGTCGAATTCGACCGACCTAACAAGCTCAAACTGAAATAAAATCTAAAGGGGGCAGGAAGAGGGTTATACCAGCTGTGCACCGGAACTGGTAGCGTGCAAAACGGAGCTGCTACGGCGAAGATACGAACCCGCGAAGTTGGCGTCGCAAAACTGTCCAAAAATAGTACAAATTAAAACGTCAACTTGGTGGCCGATTTTGATGTATCAAACGACAAAATTAACGGTTCAAACATGACAGAGGTGAAGAGGGATATACCGAGATTGAGACGGAGCAAGGAGTTCGCCGATCCAACGGTCGGATCTCCCAAAAAATGCGAGCGAAGTCACTGCGACGGAGCACGAATTCTGGAATTTCTTCGTGCGCGCGTCGACGGGATTTCGACGTAAACGCACGAATAGCCCATGTGTCGCGCCGGGGAGGAAGGTGACGGCCTGGGGGAGGTCGCCGGGGGCTCGCCAGAGTTAGGGGGTGCTCGCGGGGGCACGGGCCGGCCACGAAGTGGCGCACGGCGGCGGCAGCGCACGTTCGCGTGCGCGTGCATGCGCCCACAGCTGCTGTCGTAGCTGCTGCTGCTGCATACTGCGCTGTGCAGCTGGCCGCGGGGAGGGGCTCGCCGGCCTGGTACGACGGCGCAGCCAGTGGCGCGCGGCGGTCGGGTGGTTGAAGGCTGCGGGGGGTGGCAGTTTGGTGATGAAGTTGGTGGTGGAGTGGTGGTGTTAAATAATAAGAAGAAGAAGAACATGAAGAAGAAGATGAAGAAGTTGAGTGAAGGAAAGGAAAATGAATGGGAGAGGGGGGGGGTTTGCTCTCGTACACAAGGGGGGTGTTTGCTTGTCGGCTGAAACAGAGAGAGAGAGAGGGTGAGGGGGTGTGTGTGTTGACTAAGGAGATAGAGAAAAGATTAATATTATATTATATATGTGTGTGTATTATTATATAAGGAGATAGAGGGAGAGAGAAAGAGAGAGATATTTAGAGAGAGGGGGGGAAAGTAGGTCGGCTGTGAGGGTGAGTTAGGAGAGAGAGGGTGGTGAGGATGAGAGAGAGAGAGAGAGTTATTATATACATATATATATATTATGTATATAAATGGAGAGAGAGAAAAAGAGATATTTATATAAAATAAGAATATTTTGAGTAGAGAAAATGCAAATACAATAGTGGGATGATATGGGCTGTCATGGTAGGGTCTACACCCAATTGGGTCGGGTACTGGGCTAAGATCGGACAGGTTCAGGACCAAGATTTAATTAAAATAATAATTTTAAACTATTTAAAATCATGAACGAAATTGGAGCACAAGGAAAATCAATTCGATGGCGCACAAGTGGCACGTGCACAGTAGGCTCAAAACAGGCCAGGGCCATATATTGGGTCGACTGGATTGGACCGATGTCGGGCCCGAAAATTAAGTTGGAAATTAAATCACAAATTACGGCAGACGATAAATTGGTCTAAATTGACCCGAAGTTGCGCGAATCAAATGGAGCACAAGGGAACAAGTTCGAGTGGGACACGATATATCAACATGAAGATAATCTCGTCTACTACAAACTTCAAGAAGGAAGTTTCTAGAGACTGGCATCCCTGATGCTCTAGAATTCCAAGTCACGATAAAGAGCATTTAAAGATCAAAATTAATTAACTAAAATGAATTATCGAGAATAAATTATTTAGAAAATTCGAAAATAAATCCCGGAAATTCAGGGGGCTTACAGATCCAGTAGCCATCATGACACATGCCACAAGGTTACTCTGCGTCGGTCGCTGTGATGATAACATCTCCAAATGCCGTAAGATCCTCCTAATCGTCCTTGCCTTTGGTCATCTCAACTTTAAGCTTCATGCAGTCCCTCTTGATATGACTCCTTTTACAACAGTGATAGCAGCCCTCCTTGCGGTCCACAATCACAAGATCCTAAGAACCCCCCTGTCTTCGCCTGTGACTTGGGTCTTCCCTTCCCTTAGGAAGCTACAAGAGCGGACTCCTGCGACGATTCCACTTGCTTGCATCGAACCTCCTCATTCAACAAGCTACTTTTGACTGCTTCCATCGTGACAACTCCATCAAGCGAGGAGTTGCTCACCGACACCACCAACGTCTCCCAGCTTTTCGACAAAGAACTCAAGAGCAGTTGGGCCCGAAGCTCATCATGAATCACCATCTTCAGCGCAGACAGCTGATTGATGATACCCTGAACCTCGTTCAGATGTTGTGCCACTCGGGCACCCTCCGTGTACTTCGAGTTGACGAGTTGGCGAATAAGAAACGTCTTGCTGCTAGTCGTCTTCCATTCGTACAACGAATGCAGCTTCTCCCACAATACTTTTGCCGAACTCTCTATGGACACGTGATAAAACACCGAATCATCCAACCTTTGGCGGATGAATCCAACAACCCTTCAATCCAGTCGTTTCCAGTCTTCAACAGCTTTGTCCGTTGGCTTTGCGTCGTCGTCCTCCAATGCACCATGCAAGTCCTTGTACTATAGTAGATCCTCCATCCTTGGCTTTCAAATCGCTCAGTTTTTCTTGTGAGGGTGATCATACAAGTGTTCATCTGTTCCATAGACATGGTTGCTAGAACCTCCAAAGCTCTGATACTACTTGTTGGGAACGCGGTGTGACCCGAACCGGAGTTGACCGATGAGGTGTGATATTGAATTGGGCCCATATGCCTTAAAAGAGAATTCTCATGTAAGGCCTGAACCAATCCCAATTATCTACACCATATGATCCCACCTCCATTGTCACCCGATGTGGGAATAAATTACCAACTCCATTGTCACCTCCCATTTGAGCGCTCAACCGAAAATGAGATACAACCCAAAAATCTCCACCTTAGCTCGTTTTCGCTAGCCAAATAACCTTAGCACCTTGCTACATTTGTCCGTTCTCGCTAGCCGAACAACCTTAACACCTCTGTTACCTTTTGTTCGTTTCCGCCAGCCGAACAACCTTGGCACTCCTTGATATCTTTTTATTCGTTCCCTCCAGACGAGCACCTAGGAGATACAACATGTTGTCATCTCGCCATACGTTCATCCACTTGTGTGCCAACCACAGCGCCTTGCTCCACCTTGGGGTCATCAAACCCACCTTTGAAGCCAATCCTTGTAGTTGCATATGCTCTTAACTCCACCTTGAGAAAAGAGCCTGTATATCCATGTATACGCATGAACGTCAAGTACCATCTTGTCTCGAACTAATTAGAGCCGCCCAAACTAGCTCATGGTTACAATAACAGGGAAATACAATATCATCCTCCAACTCACAGCAAATAGCCCAGCCCTTTGACATATATATATATATATATATATATATATATATATATATATATATGTGTGTGTGTGTGTGTGTGTGTGTGTGTGTGTGTGTGTATATATATATATATATATATATATATATATATATATATATATATGTGTGTGTGTGTGTGTGTGTGTGTGTGTGTGTGTGTGTGTATATATATATATATATATATATATATATATATATATATATATATATATATATATTAAAAAAAATATATATATATATATATAAAAAAAAAATATATATATATATATATATATTAAAAAATATATATATATATATATATATATATATATATATATATATATATATATATATATATATAGTTTGCTAGGAAAAATTATGGGGGAATAGAAAACCCTGGGCCGAATTGGGTCCGTCTCCCCCAACCCGATAGATCCGACCCGGTTGGAGACCCGGTCCCAGGCTCCGTCCTAGGCCCGGTCAATCGAGAATTTTTTTTCTTTTACCAAAACACTCCCAAATTCTAGCCATTTTGAACGTTAATAAAGGATATTTTGGTCATTTTTCTGAAAAATGACCAAAATATTCCTATAACAACTATATTCTATGAATATTGATGGTCATTTGGCACACAAAAAATTCCTATAAATAATATGATATAATTCATCCAAATTTATCACAACAATTTTTTTTCCATCTTATAATACCTACAAGCAATCTATTGATATTCGGTGAAACGACTACTTTTTAGCTGCCATAAAAAATGAACAACCAGCATAACAATCGTAAGATCAACAACCTCAACCTGGTCCCAACCTTGAGGATGTAAGAGATTCAACCCGCGCGCAATCTCAAATAGGTACAATGACCTCAAACTGTGCCGCCTCAGTGGGCACTAGGCTATGGAGAAGGAATGAATCATAATTGGATGTGATGAAAAATTTGGTAGCACTTTAGTGGACTTTATACTTAGTGTGATACCGAAAGAATAATCTTGCAAGAAATTCTTGTTGAGTGCTTGCATTATGGAAAACGCATCCAATGGAAACCTAATTGTGGCATATAAATCTATGTAGGCATATAGACAAGTTTATATAGTATCTTGCATCTTCTTGAAAAATGTATTATTTTTTAATTTGTATTTTTATTGTTAGATAAATCTTTTTTTTGATGTGGCTTATGATTGAGTTTTTGTTTTCAGCATCTTGACAAGATTTCTTTGTAGTATTAAAAAAAGCTTGAAGTAGGCTGAAAACAAAAACTCAAACATATGTTATATCAACAAACACTAACTTATGTAACAAGAATAATATATACTGAAAATTTATTAATTAATTTTTTTTTCTTATTTTTTTTACCACATTTATATATAAATATAATGATAGACTCAAATCTTATCACACCTCTCCAAAAGTCCAAAGCCAAAAATATTTTTTAAGCCCAAATTCTTGGCCCATTTCCTACAGGTCCGAACCAACCCCGTACATTCTGACATGCATTTTTCCGGATTCTTGGTCGGATTGGATTTGGGCTTTGAATTGCTTGCCCAGTCTGACCCGACCCAAATCCGTTAAAATCTGGTCAAACATTGGGCCTGGTCCGGCCCGACCATTCCAGTCCAATAGACACCCGATTTAACTCTAAGGGGACGTTTAGTATGAGGAATACTATATAGTCGGGAATTCTATATTCCCGGGAATCAAATTCCAAGGAATTAAATTCCAGGGAAAATTATATTCCCATGTTTGGTGACAATATAAATATTTCCGGAAAAAAATTAAAAAATAATAATAACGAAAAAAAATGAACAAATATAAAAAAAACCGATAAAAGGACAAAAAATCGGTAAAAACGAAAAAAATCGTAAAAACGACAAAATAACAAAAAACGACAAAAACGATGAAAAACGACGAAAAATCGGTTAAAACGACAAAAATGACCAAAAAGCGACAAAAAATGTATAAACGACAAAAATAACAAAAAAGGGTAAAAACGACAAAAATAACCAAAACACGACAAAAACGACATAAAATCGGTAAAAACGACAAAAAAAACCAAAATGCGGCAAAAACGACCAAAAAAATCGGTTAAAACGACAAAAAATGACAAAAAAATCGGTTAAAACAAATAATCGATAAAAACGACAAAAAAGAACACAAAATCGGTTAAAACGACAAAAAATCGGTTAAAACGACAAAAAATAACCAAAAAGCGACAAAAACGACAAAAAAACGGTAAAAGCGACAAAAATGATAAAAAACGACATAAAATAAGTAAAAATGACCAAAAAAAACGAAAAAAAAAAGGACAAAAACGACTAAAAATCGGTAAAAACAGCAAAAAAAACTACAAGAACGACAAAAAAATCGCTTAAAACGACAAAAATTGACAAAAAAGCGACAAAAAGGACAAAAGTTGGATAAAAACGACAAAAAATAATCAAAAAGTGACAAAAAAAGACAAAAAAGGATAAAAACGACAAAAAATTGCTTAAAACGACAAAAAATGGATAAAACGACAAAAAATGACAAAAAAAGCGATAAAAACGACAAAAAATAATCGAAAAGTGACAAAAAAAGACAAAAAATGAGTAAAAACGACAAAAAATTGCTTAAAACGACAAAAATTTGGTAAAAAGACAAAAAATTGCTAAAAACGAAAAAAATGACAAAAAAAAGCGATAAAAACGACAAAAAAAATCAAAAAGTGACAAAAAAAGACAAAAATGGGTAAAAACGACAAAAAATTGCTTAAAACGACAAAAAAATTGGTAAAAACGACAAAAAATGACAAAAAAAACGATAAAAACGACAAAAAATAATCAAAAAGTGACAAAAAAAAGATTAAAAATGGGTAAAAACGACAAAAAAATTGCTTAAAACGACAAAAAATTGGTAAAAACGACAAAAAATGACAAAAAAAGATAAAAAAGACAAAAAAAGAAAAAAAATGTTCAAAACTAATCAAAATTGATCAAAAAAGAAGAAAAAAATTTAAACAATTTTTTTTTTGCCCGGGCAAAAAAAAAATACCCACCTATTCTCAAGGGATAGAATTTCCATGTTTTGTGGGTAAACTATTTACCCGGGTATTTATAATTCCCGGAAATAAATTTTTTATAAGCCAAACAAACATGGTAATAGATTCCCATCTTAAATTTCCCCGGAAATAAAAAAAATACCGCGTACCAAACGCCCCCTAAGAAAAATAGGTGTTCTCAATCAGTTAAAACAAAACTTTCACAAATTCTCTCTTTTCCATTAGGGCCTGTTTGGTTCGGATAAAGTGGGGTGAAAGTCGCAGAAAAGTGGGAAGTCTTCCGAACTTCCTCCAGTTCCGCTGTTTGGTTGAAAATTTAAAAGTGGGGTGAAAGTGTTTGATGGGACGCAGGGCAGTTCCTGTCTCCTTCCAAAAGCGTACAGTTTCACCACACCCATTTTTTGGTGAAAGTGGTGGAAAGAGAAGGAAAAGTGTGGAAAGAGAAAAGTGGTTTTCGTTTAATATATCTCCAACCAACATCCACTTTCAACAACCATCCAAACAACGGAACTCTTTTTTTCCCACTTTCAACAACCATCCAAACAATGAAACTCCTTATTCCTCCACTTTCATATTTTTCAACCATCAACCAAACAACTTTTGGAAACTCAAAATTTATGCGTACGCATCGCGTGCGCAAGTTTCGTTTTTCCACTTTCGCACTTTGATACACTTTCGTGCAACCAAACAGGCCCTTAGTAAAAGAACTATTTTACCTAAAAGCTAGCTACCCAGAAGATTTAACAAAATTATTATCCTTTGTGAAGCACAAGAATCCATCCACAAATCACACTATTGAGAGAGAGGTCTCAACCCAACTGAATAAAATTCTGGACGGAGTACACATCCAAATGCTCCGGCGGAATCTGACTACTCCACGGCACCCTCCCGGTCGTGTTCGAGCCCGGTCCCTTGCTGCCGAACTCCCCGTAGAACAGCGTGCTCAGCGCGAAATCTCCAGCCCATGGCGACCACCCTTCGGGCCTGACAATCACCTCCAAGTAGCAGTCGATGTACACCGTCCTCGAGTACTCCTTCCACGGCCTCCCCAGGTAGTTCTTGTGGTTCCCGGGCTTCTGCTTGTAGTAAGTGTAGTACTCAGCACTCGCATTGATGACACTATTATAGAACACGAACCCTGTCGGCTGCGCCGGGTCGGTCCTGCCGTGGGCGGTCACGGTGTTCGTCTCCCCTTTTTCCGGGTTGAGCTGACGCGTGACCACAAGGATCAGCGAGTCCTGGAAGACTGCCGCGGAGTTGCCGAAAATGAAGTCGACCGTGCCGGAGATGCAGCAGGATTTGTAGAGCTGTCGGAGGGAGTGGGCGTAGAGCGTATCCTGGTGGCCAAGGAACTCTACGTTTTCGATCACGGAGCGGTCGCTGTCCGACCTGAACGCGACCGCCTGGTGAGCGTCCGGTCCGGCCGTGTTGCTGAAGGTCAGGTTGCTGGCCATGAAGCCATCGCCCGCGACGCCTGCCCAAAGAAACAAAATTGGTTGTGATCGTTATAGGCAATGTGCTACTTCAAATAAGAACATGGCACTTACGACGCTCCCAAAATTCAGTCCTCGTGTTGGACACGTACCCGGACGGAGTCAGGATTTTGGAATATGGTGGGCTAGCTAGCAGACTAAATTTATTCCAAAAATTCGACAGAGTTTACTTTGTAAAATCGATGATTCAAAATCTGTCATACACAATAAACTTAAGAATACTCCACTTTAAAACAGCTTCCTAGATTAATTGATAATTTTTTATCATTTTGGTTGAAAATGGTAGAAAACTATCCAATTGAGTAATAGATGTAACATAAGCATAGAACTGCTACCACCTACTTCATATATAAGCAAACATATAAAAACACAATACGTTATAGAGAGAATCTCCATGAGTTGCCCCCTTCACATCTCTAGCTAACCTCTTTCTCAAGTGCTGATGCTACAAAGTATAGTATATCGACACAGAAATACCAAGTATTACATCAAGGAAATTGTCAGAAAAGAAACCAAAATGGAGATCAAACCCTATTAAATAGTGTCCTTAGATTTTCCATTATCTTCCAAAGACCTATTAAATAGTGAATTAAGATCAAACTGAAATACTAAAATTTGGGGGTTAGGGTTTTACAAAATTGGGAGATTTTTCATAGATCGATAGACCTATTAAATAGTAAATATTGATGACGATAGGATTTTACCAAAGTCCAGAGGCGGGGGTCTGGGAGAGCCGGACTGTGCCGCTGCAACGTACTGGCCGGTCGCGGGTCGCCGGTCGGACTGGATAGCCAGGAGAGGGGAGGAGGTGAAGAGGGAGTCTGGGAGAGCCGAGAATGGGAGGAGCTGCGCTGCTGCAGCGTGTCGATCGGCTTGGAGAGGAGGAGCAGGCGAGCAACCGTTAGGAGTTTTTTTTTTTTTTTTTTTTTTGAAAGGAGATTGAAAGTTACGGGAGTAACTTGGATTGGGGAGGTGGAGAAGTGGACTGGCAACCTGGGCTGGACTACACCTCCTTCCATTAAAAAATTTTTTTACTTTTTTTTGGACTTGCACTGGGCTACAGTCCAGTGCAGCGTAATTGTACCTCCGCCCCTGGACACATATCTAGAGCTGTCAAGACAGGCCGGCGGGACGGGCCGGCCCGTAACCCACCATAACCCACCATTTGGCTGGGCGGGGCGGACCGACCCACCATTTTGGCAGGCTGAAAAAATTTCAACCCAGCCCAACCCACCGGCGGGCCGCGAGCTAGGCGGGCCGGCCCGCTTAATTTTTTTTAAATTTTAAATTATTGTTTAGTTTCTTAAAAAGAAAAAAAATTATATATATAATATTTTCTACTCACTCTCATATGGATCAAATTACAAGTAAAATACAAGAAACATTATATTAGTAGATATTTCTTTAAAACACCTTCATTCATGTAAATAAATGACCAAATTTAATATTTTATACGTCATTACTTGCATTAAATGAGAATTTTTATCATTTATAATACATATCTCATATATGTGCTAAATAAAAAAATTAAAAATTTTATAAAAAAATAGATGACGGGCCAACCCACTTGGTCCGCGGGCTAGCCCACCGCGGGGCGGGCTACTAGCGGGCCAGCCCACCTAGGCCCGCCTGTTTGGCGGGCTCCTAAATGCTCGGCCCAACCCACCTTTTAGGTGGACGTGATGGGCCGGCCCAACGGGCTTAGCCCATTTTGACAGCTCTACACATATCGTACACTCTAAAATATGTATACCTTAGAGCATGCACCATGGAGATACTCCAAATACGTACTCTAAATAACTAAAAATTGTGTAAAATGTTACTTTTGGAGTGTCTTCTTGATATTGAATTTGATGGACCCAAAAATTAATGTAGCGAAGATAGAACACGCTTCAAATCTGAAGCGTCTCTGAACTTTCAAACAAATTTTCAAGTATGGATAAGTGTCCACTACAGCTTTCAAATGCTATAATATTTGACTTAAAGTTAAAATATAGTAATTGAAATATCTTTCACTATGGTTGCTCTTTGAACATATCAAAATATGTGTCATATTCATGTTTTTTTTGTGCCATATTATATCCCCGTACAACGTAGAGTAGAAGGCTCAACGGTTCATTTGACAGTGTGGTGCAGTGCGTTGACACCCGCAGTTTCTCTGAACGTGAACACAACATTCTGAACGTGAACCTATCAACTATCAATACTGTATTGATAAGTATATTTGGACTTTCTGAACAACCCGAAGTTGGTTGAAGTGCGCTTTTGCTGTAGTCAATCAACGACTTTTGCCTCACAATACACATTTATCTAGCTTATCATTGTGCAAAAGTTTCTCTGATTAAGAACTTACATAGGCCATCACGATAGCTTGATATAGGAAGATGACATAATTGGGGGTCCGGGGTCGTAACATTCGCTACTCTTCCTTGGCATATCGTGGAGCATCATCACACACAATTCTCAAACGAAGAGAATCGTCTCTTTGCAGTAGGTAAGTTCTCGTGTGTGTGGACCCATGAAAGTGAAGCCTGAGCATGTGCTTCCCATTTCATCACCTTCATAGCTAGCATTATTGACATGGAGCCGGGCAAAATTAATCCTACCGACTTTGAATGTGATATTATACATATATATATATATGGAATAAAAAAAAATATAATTTTTAAAGCCACTCTATATTTTACTCTAGGACAATCCATTAGAAATGTCAACAAAATGGAAGTCCTAAAATTAAGGAGGACTGTCAAATTTTGTTCACAGTCTATCTTAATATTCAAAATGTTTAGGACTTCCTACTTTATGTTAGAACTGCCAACTTGACAGTCCTAGAACTGAACTGTCTTGAAATAAAATGTGGAATGCATTTAAAAATTACCTAAAGAAAAAAAAAATATATGAAGAGCATGGGTCCCAAAGATGCAACCACCACCTTCCACCTCCAAGAATAACTATGGCATTGATAGGGTAGATGATACCGACATGAACATTGTCGGTCGTATCGACTGGATGAAGCTTAACAAGGTGTGAGATCACGAATCTGACACGACAGTGATAACTTGCAGAAGGTATACACTAGGTAAAGGGGAAATGTTCATTGGGTTCAAACCCCTCTTTTAAGTTTAAGAAATCAACCAATTTGGTAATAGACCAAAAGAAAGAAATATTTCCAAGGGAGATTCTGAAAATTTGTTACATCTTGTTACCCCTCGCACTTTCCAAATACATCTTCGATCTGTTCCTCTGAATACCTTCATAGCATCTCACCTTCGATTGCTCCACTTTTCCATCCAAACCAATTATTGTTCTTACAACCACTCCAACATGCGCAACACGTCACTTCTTTTACGTCCTTCGTTGCTAGGTAACCAATATCCTATATTTCTTTTTGTTTAAAAGTGGGGGTCTTCTCGGGCTTCATAGAGCACCCTCCAATTCCTCGGCCAATTCCCTCTTTGTGCATTAGTCAAATTATCTAAGAAGAGGCCCACGAAGTACCCTCCCTCCGCTTGCATCAGTTAGTCAATTATCTATAGATAAAATTCCCCTGGCTCTTTACTGCAAATAAAATGACAAGTCTCAAGTCTCTTCTATATAGAGACCTAGTGCCATGGCCATCTCACCCAAGCGCAATGGTTGTTGGTGTTTTTGCCTTTAGACTAGGAAAGATAGTTCCACATCGACTACACCTAATGATAAGTATCTCAATATAATGCATTGCTTATGTTGAGGTGTGCACATGAGGTATAATGGAACACAAGTGTGTGCTATGTGGGAGTATTTTTCTAGAAGGAAAAAAGATTAATTCTAACAATGATGTAAGTTGATTTTTGTTGATCAGACTCGGACTCGGACTCCAGGATGCCTCGTGAATGCACGGTCGTGTGTTCGGGGGGTAGGAGTGGGCTAGCACTCGACTATGTTGATTGTGGGATGATGTAAAACATCAAACTCTAATTTAGAGTATTGGTATTTTAGTCCCACATCGAATAGGAGAGATGGTGATGTCTAATTCCACTCTATAAATAGAGCCCCCTGACCTCCTTTTTAAGATGCACCAAAGAATAGAGTTAAGGAAGTTCGTAAAGTTCAGGAAGCCCGTTCAAGTCTCAAAAATTGACTGACGAGCATTCCAGAAGTTCTCTAAGAACTTGCTTGTTCCTGGAAGCGGATCATATATAGGCGAATCTTGCTTTGAGCAACAGTGATCTGATCACCCCAGAAAAGCTGCCTTTCTCTTTCTTCTTTTCTGATCTAATCAGAAACTCCTTGTAGGCATTCGTCGTTGTTGCTGCTAGCAATTCGATTTGTACCTTCTTTTTAGAAGCATTACATTCGTTTGCTACGGTAACTAAATCTTTTTAGATCTTCATTACCCAGAATCCTTCAAGGATCTCTGTAGTGCACCTTCTTTGAAGAGTTGCTACGAAACGTTACTTTTACAATCGTTTCATTTCTCAGTTTTCCATCGAAAATAACGACTCGGAAATAACAATCTCAAAGCAAGATTTATATTTGATGGAAAACAACCGTGCAAACCTTCTCGACACAAGTTTTAACAAACTTGAAAAGTTTGACGGGGAGCATTACAACGTCTGGAAGAGAAAGGTCAGCCTTAATCTTCAACTCGTGAGCGTTGACTACGTATTGACAGATCCTGAGCCTTTAAGTCCAGAAGGTAAAAATGCTCGAAGGATCGCTGAGGCCACTGCTCTGTAATCCAAGTGGAGGAGAGATAACAGCATTTGCAAGTTGCTTATCTTAAACTCTATGGAAGACTTTCTAGCAGAGTCATACAGCAAGACGGTCCACGCTAAGGACGTCTGGGAGTCTGTAGAGAATCTCTACAAGGCAGATGAGAACATGAACAAGATCCACGTGACCTAAAAGGTCTGAAAGATGCGATTTGAGGATGACAAGACGATGTTGCCTCAAGTCAAAGAGTTTCTCAAGTTACGTCCGAAACTTGAGGATGACGGCATACCTTTGTCGATACATTTATTGTCGGGGGCATTGTCGCCAAGCTCCTATCTAGATGGAGCAATTTCATTGCGACTTGCACCGCAAGAAGATGGAGGTGGATCTTGAACGCCTCTTGCACTGGATTCGTGTTGAAGACGAGCTAAGGACTCTCACCAGCTGTAGGTGAAGTCAGCTCAATTCAAGCCAAAGACCTAAGGGCGATGGTGCTTGCTTAAACTGTGGCAAGAAGGGTCACTTCAAGAAGGATTGCAGGGCCAAGTCCAAACCAAAATAGCAAGTATGGCTAAACTTGGTTATTTTGATTACTTAAATTGGTTGCTATTGTTGCACAGATTGAGTTATCTAGCGTGGTAGCTGACAAGTGGTCTGACACTAGTACATCTGACTACATGTGCTCTCGAAGGAGCTGTTCACCAAGGATGAGCCGTGTTATGACGAAGGTCTCGATGGCGAACATGTACCTAGCAAAAATATTTGAAGATCGAGACAGTGGTTATGAACCATCAGCAAGGACACTGGAATGCGTGTTACATGTATCAAAAATTTTCAAAGATCTGATCTCAGGAAGTTTGTTATCTGATACAGACTTGAAAGATGGACATTCGTACTAGCCAGATGGTAATTTCTTGGCGAGGAATATGCTTCAAAAAGATGTTCGGTGTTGAAGGGATGTTCGAACATCTGCTGATGGCGATGAAGTTACTTCATTGAATGGACTGAGAGTTGTTTTATGATAGAAGCAGATTAAAGTTGTCCTATCGAGACCTTATCTTCAGAATGTGGGGGTAAGGAGGTGGAGGGATTTAAGGTCTGTGCAGATACAAGACTGCCAGGAAGCTGCTCAGGCGATTGAACTAAAGTACTGATCATCTAGAGTTAGTACACTCAGATATCTGTGACTTTTATCAATTCTCCACAAAGGTCGGTTCGAAGTGTTTCTCGAAGTGCACGTTCGCATAACTTCTTAAGTTGAAGGATGCAACATTCGAATAGTTCAGAGACTTCAGGACTGAAACTGAACGTTAAACCGATCTACAACTACTCAGTAGTGATCGAGGTGGAGAGTATAGGTTCATGAATTCGTATCGTTCTGCAGAGAACATGGAATTGTTAATGAGACGACTGCTCTGTACTCCCCTCAATCAAATGGTGTTGCAGAAAGGAAGAACAGAACGTTAACAAAGATGATGAACAAAATGCTATTGACTGCGGGTCTTCCAAATTGCTTCTGGGACGAAGCAGTGCTTACTGCTACTCTCATTCTGTATAGAGTACCGTATGCAACTTTCGATGTCACTCCTCATGAACTCTGGTTCAAGGTCAGACCCAATTGAATGTTATTCGAGTGTGGGGGTGTCTGGCGTATGTGAAGCTTCCGGATTTGAAGATTCAGAAGCTAGGTATAAGGACTACGAAGACAATCTTCCTGGGTTCTGCCAATAAGAGTGATACTCGGAGGTTCCTTGATATTGAATCTAATCATATCATTGAGTCTCGCGATGCAGAATTCTTTGAAGATAAATTTGTAAGGCACAAGAACATTATTTTTGCAGATATTCTGGAGAACAATGTAAGTGCACAGGAGGCTGAAGCTCCTTATAACGATGTAGTCCAAGAAGTTGTTGCAAGAATAACTATTGAACCAGAACTCATAGAACCTGTGTCTAAGCGAATGAGGAGACAGAATCGGAGAGGATTTTCTCACATATCATGTGGAAGCAGATCCGCTTACCTATGATGAGGCTATGAAGACCAGAGACGTTGTCCTCTGGAAGGAGGCTATTAATGATGAGTATGACTCGATAACCTCCAATAACACATGGGTATTGGTCGATCTGCCTGAAGTAGCAAAACCAATCGGATGTAAATGGATCTTCAAGAAGAATATGAAATCTGATGGACTGTTGATAAGTTCAAGGCTAGGTTGGTAGCCAAGAGATTTTTTCAGAAGCAGGGGATTGATTACTTTGACACTTATGCTCTAGTAGCACGGATGACGACCATGATCAGGATGTTGATTGCTCTAAGTGCAATTCACAAGCTAGTTATTCATCAGATGGATGTTAAAACTGCTTTCCTGAATAGTGAGTTAACTGAAGAGATTTACATGCAACAACCAGAAGGATTCGTCGTCAAGGGCCTCGAAGACAAAGTCTGTAAGTTGATAAAATCTTTGTATGGTCTGAAGCAAGCTCCCAAGATGTGGCATGATAATTGATAAAGTCATAAGATCAAACGGCTACAGGCTCAGCGAGACGGACAAATATGTATACACAAAGTTCGCTGACGGGAGATGAGTTATCTTTGTCTGTACGTGGACGACATGCTGATCTTGGGTACAGATCAAGCAAGTGTCACTGAGATAAAGAAGTTTATCTCGTCTAAGTTCAGCATGTAGGACTTAGGGAAAGCTGATGTTATTCTAGGGATAAAGATCATCCGGACGAAAACTGAAGTGGCATTGTCACAATCTCATTACATTGAGAAGATGCTCACACGCTATGGGTATCAGGATCTTCCATGGATAGATACGTCGTATAGGTGTGACAAGAAGCTGAAGCCAAATCCAAGGAAAAGCATCAGACAGTTGGAGTATTTACACGTCATCGGGAGTTTGATGTATGCGACTACTGCCACAAGGCCTGACATAGCTTTTGCCGTAAGGATGCTGAGTCGGTTTACGAGTAATCCAGGTGTGGAGCACTGGAAAGCTGTGAAGAGGGTTATGAGATACCTCAAAAGGACTCAGAAGTATGCACTGCACTACTGCGAAGATCCAAACAGTAGTAGAAGGCTTCAGTGATGCAAGCTGGTGTTCAGAAGTAGAGAGTGAAAGGTTCACATGAGGATACATATTCTAAATGGGTAGAGCTGGTATATCGTGGAAGTTGAAGAAGCAGTCTATGCTCTCACACTCGTCTATGAAATCTGAGTTTTATGCACTAGCAGCTGCAGCAGATGAAGCAGAATGGCTTCTGGAGCTCATGTATGATCTTCCTATGGTTGGTACGCAGATTCCGGCAGTACCAATTTACTGCGACAACCAGACGACTGCAGCGGTGGCATCAAATGACCTCTTCAATGGTAAGAAGAGGATTGTGCGATTAAGACACAGGTCGATCAATGATCTTATTAAAAAAAGAGTCATTGCCGTGGTGGATGTTCGGAGCCAGGAGAATCTGGCGGATCCGATCACCAAAGGTCTCAAGCATCAGCTGGTCGAGGACTTAGCAAGAAAAATGGGCTTGAAGACGTTTTGATATTGTGTCTCTGCAATCCTACCATAAAGTTTTATGCTATTAGTTTAAAGAGAGATCTATTAGGCATCTAGCTTTTGGTCCAAGGGAGGACCATTGACTGAAAGAATATCAGGTGCAGTAGGCAATCCTTTGGTATACTGCGGGGTCACGGACCTAGAACCACTGTTAGTGGACAGTCCTCTGGATATTGCGCGGTCACGTACCCAGAACCACTGTTAGTGGACAATCCCTTGGGATATTGTGGGGCTTCAGACCCAGAACTATTGTGAGTAGGCAATCCTTTGGGACCTTGCGGGATTGTGAACCCAGAATCATTATTGTCTACTGTTTGTTCATTGTAGAGAATAAAGTCCTATAAGAGGATGGCTTGGAAGCCTTAATGAGTTTTCGTGGGATATCTGGCGTGCTTTACAGGAAGCACGGGTAGCATAGCACTACAAAGGAGCGTAGTACTCCATGCTACAGTAGGGTGACACCATATGAGGTACCTAGTGAGGGTAAAGCCTCGGCTTCGGGCCAAGTCACAGCGGCATAGCACCGCACATAGGCAAGTGGGCCTAATGCTGTAGAATGAAGAGTAGTAGGCAGCACTACAAAGAGGATGAGCCTCATGTTACAGTGGTGTGACACCACATAAGACAGTGCCTCGACTTTGCAAGCCATGTCACGGCGGCGTAACACCGCAAAGAAACGAAAGGCTTCATGCTGGGTAGTTTGACACTACAAAGAGGCTGAGCCTCATACTACAGGTGGTATGACACCACATGAGGTAGTGCCTCGGCTTTGGGCCATGTCATAGCAGCGTAGCACCGCAAGGAAGTAAAAGGCTTAATGCCAAGACACTTTAAAAGAATTCACATAGAGTGTATGGATAGAGATGTAGGCCGTCTCTTGAGGAAAGCTTTGTAGACACCCAACATACATACACCAAAATCAGGCTGGCACAAGGCCTTTAATGTGCAGCCAGAAGCACAGTTGATGTCATTATGTGAGTATGAAGAATTGTAATTATGGTGCAGAATTCAAGGCTTAGTCCATTCTTGTATCATGTTGTTATTTAACCTATGCGGGAAGATTCAAGTCGTTGCGACATCTCTCCTAATGCATGATGAACAGTCACTGTGGGGAACGCTCAACCCATATATTGAGATATGTGGGAGATGGTTGGTGTTTTTGCCTTTATACTAGAAAAGATAGTCCCACATCGGCTACACCTAATGATAAGTATCTCAATATAATGCATTGCTTGTGTTGAGGTATGCACATGAGGTGTAATGGGACATAAGTGTGTGCCATGTTGGAGTATTTTTTTAGAAGAAAAAATGATTAATTCTAACAATGATGTAAGTTCATTTTTGTTGATCGGACTCGGACTCGGACTCGGACTCCAGGATGCCTCGTGAATGCACGGTCGTGTGTTCGGGGGGTAGGCGTGGGCTAGCACTCGACTATGTTGATTGTGGGATGATATAAAACATCAAACTCTATTTTAGAGTATTGGTATTTTAGTCCCACATCAGATAGGAGAGATGATGATGCCTCACTCCACATTATAAATAGAGTCCCCTGACCTCCTTTCTAAGATGCACCAAAGAAGAGAGTTAAGAGAGTCCGTAAAGTTCAGGAAGCCCGTTCAAGTCTCAAAAATTGACTGACGAACGTTCCAGAAGTTCTCTAAGAACTTGCTGGTTCCTGGAAGCGGATCGTATTTAGGCGAATCTTGCTTTGAGCATCGGTGATCTTATCACTCCAGCAAAGTTGTCTTTCTCTTTCTGCTTTCCTTCTTTTCTTCTCTGACCTAATCAGAAACTCCTTGTGGGCTTTCGTCGTTGCTGCTGCTAGTAATTCGATTTGTACCTTCTTTTTAGAAGCATTACATTCGTTTGCTACGGTAACGAAATCTTTTTAGATCTTCGTTACCCAGAATCCTTCAAGGATCTCTGTAGTGCACATTCTTTGAAGAGTTGCTACGAAACGATATTTTTACAATCGTTTCATTTCTCAATTTTCCATCGAAAATTACAACTCGGAAATAACAATGGTTAGCATCCATTATAGACATCAATAAAGGTTATATAGATATAGAGCTACTATGGGCATGTTAGAGTAGCATAATATTTCAAATTATTTATATGTTCCGAGACTGAGTTTGGATTTGTATTGCTATTACACATCTCCCAGCTTTAGATTCTAGTGCTATTGGTCCTTACGACTAGTTCGGTTTGAAGTTTGGTTCCCATTTGAAATTGGGAACCAAATTGGGCGTGTAATTACATCTTCACCCAAACTACAAAGGGATATTGTTTGGTTCAAAGTTTGTCTTTTTGTGAGAGTACCATTTGGAATTTGCCATTTGAAATGAAACGACTTAACAGATAAACTTGGAGATGCACCATGTCATATATGCCAAAAAGCATATTATTAGTATACCCGGCTAATTTAGTAGCTTATATTTATGTAATTTGCTAATGAGATGCAAAATTACTATATACGGCTACTTTGGAATGTTATATTTATGGAATTCAAGGCCTAAAAGCAATAGCATTAAACATTTACATATCATAAATGAAGATACTAATGAGCTATCAATACACAAGTAATAGATATCAAATAAGAATTTGTATGAGATTCACCAACTGTAGAGTTTTCTGCAGTGGAATTTATTTTTTGACTCTGAATGAAATAAATAAATAAAAACGGTCAAACAAATACTGAAACAGAAGGGTTCATTACCTACGGTTGCAGTGTTGTAAGTGGAGACACCGGCCATATCAGCATTCAGTTTCCCTGTAATAACCGTCTTCCCCTTGCCATCCCCAAGTAACACCACATTGTTCTTCTCGAACGGGACCCTCACCGTCTCCTCGTAGACCCCTTCCTTTATGTAGACCACGAACCGGCCCAAGCCGTACTCCGGGGCCGCGTCCACCGCGGATTGGACCGTCCCGTGCTGGCACCCGTACTTGCAAACCGTCGCGTCCGGCACCAAGTTTGTCGGGACCCCAATTTGCGAACCCAGCCGGTAACCGCCATCGTCGCCTCCTCCACCCCAGTAACCGTCCCTCTCCGTCTGCGGCGGTGCCCACTGCGAGGTGTCCCCGCCGTAGCGCTGGAGTGCGGCGACCATGGAGAGAGCGTTGCTGGTGTGGTTGGTCAGCGTCACGAGAAACGACATCGCGTCCGCAACCTAAAAATACGTACTTATCACCCACTCAGTCCCGTGTAAACTATATCTACACGAGAGAAACAAAAAAAAAATCGATGGAAGAGACGGGATGGTTCTAGTACCTGATCGGTGCCGTTGACGTACTTGAGCGCAGACCAGCAGTCGTACTGGTAGAGCAGCGCGGCGCCGGCCCAGGCACGAGCATCCGCAAGGCCTCCATCGGAGACGGCCCGAGATGCGGCGGAGAGGCGGCGTTCGGAGTAGGACAGCAGCTCGATGCAGTTCCTAGCGGCATTGGTGCGGTTGAGGTTGTTGCCGAGCGAGGAGTCAAGTATCGACTGCGACTTGGACTGCGCGGTCCTCAAATTCGTGGCGGAGACGGAGACGGAAGCGAGTATGAAGTCGGTGGCCGAGGGGTCGGGAGGGAGGGAAGCGGAGGAGAGAGAGGACTCGCAGACGTAAGGGTAGCGCGTCGCGGCGCACGCCTTCTGGATTGGCCCGGGCACCGCCGCGGCGGCGGAGGAGGGGGGAAGGCGGCTGCGGTGGCTGTGGTGGTGGTGCGCGGCGGAGGAGAGGGAGAAGAGGAGGAAGAGGAAGGGAAGAGGAGTAGGCATTGCCACGATTTTGGTTTGGGATTGTGATTAATAAGTGGGGGTTATGTAAGTCATTTATATTTTACAAACGCAGTGGAATGTTTTATTTAAGAAAGATTCGGTCGGACAAAGAAAGGGATATGGGACTCTTCACGGGTTGGGTATGAATGCATGGACACCAGCAAGGATTGGGATAGGTTTGTTGGTGGTGGTTTCACAGTGGCACCAGCTATCGCCTATCGGCCTATGGGCTACGTGTAGGTGCACTAGGAGTAGACGAGGGAAGGTTCTCAACATTTCATATTTGGCACATAGTCCCCCGATTGCTAGTCCTATGAGTCCAGATTTTGGATTACGGATTAGAGTTTCATTGTGTCCAGGACCATGGCCATCTATGGAGAGGAAGTCCAACAACAGTTCGGATCGCGCCTCCGTATTTCACTGTAATCATCGATCCAGTCCATATGCTGAGGCCTTATCTCGGACATAAACGTTCCGAACTTGTATAACAAACACACTGGATCAACTGTCAGCACTCCACTATTATATAAATAGAGGAAACAATAAGCTTCCGTTCCGACACGAAATTCAAACCGATGCCTCGCACCTCTGCCACGAAAATTAGAGATTTCCTTGCACATAGATATATTGAGGCCTTATAATTTATATAATTATCATTATATCAGGGACGGTAGGACTTGCATGCTGACATTACTAGTTTGCTAAGATCATCTCTTTATGTTAAGTTAGGTTGGGTCCAGGGTCAAATCACCGAGTTCAAATTGTTAGTCCCTTGGCGAACAATCGATGGAAAAACACGATTTCAGAAACTATTGTAAAGACAATGTTTCCAGCAACAACACCCTAAAGAAGGTGATGTTGTATTATGAGAATCTAAAAAGATTATTTCGTAATATTTCTCGAAGGCAACAGAACCGTATAACTTCTAAAGAGAAGCGACGGTATTCTTGAAGGCAACAGAGGAAGAAGAAAGCCTGCTGGGGTGAAAGATCACCGGCGCTCAAAGCTATATCCGCCTTACGGACAAGCCTCCAGGAACCAGCAAGTTCGAAGAGAACTTTAGAACGCTGGCCAAAAATGTCGACGACTCCTCGGAATAGCAGCAGCACTTCTCTCTCTCTCTGGAAATTCTCTGATTATTTTCTGTAACCCTGGAGAGAGGAGATGCTGCTGATATTATAGGCACGAGGTGGGCTTTTCAAATTCTGAACGCACGCCCTGGATTAATGCCAGATCCGGATTTTCTGGATCTGAGCCATTTCCGGATCTGAGCCCACAAGACCCGCGGACGTTACATAATTTGAACGGCCCACTCGACCCGCTCGACCCGTACGACCCGTACATCCCGTACGCTCCGTACGCTCCGTACGCCTTGCACGCCACGCAGAGGCTCGCGCACGAGCGCAACTAAAGCGCACAATGCGCCTTGCGACGAGCTGTCGTGCTAAGTGCAAAGTGCCATCAAAAAGCCACAATAAGCCTCAAAAGCCCATTAGCCCAAGCCCAAGCCCAAGCCCAAGCCCAAGCCCGAGTCCGAGCCCGAGTCCGAGTCTGAGTCCGAGTCCGAGTCCGAGTCGCTAAGCCCCTTCGGGGCTTAGCTCCAATAGATTTAAATCTATTTTCATTTGGCCAAAAGTTGGTTTCTTATTCTCACCTCTATGTAAAATCCTCCCACATGGCACCCTCCATTGGGCCTCAACCCATGTGCATCTCTCTATTCCTTCATAAGTAATATATAGAGATACATATTGGTGTGATTTTCCGATGTGGGACTATCTTTTAACAATAGAGTGTTGTGAACACACAACTCATAGAATAAAACACCAACAATCCCCCACATATCTCTATATATATGAGTTAAGCGTTCCACATAATAACTGTCCATTATGCATTAGGATAGATGTCGCTGATGACTTGAATCTTCCCGCATGGGTTGAACAACAGTATTATACAAGAATGGACTACGCCTTGAATTCTGTACCACAGCTGTAATTTTTCCCACTCACATAATGTAGTCATCTGCGCTTCTGGCTGCACATTAAAGGCCTTATGCCAGCCTGGATTTCAATGTATGTATTTTGGACGTCTACAAATTTACCCTCAAGAGACAGCCTATTTCTCTTTCCATACATTATAGGTGAGTTCTTTATAAAGAGTCATGGCATGAAGCATTGCGCTCCTTTGCGGTGCTACGCCACTATGACATGGCTCAACGCCGAGGCTTTACCCCACCTGGGTACCTCATCGTAGTGTCATACTACTGTAGCATGAGGTCACAATCCTCTTTGTAGTGCCAAACTACTCAGCATGAAGCCTTGCGCTTCCGTGCGGTGTTACGCCGCTATGACATGGCTTGCAAAGCCGAGGATTTACCCTTCCTGGTACCTCTTCGTGGTGTCATGCCACTGTAACATGAGGATACTGTCCTCTTTGTAGTGCTGTCTACACCTCTTTATGATTATGCAACATTAGGCTACCTGCCTATATGCGGTGCTACGCCGCCTGTGACTTGGCTAACAAAGCCGAGGCATTACCCCTACCTGGGAACCTCATGGTGGAGTCACCCCACTGTAGCATGGAGTTGTAACACTCCTTTGTGGTTGTTGCGCCACTATGCTTCCTGTAAAGCATAACAGACCTTCACTCAGTCTGAGAACTCATTAAGGCATTATGCCATCCTTCCCACAGAATCAATTTTCCGTAGAAAATTCATAGTAGACAACAGTGGTTCTGGGTCCGAAACCCTTACATGTTCTGTCACGACCCGCACCCACCGTGAGGGTACGAGTACGAAACAACGCCCAGCCTACGCCGCAGTATCGGCGGTAGAACGCTGTCCTAGGTCTCAATGCATATAACAGTATAAGACTAAACAGTTTATACTCCCCGAATGGGGGTGACATAGCAGATACAGTCTCAATCACATCTAAGGTAGAGCATGATAAAGATAGATAAAACATGAAATCCAAAAGAGATACAGGAGATAGAAGTCTAAGTGTCTATGATACATAAACCCATAAATACATCTCAAAACTCAATACAGTATTCCACAAAGTAAAATACAACTCCAGACAAAATGAAATAACTACCTAAACAACCTCTAATGTGTCTCCTCTAGGCTAGCAGGCACCTCCAGGCTATCTGTAAAATTTATCAACAGGTCCAGTCAGGACGGGAGCGAGCACAAAACATCTCACGCAGTTCATATCGAGTTAGGAAATATAAAACATGCAATAGAGTAAAGTACATGAAATGCTGAAAGAAGAATGTATAGAAAACAGTAGAGATTTAATAACAGAAAATATCTAAATATGATAAGTAAGAACTGTAAGGAACATGTGATTTAGAGTACAATCTGGTTATGTAAACGGGCTAGAAAAATGCAATGGTAACTCCATTGTACGTGGGTGTACAATAGACATATACAATAGTTATACAATGTTGTACAATAGGATTTGAGTACATAACCAATTCTACTCCCCCTCCCCAATCAATACACAAGGATCTACTCCAGTTACGTTATCTTATACAATAGTGTACAATGTTATACAATGGATGTACAATGTTATACAATAGTGTACAATGGTCTATCCCTGGGGCTCATGTGATAATGAGAGTACAATATGCACAATGAGTATACAAGGATATGGGTATTCAATAAATACAATATGGAAGTGAAACGCATGTCACAATATGTATTTAGTGAATACAAGGAGATAACATCTCAAAAGAAGATCCATATAGTACCAATCCGTGATAACAGTCGTGTCAGCATCAAGTACAGTAATCTAGAGCAAGAATGTAAATCCATACAAGTATGAAACGGTCAGAGAATGTACTCGCCTGATGTCTGAATGTCCAAAGTAAATATACTGTCCGAGAAGAGGTGTCTGGCTCCTAATTAGAACAACACAAGTCACAACATGTCCAGAAGGATAATATAAAGCACTACAATGTATTCTACATGAATCTAGGTCAAGCTAGGCCAAAGTCAACCCTTGGTCAACTCTGGTCAACTGCACTAGTCAAACTAGGTCAAACTAGGTCATGTCCTAACCCAGTAAGTCTTACTAGGCCTAACCAAGACTATCCTAGCAAGCACACATCAATACAAGGCTATACAAGCCAACATACACCCAACTCTATATAGCATGCAATTATTCAATACTCAAATAGGCAAGAATTCACATTGGATATACACTAGGTAATCTATTACTTTAAGCTATATATGTCTACACATATATAAACATGCATATATATTAGTATTCAACATTAGGTCTATAATCATGGCATTTCAAATGGTTATATAAACTTATATATTACAACACAATATGCTAACATATATATAATATACATACATAGCTAAGTTAACTATATTCATAAATACTTATTTAAGAGGCTATGTGTGTGTATGTGAACATGGCAAAGGGGCAAGTGAGGGTTAAATGGGCATACATAGTGTATACATATCAAAGAGTGTCAAAGTGTAAGTGAACAATACGTCAAGTGTGATAGTGTCAACATAGTGTAAGGGGGTACATGAGGTAATATAGGATTTGTGTTAACATAGAATATTACATCTCATTAACTTGTATATTGCATACATTATATCTATTATTACATTACATTCATGCTTGCATTCATTCATCATTCATTTATTCTCTTGCACTACTATATGCACCATACATTACATACTATGGAACCTACATATTCATTACAAGCCATACTTATACATGCTTACATTAGATATGATACTTACACCTCATACATCATTTATTTAAACATTTACTCATGCTTACATTCTCTATTTAGTTATATAATGTATATACATTAATATGGATTAAAATTAAATAGAATATTATATTACACACAAGGGTGCACAAAATGCATATGCCGAATAGTAACTCCTACTAATAATGAATAATGTACCATCTCAGCATGAATTAAACTCTATGATTAAAGTATGTTATAGATCTATGTGTTAGCTTTCCGAAACTTTAAACGGATCACGTTTTCGTTTCCGGAAACTCCCGGAATCGCGAAAACACCGAGAACGCGTTTGTCTTTCGTACAGCTGACACTCAAATAATTCTCCAGAAAGTTACAGAAAGAATTAGGCCTATTAATATATGTTTTTGGAAAGCTAACTTCAATACGCTTCTTTTAAAAAAAACGGAAGATTAAACCGAGCTTTGAGCTAGAAGTTATGATATTTCAAAGTTAGGGCTGAAATTAAAAACGTGGATAAAAATTATGACGGATTTAGATAGTTTGAGCCAAAAGAATACACAATATATATCCTAATTATCCACAACAATAATAGCAATAATAATATGAGGAACCACACTCAAAAACTTGATTATATAATCATCATGAACCATTTATTACATATATAAATATAGATACACTCTCATTACAATATATATATATATATATATAAATCTATATATGTAACATGAACACATCCACAACACAAAGGACACTCCTATGACCTCCAAATGGACACAAAATAGACACAAATGGAGATACAACCATGGGGGTCATTCCTATGGGTTCAAAATAGACCTATATGCATGAGAAAATGAAAAGGAGGAGGGATTTATACCTCCCGGTAGATCGAATCGAAGAAAAACCTTCCCGGAGCGACACCGACACGTAGAGATTCCAAAAGGACACGAACGAGCTCCGAATCCTCCCAAACTTGGGTAGCTTCCTCCTTGACTAGAATAGAGAAGAAAAGAAGAAGATTTGGTGGTGAAATGGAAGGATTTGGTGGAAAAATTGCTAGGGATTGCTCTCTAGGAATTTGGGGAAGAACAAGAGAGAGAAAAATAGATGGATAATGACAAATGGGAGGCTCAACCCTATCCTTATTGTGGCTGGCCATAAAGGTAGTTTTGTCCTATTAGGAAAAGTCCAAAAGCCCCTACTAACCTATTCTATGAGTATTAGGAAAGGGCTAATTGGTTGGGGCTAAATTAGTCATTTTAAAGTCTCTAATCACACTAACCTTATCCATAATAATTAGTCTAACCTCTAACTAAAATATTTCTATCATGTGGACTAAAATTAATATCATATGGGCCATGCCTAGCTAGTGTGTGGGTCCCACTAGAGTCAAACTACCCCCGGGTTCCCGTTTCAAGTCGGATTGAGTTAAAATTCGAACCCGACTCAAATAACCCCAAAATAATATCATAAATAATAAAATAATAACAAAATAATTCAAAGAGGTCAAATGCAAAAATATCCTTAGGCCAAAAATGATATTAAAATATCATAATCACATGGTTAGGCTCTAGGTCAAACAGTCTCTAGGGTTTCACGAGCAAAACGTCAAAACCACAAGTCATTGATTTAAATAATGTTAAAATGATTTAAAATCACCAAAAATCATATCATGAATTAAATATCATTATTAAAATAATTATAAACACGAAATTTCAAAATTACCCTCAATCAGAAAATTAAAATAAAATGAAAAAAAAATCAACCCAAAATTTAGGGTACTCACATCCTACCCACCTTATAAAAATTTCGTCCTCGAAATTAAAATGTTCGTAATCCTTCTAGGTCAAACCCCCACAATCAAATCTCATAACTTAAATAAATCATACCATCAAAAGGACGACATACAGGGTCATGGCATACGGTGGTAGTGAAAGTCTCATCTAGGTATTCTAGTCATGCTAAACCAAAACGGTCATAGGGTATCAAAACACACAAGCAATCTAGGGTGCTAAACAAAAGTTACAAAAACAATAAACCATCAAAACTGTAAGGCAGTCTACCATCCTATATGAAAACTTATACTTATCATAAAAATAAAGAAAAGTAACTACCCATTATCTTTAAAGGGTTCAGAAAAAAAAAGAAAATCAAAATCAAAGTTAAGGAATGAAAGCCAATTCCATGGGAAATTTCCAATCACAATACGTATTAAGAATATTTAGTCTTGATACGATCTAAGTTGATCAAATTGGGGGAAATCAAGATTTAGGCAATATGGAGGACAGGTTCAACAAAGTCTGAGATCGTGCATACAAGGATAGAGATTCAGGTCACAATCAAATTTAATTCAATTAAGTACAACCCAAGATATAAATATGATAAGAAAAGATAATCGAAGTCGATTTGGTCGGATTAAGGAAACTAGGATTCAATGATATTGAAAAACTCCTTTTAGAGAAAACAGGAAAAGATTTCATACGAAGTCAGCAAATCATCCCTCTCTAATACTATCAGTTTATCATTTGCTAAACCATATTCTTTTTTTTTCACAAGTCTCAATATGAAAATCAACCTCTATATAACTATCATCGAAATTTTATAACCTTCAGTCATCTAAACCTTTACCACAATCACCATAGACAAAATCTTTAAGTTCCAAAACATATTCCACGAAACATACCCCTCTTTTTAGGAGTCAACACTTATTCATTTAATCAAAATTTCAAATTCCTTCACCTCGTTTTAAATTAGATCCGAAACCTCTAAATCCAGTTTATGGAATCCTTGGACTTGTTTAAATCGAGTCTCGTATTCACTAAACTCCAATACCACTATGTCACACAAAATTTATTCTTTTTTTATAAATCAACCTTCATATTTTCTTCAACGTTCACCTTCAAATATTTTTTTTGAATTCTACAATTTTCTTCCAATCATCTAAAATAATTTCTATAACGTAAAATCCTTGTGTTCTCTCTGTCTCTAGTCACCATCTTACAATATCTAGTTCAATTTCGCATAATCATTTTATTCGATTAAATTCTCCTTTCCATCTCTAAATTTCTACATAGCCTTGTAATAGTTCCCAAGAATCAATAACAAAGATTTTTAAGTTCTCAAAACTAGGTTGACCTTAAACATCCTCATTAGTTTTGAAATACATCTATGAATTATTCATAACCCACTTTCTGTGATTGTTTCTAAATTGATAACATTTATCCCTCGATTTCATTTTAAACCTTTACCACATCTCCATTTCAAATTTTTCATATTTGACATCCAACACTCTGATTCCTACAAAATCATCATATGATAACCAATTACATCATTTTCGAACTAGATGATTTATATCACTTCCTCAACATTTCTCAGATAAAAATGATATAAAGATTCAAGAGTTTTCAAGGTATAGCTGACATAATTATATATGAGACAGAGAATTGATATAATCAGGACAGGTATATAAGACAAGGAATGATGGTAGTAAAAATATTGGCAGGAAAAGAATGATAATAGAATCTGTTCTGCTTATCTATTTAAAAGAGGGACCCATTTTTTTGAAACAAGAATTATAATACCAAATCCAAAATAAGGCCTAGCAAAATTATTGGTTTATTGTATTAAGAAGAAATAAATTTTTGTAAGAAGTTACACAAGGTTTATAAAAATAGCTAAAGCTACATCCTAAGTAAACAATGAGAAAGAAAACAAAACAACAATAATTCCTTCTCTTTTTTTTGAATGACTGAAACAAAAGTAGCAAAAACATGTTCGAAAATATTTAAGGTACAATCTGATAATCATATGCGTCTATCCAAAATTATGGTACTCTAAATTCTCGTCATACTAGTGAGCAAGGCTACGATAATCACAGAGTCCTTGACTTATGCACATACCTCTAGAATCATGGTATTTAACATTTTCGCGATGCCGCTAGCTTGGCTGCGAAAACCTTAAATTTCCACACCCGAGAAATATATCCAAAATCAGACTATATGTCCTCACCATGCTGGCTAATGTGACTATAGAAGACAAGATTTTCATAACTTAGATGACCTAGCCCATATAATTTCATCTTGCCAAAAATTAAATTAAATCAACAATGAATACAAAAAAAAAATCAAATTTATCAACGAACATCAAAATTCAGAAATGAACAAAATCCTTCAAATCATAAAACTACAAACTCGGATGCTATAGCTAACATCAAGATTCAAATTTCAACAATCTTCATCAAAATCAATAAATATAAACTCAAATTCAATAATAATCCATCAAAATCAAATTCAATAGCAGAAAGTAAAGATAAATCAAATCAAGAAAAAAAAAGAAAAGAGTTTTCAAATCGGAGTTAAACAAGATTCTTAAGGGTCGTCCCAGGAATCTCTCAAGGGTTCCTAACTGTGATTGAGTATCTTCAAAATATATCCTATTCCTAGTGCATGCTGTAGTGGTACTCTAGTTCGAATACCACTACATAAACTCGACCTGCATGGGCCACCACTAAAAACG
Organism: Iris pallida; assembly: GCA_029216955.1. Classification (NCBI taxonomy): domain Eukaryota; kingdom Viridiplantae; phylum Streptophyta; class Magnoliopsida; order Asparagales; family Iridaceae; genus Iris; species Iris pallida. The sequence goes on along the minus strand of JANAVB010011397.1, from coordinate 22,819,613 downwards.
TGTCACGACCCGCACCCACCGTGAGGGTACGAGTACGTAACAACGCCCAGCCTACGCCGCAGTATCGACGATAGAACGCTGTCCTAGGTCTCAATGCATATAACAGTATAAGACTAAACAGTTTATACTCCCCGAATGGGGGTGACATAGCAGATACAGTCTCAATCACATCTAAGGTAGAGCATGATAAAGATAGATAAAACATGAAATCCAAAAGAGATACAGGAGATAGAAGTCTAAGTGTCTATGATACATAAACCCATAAATACATCTCAAAACTCAATACAGTATTCCACAAAGTAAAATACAACTCCAGACAAAATGAAATAACTACCTAAACAACCTCTAATGTGTCTCCTCTAGGCTAGCAGGCACCTCCAGGCTATCTGTAAAATTTATCAACAGGTCCAGTCAGGACGGGAGCGAGCACAAAACATCTCACGCAGTTCATATCGAGTTAGGAAATATAAAGCATGCAATAGAGTAAAGTACATGAAATGCTGAAAGAAGAATGTATAGAAAACAGTAGAGATTTAATAACAGAAAATATCTAAATATGATAAGTAAGAACTGTAAGGAACATGTGATTTAGAGTACAATCTGGTTATGTAAACGGGCTAGGAAAATGCAATGGTAACTCCATTGTACGTGGGTGTACAATAGACATATACAATAGTTATACAATGTTGTACAATAGAATTTGAGTACATAACCAATTCTACTCCCCCTCCCCAATCAATACACAAGGATCTACTCCAGTTACGTTATCTTATACAATAGTGTACAATGTTATACAATGGATATACAATGTTATACAATAGTGTACAATGGTCTATCCCTGGGGCTCATGTGATAATGAGAGTACAATATGCACAATGAGTATACAAGGATATGGGTATTCAATAAATACAATATGGAAGTGAAACGCACGTCACAATATGTATTTAGTGAATACAAGGAGATAACATCTCAAAAGAAGATCCATATAGTACCAATCCGTGATAACAGTCGTGTCAGCATCAAGTACAGTAATCTAGAGCAAGAATGTAAATCCATACAAGTATGAAACGGTCAGAGAATGTACTCGCCTGATGTCTGAATGCCCAAAGTAAATATACTGTCCGAGAAGAGGTGTCTGGCTCCTAATTAGAACAACACAAGTCACAACATGTCCAGAAGGATAATATAAAGCACTACAATGTATTCTACATGAATCTAGGTCAAGCTAGGCCAAAGTCAACCCTTGGTCAACTCTGGTCAACTGCACTAGTCAAACTAGGTCAAACTAGGTCATGTCCTAACCCAGTAAGTCTTACTAGGCCTAACCAAGACTATCCTAGCAAGCACACATCAATACAAGGCTATACAAGCCAACATACACCCAACTCTATATAGCATGCAATTATTCAATACTCAAATAGGCAAGAATTCACATTGGATATACACTAGGTAATCTATTTCTTTAAGCTATATATGTCTACACATATATAAACATGCATATATATTAGTATTCAACATTAGGTCTATAATCATGGCATTTCAAATGGTTATATAAACTTATATATTACAATACAATATGCTAACATATATATAATATACATACATAGCTAAGTTAACTATATTCATAAATACTTATTTAAGAGGCTATGTGTGTGTATGTGAACATGGCAAAGGGGCAAGTGAGGGTTAAATGGGCATACATAGTGTATACATATCAAAGAGTGTCAAAGTGTAAGTGAACAATACGTCAAGTGTGATAGTGTCAACATAGTGTAAGGGGGTACATGAGGTAATATAGGATTTGTGTTAACATAGAATATTACATCTCATTAACTTGTATATTGCATACATTATATCTATTATTACATTACATTCATGCTTGCATTCATTCATCATTCATTTATTCTCTTGCACTACTATATGCACCATACATTACATACTATGGAACCTACATATTCATTACAAGCCATACTTATACATGCTTACATTAGATATGATACTTACACCTCATACATCATTTATTTAAACATTTACTCATGCTTGCATTCTCTATTTAGTTATATAATGTATATACATTAATATGGATTAAAATTAAATAGAATATTATATTACACACAAGGGTGCACAAAATGCATATGCCGAATAGTAACTCCTACTAATAATGAATACTGTACCATCTCAGCATGAATTAAACTCTATGATTAAAGTATGTTATAGATCTATGTGTTAGCTTTCCGAAACTTTAAACGGATCGCGTTTTCGTTTCCGGAAACTCCCGGAATCGCGAAAACACCGAGAACGCGTTTGTCTTTCGTACAGCTGACACTCAAATAATTCTCCAGAAAGTTACAGAAAGAATTAGGCCTATTAATATATGTTTTTGGAAAGCTAACTTCAATACGCTTCTTTTAAAAAAAACGGAAGATTAAACCGAGCTTTGAGCTAGAAGTTATGATATTTCAAAGTTAGGGCTGAAATTAAAAACGTGGATAAAATTATGACGGATTTAGATAGTTTGAGCCAAAAGAATACACAATATATATCCTAATTATCCACAACAATAATAGCAATAATAATATGAGGAACCACACTCAAAAACTTGATTATATAATCATCATGAACCATTTATTACATATATAAATATAGATACACTCTCATTACAATATATATATATATATATATATATATATATAAATCTATATATGTAACATGAACACATCCACAACACAAAGGACACTCCTATGACCTCCAAATGGACACAAAATAGACACAAATGGAGATACAACCATGGGGGTCATTCCTATGGGTTCAAAATAGACCTATATGCATGAGAAAATGAAAAGGAGAAGGGATTTATACCTCCCGGTAGATCGAATCGAAGAAAAACCTTCCCGGAGCGACACCGACACGTAGAGATTCCAAAAGGACACGAACGAGCTCCGAATCCTCCTAAACTTGGGTAGCTTCCTCCTTGACTAGAATGGAGAAGAAAAGAAGAAGATTTGGTGGTGAAATGGAAGGATTTGGTGGAAAAATTGCTAGGGATTGCTCTCTAGGAATTTGGGGAAGAACAAGAAAGAGAAAAATAGATGGATAATGACAAATGGGAGGCTCAACCCTATCCTTATTGTGGCTGGCCATAAAGGTAGTTTTGTCCTATTAGGAAAAGTCCAAAAGCCCCTACTAACCTATTCTATGAGTATTAGGAAAGGGCTAATTGGTTGGGGCTAAATTAGTCATTTTAAAGTCTCTAATCACACTAACCTTATCCATAATAATTAGTCTAACCTCTAACTAAAATATTTCTATCATGTGGACTAAAATTAATATCATATGGGCCATGCCTAGCTAGTGTGTGGGTCCCACTAGAGTCAAACTACCCCCGGGTTCCCGTTTCAAGTCGGATTGAGTTAAAATTCGAACCCGACTCAAATAACCCCAAAATAATATCATAAATAATAAAATAATAACAAAATAATTCAAAGAGGTCAAATGCAAAAATATCCTTAGGCCAAAAATGATATTAAAATATCATAATCACATGGTTAGGCTCTAGGTCAAACAGTCTCTAGGGTTTCACGAGCAAAACGTCAAAACCACAAGTCATTGATTTAAATAATGTTAAAATGATTTAAAATCACCAAAAATCATATCATGAATTAAATATCATTATTAAAATAATTATAAACATGAAATTTCAAAATTACCCTCAATCAGAAAATTAAAATAAAATGAAAAAAAAATCAACCCAAAATTTAGGGTGCTCACATGTTCCGCAGAACAAGTACCCACTGTTAACTAATATTTTTTCAGTCAATAGTCCTCCCTTGATTCAAAAAATTAGATATCTGGTAGATTTCTCTTTGAACCAATAACATAAAATTTATTGATAGGATTATAATGACACAATATTAGAATGCCTTCAAACCCATCTTCCTTGCTGTGTCCTCGACCAGCTGTCGTTTGAGGCCTTTCGTGAACGGATCCGCCAGGTTCTTCTGACTCCGAACATCGATCACTGCAATGATGCCTCGTTTGATGAGATCGTTCACTGCTCTGTGCTTTAACCGCACAGTCCTCTTCTTTCCGTTAAAGAGTTCATTTGATGCTACTGTTGCTGCCGCCTGGTTGTTACAGTATATCGGGATTGTCGGTATCTGAGCTCCAACCACTGGAAGATCATACATGAGCTTCCGAAGCCACTCTGCTTCATCTGCAGCAGCATCCAATGCAAAAAATTTAGATTCCATGGAGGAGCGAGATAACATTGTCTGCTTCTTCGATTTCCACGATATAGCAGCTCCGCCCAAAGCGAATATGAATCCACCTGTCGAATACTCGCTCTCCACCTCTGAACACCAGCTAGCATCACTGAAGCCTTCCACTACTGACGGATCTCCGCTGTAGTATAGTGCAAATGTCTGAGTCTTTTTTAGATATCTCATAACACGCTTCACAGCGTTCCAGTGTTCAACGCCTGGGTTGCTAGTGAACCGACTCAGCATTCCCACCGCAAAAGCTATGTCAGGCCTTGTGGCAGTAGTAGCGTACATCAAGCTTCCGATGACGCTAGCGTACTCCAACTGCCTGACGCTTTCCCTCGAATTTGGCTCCAGCTTCTGATCACTCCGGTACGGTGTATCAATTATAGGAAGATCTTGATACCCGTAGCGAGTGAGCATCTTCTCAATATAATGAGATTATGACAGCGCTATTCCAGTACCTGTCCGGATGATCTTGAGCCCCAAGATTACGTCGGCATCCCCCAAGTCCTTCATACTGAACTTGGTCGAGAGGAATTTCTTTGTCTCTGTGACGCAGTCTAAATCCGTACCTAGGATTAGCATGTCGTCCACGTAAAGACAAACGATTACTCCTCTTCCGTCAGCAAACTTCGTATAGACACACTTGTCTGTTTCACTGACCCTGTAGCCATTTGACCTTATCACTTTGTCAAACTTCTCATGCCACATTTTGGGAGCTTGTTTCAAACCATACAGAGACTTCATCAACTTGCAGACTTTATCTTCCAGACCTCTGACGACAAAACCTTCTGGTTGTTGTATGTAGATCTCTTCGGTCAGCTCGCCATTAAGGAATGCCGTTTTTACATCCATCTGATGTATCACCAGCTTGTGTATTGCTGCTAGAGCAATTAACAATCTGATGGTTGTCATCCGAGCTACTGGAGCATAAGTGTCAAAGTAGTCGATCCCCTGCTTCTGAGCAAACCCCTTGGCCACTAGCCTGGCCTTGAACTTGTCAATGGTTCCATCTGCTTTCATCTTCTTCTTGAAGATCCATTTGCATCCGATGGGTCTTGCTCCTTCTGGCAGGTCAACTAACACCCATGTGTTGTTGGAGGTGATTGAGTCAATCTCGTTGTCTATCGCCTCATTCCAGAATACAGGATCTCTGGTCTTCATCGCCTCATCATAGGTAAGCGGATCTGCTTCCACATGATAGGTGACGAAGTCATCTCCGAAGTCTTTCGGCCTCCTTACTCGCTTAGTTGACGGCTCAGCGAGTTCTGGTTCAACTGGTGTCTCTTCGACAATAGCTTCTTCTTGGACTACTGGTTCGATAAGAACTTCTGTCTGCTTTGCACTCTCATCATTCTCCGAAAGATCCGCGAGAACAATATTTTTGTGCCTTGCAAACTTGTCTTCAAAATATTCAGCATCGTGAGATTCAATGATATGATTTGATTCTATATCAAGGAATCTCCGAGCGTCACTCTTCTCGAAATAACCCAAAAAGATAGCCTTAGTAGTCCTAGTCCCCAGCTTCTGAATCTTCAGATCTGGGAGCTTTACATAAACAAGACACCCCCACACTCGAATGACATTCAAGTTAGGTCTGACTTTGAACCAGAGTTCATGAGGGGTTATATCCGAAGTTGCATACGGTACTCTATTGAGAATAAAAGTAGCCGTTAATGCAGCTTCTCCCCAGAAGCTCTTTGGAAGACCCGCAGTCAACAGCATAGAGTTCATCATCTCTGTCAACGTTCTGTTCTTCCTTTCTGCTACTCCGTTGGATTGAGGAGAGTACGGAGCCGTCGTCTCATTTATGATTCCATGTTCTTTACAGAATGATGAGAAATCATGAGACCGATACTCCCCGCCTCGATCACTCCTTAGCCTTTTGAGTTGTTGTCCAGTTTGCCGTTCAGCCTCGGCCCTGAACTCCTTGAACTTCTCGAATGCTTCGTCTTTAGACTTGAGCAAGTAGACAAAAGCATACTTTGAGAAGTCGTCGATGAAAGTAATAAAATACTTCATCCCGGCTTTTGTAGAGAATTGCTCGAAATCACAGATATCTGAGTGAACCAACTCCAGAAGATCTGTGCTTCGATGGACCCTGTGAAAGGGTTTCCTTGTGATCTTCGTCTGAGCACACACTTCACATTTCTCTACCTTATCCCCACACTTGGAGATAAGTCCTAGGCTAGACATTTTGTTAATTCTTTTACAATGAACATGTCCTAGCCTATTATGCCACAACTCAAAAGAATAGTTCAAAGTAGAAATAGCATTAATATCATTTTTCTGGGTTACAACAAGCTGAATTTTGTATATTCCTTCAGTCTGGAAAGCTTTTCCGAAGAATGTACCCTTCTTGGACATCACCATCTGGCCAGCATTGATGTCCATCCTCAAGCCTGCGTTACAAAGCAGGCTCCCAGAGATCAGGTTCTTAGCAATTGCAGGAACATGCTTCACTCCTTGAAGCATCAGAGTGTTCCCCGATGTGAGTTTCAGCTCCACCGTCCCGATCCCCAGTACTTCAGCTTGTGCCTGGTTTGCCATTAAGACTTTCTCGGAAGTTGGCTCATATGACTCGAACCATTCCTTGTCTGAACAGACATGACATGTCGCACCAGTGTCTATCCACCAGTCCGAGTCAACTCCCGCATTTGCAACCTGTGCTATCATTGCAACCAGATTAGTAACCAAAGAAACCTTACTAGGCTCACCTTTTTCTGGTTCCTTGCAGTCACTTTTGTAGTGGCCCTTCTTGCCACATTTGAAACAAGTCACATGGGACTTGGATTTCTGATTCTTGAATGAAGGACTCTTCACTTTCAGAATAGTGAAGTCCTTCTTCTTCTTATGAGGAGAAGCCGCCTGCTTCCCCTTGTACTCTCTGGTTTGGACCAGATTTGCTTTCGCCAGTTGTTTGGACAGAGAATCCATCTTCTGTTGAGAGCGCATCTCGTCCTCAACATGGATCTCTTGCAGGAGATCTTCCATACATATGTCCAGCTTCTTGCGGTGCATCCTTGCATAGAAGTTGCTCCACCCCGCAGGAAATTTAGAGACGATTCCTCCAACGACAAACTTGTCTACAAGAGGCATCTTCTCGTCATCTAATTTTTGGCGCAGCTTCAGAAACTCCTTTACTTGGGGCAGCATAGCCTTCTCATCTTCGAAGGTCCACTTGTGGTATCTTTCAACCAAGAAGATCTTGGACCGATTCTCGTCATCTTCGTACAATTTCCCCAAGGAGTCCCAAATTTCTTTGGCAGAATTCTTCTTGGAATAAGACTCTGCCAGAGAGTCTTCCATGCTATTGAGAATCAACAGTTTACAGATACTGTTTTCTCTAATCCATTTTGCCTGCTTGGACTTAGCAGCGGCAATAACTTCTGCGGTTCCGGTTGTTGGAACGACCGGTTCTTCCTCATTCAGCACGTGATCAACTTCCACGAGTTGAATGTTTAATGTTACTTTCCGTTTCCAGATTTGAAAATGTTCGCCGTCAAATTTCTCCAACTTGTTAAAGTCGGTATTGACGAGCGATGCACGTGAGTTATCCATCTTTTCGATATAGCTTTGAGATTGTTAGTCCCTTGGCGAACAATCGATAAAAAAACACGATTTCAGAAACTATTGTAAAGACAATGTTTCCAGCAACAACACCCTAAAGAAGGTGATATTGTATTACGAGAATCTAAAAAGATTATTTCGTAATATTTCTCGAAGGCAACAGAACCATATAACTTCTAAAGAGAAGCGACGGTATTCTCGAAGGCAACAGAGGAAGAAGAAAGCCTGCTGGGGTGAAAGATCACCGGCGCTCAAAGCTATATCCGCCTTACGGACAAGCCTCCAGGAACCAGCAAGTTCGAAGAGAACTTTAGAACGCTGGCCAAAAATGTCGACGACTCCTCGGAATAGCAACAGCACTTCTCTCTCTCTCTGGAAATTCTCTGATTATTTTCTGTAACCCTGGAGAGAGGAGATGCTGCTGATATTATAGGCACGAGGTGGGCTTTTCAAATTCTGAACGCACGCCCTGGATTAATGCCAGATCCGGATTTTCTGGATCTGAGCCATTTCCGGATCTGAGCCCACAAGACCCGCGGACGTTACATAATTTGAACGGCCCGCTCGACCCGCTCGACCCGCTCGACCCGTACGTCCCGTACGCTCCGTACGCTCCGTACGCTCCGTACGTCTCAAAAGCCCAAGCCCGAGCCCGAGCCCGAGTCCGAGTCCGAGTCCGAGTCCGAGTCCGAGTCGCTAAGCCCCTTCGGGGCTTAGCTCCAATAGATTTAAATCTATTTTCATTTGGCCAAAAGTTGGTTTCTTATTCTCACCTCTATGTAAAATCCTCCCACATGGCACCCTCCATTGGGCCTCAACCCATGTGCATCTCTCTATTCCTTCATAAGTAATATATAGAGATACATATTGGTGTGATTTTCCGATGTGGGACTATCTTTTAACAATAGAGTGTTGTGAACACACAACTCATAGAATAAAACACCAACACAAATAACATCATTAGTCTCTATGGAGAATCTAATATTTTACCCAACAAAAATATATAAAGACCATATAGTAAAAATGCTACAATTCGAAAATATACATAAATATTTCTTTCTTTTTTTGCCTTTTTATTGATATAATTATATTATTAATGGCATCTTAGGAAATCTTTGAATATTTTTGAATTTCGATTAGGTATCAAACTGTAAAAAACGCATATACGCAAATCTTTATGATTAGGATTCCGAATCTAACCTATCTTAATCTATGCTACTATATAATATGAAAATTTGAAGCTTACCGTAGATTGTTTTTTATTCCATATATGTCCTTACCTATACTAATTAAATTTAATAGGACAATTAGGTAATTACATATATATATATATATATATATATATATATATATATATATATATATATATATATATATATATATATATATATATATACAAAATTAAGGCTGTCCTTTGCTCTTTCCAAATCTCATTGATAATCTCAATTAATAATTATTTCCATTTCAAACTAGTATTTGTATGTGACACTCTCTCATAAATCTCTATTATTATAATATGGATTAGAAACGGTTCAAAAATGAGATGTCTAAGTCGTATCTATATAATCTACAAATTAATAAAATAATATTAGAAAAGTTCTACCTAATTCTAATAAAAATTTTATATTAAAATCAAATTTAAAATATTTTTTAATATAACCTAAATTTTATCAAATTTATTTACCAATATTATATATTATTATTTTTTGTACGTGTAACGAACTTGAACATGACTAGTTATTATTAAGTGGACAGAGAAAATTTATTTATATTTAATGTTTGCATGTAGATAAGGGTGCAACTCAAGTGGGCTAAGCCCGAGCCCGATTGGATAAACCCGCTACTGGGTTGGGTTAGAGTTGAATAAGACAACTAGGTATTACATATATACAATATTTAATAGGACAAACTAGATATTACATATATACAAAATTAAGGTTGTCCTTTGCTCTTCACAAATCTCATTATCTTTCCATTTCAAAATGGTATTTGTACGACACTCATTACCAAAGTAAGTCAAACTAGCGACGTTTTTAGCAACTCCAGACTAATACGTCACTCATATTATTAAAATTAGTGACGTATTAAGTTGATGTCGTCATGCATCACTGTTAGCGAAATTCTGCGACAATATCGACTAACATTAGTATTATGGAAAAGGACGTCGCCGAACGTTGTCGAACGTCACCGACCGTCGCTGTTATTGAAAAAGTAAGGCTGTTTAGTGTCGTTAAAAACTTACGCCGCTAAATTATTCCAGATACGATTCGACTTTATTTCCTCCCACAATTTTGTTACAAAAAAATTCGCGACGTTTAGCAACGATACCCGAAGCCCCTGATTATCAATGGTACTGTAAAACCCCTAATTTTCACTATAATTTTTTATTATTAATTTATTTTGGTATTGATTTTTATTTTGGTATCGTACATCGAGTGCAAATACGTAAATACATAAATACGAGATATTTGTTCATTCATATACAAAATATTTTATTATTGTTTTCCTTATGAATATAGAATAAATATGTTGTTTCAATACATAGTATAAACAAATATTTTCATATCAAAAGAACATTTCACGATATTTGCCAAAAACTTTATCTTTTACTTTTATGAAAGATTTTTTTATTTCTTGTTCAAATATAGATATTAATTTAGAAAACTATATTTTATGTAGATATCTTATTTGCATGCGATGTACAATTTTTTTATTCATATATATTTTTGGATTTTCAAAATTATTTATTTTTTTTTTAGAAAAGATATTTTGAATTTATTGTGGTAATTTAAACTTTGATTAGATTTTATTGATTTATTTTAAATAAGTTTAATTTAAAGATGGGAATCATCTATATTTAATTTGGATTTGAAGTTATCTAGATTTAATTTGGATTGAATCGGTTTTAAAATAATTTAAATTAAAAGTAAGATTATCTAAAGGGGGTTTTAATTTTTCCTAATCCTTATCCTACTAGGAGTTTACACCCCTATAAATAGGGGAGCCTCCATATTGTTTTCTGCCACAATTATTCCACAAATTTCTCTCCACCGATAAGTGTTGTGCATCGTGTCGGTGTCCAACCTCTTATTCCACGTTACATATACAAATTCACCACCTTCGTGTCGGACACCCCTGACACCATCAAATCCCTAATCTAACCCTATCCTAATCCCCGCCGACGTCGACCTGGCATCACCGCCATTGCTTCCACCACTTGCAGCCTGTCCCCGACCATCTCCCGCAAGAACCCCACGACAGCACCACATCCCCATCCGTCATGGTCACCTCGATCATAGCCTATGTTCCTCCGACTTCACCATTCACCACCACCCCATAGCCGTTCCGGCCATTGCCACCACCACGTCCGAACAAGCCGACCCCCGTCCACTTTTCTCGACAGCACCGCGACCAACCCTCGTTAGAACCGCTGCTAACACCACCGTCCTTCACCGTCTTACCTCTGACACAAACCACCACCGCCATACTCCTTTTCCCCGACACCACCCGTCGCACCACTACCCAAAATCCCCCAAAAACAAATAAAACACCACCACCATCACCGAAAACCAGAACCACCACCCCAGCGCTTATCTCTGAACCGCCGCACGGTCGCCCGTCGAAATCCCCTGGCCGTGGCACCAAAACTCTACCGCAGTGCGAGCCGTTGCTGGCCTCGAGCGCACGTGCCGCCGCCGGTGGAACTCCTCACCGTGTGCGTGTGCATCTTCCGCTGGCCCTATGCCTGTGCATCGAGGCCCGCCCACCGCCGATCCCTCTTCATGTTCCTCCGCCTTTCTTGACCGCGAGGACCTTCGCACCCGAACCCTCATCTGTCGTGCCACGTGCCCTCCTCTCCACCGACTCTCCCCTCACCCTCTCCTTCAATCCCACGGCTCGCGAGCTCCCCTTTTCCCTCTCTCGTTCCCTCTCTGTTCTCTCAGTCTCCCTCACTCTCTTCCTTAATCTCCTACTCTCCCACTCTTTCTTCTCCCCCTCTCTCACTGATTCTCTTCACCTTCTTCCCCTCCTTTGTTTTTTTTGATTTCTTTCTCTTGCTAAACTTTCTCTCTGCCTCTGTTGTATGGGGAAAGTGAAGCTTTACTTTTACATTTATCACTTTAGTTAAGAACTTTCACTCATAATGATAAGAACAATATTATTTTATTCGTTATTATTAGTTAGTATACATACATTTATTGTTGTGCTACCATTATTGCCATGGTGCTTAAGTAATATTATTATTATTATACTTAATATCATTGTCTCATTTATAATTAATATCTTTAAAATATATTATTGTATTATTTTGTAGCATTTTAAGTATGGCTTTTTGGACTTCAAAATATTATTGTAGCATTTTTATAATTATAGTGTTGACCTAAAATACATTTATATTATTTTTATAGTATTAAAAATGGTTCTAATATTTTCTACCTAAGAAAATTATATTTTTGATATGAAAATGATTTTTTCATGACTTTCAAGTATTTATCTAAACTATTTTACTAATAAAATATTGTTTTTAAATATAATATATTTTCTTCTAAAATAGTTATTTACTTATGTTCCAAAGTTTTTCGATATCAAATCTTGTCCCTCCCTAGTCATATTCCTATCTTCTTGCAAATCTCGAACTTCTTTATATCGTCCCTCGCCAATTTGACTATTCTGGACTCATTGACACGGGCCATCCTATCAATTGAGATAATCTTGCGTACTTATGACATCTATGATTTTTTGTGCCAACACGATCACATCGCACGTCAACTGTAACTTAACTCAAGTCCATGCCATCATCGGAGGCTGTCTTGCGTAGTTGTAACATCGAGATTATATTTTATGCCACATTGATCATCACAGCACACCAGGCGTCGCTACCAGGCAAGTATACCTTGCTATATTTACTGTCATATTATTTATTTTTGGCATTATTTACTTTGTTTCATATTTGTTAGTTTTATTTGTTATAAACTGCGCGTCCAAGCCACACTTGGGTGCAAACGACTCTATTAGTCGTTTTTCGTTATTTTAATTTATTTGATGCATGTTGACTTAGTTTTAACAGACTACCTTCTTGTTGGGGATATCCTTATATCTCCTTCGGCCATGACACTCTCACTACACGGTTTGAAATATTTTGCTAAGGGTACGGCTTGCATATTGATTGGCCATCTCTATAGTCATGTGTCGAATAGCTAATTGTAACTGCTACGATTAAGTTATAGAGACTCGAGCAGTTATAAAACTGGGCGGGTCATGGATATGACTTGGTCAGTGTGGGAATATTGGGGGAGGACAGTCACTAGTGCGTATGGGAAGCCAAACAGGTAAACCATAGTTTTCGAAAGGAAATTTGGTGTGATATATTTGCAGATACCCTCTGACGTTTTGGACGTTACGGTCAGATACGTATGACTGGATGCCATTTACGTACTTATAGCCAAAATCCCATCCATGCGCAATGAAAGTTGTCCTCTAAATTGTACATTAGATGGTTAGAATCTCCTTTGCATATTTGTATTTAGATTAGTCTTTTGTCTATTATTTTACTATTTTGACAGTTTATATTAGCATGTTCTTCCTGTATCTTGTTACGTCCCTCTTAGGACCTGGTGATTTCTCCAGGTGTGTTTATAATTTTCGCAAGTGCTCTAGCCAAGGACATAGTTTACAATCTACCTTCACGATGCTATCTTTTGGATCATCTTTCGCTTCGCTCGGCTCTTCCATCGTTGCTATGTATTTCTCTATTTTTGTTGGTAGTGGATTTGTCTCCGCCCAACATTTTATACAAATGACATTTATAAGTAATTTTATGATATATTTATTTTTGGATGAGATTAGTTTCATGACTTTCTACATTTTATAGCTTATGTATACATACGAGGGTTCCATATACTTTATTTGTATGCAACTGGCATGTCTACGTACTTAGTCTTGTATTTTGGGATTTGAGCGTTACATGTTTTTGTGGTGGCCCATGCAGGTCAAGATAAATTGTTTGGTTACTTTACCGTCCCTAGCAAGCCTGCGTATAGGATTAGAGTCTAGGATCTCATCCTCATACTTGACCGCCTTCTCGCATGACTCCTCGAGTTGCATCTTGCTTGATCTCTTCTATCGTGATTCGTGCTATTCTCTCGTGCTTGATAGAGATTAATAAGGTAACCATACTAGGTGGACATGACCCATTGTCCCATCACCCTACTAGTTTAACTCTTGTAAGTTGGGTAGAATGCCTTACGACCTAACCTTCCTTGTGACCTTAACCAAGTGTTAAGCAAGTAGACAGTGGGACGACTGTATAGGCACCAACATAAGACATGATTAGATTCTTAAGAAGTTTGAACTAATTCCACTTCCTTCAATATTAATCTCACGTGCCTATGTTTTTACTATTTTTGACTATCCTATGCTGCTAATTTAGCCTATATTTTGCAAGCTTATTTCCTTATCGAGTTTGATCATGACATGTTTTATTGGGTGCGCACCCACTAACATATTGTCTAATCAGAACCGGTGCATGATGGTCGGATCAACCTAGTACACTTTGGTTCGCCTTTCATACGATTATTCTACATGGTTGAGATATAGTTAAACTTGTCCTCTAGGATCTCAACCGCAACCGACAATCTCCTTTCGAAATATTAAATCGCATTTGAACCCGCGATTGTATTCGCTCTTATCTCCCTTGAATTCTGGTGTTTTGTAAAGGCGTAGCTAGTCCTCGACCAAGTCATATGACTACAAGCTTGCAATGAGCTACTCGTCCTTTCATTCGATCTTATATCTACTATCGCGACTTTCTAATCGTTTCCTTAACGGTACCCCTAAACCTAGATGACTATATTCTTAAGGAACCATATCTCCCAAGTCCCTAAATTATTCTCTTTGACCTACTCACTAATCCCTAGTTCATGTCGTCTTAATCACGTGTTTCTAGCGATCCTCTACATTACCTAGACCATAGCCATAAATTATTTTCCTAGCTATCTTATTCACGATTTTCTAATGCACGTTTGCATTGAACGTCATTACTTGTCTCGTCCAAAGACTTGATTTTCCTTATCGATATACCCTTATACCTTCTCAAGCCCCCTAATTATTCTTAATTTCGAGGACGAAATTCTTGTAAGTTGGGTAGGATGTAAAACCCCTAAATTTTCATTATAATTTTTTTTATTAATTTATTTTGGTATTGATTTTTATTTTGGTATCGTACATCGAGTGCGAATGCGTGAAGACATAAATACGAAATATTTGTTCATTCATATACAAAATATTTTATTATTGTTTTCCTTATGAATATAGAATAAATATGTTATTTCAATACATAGTATAAACAAATATTTTCATATCAAAAGAACATTTCACGATATTTGCCAAAAACTTTATCTTTTACTTTTATGAAAGATTTTTTTATTTCTTGTTCAAATATAGATATTAATTTAGAAAGCTATATTTTATGTAGATATCTTATTTGCATGCGATGTACAAATTTTTTATTCATACATATTTTTGGATTTTTGAAATTATTTATTATTCTTATTTTTAGAAAAGATATTTTGAATTTATTGTGGTAATTTAAACTTTGATTAGATTTTATTGATTTAATTTAAATAAGTTTAATTTAAAGATGGGAATCATCTATATTTAATTTGGATTTGAAATTATCTAGATTTAATTGGGTTGGATTTGGATTTGGATTTGGATTGAATCGGTTTTAAAATAATTTAAATTAAAAGTAAGATTATCTAAAAGGGGTTTTAATTTTTCCTAATCCTTATCCCACTAGGAGTTTCCACCCCCTATAAATAGGGGAGCCTCCATATTGTTTTCCGCCACAATTATTCCACAAATTTCTCTTCACCCATAAGTGTCGTGCATCGTGTCGGTGTCCAACCTATTATTCCATGTTACATATACAAATTCACCACCTTCGTGTCGGACACCCCCGACCCCATCAATTCCCTAATCTAACCCTATCCTAATCCCCGCCGACGTCGACCTGACATCACCGCCATTGCCTCCACCACTTGCAGCCTGTCCCCGACCATCTCCCGCAAGAACCCTACGACAGCACCACATCCCCATCCGCCATGGTCACCTCGATCATAGCCTCTGTCCCTCCGACTTCACCATTCACCACCACCCCATAGCCGTCCCGGCCATTGCCACCACCACGTCCGAACAAGCCGACCCCCGTCCACTTTTTCCGACAGCACCACGACCAACCCTCGCTAGAACCGCTACCAACACCACCGTCCTTTACTGTCTTAACTCCGCCACGAACCACCACAGCCATACTCCTCCTCCCTGACACCACCCGTCGCACTACCACCCAAAATCCCCCAAAAATAAATAAAACACCACCACCATCACTGAAAACCAGAACAAGCACCCCCTACGCTTACCTCTGAACCGTTGCGCGGTCGCCCGTCGAAATCCCCTGGCCGTTGCACCAAAACTCCACCGCAGTACGAGCCACTGCTGGCCTTGAGCGCATATTTCGCCGTCGGTGGAACTCCTCACCGTGCTGTTTGCCATTGATTGTCGTAGAACAAAACAGTTTTATAGGAGGACTGAACTTTAACTCACAATTACAAACTCGCTTGTACAAAAAAGAGCCTAGAAACAAAACCTAGGAAAAGCAATCTAAGTATAATTATTTAGTTTTGATTCTGGGGGATGACGGTAGAGGCTCGGAAAAGTGCTATCAACTCTGCCTTACTCCTTGGACGAACGAACGCAACCTCGGCTCCGGCGAAGAAACGCTCTCTCTCTCTCTGTATGTCTCTGTGTGTGTATGCAAGGGAATAGCACCTTACTATTTATAGGAATTCATGAGTAATGGGGTGTACAACCACGTAGCTAATTTTGGACCACATCCTTGTAACTGTGCCTCGAGAAGTGGGCAGCTGAGGATTGGTTAAGATTGATTATGATCTGCTTGTTGCACTAAATCCGAACTGTCAAGACTTGGTCAATTTCTGCCACATGTCTAAACTGCTACTCTGTGGTGAGCCGCATAAATGATGCATCCTGGCTAAGCCGCATGAAGGACTGTCCCATAGCCGAGCCGCATGAAGTGTGTCTCATGACCGGGCCGCATGAAAGTTCTCATGACCGAGCCGCATAAGAGTAGTCTCATGACTGAGCCGCATGAGGGAGGTCTCATGACCGAGCCGCATAAGGGAGGTCTCATGACCGAGCCGCATGAGAGTGGTCTCATGACCGAGCCGCATGAGAGTGGTCTCATGACTGAGCCGCATGAAGGTCGCATAGGCGATCCGCATAAAGAACTGTCTTTGGAACTTGTGAACTGTGCCAGATATCATGATAATTTTCTCGTCTTTTTAGGTGTATGTCATGTCTTGTCTTTATGTCAGAGCCATCATCTCTGTTAGAGCTGTCGTCTTTATGTCAGAGTAATTATGGCCAGCTGCTTAGGCTGATTTTGAACCGCATAAGGTTCCCCCTTTGCTTTTGGGCCGCATGAAGCTTTCTGGGTTTTGAGCCGCATGAAGCTTCTCTGGATTTTTTGAGCCGCATAAAAAATCTTCATCGGCCGCATGGAGCTTTCTGGGTTTTGAGCCGCATGAGACTCCATGTTGATTTCGAGCGGCATAGAGAATCCCCTTCTTTCTTTGCGCTTGTGAAGGATCACATCTTGCAAGTCAAGGACATCTCGATCAACCTTTGCACTCGCTTTGTGGGCCCGGGTATCCCGAGCACACGAGTGCGTAGGTATCCTGTTTGCTCCCTGATGCGGGGCTAGTAAAAGCACTTGCCCTCGATCTTTGTTGGGAGACTCTTGAGAACCACCCTGTCCGTTTGTCACCGGGGGCTGGACACGGGCGGTTCTGTACAACTTTCCATCAGAGGCCCGCTTAACAGTTAGCGGGACGCTCTGATGGTCAGAGGTTGGGACAGCTGACTGAGCTCGACGAGCCCGTACTGCCCTAGACTTCTTTGACTTAGCACCCGAAGGTGCATAGTAGGAAGAGTCCAAGTTGGAGAACCACCCTGTCCGTTTGCCGCCAGGGACTGGACACGGGCGGTTCTGTACAACTTTCCATCAGAGGCCCGCTTAACAGTTAGCGGGACGCTCTGATGGTCAGAGGTTGGGACAGTTGACTGAGCTCGACGAGCTCGCACTACCCTAGACTTCTTCGACTTAGCACCCGAAGGTGCGTAGTAGGAAGAGTCCAAGTTGGAATGAAGGAAGAGAAGTTGGTGCCCTTTTCAAAGGAGGCAAGGGGGCTCTATTTATAGAAATGGAGTGAGCCCTTTCTTCTTCTTCTTTCCGATGTGGGACTAAAAGCAATATTTTCCATGCTTCTACAAGACCCCCTTCAAAGTTTTCAAATTGCAAATTTAGAATACTTTGAATAAGAAGCATGGAAAGTAGAGTTGTTTCGGTGTGGCAATCCTATCAGAGGTAGCATGGACGTGATAGGTTTGGGTACTTTCACTGGGGATTTTGTGTGGACTTATCATCCTTGGCGTACCTTGGTTTTAGGTACGGATAATAAGTTGAGAGAGGGAACCATCATATTTACTCAGAGGTGGTGAGAACATGGTAAATATGGAGTTGATGGTAATGAGGACGTGGTGGGAGTGGACTCAGTTGAAGATACATAGAATAACTCAGAGGTAATATGGACGTGGAAGTTCTACGTAACGGGTAATGAATGCCACGGAACAACTAGGTTCCAGAAACATATGATTGTGAAAAAAAGGGTACATGTACTAGAGGACCTAATACAGCATTTGTGGTCAACAGTGGATATTTGTGGACCTATTATCCTTTTTGTGTACTGGCGGTGCGAGTACGGATAATAAGTGGAGAGAAAACCAATATATTTACTCAGAGGTAATGAGGACGTGGTAAATATGGGTCTAAAGTAGAGCCTTCATACTCAGAGGTAATGAGGACGTGGTAGAAGTGGGCCTAATGAGGATACATAGAACAACTCAGAGGTGTTATCAACGTGGAAGTTCTATGTATTGGGTGATTTGTTTGTGATGGATGGGAAAACAACTCAGAGGTAATATGGACATGGTTATTTTTCCCGTTGGAGAATTTTGTGGACCTATTGCCCTTTTGTGCATATAAAAATGCGAGCAAATAGATTCGACTGATATTTTGTGGACCTAATACTCTTTGGTACACCGATGGTACGAGTAATATATTAGGATAACTTTCATGGACCTATTACCCTTCTGCGCACTGTAGTACAGGTAATAGATTAGGATAACTTTCATGAACCTATTACCCTTCTGCGCACTGGTGGTATGGATAATAGATTAGGATAACTTTTGTGGACCTATTACTCTTCTGCGCACTGGCGGTGCGGGTAATAGATTAGGATAAGTTTTGTGGACCTATCACCCTTTTGCGCACTGGTGGTACAGGGATTTGAAGGAGATTCCGGTGGGGAAAAGCATTTGGGGTAAAAGTTCAGAGGTATGATCATACATGACTTGCTGCCCAGGAGATGCGATATAAATCCACTCGGAGCGGTCAGAGAGTAAATTCAGCGGTACCTGAGGGTACATAACTCAACAATCTTGGAGATTTGGGGTCAGAGTGTAAGTTCAGCGGTACCAGAGGGTACATAACTGACAATCTGAGAGATAGTTGGAAGATATTGTTTAGTCATAATTTTTCTTGAGGAACTTGCCGTTGTTGTTGTTGTTGGTATTAGGACATTTGCTCTTATCCTCTCCATCCGAGATATGCAGCCCCAGTTGGCGAGCCTTCTTCAATTTTGCTTCTGCGCTAGTTGCGCTGATGATGAAGGCCTTCCAGTCTTTAAATTGATCTTCGCCCATCCAGAGGCTGATTGTGGGGAGCAGCCTCTTTTGGCAAATCTCAATTAAAGAAGAGTCCGGGTTACCGGAGGGCAATTTCATCGCGGTTTGGAAAAACCGCTCAATGTAGTTCCTCGTCACTCTTTTTCTCCTTGGACAACATCCATGAGGGTTGACATTGTCACATCTTGTCCCACCTCGTACAACCTTTCCAAGATCATATGTTTGAAGCCGACGAAGGAATGGATGCAGTTATCCAGCAAGTTGCGGTACCAATCGAATGCGACCCCCTCTAATGCCCCAATGAACAACCTCGTGAGGATGTCGTCGTCTTGCGGTAGATGGTCTGTTGTGACCTCGAAGTAGGTCATATACCGGCTTGCAGAGGTCTTTCAGTCATATGGATTGATGTTGAATGGTTTGTATCGGGGAGGGAAAGGGACATCTCTCCATGCAGCGGGATACGACTGTCGTATCCTGAGGTCCTCAGAGGTTTCTCGGGCGTGAAACATTGCCCGGAGCTCCTAGACTTCTCTTCTCGCCTCCTTGGCCTCTTCTGCAGCAGTGGGAGCCGATACTCCGGGTGGATTCTCGCCCAGGGTTGGTGCGGTCGTGTTTGAGTCCGCATTGATGGCGGGACCCAAGCTTGTTTGACAAGGTGTCCTTACTTGTAGAGCCGGTAGGGCCGCCTTGATCTCGTCCACTGACTTAACCAAGGTATGAAGTATGGCCTCGAGAGTGTCGAGGCGCTGTCGATCACTGGGACCGTCTTGATCATTCTCAGTCATGAATATTGTCTTCACGTGAGGAGAGGTGGAAGGCACTGTAGAAGATGTGCCCTTCGAATCATACCCTTGCACAGAGAAGTCGTGGGGTATGTGGGAATGTTCTCCTCTGGTTCGGACTCGGAGGAGGTGCCACCCCCTGCATAGGAGGTTGCCTCGTCTTGGGATTTGTGGACGTCTTCAGGGACGTCAGACTCCGTTGTATCTGCTGGAAGGATTGTTTCCCCAGGTTTATCTTCTTGGAACACCGGATAGTTATGGATGTTCCGAGGAGTGCCACCCCCAGCTCCAACTACCCCCAGGGATGCAGATGACGAATCTCCAAGTTTGAAAATTTCGTCTTAGAGCGGGTACGTTGATAAACTCCTCCTGTAACGGCTGTGGACAACCGCTTAGATGAGAGTTTCTTGGCCGCGCTGGTTGAGATCATCGAGTTGGAGGTATTTATTTTCTTACCTCCTTTGCCAATAAGAACCTTCCGGGCAGAGTTACAGGAGGCGAAAGGAAGCGCCTCGTCTCCAGAGCTTTGTTGTAGGACCGGTCCTGGCTGCTGCAGTCGTTGGAAGACGGATGTCACGCCCCAGAACCAGAATACTGGAGAGCGGGGGAGGGGGGGAGGGGTGGGGGGGCGGGGTGACTCAGCCAGCTACGTATTACGGGTAGATGAATACTGTATAATACGATCAATGCTGTCTAAAGGACGAGGGGGGTGCATACTATATTGAAGTCTCACTATGGTCACTTCACATCTATTGTCTCAATCATTCAAACAAGAAATAGTAAATAAAGAACACGTAAGATAAACCAGTAAGGCATCCCAAACGCTTAGTCAAAATGTTCTTGACATCTGGCTTTACAAAACATAGCCAGATGATGTAGCAAAGTATACACAATTGTTATCAGCTGCAGTCTGACTTAGTTACAATCATGTAAAAGTAAATACAAGACAATCCGACTAACATGTCGGTGCCAAACGGCAAAGTAAAAAGTAAGTAACAAAACGAGTGGGGAAGTAAGGGACCCACTCGTGTCCTCCTGCGATCATTCTTCTAGTATTGACCATCCTGGAGGTGGAAGTAAGCTCAGTCCTCGGGAACCGGCTCTAAATCTAGACATGCAAAACCAGAGAGGTTAGACCTCTAATAGCAAGTACCACAAGGAAGCACGATACGAGAAATTAGAACCAGTAATAAGAAAATATGATAAATAGATCTCTGCTTGCTACTGGGATTCACATAACATCACGACACTTTGAACCAACTTTCCAACCAAACAAGGACAGAAGTTGGCCCGTCATGTCCTGGCATTCTGATCATCTCAGTTAGTTAACGGAGTAGGCACAGTACACAAACAAATCAATTTAAACGGCTATTCAACTACTATGGCTTGCTACTGTAAGTCCCAAGTTATACTGGAAATATGCAATAAGGATTCCTAAGTTCTTACTATGTACAAGCAAGGCTAGTCTACCCAATCAATCAATTGCGCCAATCATGAATTAGACGAGTCCCAGCGGGACGCTCGTCATCAATATACAATAAATAATATAAGCAGATACCGCTCCCTGCCCGTGTGGCAGATTTGCAGTATCTGTGGGAACCAGCCGGCATGTCGGGCACTAATAGTCCCAAAGATGGCTGTCATGTAAGAACTCGGATATCCATTCTCTCTCAATGCAATCATTATTTTATTTAACTTAGTAGCCTCTATGTTAAGTGAAATCCTATGCCGTGGATCACGGTCCTTCAGAATGAGTACTTTCGTACAAAGTACGATATGCACAACTCTACAACGATATCCATGCGGTTAGGTTGTAGTTCTTACATAGCGTAATGCAACAATCAAACCTAACCACGAAATAATCATGCCTTGACCATAAAGTACACATGCTGCTTTGTAGAAAAAATAAATTGAAGTCTGCACGTGTCTATATGCCAATATTCGGGATCGACCAATCGATTTCAATAGTTCATAGTTAATATGAATGTGTCTCATTCAATTCAATAAGACGACTAGCCAGTCACTTAGTTCCAACTAGGAACGCATGATCAATTATTAGTCAAGGTCACAATCAATGTTAATCAAGGTCAATTCGGGACAAGAAACATCTAAAAGGCACTATGGCAATAGATGGTTGCCCATCTATGCGGCCGGGTAGTCGTGATCCTTCTATGCGACCAGAATTAGGTCAGAAATCCCATGCGGCCCGGGAACCAAGCAGCCGTCCAAGTCCATGCGGATAAAGGCCTATGCGGCAAGCAAAGCAAGGTCTCACGCGGCTGGGAGCTGCTAAGTGCGATGCGGCCCAAGGAAAACAAAATCATGCGGCTATGGGGAAACAATTTATGCGGCTATAGAAACTCAACTCATGCGGATGGAGGAAACTCAGCTCATGCGGCTGTGAGAAGCGGATCTCAAGCGGCCAAAGGAAAACAGTTTATGCGGCTGGGAACTGCTCATGCGGCTGTGAGAAGCGGAGCTCATGCGGCCAAAGGAAAATATTTTATGCGGCTACAAAAAGTAACGTTCATGCGGCCAGAAAGTCCATACGGCCAGAAAGTTCATGCGGCCAGAAAGTTCATTCGGCCAGAATTGCTAAGAGCAGTGCAGCTAAAGCTATACGGCCAAGAAAAAACCTGCCATATGAAAAGCCATGCGGTCAAGTACTGTTCTTCTTATCCACTTTTTCGAGAAGGAGAACCATAGGATCCATGGATTCCAAGCTCCTCTAAACCTTCATTTATGGTCAGAATCTAGACTTCCATAGGTCAAAATGGGGTAGAACGAAATTCTCTACAACATGGAACAACCAAACTTGAAAATAACGGGATTAGATAGATCAAAACCTCCGAAAATACAACAAGCTTGGATCTACAAGAAATGAGCCATGGAAATTAAAAATGCTAAGTACTAAAGTGTATAAGAATCTTGCGAGGAAGACAATGGAACAACGAAAGTGGAGATCCATCAAGAAGCAAGTTGTACTTGCCTAGCTCTCCTAAGTTGGTGGAAGAGTTATGAGGAAGGAGAAGAGTAATGAGAAGAAGTAATGAAGAGAGAGAAAGGGGATGGGGCTTAAATGGGAGGGTTGGGTTCGGTTCATGATGAACCATCATAAATCCGAAAATAAACCAACCCAAAGCAAAGCTAAGCAGAGTATAAAAGCAGAAAGTAAAATGCAAAAAAATTAATTAGTGTAAAATTTAAAGGAATTTTAATACAGAACAATGCATAATAAGTATTAAATAAATATATTTAAGCAGTACGTGTATATAAAAATACGTATTCTGGGAATGAGGAGTGACATCTCTACCCTCCTTAGAAAAATTCCGTACTCGGAATTTCAAATCCAAGCAAGATAAAAACATCAGAGCCAAACTTTATCTAGGTACAGGCAATTTGAGCAAGCAATCATTTTAAAATGCCAATAGCAAGTAATATATTTATATTTATTTATCTATGTTATCAAGCAATTCTACTAATAGGGTGACAAGCATGAGGAGTCAAGACAATCAAGGTATACGGAAAGAAATATACCTTGTGAGTCAAACAGGTGCGGGTACCGTGATCGGATATCAACCTCACGTTCCCACGTTGACTCTCCTAAGGAATGATGATCCCAAGTAACACAGACAAGGCTGATTGTTCGGTTCTTGAGTACCTTCTCCTTTCTGTCCAATATGGACACCGGCTGCTCCTCATAAGACAGGTTGGTACCAACAACCAGCTCAGAATGATCGAGGATATGGCTTGGGTCTGATACATACCTACACAACTGAGATACATGAAACACATCATGCACCTCTCGTAACGAAGGTGGAAGGGACAAATGATAAGCAACATCGCCTATCCTATCAAGAATAACAAATGGGCCTACGTATCGTGGACTCAACTTCCCGCGAACGCCAAATCTAATGACCCCACTGGTAGGTGAGATCCGCAAGAACACGTGTCCCCAACAGAAAATTCT
>JANAVB010011397.1:22777706-22792706 GCA_029216955.1 Iris pallida | reverse complement strand
CCAAAATTACTGTTTTGCCCCTATGTCTAGAATTGGACTTATGGGTAGGCGTTTCTAACTAATTTGACCATTCTGAGAATGTTGGTAATGTCTGTTTTAGCATTAGAAGACTGTTGTGCGAGTTGACCGTTCGTGGCTCATTGAGTGGGTTTTAGTTTCGATTTTCTCAGCTCAGGACGACAGACGAGTACATTCTCTGATAGTTTTCATTGTCTTGATATCTACTATATCCGATTCAGTTGTAGTGTTATACTTGATTCTCGACACGAGGATATACGGACTAGTATACGTGAATCTCGTCATGAGATGTCATTCCTGGTTTACCTGGTATATCAGTACATTGTTCGATATTGTTTTCTGTACTTGTATAGACGTCGATTTGGGAGTGGGCTGGCCCCCTGCTCTTTGAATCCCGTGTCATGACCTGTCATGTCTGGATTTATTATACTACTCGGGGATGGGGAGTTATTAGAGGTTATGTGATCATACCCCTACTTGTTTATTACTTGTGCATAGCTCCACCCTCACCACACGTAGGGTGTAGCCTGACCTTATACTACTTGTGCATAGCTTTCCATTTTGGCCGGCCTGATCCCTATATTAGTACCTGTGCATAGCCGGTCAAATGGAACAGCCTGATCTTGACCCAAGCCGATCACATAACGCTCTAATATCTCATGGCACTTTATTTTTATGTTCACATCTTACCTCAGATTACTTTCCATTATTATATTCCAGTTTTATCTTATATCTCACACATGACATGATATCCAGTTCTCTTGTACCGTTTTACTTCAGTCTTGATATTTCATCTTGTATTTTATTATAATTATCTTATATAGTATTTGTCAATTCACATGGAACTGCTGTTAGTGTTTGTACTTGCTCATATCCTGACAGGATAACCCTCGTTGTTTTTCAGAGGATTTAGATGCAGATTGTCCGACCTACTATGGGTTTGTCATAGATGGAGCCTACGACCAGGACCTACCTGTGGACCGGGGCTCGTAGAGGACGCACCGCTAGTAGTGACCTAGTTCACCTAGATTTTTTTTATCTTGATTATATTCCAGTTTGATACCTTGAGACTTGCAGTATTTATTTTAGAATATTGTTTTATGTCTTGGTTTCTGAACTTGTGATTACGACTCAGCGTTGTTTCAGACTATTTATCTCATCTTTATCTTTATCTTTATCTTTATCTTTATCTTTATTTTATCTTTATCTTTATCTTTATCTTTATCTTATCATCGTGTTTATCTTCCTTAGAATTATGTGATTGAGTTGTGGATATATTCCTCTCTACGGAGATGACAGGTTATATTATTGTGTCTTAGATTCTATATATTCTAGATGACCTTTACAACGTTCTACCGTCGATACTGCGGCGTAGGCTGGACGTACCCACGTGCTCGTGCCCCTAAACAGAGTGCGGGTCGTGACACGTTTTTATGGTGGCCCATGCAGATCAGAATCGCAACTAGTGCGATTTCGTAATGGGTGCTCGACTTAGAGTGCTAATTACGAGCCTGCTGTTAGGATATAGGTTCTAGGTTATGATAGGAGTTACTCAATCACATATTAGAAAAAAAACTCCAATCTTTTGATTACCATGACAAACTCTTCTTGCATTTCAAAATAAATTGTCCTTCCTTGATGATATCCTATCATGTGTCATATTGATCTCTTTGATTAGGACTTTGGGGAGATTCTTGTGACGACCCTTGGGAATCTTGTTTTAAACGTCAACTTGAAATCATTTTCTCTTATTTTTCTTCATCCTTGCTCCTTGTTATTGAATTTGATTTTATTGGATAATCGTTGATTTTGATTTTCATATCGAGATAAATTTTATGGCCTGAATTATGGTACCTTTCTGATAACATATGTTGACGGGAATAATCGGGAAGGTAAAACGTCTACTTAGTTATGAAACCTGAGCTTATCGCAGCTATATTAGCCGGCGTGGCGGAAACGTAGAGACCTGACTTCGGATGTACATATCTTGGTCATATGATTTGAGATTTCTCGCAGCTATACTAGTCGGCGTGGCGAGGATTCCAGACGATATGATTATAGAGGTGCATACCTAGTTATGGAATCTACTGTTTATCGCAGCCTTACTTACTGGCGTGGCGAGGATTCTGAGTATCATGATTTAGGACAGACGTGTATGATTATCAGATTGTATCTTGAGAAGGGTCTTAACATGCCATCTCTATCATTTCACTTCTATTATTATAGATTCTGTTCCAGCCTCAATTAGCTTACGAGTAAGGATACTTTCGATTCTTTAGTCCAGGTCCTTGTAGATTCTCATTTCATTATAGGTTCTTCGTAGTGTGATGGCTTGATGATTTGCAATTGGTCTGTGTCCTTGAGTATTAGTGTTAATAGTTTAGAGTATGGTTAGGAATTAATGTATATGATTGTTGATAATTAAATATAGATGAGAACCCTAGAGTGATTAATAAGTGTTAAGGTAGGAGTTGCACCAGGTACCAGAATAGGAGGAGTACCCTAGTAGCTAGAGAAGAAGTAATTCAAGTGTTATAGAAGTTTAGGCAACAACAATTATTGTCTAGTATATGGGTACCATCCAAGTATCATATAGATGAGTTAGTGCCTTGTGTAGACAGCGTCAAGACTTGGGTAGACACCCTAGAGAGAGTATCCTAGATAGACGAATGTTCTTCCGTGACTTTGATTTCTGGAGCGTCAGAGATGTCAATCTCTGGAAACTTCCTTCATGAGCTTGTAGTAGACAAGATTATCTTCATTTTGATATATCATATCCCACTCAAACTCGTTCTCTTGTACTATCTTTGTATCGCACAACTTTCGGATCAATTTAGGCCATTGACCATTCCCACTTTTATTTATGATTATCATATGCACATTGCCATGACTTTTAATTTAGGAGCACAGGACTAGTTGTTTTCTCAAAACCAACTTCATATGCATGATCTAGACAAGACACCCTATGCCCATGACCTTCGTGTCAGGCGTACCATCTTGTGCTTCATTTTATCATACGAATTTCCTAACACAAGGCCCAATCTTGATTCACCCCACGAAGTCACTTTTATTTCCGACTCAAATTGGGGGCACCATTTCGACCCAAACTTGTTGACCCAAAATATGGACACGACCCACATTAAGCCTACTACCCACATGACACTTGTGTCACATTCAACTGAGTCATGTATGCTACTTATTTACCCGCATTCTTTTGAGGAAGACAATAGAAGGTAGTATCCCATAAATGTAGTATAGTATCCTGGATAGAGTGTGCCAGTAAGTTGAGGTCTTCACGGATTACAAGAGCTTGAAGTACGTGTTCACCAGAAGGAATTGAACATGAGGCAGAGGAGATAGCTTGAACTGATGAAGGACTTCGATACCTCTTTGCAGTACCATCCAGGGAAGGCCAACGTAGTTGCAGATGCCTTGAGCAGGTATCCAGTCGCTATGTACTTGACGACAGATCGTCATCTATTGGCCGATCTGGATAGTTTGGGTATCGAGGTGATCGTTCCGGGCACGGAGGTTCAGATGTGGGGTTTATAGATTCAGTCTACGTTGATGGACAGAGTCAGATCAGCACAGTTTGATGACGTGACCATGAGGAGCATCAGAGAGCAGGTGTAGGCCGGATTGCTAGACGATTTCTCTATTGTAGTGCCCCGTCCCTACATCTTGCCCCGTACTCTGTCTATGGGGTGCGCGAGAAAGGAATACTGTCGCTATCGATTCGGTCGGGACCGATAGGTCGGAATCGACCGAGTCGATCGAACGGGAACGGTTGAATTAAGATCCATTCCTCGTTATGGAATGTCTTCTTCGGAACCAAGTCCCATATTCAGCGGGTTGCGCCTCGAGGATTGACTCTACGGCTGAGTGTGGAGAGACCTCCCGTTGCTCTGCTTTTCACGCCGCTTGCATTGGTTTTGGCTTTGTTTTCTGAATGCGCTTTCGTGAATGTTTTCGATGGTTTCATGGCTTGCATTTCGAACTCGCATTTCCTATCGAACTCCTTGAATAATGCAGTGTTCTAATCGGTTGCTTGTGCGATTTCAGGTAATCGCGTAGGCGACGTCTAGCGCGACCAACAAGTCCTCTCGCTGAAGTAAACTCAAGGTGAGTGGCTGACCCTTCTCTTCTTGACCCCTTCTTTGGTAAATCGATAGTGTTGTTGCGGATTAAAGATTGAATGCAAGGGCACGGGCACGGTAAAATGATTGAGTTTTTAAAGAGAATGTAGGCTATGTCTTAATAACTAAAAGAAGAAAATGGTCTTTGCACGGTCATGGACAACTTATCGACAAGGTGAGCGTTTCCCCGCACGGCAACCCGAGGCCACGGGACCGTTGCGGGCACAAAGGAAAACAAATAATTAGCTGTGCTGGGCACGGGTTAGGCGTGGACTTGCAGCGGGGCTCGCTACTCACGCTGAAAGGACCCCGTCTAACAAAAGCTAGAGGAGTCCACGATGGCTCTGGGAGCCAGTGACCAACACACGAAATATTGTACTTGGTATGGAAATGATAACAATTGATAGGAAAGAACATGGTAAGTTTCATAAGGCGCGGCGCGGGCCGCCGTTGGTAAGTTTCAACGTAAATTTCATTATGCTTGTCATATGCTTGTTTGAAATTCATTAGGATGGTTAGAAACATTCATACTTTAAGTCATATAAACTCTTCAACCAAATGAGAGCTTGGAACTTAAATAGTCATGCACCAGTACAAAGTGTAATGTACTGATCCTCGCTCTCCATGCAGGTACCCCGAACCACGAAGGGCGTGCCACCTAAAAGCTCAAGGCGACGTGAACCCTTTTGAAGCCTCGTCCGCGTGTAAAGGCTTGTTTCTGGATTCCTTTTGAAGAAGACCCGCACTCAGTCCAAAAGAAGATGACGACTCGACTCGCCTCGATAGCAGGTGGAAATGTGTAATGGTTTTTGCTTGTAAAAAGGGATGTAATGTATGGAACGACTATCTCATCGGCGTTCATTTTGTAAGTCGAGTTATGTTATAGCCCGCGCGGCAATGATTGTAAAGGAGTCTATGTAAAGCTTTATTATCATCAATGAAAAAGTCTATTTCTATTTCAAATGTGTCATTCAATTTCTCTGCGTACACTAACTTGATGTTGTGTTTCGGATAACCTTATGACTATGCCTTGTGCGATCGCAACTTAGGTTCGCACGGCATCACGCCCGGGGTCGACTATCGATTCTACGGAATCGGGGCATGACAAAATGGTATCAGAGTACGGCTTTACATCCTTTGGCCTCGCGTCTAGAGTTCCAAACCTTTGACCTCGCATCGATGAGATAAGTTGTTCCATACAATGAGTCCGTAATAATTTGTGACTCATGCGTTTGCCTTCGTATCGCAGAAGTGACGGAACCCACGACCGAGCAAGAACAGAGCGCTTCAAGCGGCTCTAGTAGTTCGTATCGTCCGCGGGCCGGACCTTCTAACGATACCATCGAAAGGATGTTGCGCATGATGGACGCGCAGCGAAACCAGTCCGAGAACCGGCATCAACAGGTAGAGGAACGACAGGCCCAGTTCGAAGCTCGCTTTGACGCACATGCCAAACTTCAACAAAAGCAGTTAGATACCCTGCAGCAGATCGTTCAGACAATGGCGACCAACGGAAATTCTGCGACTGTGCCTACCATCACCGTGCCGGCGATCCAACCCATTGAAGTCGACACGGAGGATCCCGAGCGTCAACCAGCGGCACCGAAAAAGTACAACTTTGAAGTGTCCGAATTTAAAAAGGCGTGCCGCACTTCCTTCAGCGGTACCGAAGGCCCTTCCATGGCGATCGACTGGTTGGAAGAGCTGGAAGACCACTTCGAACTTCTCGGCATTGAAGAGTCGAAGCAAGTTGCCTGCGCACAACTTCAACTATGGTTGAACGCACACGACTGGTGGGCCGTGCGCAAGCGAGCGATCCGACCGGACAACACCACCGCACCGATCTCTTGGGCCACGTTCTGTAAGGCTTTTGAAGTCCAGTACCTTCCGTCAGCCGTTCGTCAAGCGAAGGAGAATGAATTTATACAGTTGAAGCAAGGGAGCAGGACAGTGGAACAGTACGTCGTAGAATTCAACAAGTTGTCTAAGTTTGCTGGCCAGTTTCTGCCTACTGAAGAGTGTCGTGTATGACAGTTCGAAGTGGGTCTGCGACACTCTATCGGTGCGAATGTCGGGGGTCCCGGAGTACAAGACCGTGGGCGAGGCTCTGAATCACGTCCTCCGCCTTGAGAACCTACATCCTTCCGGTGCTGACGACATTGTGCGCCACTCCAATCACAAACGTCCTAGCCATACGGGAGGCAACAACGACGCGTCAAAGAGTCCAAATAACGGCAGCTACAAGGGTGAGAAAACGATACTTAAGTGCACCAATTACGGGCGACTTGGACACCTTGAACGTCACTGCTTTTACCGCAATGTTGAATGTTACACTTGCGTACAAAGGGGCCACTTCGCTCGAGATTGCACGAACCCCAGACTGACTCGCAACGTTCCACCACAACAAAATCGTCAAGAGAATCGAGGACAGGCGCCTCGACCTCCTCCGCCCACTCAACCCGTACCGCAAAATGGTCGAGACCGTTGCCCCAACACTCAGGGCCGCGTCTACGCCATGACTCGAGATGAAGTACTGGCATCAGATACAGTAGTGTCAGGTATACTAAAATTCAATAATGTGCCTGCTCATGTGTTATTTGATTCAGGCGCTTCACATAGTTTTATATCGGCGGACTTTGCCGCCGAGCACAAATTTCTGTAATATCATTAGATCTCGACCTTAGCGTAAGCACGCCTTCGGGCACACCAATTCTCACAAACTTAGCTTGCGCCGGCGGGATTATCTGTATCGGCGGTCAAAAGATCGGTCTGGATGTGATAGTTCTAGACATGAAGGACTTTGACATCATTCTGGGAATGGATTGGCTCGGGCCGTGCAACGCAACCATAGACTGCACTGAAAAGAAGGTCACATTCTGCATACCTGGCGTGCCTGAATTCTGCTACTCATGTGGTGAGGCGTCGCCGACCTGCATGGTGATCTCCGCAATATCTGCTCGATGGATGCTGCATTCCGGGTGCGAAGGCTATCTAGCTTCCGTTCGAGACATGCGACAGGATGGTGCAAACGCGGGTCAGACCAACGTTGTGACAGAATTCCCAGACGTGTTCCCGGATGAGCTACCCGGCATGCCGTCCGATCGAGAAATAGAGTTCACCATCGACACATTCCTCGACACCCGGCCGATCTCGAAGGCTCCGTACAGAATGGCCCCTGCAGAATTGAAAGAATTGAAGGCACAACTTCAGGAATTGTTCGACAGAGGGTTTATCCGTCCGAGTGTCTCACCGTGGGGTGCGCCCGTACTGTTCGTGAAGAAGAAGGATGGATCGATGCGGCTCTGCATCGACTATCGGGAATTGAACAAAGCCACCGTCCGAAACAAATACCCCCTGCCCTGCATCGACGACTTGTTCGACCAGCTCCAAGGTGCAACGGTGTTTTCGAAGATTGATCTACGATCGGGTTATCACCAACTCAAAGTCAAGCCAGATGACGTGCCGAAGTCTACCTTCCGCACTCGTTATGGCCACTACGAGTTCTTAGTAATGTCGTTCGGTCTGACAAACGCCCTGCCGTCTTCATGGATCTAATGAATCGGGTGTTTCGTCCGTTCATTGACAAGTTCGTAGTAGTCTTTATCGACGACATCCTCGTCTACTCGAAGGATCGAGCGCAACATGCAGAGCATCTGCGGACGGTACTCCAAACCCTTCGAGAGAATCAGTTGTACGCGAAGATGAGCAAGTGCGAGTTCTGGCTGAATAGCGTCTCATTCCTTGGGCATATCATCTCCGCCGCGGGCATCGCAGTCGATCCGAAGAAAGTCGAGGCAGTTGCTGATTGGAAACGGTCCGCATCAGTTAGCAAAATTTGAAGCTTCCTAGGCTTGGCGGGATACTACCGACGCTTCGTGAAGGACTTTGCGAAGATCGCATCGCCGTTGACTCGCCTCACCTAAAAAGGAGTCGCATTCAAGTGGTCAGACGACTGTGAAGCTTCTTTCCAGGAGCTCAAACAACGGCTTGTTTCGGCCCCGATACTTGCTCTTCCTGAAGGGACGGAGGGATTTCAGATCTTCAGCGATGCTTCTGGCCAGGGCTTGGGGTGTGTACTCATGCAGCGGGATAAGGTGATATCTTTTGCTTCCCGGCAGTTGAAGCCGCACGAGAAGAACTACCCCACGTATGACCTAGAATTAACGGCGATTGTGTTTGCGTTGAAGCTATGGCGTCACTATCTCTATGGCGTGGCGTGCAGGATTTATATGGACCATAAAAGCCTCAAGTATCTCTTCACCCAGAAAGAATTGAATTTGCGACAGAGGCGATGGCTCGAGCTGATCAAAGACTATGACTTATCAATCGACTACACGCCGGGCAAGAGAAATGTGGTAGCGGATGCGCTGAGCCGGAAGTACTTAGCTTCATTATGTATCAATGACTGACTGCTGCGTGACTTGGAAGGAATGGGCATTGAACTCCGAGTTCGTTTCAGAGACGTGAAACTAGCACAACTACGGGTGGAACCGAGCCTGCTGGAGAGGATCAAGTCTGCACAGAAGGACGACCC
Source organism: Iris pallida (assembly GCA_029216955.1). NCBI lineage: Eukaryota > Viridiplantae > Streptophyta > Magnoliopsida > Asparagales > Iridaceae > Iris > Iris pallida. Next base: position 22,784,018 of record JANAVB010011397.1, on the reverse strand, counting down.
CTACCTGGAGAAGATGTGAAAGCTGATATCGACAGGAAAAGCGTCTGACTTTGCAGAGGACAAGTCGGGAGTGTTGCGCATGAAGGGACGACTATGCGTACCGGACGATGCATAACTTAGAAAGGAGAAAATATTGGAGACGCATTATACAAAATATTCCTTGTATCCTGGCAGCACCAAGATGTATAAGGACCTCCGCGTTGTCTTTTGGTGGCACGACATGAAGAGGGATGTAGCGCTCTTTGTGTCAAAATGTATGGCCTGTCAGCAAGTCAAAGCCGAGCACCAGCGACCGGGCGGGGAGATGCAGAACCTCGCCATTCCAGAGTGGAAGTGGGATCACATCACTATGGACTTCGTTGTTGGCTTGCCGAGGACGCCGCGGGGAAACGACGTCGTCTGGGTCATCGTCGATCGACTAACCAAGTCAGCGCACTTTATCACCATCAAAGTTACTTGGAGCGTCGACCGCCTTGCTCAGATATACCTTGATGAAATAGTTCGGCTGCACGGGGTCCCAGTTTCTATCGTCTCTGATCAGGATGGACGGTTTGTAGCGCGCTTCTGGAGTAGTCTTCATTCAGCACTGGGGACCAAGTTGAAGTTCAGTTCAGCTTATCATCCTCAGACTGACGGCCAAACGGAGCGGGTGAACCAAATTCTCGAAGACATGTTACGACTCTGTGCGATCGACTTGAAGTCAAGTTGGGACGTCCATCTACCACTGGCCGAGTTTGCATACAACAACAGCTATCAGTCCAGCATCCAAATGGCACCGTATGAAGCTTTGTACGGTCAGAAGTGCAGATCGCCCATTTGCTGGGATGAAGTCGGGGAGCGGCAGATACTTGGTCCGGAGCTGGTGGAGCAGACTGTACAGAAGGTCAAGTTGATACGAGAAAGATTGAAGATAGCACAAAGCCGGCAAAAAAGCTATGCTGACACGCACCGATGCCTCCTCGAGTTCTCGGAAGGCGACCATGTATTCCTAAAGGTGATGCCTATGCGTGGAGTTTCCAGGTTCGGTGCGAAGGGGAAATTGAGCCCAAGATCTGTTGGCCCATTCGAAATATTGAAGCGAGTCGCCCCGGTAGCTTACCAAATCGCCTTGCCGCCTGCGTTGTCAGAGATACATGACATCTTCCACGTATCGCAATTGAGGAAGTACGTGCATGATCCGAGCCATGTTGTGGATTTGGGTAAGCTGGACCTAAAGGCGGACTTGTCATATGTCGAAGAGCCGGTGCAAATCTTGGAGCGCAAGGATAAACTTCTCCGCAACCGTGCTATTCCCCTCGTCCGCATCCTCTGGAGAAACCATTCAGTCGAGGAGTCGACGTGGGAGCTTGAGTCAGAAATAAAGGAGAAGTTTCCTTCGTTGTTCTCGTAGAGGTAGGTTCTATTTTAAGTTTCAAGGACGAAACTTTTTCTTAGTTGGTTATGGTGTAGTACCCCGTCCCTACATCTTGCCCCGTACTCTGTCCACGGGGTGCGCGAAAAAGGAACACTGTCGCTATCGATTCGGTCGGGACCGATAGGTCGGGATCGACCGAGTCGATCGAACGGGAACGGTTGAATTAAGATCCATTCCTCGTTATGGAATGTCTTCTTCGGAACCAAGTCCCATATTCAGCGGGTTACGCCTCGAGGATTGACTCTGCGGCTGAGTCGGGAGAGACCTCCCGTTGCTCTGCTTTTCACGCCGCTTGCGTTGGTTTTGGCTTTGTTTTCTGAATGCGCTTTCGTGAATGTTTTCGATGGTTTTCATGGCTTGCATTTCGAACTCATATTTCCTATCGAACTCCTTGAATAATGCAGTATTCTAATCGGTTGCTTGTGCGATTTCAGGTAATCGCGTAGGCGACGTCTAGCGCGACCAACAAGTCCTCTTGCCGAAGTAAACTCAAGGTGAGTGGCTGACCCTTCTCTTCTTGACCCCTTCTTTGGTAAATCGATAGTGTTGTTGCGGATTAAAGATTGAATGCAAGGGCACGAGCACGGTAAAATGATTGAGTTTTTAAAGAGAATGTAGGCTATGTCTATTTAACTAAAAGAAGAAAATGGTCTTTGCACGGTCATGGACAACTTGTCGACAAGGTGAGCGTTTCCCCGCACGGCAACCCGAGGCCACGGGACCATTGCGGGCACAAAGGGAAACAAATAATTAGCTGTGCTGGGCACGGGTTAGGCGAGGACTTGCAGCGGGGCTCGCTACTCACGCTGAAAGGACCCCGTCTAACAAAAGCTAGAGGAGTCCATGATGGCTCTGGGAGCCAGTGACCAACACACGAAATATTGCACTTGGTATAGAAATGATAACAATTGACAGGAAAGAACATGGTAAGTTTCATAAGGCGCGGCGCGGGCGCCGTTGGTAAGTTTCAACGTAAATTTTATTATGCTTGTCATATGCTTGTTTGAAATTCATTAGGATGGTTAGAAACATTCATACTCTAAGTCATATAAACTCTTCAACCAAATGAGAGCTTGGAACTTAAATAGCCACGCACCAGTACAAAGTATAATGTACTGATCCTCGCTCTCCATGCAGGTACCCCAAACCACGAAGGGCGTGCCACCTAAAAGCTCAAGGCGACGTGAACCCTTTTGAAGCCTCGTCCGCGTGTAAAGGCTTGATTCTGGATTCCTTTTGAAGAAGACCTGCACTCAGTCCAAAAGAAGATGACGACTCGACTCGCCTCGATAGCAGGTGGAAATGTGTAATAGTTTTTGCTTGTAAAAAGGGATGTAATGTATGGAACGACTATCTCATCGGCGTTTATTTTGTAAGTCGAGTCATGTTATAGCCCGCGCGGCAATGATTGTAAAGGAGTCTATGTAAAGTTTTATTATCATCAATGAAAAAGTCTATTTCTATTTCAAATGTGTCATTCAATTTCTCTGCGTACTCTAACTTGATGTTGTGTTTCGGATAACCTTATGACTATGCCTTGTGCGATCGCAACTTAGGTTCGAACGGCATCACACCCGGGGGACGACTATCGATTCTACGGAATCAAGGCGTGACATCTATAGCCGAAGATGGGTTGCTGAGGCACGGTACTGGATTGTGCATTCCGAGTGGAGAGCTTCCGGAGGAGATTCTGCAGGAAGCGCATCGTTCCCAGTACTCTATGCATCCTGGAGCCAACAAGATGTACAGAGACCTGAGGGAGCATGTATGGTGGTATGGCATAAAGCGAGAGGTAGCTCAGTTTGTATCTCGATGCTTAGTGTGCCAACAGGTGAAAGACAAGAGACAGAGGCCAGGTGGTCTATTTCAGCCACTACCCATTCCAGTGTGGAAGTGGAAGCACATCACTACGGACGTTGGTCTGGACTTCCACGATCTCTAGGAGGAAAAGACGCGATTTGGGTCATCGTTGATAGATTGACCAAATCGGCCCACTTTTTTCCTTTCAAGGTGCGACTATCTACGGAGAAGTTGACAGAGATGTATGTGCGGCAGATAGTCAGATTGCACGAAGTTCCAGTAAGCATAGTCTCAGATCGGAATAGTCGTTTCACTTCCCACTTATGGAGGAGTTTGCATACTAGCTTGGGCACCCAGCTCAAGTTCAGTACCGCGTATCACCCCCAGACAGACGGACAATCTGAGAGGACCATCAAGACACTCGAGGATATGCTTCGTACTTGTGTGTTAGACTGCGGGGGATCTTGGAAGGACCATCTTCACTTGGTAGAGTTGCTTACAACAACAGCTATCATGCCAGTATAGAGATGTCGCCATTCGAGGCTTTATACGGACGGAGATGTCGCACTCCTTTGTCATGGGACGATATCGGTGAGAGAGTTTTACTTGGCCTAGAGATGGTGGTGGATGCAACATAGAAGGTTACGTTGATCAGGAATAGACTTCGGGTGGCTTAGGATAGACAGCGGCGTTGGGCCGATAGCCACCGGAGACCGTTAGAGTTCGAGGTTAGTATCGGTTTTTTTTTTTGTTTGTGCTTGTTTGCTTTAGGGTCTTGTATTGAGTCTTGTCTTGTGTCTAGGTTGGCGATATGGTGTTCCTGAGGATTTCTTCGACACGGGGCACGATTCGTTTTGGCCGAGGTAGGAAGCTTAGTCCGCGCTTCATCGGATCTTTCACTATTCTTGGAAGGGTCGGTGCAGCGGCCTATCGACTATACTTGCCGCCTACGCTCGAGGGAGTCCATAACGTGTTCCATGTGTCGCAATTGAGACGGTACGTGGCAGACCGTAGTCATGCATTGGATCACTCCGAGTTAGATGTGGGGCCTACTCTCCGCTATCCAGAGCAGCCTGTGGAGATTTTGGATCGTCGGGAGAAGGTGCTTCGGAACCTATTCCTTTGGTTTGTGTCGCATGGAGGCATCACACTCCAGGTGAGTCTACCTGGAAGAGAGAGGACGAGATGCGGGAGCGTTACCCTTATCTCTTCGAGCCTTGAGATATTTTTTCTTTGTTCTTGCTACTGTTATTGTGCTTGTTGCTCTAATTTTGAGGACGAAATTTTTTTAGGAGGGTAGATTTGTCACCCCCACTTTCCTGAATAGGACTAATATGGTCATTTGCATTATTTCACTATATTTAATATTATTTAAATATTATTTTTAGTGTTTTTATATTATTATTGAAATAAGTATTTTACTGATAGAGTTTTTATTTATAAAAGTTTAATATATTTAATATATATATATAATAAAATATTTATTTTTTTGTTTATAAATAAATTCTGATTTTATTATATATATTTAAGTAATATTCCATTTATGGAATATATATATAAATATATATATATATATTTATATTAATGGGTAAATATTATGGGTTTATTTTATATAAATAAATATATACGTAGATGTGTAAATATATAATGTATGTATGTATGTAAATATGTATGTATGATATATATATATATATATATATATATATATATATATATATATATATATATATATATATATATATATATATATATAGTTTAATATATATATATATATATATATATATATATATATATATATATATATTTTATATATATATATATCTATCTATATATATATATATATATATATATATATATATATATATATATATATATATATAAAAATATATATATATATATATATATAGTTTAAGTCTTAAAGAATATATATATATATATATATAGTTTAAGTCTTAAAGAAAGAAAGAAAAGAAAAAAAAAGGGAATAAAACAAAGAACACACTCACGCACACAATGTTAGAACAAAGCAGCAGCAGTGCTGCTACTAAACAGAGCGGCCCCTATTGCCTTTTTAAACCCGACGGCCCCTTACCATTTTTTTTTAAAACCCGAACGCATATATATATAAATATATATGTATTGAGAGAGAAGGGGAGAGAGATTTTCACAAAAATCAAACCCTAGCCGTCACCTCCAACCCAACGTACACCCCGGCATCGCCGTCGACCAACCCGTGGCCGTCCATCGCCGGGAAGCATGCAACGAGCATCCCACCGGCACGCGGAAACTGTCAGCGAAGGGCCGACTTCGAAAATAGATTTCTCCTTCCTTGCTCCGTCGTTTTGCGAACCACTTAGTCAGGTATGATCCCAACATATACACCTTTATTTCCCTTCAAATATTTTGTGCCGATTCGTACCATGTGCGACGAAAAATGAGTTCCTAAATTGAGAAAAACTCGATTTTCTGGGTTTAGAAACTGTCCCGAAATCCCAACTTTGTGGCCGATTTACGACCAGCGTGTTGCGAGTTTTCAAAATCGGTCTGAAGAGACTTGTAGACAACCTATAGGAATTTAAAACCTTTTTTGTAGAATTAAATTTCATGCACTGTACAGAAAGTTATTGGTTTGTGAAGTTGGAGAAAAAACTGATTTTTAAAAGTGGATTTTTAGAAAAATTGTCCCGATACGCCGTCCGTCCCGTCAATCCGGGCGACGTGGTCACGAACCGAAAGCATCGAAAGGTGCGTATCGACTTCGTGGTCGTGTGGACTTTGACGAAATTCAAATTGGTCGCGTGTGCGCGACAAAATTTGTCACGACCCGCACCCGGATATACGGGTACGAATACGTGGGCCACGTCCAGCCTACGCCGCAGTATCGGCGGTAGAACGCTGTCAAGTATACTATACTAACTACAACATCTAAAGATCCATAACTAGAAATGTACTCATGTCACATCACGAAAACTAAGGAAGATAAGACCAAAAATAATAACAATATCACTAGAACAACTAGAATCTACAATAATCATAAGACAGGAAAAATAAAGAAGGAACTACAAGACTAACTAAGGATAACTACCAGGCAACTCACA